>ML058471.1:1267162-2484116 GCA_003013855.2 Liriodendron chinense | reverse complement strand
GATCGAGTTACGAAACTAAATAGAAGGGGACTATGGTTATCATCGAAAACCATAATGAAAGAGTTCTAAACGTCTGAAATACTTCATCGTTAAGACCAGTTGATGTGCGTCCTGTCCAAAGGCGGGATCCATCAGTTGAGTGGCTAAGGGAATGAGTGCCCTCCAGTAAGTCACCCGTCCAGCTGAGACGGTCACTGGCCCTGGTTGCAGTAAGTGGACGCCGTGGAGTGTATTTCTGAAAGTCATATCGTCCATAGAGACGCGTCATGACACTGAGATATACGAATCGGTCGAAACCCTGTTTGCACAAAGACCCCATGGAGTGCCTTCCAGTAAGTCACCCGTCCAGTTGAGACGATCACTGGCCCTGGTTGCAGTAAGTGGACGCCGTGGAGTGTATTTCTGAAAGTCATATCGTCCATAGAGACGCGTCATGACACTGAGATATACGACTCGGTCGAAACTCTGTTCGTACAAAGACCCCATGGAGTGCCCTCCAGTAAGTCACCCGTCCAGCTGAGACGGTCACTGGCCCTGGTTGCAGTAAGTGGACGCCGTGGAGTGTATTTCTGAAAGTCATATCGTCCATAGAGACGCGTCATGACACTGAGATATACGACTCGGTCGAAACCCTGTTTGTACAAAGACCCCATGGAGTGCCCTCCAGTAAGTCACCCGTCCAGTTGAGACAGTCACTGGCCCTGGTTGCAGTAAGTGGACGTCGTGGAGTGTATTTCTGAAAGTCATATCGTCCATAGAGACGCGTCATGACACTGAGATATACGACTCGGTCGAAACCCTGGTCGCACTAAGATCCCATGGAGTGCCTTCCAGTAAGTCACCCGTCCTAGCAGAGACGGTCACTGGCCCTGGTTGCACTAAACGGAAACCGTGAAGTGTATCCCTGAAAGTCATATTGTCCATAGAGACGCATCATGACACTGAGATACACGACTCGGTTAAAATCTTGGTTGCTACTCAACTAGGAATGCCCGAAGAGTATGGGACCAACATCTAACCGGTCTTAACGGTGAAGTATTCCATACTAAATCCTAGACTTGGTCTCGGCGACCATGAACTCGAGACTATAATCCCTGACGATTTAAACTACTTGCTCGATCTATCCGAGCTTTATCCCTTTGATATTCCATCTATTGTATAACTGAAATTCATAGTGGAATCTTGTCGCTTTGTGCCGTGGTTTTCTCCCGTAAGGGTTTCCACGTAAAAATCTCTATGTGGTCTATGCTGTGCTTTATTTATATTTATGCTCCTGTAATGCTTTATTTAATTCATTTATGATACATGCATGCATTTACTTTTGCCTTTTAATCAAGGGTGATCATCCGTTGATGTAATTAAGGGTTCGTGACCAGTTCACAGCCCGAAATGTAAAAGATCTCGGAATCTCTGAAATAAAATTCACCTCACGGTGCTTTCTCGTGTATACTTTGTGATTGCTTATGATTGTCTATGAATGTCTCTATACTCAGGATTCCCCCAGAATAAAAGGAACACAGGAGAAGAAAAAGACTGCCGACGAGCAGTTTCGATTTTTTTTAAGTTTTAATAGTAAGACAAGACGTCGAACTATTAGCGATCCGAGAGCATATCAGTGTTTGCTCGCCTCAAGTGCAAGGCTGCGATGTAGTAATAATTCTTGGTAAGATCGAGGTCAATCCACAGGGAAAGAGGTAGACAATCCTAACTTAATTCAGCAACTTCAATTCAAACACTTTAGGATATCAATTATGAAAACTAAGACTAAATAGCAATTTAAAATAGTAAATCTGATTGATATGAGAGGGGAAACTAAGGCTTAAAAGATCCACTCATAGCAATCTCATGTTAATCTATTCAATCCAAGCATAAAACACAACTAGATTCGAAGTTCTATCTCTCATCTAGTTGGAAGATAAAGCATTGAAGCACATCCAATCCCACTTAAGTTAGGAATTCAAGTTCTAGTCATATTCAAACACATAGTCATTCAAATATGTAGCCTTTGGAGTAACAGCCATGCTTATGGACTATGGCATGCTCAAGGATTACCACAATTCGAATCTAATCAAGACATTCATGATAATCTCAGAGAATTGCAAGGAATCCATGTCCGGAGTACATGAACTCTCATAAAACTTCTAAAAATACCAACTTTATTCAAACTAGAACATTAAAAAATCCAACTTGAAGTAAAGGTACTTGAATCAAACTGAAGATGATTGGCTGACTATTTGAAATATTTGTTTTTTAAAAATACTCACCCTTGGCAGATAGAGCGAATCAAGCGTGCCATCCGCGTTAGCGCGATCCAACGTGTCTATTCGCGGCGGTTCAACTTGCTCATTCGCCTGAACGCGAATCAACACCTCGCGTTAACGCGAAATGGCACTGTCATTCGGATGGAATTTCGGATAAACATGAAATTAACTACAAGATTTACCTCTCAGCCCTAGCTAAGAGATTCTAGCCGAGCATTATCATACTACAACCAGAATTGAAAGAAAAACATGTAAACTGGAAAAATCGGAGTTGCAAACACTCCACGGAGCTTTCCTTCGCCTTCTACGACTTCCAATCTCTTTTGGGATGCTTTAGGAAGAAAGTAGAGGAGTCCTTTTATAGGTTTTGAGCCCTAGCTGTGAAGAATCTTTGAGAAAATTCACAAAAATAACATTTTGCGCAGAGAAATTCGGAGTTTCAGAAGTTTTTGGGTATTGACCGGCCAACTGGCTGGAGATTGTGCCTCAAAACATTAAACTCTCTAGACGTTAGAACACACTGACCGACCCACCGGTCGGTCAAGTGGCCGGTCTTCACAAAAAATAGTCCAGAGAAATTTTCAGTTTTAGAGGGTTTGGCTGTCCAGCCGACTGGATGTCATGTAAATTGCTGATTTTTCAGCTTTTCTTTCTCCGTCCTCAATGCATCTTTGCTCCAACTTTGGTTTTTTATTACTTTGATCTTCGATGTGTACAAAGTGACCTTTTAAGCATCAAATTAGTGAAGTGTCTGTCTCGTTCCTACAATCACAAAACATGCATTAGAATAGTCTATTAAACATGCAAACCATGCACAATGTATGATGAATTGGGGTTAGATTATGTATAAATTGGAAGCTCAACACACCGCCCAACCAGCATTTTGCTAGTCCCGAGCAAAACGAGTGTAAAACAATCAACTTCTTTGAAAACTCGACTCTCTCTTGGAAACCATGTTTCTATAGACTTTAAGACATATAAGTGCAAAATTCAGAAAGACTAAATGATGAGAGATTGAAGTCCTAAACTTTTCAAACATGATAAATGTTCACACAGAATCCCCACTAATTTATTTATAAATAGACGAATCCGAACATGTATGGTCTAGTGTGCTTTATGCATATTCATCTCATAACTTTCTAGGATTACCTTCTTCATAAATCAGCTACACAAAAGATCTAAAAGTGGACAGATCAACCAATTGCCAATGACAGGAATTTGCCTTACCATTCCTTCGACAATTTTCAACTACCTCCCATTTCCAGCTTTGGTTATGGGTAGACCATCCCCTGGTTGGTAATAGGTAGCCCTTTTCAAAAATTTTCACAAATATACAATAATACTCATACTTTCTTTTTCCTTTCTCTTTTCTTTTCTTTTCTTCATGTATTAGATAGGATTTTTAGAAATCCATATCTTTCGTTCTTTTCTCTTATTTTCACTTGAACAAGGATGGACAAACCCCGGCTTGGTTCCTAAACACTTCAAATCTTTAGTCTCACCAATCTACAAGTCTAGTAATCCATTTAAATCATGAGAATAGTGTAATGTGGACTAGACTCAAAAGTGTTCAAATGTTCTATCGATCATATAAATAGGGAGATTCATATGTAAGACTATCATGTATAAGTTAATTTAGAAATTTCAAAATCATATCAATTCATCTTTCATCCTTTCAAACTCATGACATCTCAAATGCATAGAAACAAAGTTTTCCAAAAGAGTTTTGGTGTTTCAAAAAATTGAAAAATTTCTACACAACCTTACTCGAAATGTCCACAAACTACTAGATGAGGAGTCTCATCTCACCCCCAACCAAATCTTGCATTGTCTTCAATGTAAAAAGATATGCAATGAGCATGAACATGAGAGCAAAGGTAAAATAAAAGAGAGTGAGAATGAGAGTGCCTAAGAGAATCGATCATTGAAGTCTACCTCTGGTATCAAAATCTACTAAAGCACTTAAAAATAGCAAAACAAACTAAACCTATTCTACTCTATACCTCCGTCAGACTAGGAGATCAATCATCCTGATGCAAAGGATCATTCAAAGCGATGAACATGTCCTCTGAATCAAATTTCTCAAAGAATGGTTTAAGGCGTTGTTCATTCACTTTAAAACAGTTACCATTCGCCACATTTTCTATCTCGACAGCCCCATGAGGAAAAAATTCTTTAACAATATATGGGCCGGTCGATAGAGATCTCAATTTTCTCAAAAAATGATGAAGTCAGAAATTGTACAAAGCACTTTCTGACCTTCATGAAAAGATTTTCTGAAGATGTGTTTGTCATGAAAGGCCTTCATCCTACTCTTGTAAATCCTCAAATTCTTATAAGCATCGTTCCGGATCTTGTCAAGCTCATTCAATTGGAGTTTGCGAAGCGAGCTAACCTTATCAACGTCAAAGTTTAATGCCTGAATTGCCCAATAGGCTTTATGCTCAAGTTCCACAGGCAAGTGACAAGTTTTCTATAGACAAGTCTATAGGGGGACATTCCAATGGGGGTCTTGTAAGCGGTACGGTGAGCCCAAAGAGCATGGACTAATCTTAGTGACCAATCTTTGCGATCCGGTCTCACCGTCTTTTCCAAAATTTGTTTGATTTCCCGATTGGAAATTTTAGCTTGCCCACTTGTCTATGAGTGGTATGGGGTACTCACTTTGTGTTTAATGCCATATTTCTTCATTAAGGCTTCGAATAGCCTATTACAAAAGTGAGAACCACCATCGCTTATGATGGCTCGAGGTGTTCCAAATTTGGAAAGTATGTTTTCTTTTAAGAACTTTAGAACCGTACGATGATCGTTAGTTCTACATGGAATAGCCTCTATCCACTTGGACATAGAGTCTACGGCAAGCAATATGTAGACATGTCCAAAAGATGAGGGGAATGGTCCCATGAAATTGATGCCCCAACAATCGAAGAATTCGAGATGTTGAATTGGGTTAAGGGGCATCATATTCCGATGAGACAATCCTCCTAGATTTTGACAGCACTTGCATGTTTTGCAAAACTCGTGGGTGTCTCTAAATAAAGTGGGCCAATAATAACCACATTGCAGAATTTTCGCAGTGGTTTTCTTAGAGGAAAAATGACCACCGCATGCTTGATTATAACAAAAGGAGATTAAAAATTTTATTCATCATCAGGAACACATCTCGTAATTATTTGATCTGGGCAATATTTAAAAAGTAATGGTTCATCCCAGAAAAACCTGCGCACTTCCCTTAGAAATTTTCTTTTATCCTGCGCAATCCAATGAGTCAGCATCACACCTATAGAAAGATAATTTGCAATATCAACGTACCATGGTGGATGCATAGCAACAAAGAGTTGCTCATCAGGGAATGAGTCATCAATAAGTGACTCGTCAGTGGAATCGGGTAGGACTAGGCGGGATAGATGGTCCGCCACCATGTTCTCTATTCCCTTCTTATCTTTAATTTCTAAGTCAAATTTCTGAAGGAGTAGGATCCATCTAAGCAAGCGGGGCTTAACATCCTTCTTAGAAAGAAGGTATTTTAGTGCCGCATGATCTGTGTAGATTATGATTTTGGATCCTATCAAGTACGCCCTGAATTTGTCCAAAGCAAAAATAATGGCTAGGAACTCCTTCTCTATAGTTGAGTAATTGACTTGGGCAGGATTCAAGGTTCTACTCGCATAGTAAATAACGTGGGGCTTCTTGTCCTTCCTTTGTCCTAACATCGCCCCAATAGCATAATTGTTTGCATCGCACATCAACTCAAAAGGGACGGACCAATCCAATGGTTACATGATAGGAGCGGTTGTCAACATGTCTTTTAGCTTTGAAAAAGCTAATTGACATTCGGCACTCCACTCGAATTGGTTATCCTTTTGGAGAAGGTTACATAAAGGCCTGGAGATATGGCTGAAATCCTTTATGAACCTTCTATAAAAACCTGTGTGTCCAAGGAAGGACTGTACATCATGTATTCTCTTGGGTGGTGGTAGGTTGGAAATAATATCGATTTTGGCCCTATCTACCTCTATTTCATTGGATGAGATGATATGTCCAAGGACTATTCCTCTTTATACAATAAAATGTCACTTTTCCCAGTTTAAAACAAGGTTCTTCTCCTCGCACCTTGTCAAGACCAACTTCAAGTGATTAAGGTACTCATCAAAAGTACAACCAAAAATAGAAAAATCATCCATGAATACCTCAAGAAATTCACCCACCATGTCTGAGAAAATACTCAACATGCATTGTTAGAATGTGGCGTGTGCATTACATAGTCAGAATGGCATCCTTCAATATGCGAAGGTGCCAAACGAGCATGTAAAGGTGGTTTTCTCTTGATCTTCTGGGGCTATCTCAATTTGGTTGTAGCTGGAATAGCCATCGAGGAAGCAATAATAGGAGTGACCCTCTAACCTTTCCAAAATTTGATCCATGAATGGGAGAGGGAAGTGGTCCTTCCTAGAGACCGTGTTTAGCTTCCGAAAATCTATGCACATACGCCAACCGGTGGTCACTCTAGTCGGTATAAGCTCGTTGTTGGCATTTTCTACAATTGCAATACTGAACTTCTTAGAGACAACTGTTCGCTTCCCCAAGTGTAGGGTTGCGATGTAGTAATAAACTCGATAAGACCGAGGTCGATCCACAGGGACTTGTGTAGGAATTCACAAACACATCCAATAATATCTATTGAAAGCTAACAACCAGATTTTGTATGGATTTGATGTGAGTAACAAAATTAAATTAAATTGAAGATAAATAATTATAAAAAGGCACTAGGGGTTCAAGGATCCACTTGTAGTAATCCTTGATGTTCAATCCGCTGTGGTTTCTCACTTTCTCAACTAGAATCGATATTAAGATCTATCTAGCCGGATGATAGAGCTGTTAAACCAAACAATCTGTTATATGTAAGTCCAATGCATAAGCTTCACTCAATGTAAGCTAGGCTGAGCATGCTCAATTGCATAGGTCAGTCCTAATTCCAAAAGGCTCAGTTCACAATCATAACCATCCTCAGTCCTGTCACAAGACAAGGCCAGATTATGATTTGAACTTGATTCAAATCACATGCACAGTCCATACACATTACAGAAATTCAGAAAAGTAGAACTTTGATAGGAAGTCTCCACATGAAGATCATAGTACTAGAGCGTACTCCAATTCCTCAGATCATACAGGTCTAGACTAATACAAATCAATTAAGAATTTAAGTAATTTTCCCAAACATCCATGCGTCATCATAAGACTAAGAAAAACTACTTAAAACTTGTATAAACTTCAAACCATAGTTCATAAACATGAATTCCAAACTTAAAACCAACTTAGAATGAATTGAAACATCTTGGATCCACTACAAGCTTCACCTCTTAGCCCTAGCTAAGAGGTTTAGCTGCTCATGATCCAAGGAAACATGAAACAACAAAAAAAAACTCATAAAAATAGTAAAACAAACTAGAAGGAGTTGTGGAACTCCGAAATCCACTTCCACCGCCTCCAAGCTTGCTTAAACCCTTCTAAGATGCCTTAGGAACGATCCCTAGGTGTCCTTTTATAGTAGTGAGGCTCCACAACGTCAGAATATTCCAGAATCTGCGTAAGCCTACGCAGTGCGCAGAGAATTTCGGCGCCAGAATAGAAAGTTTCTGTTTTAAGCATACGGCCGACCGGTCTGGACCGGTCGGACTGGGCTGGCCGACCGGTCACGACCGGTCGGGCCTCCCTTGTATTCAGTCCAGCAAGCTTCCAGGCCACAAAATCCTCTGGCCGACCGGTCAAGACCGGTCGGACCATGTTGGCCATTTAGTCCAGCGTGTGCACAAGGTTGGCCGACCGGTCTTGACCGGTCTGGCTCCCTTGGCCGACCGGTCAAGACCGGTCGGACTTCTTCTTTCATCTTTTTCTTCCTTTCTTTCTTCTACTTTCTTCCTTTCTTTCTTCTACTTTCTTCTTTCCTTACTTCCTTCTTTCTTTGGTGCACCTTGGGTCTTCATCTAAGGTTGTTAAAGAGGCTCTTTTATCATCAATTAGGTGGAGTCCACTCTCAACCCTGCAATCACAAAACATGCATTCAATTAGTCTTTAAATCATGAAAATCTCGCACAATGAGTGATGAATTGGGGTTAGAATATGCACAATTAAGAGCTCAACACACCCCCCAACCAGCATTTTGCTAGTCTCGAGCAAAACATGCGTGAAACTAATTCCATTCTTCAAAACTCAACTCTCTTTCAGAAACCCTTCTTCTATACGTCCCAAGACATACAAGTGTAAGATTCAGAAATACTTGGTGACAGAAGTTGAAACCGTAAACCCCCAAGACATGATAAGCATTCATATGAAATTCCCGCTGATTGGTTGATAAATAGAAAAACTTGAACAAATTCAATCTAGTGTGGATAGTGAAAACTCATTTCCTGAGTTTCTAGGGTTATCTTCTTCATAGATCAACCAGACTATAGATCCCAAGGTACATAGAGCCACATCAAGCCAATAACAGGAGTTTGCCTTACCGTCCTTCCGACGACTTTCACACTACGTCCCATTTCCGGCTTTGGTTACAGGTAGACCATCCCCCGGTTGGTAGTAGGTAGTCCTAATCGGAATTTTTCACCATTTTTCCATCATTCCCAATTTCATCCTTCCTTTTCCTTTTTCTTTTAATTTAGATAGGATTTTTAGAAATCCATATCTTGCATTGTTTTCCATGGACAAGGATGGACAAAGTACCCCGGCTTGACTTCTCAACACCTTAATTCAAAGTCTAGCTAATCCATAAATCACATAATCCCTTCAACCCATGAAAATCGTGTAATGTGGACTAGGTGTAAAAGTGTTCAGATTTTCTATCGATCACAGAATTAGGGGAATTCTCCTATAAAACCATTATGCCAAGAGAAGATCAAAATTTACAACCTCATACACTTCATATCTCCTCTTCTTATGCTCATATCATCTTGAGTGCATAGAACCAAAATTTTCCAAAAGAGTTTTGAATTTTTGAAAAAAATCGAAAAGTTTCCACATACTTGCTTGAAATGTTACAAAACGCTGGATTCATCCAAGTGATCCTACACCCCCCAACCAAATCTTGCATTGTCCTCAATGTAAAAGATGTGCAATAAACAAAACATGAGAGCAATTTGAACATAAAAGGGAGTGAGGAATAAGAGTACCTGAAAAAGTGAAAAGTGGAATTCTTCCTCCTTCTAACAAACCTAAGCAAAGGTAAACAAAAGTAACAAAATCCTAATCCTAACTACTCTATACCTCCGTCAGACTAGGAGATCAATCATCCTGATACACAGGATCATTCAGAGGTATGGACATACCTTCTGAAGGAAATTTCTCAAAGAACGGCTTTAATCGTTGCCCATTCGCCTTAAAAATGTTGTCGTTCCTCGGATTTAACAGCTCGACAGTCCCATATGGATAGACAGTTTGCACAATGTAAGGACCAGTCCATCGAGATCTCAATTTTTCCAGAAATAGATGTAGGTGAGAATTATACATGAGGACTTTTTGATTGATCGTGAATGTCTTGCGAAGAATATTCTTATCATGGAATATCTTCGTCTTGTCCTTGTAAATTCTCGCATTCTCATATGCTTCGTTCCAGATTTTTGCAAGTTCATTCAATTGTAGTTTGCGCAATGAGCTTGCCTTGTCAGAATTGAAATTCATCTTCTTAATTGCCCAATATGCTCTATGTTCCAACTCCACAGGCAAGTGACAAGCCTTCCCATAGACAAGTCTATAGGGAGACATTCCAATTGGGGTCTTAAAAGTAGTACGGTAGGCCCAAAGCGCATCGGTAAGCCAAAGCGACCAATCCTTACGATCGGGGTTCACCGTTTTCTCCAAAATGTGTTTAATCTCCCTATTGGATATCTCAGCTTGCCCACTCATTTGTGGGTGATAGGGAGTGCTCACTTTGTGTGTGACGCCATATTTCTTCATTAAAGTTTCAAAAGGGCGATTACAAAAGTGAGACCCTCCATCACTTATGATGATTCGAGGTGTTCCAAACCAGGAAAGAATACTCTCTTTTAAGAAGCGAATGACCGTTTTATGGTCATTATTCCGGCAAGGGATGGCCTCGACCCATTTGGAAACATAATCAATGGCAAGCAGGATGTATGTGTTTCCAAAAGAAGATGGGAATGGACCCATGAAATCGATGCCCCAACAATAAAAAATTTCGATTATTAAGATGGGATTGAGTGGCATCATATTTTGACGGGAGATTCCTCCCAATTTCTGACAAGGTTCACATGTTTTGCAAAACTCATGTGTGTCTTTGAACATGGTGGGCCAATAAAATTCACATTGCAGAATTTTTGCTGTGGTCTTTTTAGCCAAAAAGTGGCCTCCACATGCCTGAGAATGACAGAAGGAGATGATACTTTGTTGCTCATCATCTGGGACACATCTCCTTATGATTTAATCGGGACAATACTTGAATAAGTAAGGGTCGTCCCATAGGAATTTCCGCACCTCAGTGAAGAATTTATCCTTATCTTGCTTTTTCCAATGTGTAGGAATTGTACCTGTAGTAAGATAGTTAGCAATGTCCGCATACCATGGCAATTGGGAAACAGCAAAAAGTTGTTCATCAGGAAACATGTCATTGATCGCCGTCGTTTCAGGGGAATCAGTGAGAACAAGTCGAGAGAGATGGTCAGCTACGACATTTTCTTCTCCTTTCTTATCACGTATTTCTATGTCAAATTCCTGGAGTAGAAGGATCCATCATAACAACCGTGGTTTAGCATCCTTCTTAGAGAGAAGGTACTTAAGCGCGGCATGGTCAGTGAATATGATGATCTTGGATCCAATCAAGTAGGACCTAAACTTGTCCAAGGCAAAAACTACGGCTAAAAGTTCTTTTTTAGTAGTAGTGTAGTTTGCTTGGGCAAAGTTTAGGGTTCTACATGCATAGTAGATGACACATGGCTTTTTCTCTTTTCTTTGGCCTAGCACGGCCCCAATAACATAGTCGTTAGCATCGCACATAATTTCAAAAGGAAGGCTCCAATCAGGTGGTTGCATTATGGGAGCACATGTCAACATACCTTTAAGGGTGGTAAAGGCCTTTTGACATTCTTCATTCCACTCGAATCAATTTTCCTTTTGAAGTAGGTTACATAAAGGACGAGAGAGTGAACTGAAGTCTTTTATGAACCTTTTGTAAAATCCTGTGTGTCCCAAAAAGGACTGTACATCTCGTATGCTCTTTGGTGGTGGAGGGGTTAGAGATAAGATCAATTTTCACTTTGTCCACCTCGATTCCATTTTGTGAAACGATGTGACCAAGTACAATTCCTTTTTGAACCATGAAGTGACACTTCTCCTAATTCAGCACAAGGTTCTTCTCTTCATATCTTTTCAGCACAGATTTCAAGTGCTCAAGGCACTCACAAAGTTACAACCAAATACGAAAAAATCATCCATGAAGACTTCGAGAATTGTCCCCGCCATGTCAGAAAAGATACTCATCATACAATGCTGAAAGGTGGCAGGGGCATTACATAGTCCAAACGGCATCCGTCGATAGGCGAAAGTGCCGAATGGACATGTGAATGTAGTCTTTTCTTGGTCTTCACGGGCAATCTCTATTTAGTTGTACCCTAAATAAGCATCAAGGAAGCAAAAGTGGGAATGACCCGCCAACCGTTCTAAAATTTGATCAACAAACGGCAGGGGAAAATGGTCTTTCCTCATGATAGTGTTTAGCTTCCTGTAGTCAATGCACATTCTCAAACCGGTAGTGACTCTAGTTGGCACGAGTTCATTATTGGCATTGGCTACGATGGTTATTCCGGATTTCTTAGGCACCACTTGAGTTGGGCTCACCCATTGACTATCGGATATTGAGTAAATAATACCCACATCCAATAGTTTCACCACTTCGGCCTTAACCACATCCTTCATGTTTGGATTTAGTCGTCTTTGTGGTTGCCGGGATGTCTTCGCATTCTCCTCAAGGTGTATGCGAATAGTACAAATCAGTGGGTCTATGCCTTTGAGATCCACAATTGACCATCCAATGGCACTCTTGTGCTCTAATAGAGTGGTCATTAGCCTACTCTCTTGTTCCTCATCCAAGTGGGAAGAAATCACCACTGGATATGTCTCATCTCGACCTAAATAAACATATTTCAGCTCACTTGGTAATGATTTTAAGTCGAGTGTTGGTGCCTTGATGTTGGATGGGAGGGCCTTGTTCTCATTGACAGGCAAAGGCTCAAATAGGGCCCTCCATCTTTTATTATCAAGCACCGCATCACATCTAGAATGGCATCCATCTCTTGTATTGTGTCATCATTTATCTCATGAGAATGGGCCACACATGCCTCCAAAGGGTCGGAAGATAGTGACAAGGGGAATGTATCTTCCACAAATGATTCAATCATGTTTAGTTCGTGGATATCATCATCAACCTCCCGTGGTTGTTTGCATAAATCAAATTTGTTAAGCTCGAGGGTCATATTTCCAAAGGACATTTATACAAGTCCGTTTCTACAATTAATAATTGCATTTGAAGTAGCTAGAAACGGTCGTCCAAGTATGACGGGAATTTGAGCACCGGTGTCTATCACGGGATGTGTATCCAAGACAATAAAGTCTACCGGGTAGTAGAATTTATCAACTTGGACTAGAACATCCTCAATCATTCCTCTCGGTATACGAATGGATCTATCAGCAAGTTGGAGTGTGGTTTTGGTGGGTTTCAATTTACCTAACCCAAGTTGCTCGTAGATCGAGTATGGAATGAGATTCACACTTGCCCCCAAGTCGAGTAAGGCTTGTTTAATCCGGTAGTCTCCTATGATGCATGAGATGGTTAGACCACCCGAATCCTTGTATTTTTGGGGCACCTCTTGTTTGATGATGGCGCTCAAATTCTCGGTCAAAAGTACTTTGTTGTGAACATTGTGTTTCCTTTTGACTGTACACAATTCCTTTAGAAATTTGGCATACGATGGTATTTGTTTTATTGCATCCAACAACGGGATGTTGATCTTCACCTGTTTGAAAACTTCTAAAATTTTCAGATTTTTATCTAACGGTTTAGGTGAAATCAACCTTTGTGGAAACGGGTCAACCGGCTTGTATTGCCTTTCCGGTTCTTTCTCTTGTGGAGTGTTGTTTGAGCTATCATCCTCTTTGGAAATTTTCGGATCCTTAGGCTTTGGGGCCTTCATCGGATTAGATTTGTCAATTTCTTTCCCACTCCTCAAAGTGGTGATAGCTTGAACATGTTCCGTGTGGTGAGAGGATGAGCTTGCATCTTGTATCTCAAACTGGGTTCTTGGGTTAGGAAGAGGTTGGGCAGGAAGTGTGCCCTTCTCTTTAACACTAAGATGAGATTCAACTCTAGCCATTGATGTTTTCAATTCATTGATGGCTTGGGTTGAATTTTGATTGAATTTCAATTGCTCTTGCATGAACTCATCTATTTTCAGAGAATTTATCTTATTGTACTCAGCTTGGACTGTTACGAATGCACCCAACATCTCCTCTAGCATCACTTTTGGAGTAATGACTAGAGATGGACCTAGTATAGGTTGAGCTTGAGGGATAGGGGTTGCATTCGCAGTGGGTCCATTCCTCCAACTGAAGTTGGGATGGTTCTTCCAACTAGCATTAAACGTGTTTGAGGTTGGAGCACCAAATTGCCGTTGATAACTGTTTATGGCATTTGATTGTTCTTGTAAGATGTCCTGAACTGCTGAAATTATGGGACACTTTTGTGTTGCATGTTGGTTTCTGGCACAAATTTCACAAACAGTTTCAACGTCATTGGAGTTAATCGTCTCTCCTTTCCTCAATTCCATGGCTTCGACCTTTCTTGTGAGGCTAACCACTCGTGCACTTATGCTATCCTCTTCTGATAAGACATACATTCCTCCTTCTTCCTTTTGTTGGCCAGTCTTGGAATTTGTTGGTTTTAATGTATCCCAAGACTATGCATTCTCAACCAATTCTTCCAAATAATCTCATGCTTCATCAGCCTCCTTATTCATGAACTCCCCATTACACATCATCTCTACGAATTGGCGCATGGGTGAAGTCAGTCCTTCATAGAAAAAGCTTATAACCTGCCAAATTTCATAGCCATGATGTGGACATGCGTTTAATAGGTCCTTAAACCTCTCCCAACATTGGAAGAAGGTTTCATCTTCCTTTTGGGCAAAGTTCATGATAAGGCGCTTTAATATGTTTGTTTTGTGAGTAGGGAAGAATTTTTTTATGAATTCCGTATGCATATCAGTCCATGCACCAATTAATCTTGGTCTTAATGCATGAAGCCAACCTTTTGCTTTATCTTTAAGAGTAAAAGGGAAGAATTTAAGTCTCACCACATCGTTAGTCACATTAGCAAAGTGCATGGTGGTTATTACCTCATTAAACTCCTTAAGGTGTTGATAGGCACTTTTACTGTCTAATCCATGGAATTTAGGGAGAAGTTGGATCACTCCCGGTTTCAAATCCACATTCCCTGCATTTGGTGGAAATACTATGCATGAGGGAGTGCTTGCTTTTGCTAGTTACAAGAAGTCACGTAAAGTTCTAGGTTGAGGAACATCCTCAACCACATTCTCCCCCATTTCAGTTTGGTTTTGGCCCAGATTAGGATTGGCCATTGGATTAGGTTGATTCACAGCTATACCTTCAGACAAAATTGGAGAGTTTAGATGTCTCCTAGCACGTGGCTCTCTGTCAATTCCTTCTACTATCCCCCCTTCACTTATGAGTCGGTTATTGGAATCCCGAGCCCAATGTGGCATGTAAAACCAAAAATATGAAACAAAGAGAAAGAAGAATTCTTCCTCCCTTTCTTCACTCTTCTCTAAGACCGAAGCACAAGGTGTCCTGCAATAGCTAAGCCAGAAGTAAGGATAGAGATCGATTTCTCCTAGTCAATAGGGGTTCAAAGAACTCCCCACCCACTCTTTGAATCGTTTGAGAAAAAGTGCAGAAAAAGGAGAAAGAGGAGTAGAGGTGAGACAAGAAATCTCTGAGCACAAGGTGATCCAAGACGGCAGAGCCGACCAATAGGAATTCAGATGGCACAAGGCCGACCTTTCAGAGATCCAAAAGGAGTCTCCACCCACTCTAGAAGAGATGAATATGATAGGAATGAATAGGAGAAGGAGAAGAGTAAGGTTTAGAAAGATAGAACCTGATTCGGTACTTGAAATCCTTGTATCTTCTTCATCTTCCTAGAAATCCCTAAAAATAAAAATCAAATAAACAAGCTAACTTAGTCCTAAAATCCTAAAAAACCTAAATAGATACTAATTTCAGAAATTTGTGAAAAACCATCAAAATCTCCGGCAGCAGGCGCCAAAAACTTGTTCGCTTCCCCAAGTGTAGAGTTGCGATGTAGTAATAAACTCGGTAAGACCGAGGTCGATCCACAGGGACTTGTATAGGAATTCACAAACACATCCAATAATATCTATTGAAAGCTAACAACCAGATTTTGTATGGATTTGATGTGAGTAACAAAATTAAATTAAATTGAAGATAAATAATTATAAAAAGGCACTAGGGGTTCAAGGATCCACTTGTAGTAATCCTTGATGTTCAATCTGCTATGGTTTCTCACTTTCTCAACTAGAATCAATATTAAGATCTATCTAACCGGATGATAGAGCTGTTAAACCAAACAATCTGTTATATGTAAGTCCAATGCATAAGATTCACTCAATGTAAGCTAGGCTGAGCATGCTCAATTGCATAGGTCAGTCCTAATTTCAAAAGGCTCAGTTCACAATCATAACCATCCTCAAGTCCTGTCACAAGACAAGGCTAGATCATGATTTGAACTTGATTCAAATCACATGCACAGTCCATACACATTACAGAAATTCAGAAAAGTAGAACTTTGATAGGAAGTCTCCACATGAAGATCATAGTACTAGAGCGTACTCCAATTCCTCGGATCATACAGGTCTAGACTAATACAAATCAATTAAGAATTTAAGTAATTCTCCCAAACATCCATGAGTCATCATAAGACTAAGAAAAACTACTTAAAACTTGTATAAACTTCAAACCATAGTTCAAAAACATGAATTCCAAACTTAAAACCAACTTAGAACGAATTGAAACATCTTGGATCCACTACAAGCTTCACCTCTTAGCCCTAGCTAAGAGGTTTAGCTGCTCATGATCCAAGGAAACATGAAACAACAAAAAAAAACTCATAAAAACAGTAAAACAAACTAGAAGGAGTTGTGGAACTCCGAAATCCACTTTCGCCGCCTCCAAGCTTGCTTAAACCCTTCTAAGATGCCTTAGGAACGATCCGTAGGTGTCCTTTTATAGTAGGGAGGCTCCACAACGTCAGAATATTCCAGAATCTACATAAGCCTACGTAGTGCGCAGAGAATTTCGGCGCCAGAATAGAAAGTTTCTGTTTTAAGCATACGGCCGACCGGTCTGGACCGGTCGGACTGGGCTGGCCGACCGGTCACGACCGGTCGGGCCTCCCTTGTATTCAGTCCAGCAAGCTTCCAGGCCACAAATCCTCTGGCCGACCGGTCGGACCATGTTGGCCATTTAGTCCAGTGTGTGCACAGGGTTGGCCGACCGGTCTTGACCAGTCTAGCTCCCTTGGCCGACCGGTCAAGACCGGTCGGACTTCTTCTTTCGTCTTTTTCTTACTTTCTTTTTTCTACTTTCTTCCTTTCTTTCTTCTACTTTCTTCTTTCCTTACTTCCTTCTTTCTTTGGTGCACCTTGGGTCTTCATCCAAGGTTCTTAAAGAGGCTCTTTTATCATCAATTAGGTGGAGTCCACTCTCAATCCTGTAATCACAAAACATGCATTCAATTAGTCTTTAAATCATGAAAATCTCGCACAATGAGTGATGAATTGGGGTTAGAATATGCACAATTAAGAGCTCAACAACAACTTAGGTAGGACTCACCCATTGGCTATCCGAGATGGGGTAGATAATACCTACATCTAGTAGCTTTAATCCTCGGCCTTGACAATATCCATCATATTTGGATTTAGCCTCCTTTGAGGTTGTCTAGTCATTTTTGCATTTTCTTCGAGGTGTATACGGTGAGTACAAACCGAAGATTCTATCCCTCTGTGGTCCACTATTGTCCAACCTATAGCTCCTCTATGTTCTTTGAGTAGCTCAATCAACTTGAGCTCTTGGTCTTTTCCTAGGTGAGAGGTAATAACAACCGGGAATGTTTCCTCTTGACCCAAATATACATATTTAAGCTCGGATGGCAACGGTTTAAGGTTAAGCTTCGGCGGTTAGATATTAGACGGTAGAGGCTTTGATGTGGTTGGTGGCAATCTTTCAAAATGGGGCCTCCACCGGCTAGTATCAATTACTAGTTTCTCACTACTCAATGTTTGCACAATGTCACTATTGATGGGGTCTTTGGAATCTTCAAAATGTGTTAAACATGTCTCCAAATTCTCTAGTGGCTCATGTTGGAGGAGTTCCTCTTCTTCAAAGGATTCGAGCATGTTTGCCTCGAAAAGCTCATCATTGTCATCCCTATGCCTTTTGCCCAAGTGGAACACATTCACTTTCAATGTCATGTTCCCAAAAGACAATCACCCCATTCCAACAATTTATGATTGCGTTTGATGTAGCAAGGAATGGTCGGCCTGGAATTATCGATATTCGAGTAGCTAGCATCCATAACCGATTGCGTGTCCAAAATGATAAAATCCACTGGGTAGTAGAATTTGTCAACTTGGACCAATACATCCTTAACTATCCCTCTCGGCACACGGATGGATCTATCAATGAGTTGCAACTTGGTTTTAGTGGGTTTTAATTCACCAAGACCCAATTGCTCGTATACCGAGTACAGGATCAAATTTACGCTTGCCCCTAAGTCTAGCAATGCACGTTCAATCCGATAGTCACCAATGATACATGAGATTGTGGCACTACCGGGATCCTTGAATTTTGGGGGGGTCTTTTGGGTGAGAATGACACTCACTTGCTCATTTAAAAAGGCTTTTTGCTGCACATTGTATTTGCATTTAGTTGTGCATAAGTCTTTTAGAAACTTATCATAGGAAGGGATTTGTTTAATGGCGTCAAGCAATGGAATATTGATCTTGACTTGTCGGAAAATCAATAAAATATCATGAGAGTTTGGGAGAGATTTTAGAGCAACCAATCTCGAAGGGAATGGTGTGACGTGCTTATAAACACGTTCCGTTTCTTGTGGGGCTAAGTTAAATCCATCCTCATTCTCAGAATTTATTGGATCATTAGGCTTGTCGGCCTTCATCGGAATAGATTTGTCAATTTGTTTACCACTTCTAAGAGTGGTGATGGATTTGGCTTGCTCCACATGTTGGTTGGGAAGATTAGGGATGCTTATTTCATGTGCTTGTTTAGGATTGGGCTGAGGTTGGGCCAGAAAGGTCCCTTCCCTAGCATTCAAGCGTCCCTTAATTTCATCAACCGAGACTTAAGCTCGTGGAACATTTGCTGATTGGATTGATTTATTTACGTTTGCTCTTGTATAAACACCGTTAGAGTATCCTCCATTGAAAATTGAAGTAAGGCCATGTTTTGCATTGGTGGCCCTCCTTGAGAGTTGGCAAGATTGCCCGTGGGGTTATTCCTCCAACTGAAATTAGGATGGTTCTTCCAAGTAGAGTTATACGTGTTACCTACTGGTCCATTGAAAGGTTGTTGATACCCATATACAGCATTCGCTTGTTCTTGTAACACCTCTTGAAACGCAGGAATTGTAGGACAATCCTACGTAGAGTGCACATTAGAGGCACAAATTCCACATATGTTCTTAATAGCTTCAGTGCGCTTTGTAACTCCACTCTTGCTAAGCTCCATGGCCTCGACTTTTCTTGTGAGGTTGGCTAACCTTGCATTAACATCATCTTCCTCTTTAAGGACGTAGATGCCTCCTTTGTCCTTTTGTTGAGGAGGTTTGAGGTTACTAGATTTGTCCGAAGTATCCCATGATCGGGCATTCTCGGCCAACATGTTCAAGTAACTCCAAGCTTCATCTGGATTTTTACTCATGAACTCACCATTGCACATCATCTCTATGAATTAGCGGATGTTGGAACTTAATCCATCATTGAAGAAATTTATAATTCGCCAACTTTCATAGCCATGATGTGGGCAAGTAAGTAGGAGATCCTTAAATCTTTCCCAACTTTGAAAGAATAACTCATTCTCTTTAACCGAAAAGTTCATTATAGCTCTTCGAATGGTATTTGTTTTATGAGCCGAGAAGAACTTTTTTAAGAACTCCCAGGTCATCTTATTCCATGTCCCTATTGAATGTGGTCTAAGAGAATGTAGCCAACCCTTGGCTTTTTCTTTTAATAAAAAGGGGAAAAGTTTAAGTTTGATGGCATCTTCTGATACATTAGCATATTGCAAAGTAGCCACAACTTCTTCGAATTCCTTTAAGTGTAAGTATGGGCTCTCTGAGTCTAGCCCATGGAACTTTGGTAAGAGTTGAATTACTCTCAACTTTATGTCAATGTTTCCCACGATGCTTGGGAGAATCACGCATGAAGGTGTAGCTGTACGAGACGGTTGTAAGTAATCACGTAAAGATCTCATTGGAGGAGCATTGTGCACCTCATTCTCTCTTACTCCTTCATGGTTTGCGTTTGTAGTTGAAGTAGGGTGGGGAGGATTCCCTAATGGAATTTGATCCATGCTTCTCAAATTTTCATGATGTTCTACGAATTTTCAGACTCGTCTATGAACGGAGAGTGGTCCGACTAAACCACCTTTGGATTGGAGACAATTGTTGTGGTCACGTTCCCAACGGGACATAAACCACGCAAGCAATGATCTAAACTAATCCTAAGTCCTAAAAACAAAATCTGGAAAATAAATCAAAAACTGAAATTTAAAATTCTATAAAAAGTGCCAAGTTAGAAAAAAAGTACCCGATTAGCTTAAACTAAAAGGGTTCCTACAAAACAAAAACAAGTTATTAGTCCTAGAAAATCAGAAAACTTATATATTTCTACTTCTACAACCACTAAAATAAATTAGAATCATTTATCTAAAATCCTCGGTAGCGGTGCCAAAAACTTGTTCGCTCGCCTCAAGTGCAAGGCTGCGATGTAGTAATAATTCTCGGTAAGACCGAGGTCGATCCATAAGGAAAGAGGTAAACAATCCTAACTTAATTCTACAACTTCAATTCAAACAGGATATCAATTATGAAAACTAAGACTAAACAACAATTTAAAATAGCAAATCTAATTGATATGAGAGGGAAAACTAAGGCTTGAAGGATCCACTCATAGCAATCTCATGTTAATCCATTCAATCCAAGCATAAAACATAGCTAGATTCGAAGTTCTATCTCTTATCTAGTTGGAAGATAAAGCATTGAAGCACATTCAATCCCACTTAAGTTAGGAATTCAAGTTCTAGTCCTATTCAAACACAGTCATTCAAATATGTACCCTTCGGAGTAACAGCCATGCCTATGGACTATGGCATACTCAAGGATTACCAAAATTTGAATCTAATCAAGACATTCATGATAATCTCAGAGAATTGCAAGGAATTCATGTCCGGAGTACATGAACTCTCATAAAACTTCTAAAAATACCAACCTTATTCAAACTAGAACATTCAAAAATCCAACTGAAAGTAAAGGTACTTGAATCAAACTAAATTAAACATGAAATTAACTGCAAGCTTCACCTTTAAGCCCTAGGTGAGAGGTTCTAGCCAAGCATTGTCATACTACAACTAGAATTGAAAGAAAAACTAAAGAAAAACATGTAAACTAGAAAAATCAGAGTTACGGATGCTCCATGGAGCTTTCCTTCACCTTCTACGACTTCCAATATCTTTTAGGATGCTTTAGGAACAAGGTAGAGGAGGAGTCCTTTTATAGGTTTTGAGCCCTAGCTGTGAAGAATCTTCGAGAAAATTCGTAAAAATAGCATTTTGCGCAGAGAAATTCGGAGTTCCAGAAGTTTCTAGGTGTTGACCGGCTGGTCGGCCAGAGATTGTGCCTCAAAACATCAGACTCTCTGGACGTTAGAATACACTAACCAACCCACCAGCTGGCCAGCCGGTCAAGTGGCTGGTCTTCATAAAAAAGAGTTCAGAGAAGTTTTCATTTCTTGAGGGTTTGGCCGGCCGGCCAGTGGCTGTGGCTGACTGGCCGGATATCATGTAAATTACTGATTTTTTAGCTTTTCTTCCTCTGTCTTCAATGCATCCTTACTCCAACTTTGGTCTTTTATTCCTTTGATTTTTTATGTGTACAAAGTGACCTTTTAAGCATCAAATTAGTGAAGTGTCCATCTCGTTCCTACAATCACAAAACATGCATTAGAATAGTCTATTAAACATGCAAACCATGCACAATCTGTGATGAATTGGGGTTAGATTATGCATAAATTGGAAGCTTAACAATCAGCGAATTGGTCCAAGCCCATAGGGAGCTATCCAAATAGATGGGAGAGGTTCAGAAGGCTTTAACCACCTTAATCTCGCAGAATACAGCCCTTGGTATCACTCCGCCTGTCCGACAGTTGGAAAGAGAATCATCAGGGGTAGTATAGGAACTAGTTACAGTGAGAAAGCGGGCCCATCCCGAACAAACAAATGCGCGTATGATGGATTCGAACTCTATGATCCCATACAAGGTGCTAAGTAACATCTCTTCCACCCTTCGTAACCTGGTTACAGAGGTTCGGATGGTAAACTAGTATGTTTCGAAGACACGGTCCCAAGCAAAAGAGTCGAAACATGAAATGAGAAAGAGAACATGGGCTGACGCAAGAAAGATCCCTAGGAGCCAAAAGTGATTGAATTCAGGGCATGAGGCAGAAATCAGTGTAATGAATACACAAGACAAGAGCAAAGAGGCTCAAAGGTCATAGCACATAACAATCAGTGAGCGAGACAGAAAGAACGGACCGTATACATTTGACGTTGAAGACCTTGTCCCAATTATGGAGCAGTTAATCGAAAAAGGAGAATTGTGGCTCCTAGAACCTGTTCGACCAGCTAAAGTGGGGCGCACAGATCACCCCAACTACTATGAATATCACAGATGCATAAGCCATAAAACCAAGCAATGCTTCGTCCTGAAGGGAAAGGTACAAAAGATAATAAATCAAGGCATTGTCAGTCAGAAGATTGAAGGGTCTGAGAGAGCCCCGGCCAGTACGGTTCCAATAGATATCACCTAGGAAGAACATTTGCTCGAAGACTCCATTTCACGAATTTAAATAGTCATGAACACCTATAAGAAGTTCTGACGGATTACAAAGTAGACAGTGATATACTTATGTTCGTTCATACATCTATTTTATCCATATGCTATATTTCATACTCACACACCTACTCATATTGCACCAAGACACATATGAATATAAAATGTTCATATAGCTTCTCTTCATGATAGGTACCATGATCAAAGGATGCAAAAAAGTATCGACTCTACAAATCACCAGACAACTCACTACGTTCCTACCAAATCAGTCAAATTAGAAGAGAGCATCTCGTAGGAAGTCTACGCAAAGCACAACACCCTCATATTATTATGTCTTCGTCACAAGCTCTCTTGTTACTATCTTGGTATTCTGGAAACCCTCTACTTAATAGGAGAGCAATTCAGAGTTGATGATTTCTTATACGTATGGTTCTGTATGAAGATAATCGAGACCTTCTATTATTATCAATCTCTTATACATACACACATGGTCCTATATGAAGATGATCAGGATGTCTCGCTATATATATTCGGCTTTTGTATTCTATCATGAATCCCCTCATCATTATTGTGGTATTCTTCTACTCTATATGAGGATAAGTGAGGGCTGGGAACCTCCTATGTATATATATATGGTCTTATATGAGGATGATCAGGACATTCGATTATGTATCACTTTGCCTTGAGAATATCGGTGGCTTTCTCTTATGAATAATTCTGCAACAAGAATATGCGATTAAAGATTATGATCAGACAGGTATTTTATGTAGATTTCTAAAGTACAGGACATCTTACATCAAACGGAGGCAATCTTGTAAAATGATGAGCCAAATACACTGGGGGCAAGCCTCAATATATGATGAGAAACTCAATTTCATAGAAGAAGACGACTGGGGGCAAGCCCCAATATATGATGAGAAACTCAAGTCTGTAGAAAGAAATGACTGGGGGCAGGCCAGGAAGGATAACAGATAAACCTGATAACATGGAGCTGGATGAAAATTTTGGATTTATGACACGGACATCTTTTGAAAGCGATAATCTAAGGATGCACGGGTCAAGTAAAAGGGGAGTACTATTTTTAAGCATTTTTCCATTATGTTTTAATTGATATGCTTAGCTCACATTAAACTCATACATAACACATCATCTTATACATGCTGGTCTTAAATGCACAACACGAAGAGGTAGTTTAGCAAAAGAATCATTGTCATTACTTTGAATCATGAAGCACACAATTAACAGTCCCAATGACGATTACATCAGATACAAGTATTAGTTAAGCATTCAAAATAAATTCCTAACATTGATTTTGTCTGATAATGACTGTAAAGAGCAAAAGAACAAAATTACAGCTTCCCCAGGCACCCTGCTACAAACTGCATCACGTCTTTCCGTGTTGCTTCCATGGTAGCCTTTGCCACCGCTAATACCAATGCAGGATCCGGGATGCCGCGAAGTTCAGTTTCTAAATATGCCATTTTCTTGCACGCCACCTCTCCTTCACTCTCCAGCTGTGCAACCTTAATACGGTTCTGATTAACGACAAGGTCGAGATGAACAACCTCAAGATCTATGGCCGCTTCTTCCGTCTGTAGTCGCACAATCTCGGATCTGACATCAGCAAGATGATTAATGAACCCACGATGTTGAGTCTCACTATCTGCCAAATTCATTCTAACACCCACTGTCAAGTGTTCTGGTTGCTCTCTGACAGGCTGTAAAAAGACAGCGTTCGTCGTTTCTCTTCGACCATAGGGTCAGGTTCAATCCGTTCAGCCGTAGCAACCTGAACAACAGAATCCTCGAAAGAAGAAATGCGGCATACTATTTTAGACACATCAGGCCCGATTACCCCTGCACAAGCTTCCAATGCTTTCACTCAGCTCCTAATGTATGCCACTCACACGGCTCATCCAACACTTTTGAGATATTGGATAGTAGACCTCTCAGTATGCTCTACCCAAAACAGTCTAAACGATCGAAACAAGGAATGTTGAATACTCCGTGGGTAGTAACATCAGAACTGGCCATACTGCGAAAAAAGAAACAGAATGAGTATGCAATGAAATGATAAGTGTTAGTGCACTTTTCTGTGGCATACTAGTGCACCTTGTTTGTTAATTACTTAGGTCAATGAGTCTAGAGTCGGTTGAGCTTACTGAAGATGAAGATCGAAGACTCAAGATGGACCAACTGCATCAAGAAAGAAGAAACAAGTAAAGTGATGCCTTGGTGAGCCTCAACCTTGTACCTATTCAAAACCATAAACCTTTAGATGACCATGACACAATAGGTATATCTTTACTCATCTTAGATTGGCCTTAAGTGTCCCAAAAGATCACTGAAAGAACGGCTAAGAGGTTGCATGATCTACTACAAAAACAGCAGAAAATCATGCCTGGTCGGGCGCCTGACCCGGTGTCCACCCAAGGCCCGACCTATAGAGGAATCCGTCCAAGTGAGTGGCCTACAAACCAGAAGGTCATCGAGCGCCCGACCATACCATGTCTGGGCGCCCGACCAAGTGCAAAACCTATCCAGCAGCACAGACCTTTTCTAGATAAAATTTCGGACGCCCGATCATATAAACCATCGAGCGCACGACAGTGCAAGCATGGCCATCGGGCGCCCGACCACAACTTATCCGGGTGCCCGACCATCACCAAATGTGTTCAACGACAAATCTTTTAATTTAGACCGAATTCCGGGCGCCCAACCACAAGAGCCTGGGCGCCTGACCCTGCACAAATCTGCCCGTTATTTGATCGTTGGAGAAAGTTTATAAAAGCGGGGGGATTCGTTTTTAGGGCTATGAGAGGGGATTTTGAGGAGATAGAAGCCACCATTGCTAAAGACCATCAGTGGCTCTATTCCAAACCCATAGCAAGTCATTCTCCTTGTATTTCATAACAAGCTTGGTCCATTCAATAGCATTATGAGAATGGGCTTATTCCCTCTTGATTCCTAGGAGTTTAAATACCTTGATCATAGTTAAATCCCTTGTCTAAACACCACCTAGGAGTCCAAATAGGTGTATTCCTCTAGGAAACCCATTTCCTACCATTTGTAGAGGTTTCACCATTCCCTAGCACCTTGGGCATCTCCAATAGAGCATCACATGCAAGGTAGCTAATCTTGGAGCTGAAGCCTTGGCAAAGCAGCTGCGTCAAAGATCGGGGGAGCACAAGGGGAGCTGATTCAAGCATGCGAGGGTAAGAAGAAGCAACCCAAAGCGATGCTACAAAGGGGCTCAATCCGATGAGTAAGGTTTTTTTCGTTAAGAGTCCATCCACTCAATTCCCTGTGGGAGTTGAGTGTAGAGTTTGCCTAACAAACTCGAACTAGGGTCGTTTGCCGATCCTTGGCCTGTTTGTCGGCCTAAAGTTTCAGGGACATTAGCCGTTCCTTGACTTGTTTGTCAGCCTAAAGACTAGGGGTTGTTAGGCACTCCTTGGCTCGTTTACCTAGGCCTAAATTCAGGGACGTTTGTCGTTCCTTGGCACATTTTTCGGGCCTAAACAAAGTCTCCAAGGGGAGCCACCAACACGGGTGTGAACATGTAGGTTGGGAGGAACCTGTAAACTCCCCTGTTGGGTGGATCCAAGTTAAAACACCTTGGTTAGGAGGAACTAGATTTAAACTCCCCAGTGAATGCCGGTGTGCTCAAAGGGATTGAGTACTTAAACTGGGAGTGAAGTAGACAAGTAGTCGAATACATGCTAGTGTTTGTGATTGTTCTTGAGCACATTTCTCATTATGCATTGTGTTTAATTGGTTAATTGTGAATGCTTAGTCAGGAATGTATGCTAGGCACTTGATAAGCACATCCACACACAAGATGTACTTTCACTCCTCATGTAGACTTGAGTTCTTATTGATCCATCCTCTATGGTCTACAATGTGTTGTTTAGATTAGGTTGTTAATTACATCTATCATTTGCTAATCTTTTGATTGGACCCACTTAGGCTTGGAAGCCAAAGTGTTAATCGCTTACTTAGTTTAATTTGCTAAAACTGTTAAGTAGGCGAAACGATTTTAAAAAGGTCCTAAATCACCCCCCCTTTAGGACTTAGCCATAATTCTAATTGCTCCTTAAGCTTTCGCACGCGTATGTGTAGGGTGTTGTGTTAGACTACCCAACATAATTTTAATTGGTATCAGAGCGGGTTGCTCTTCAATGACTTAACCGTCTAGAGTAAGATCCGATACCGGAGCACTAGCATCATGTCTAACCGAGATGGGAATACTTTCAACCGTCCACCATACTTTGACGGATCCAACTGTTGAGCTCCCATTTTATACATTTTCTAGCCCATTACATCACATTACATGCATGGTTTGCGTGCTTTAAAGACTCATCTAATGCTTGTTTTGTGTATGTAGGAATGAAAGGGAGAAGTCATGAATTTGTTGTTGAAAAGGTCCTTTGGAACAACATTGAAGACACTGAAAAGAAGCCCTAAAGAATCGCGTCAGAAAGACCTGGATCGGCCAGAAGAAAAGAGGAGTTTAGCATGCAAGTCAGAAGGCCACCGGGCACCCGACCAAAACATGGTCGGGCGCCCGAAATTTGATGATAATCTGTTGAACATTACTGCACAATTCTGGACCTGACCGGGCGCTCGACCAACATATGGTTGGGCACCCAATATTCAAAGAGGATTTCACTAAAAGGCTGCTGACCGAATTGAAGCACGGTTGGGCGCCCAACCACTACCTGACCGGGCGCCCGACCAGAGTCCAACTGCAATATAAGTGCGTAAGTTTTTATGCAATCCGAGGCGGTTCATGGTTTTTCTTATAAAAGGACACCTTAGCATCCTTCCTAAGGTATCCTAGAAGAGTTCTAAGTTCGTGGGGAGCAAGGGAGATCATCATGGAGCGATCGCAACTCCTCCAATTAGGGTTTTTTCTAGTTTTTCATGTTTTATTTAGTTTTTCTTTGAATTCTAGTTGAAGCATGATAATGCTCGGCTAGAACCTCTTAGCTAAGGCTAAGAGGTGAAGCTTGTGAGTAGTTATCATGTTGGATTCGTTCTATTTCAAGTACTTTGCTTAAAGTTTTGATTTTCAAGCTCTAGTTTGAATAAAAGAGATATTTTTTTATGTTTTATCAGAGTTCATGTGCTTTGGACATGAGTTCCTTGCAATTCTCTGAGATTATCATGTTTGGATTGATTAGATTCTAATTGTAGTAACCCTAGAGCGTACCATAGTCCATTGGCATGGTCGTTACTTCGAAGGCTATGTATTTGACTTCTATGGGCTTCATTAAAACTAGAACTTTGTTCTTCAACTTGAGTAGAGATTGTTTGTGTTTGAATGCCATATCTTCCAACTAGAAGAGAGATAGAACTTCAATTCTAGTTGTGTTATGCTTGGATGAACGAATTCACATGAGGGCTATCGCAAGTGGATCCTCGAAAGCCTTAGTTCCCTTTAAATCCTAGATTTTATAATTACTATTTTAAGTTAGTTTTTAAACCTAAAATCCTAAATTCATTGAATTAGAAGTTGCTGGAACAACTTGAATTGGTTTACCTTATTCCCTGTGGATCGACCTTGGTCTTACCGAGATTTATTACTACATCGCAGCCTTGCACTTGAAGCGAGCGAACACCAACTATGACTATTGGAAGGCTAGAATGAGGATTTTTCTCCAATCCATCGACCGATCCGTATGGGCAGCAACATGCAATGGATATTCCTTGTGTTCGCTCGCCTCAAGTGTAAGGCTGCGATGTAGTAATAAAACTCGGTAAGACCGAGATCGATCCACAGGGAATTAGAAACAACTTCCAAACTATTCCAGCAACTCAGTTTTCTAAGAAAATAGGATTCAATTTGGTAATTAAACTAAAACAGTAACTTAATGGAAAATTAGGAATTTAAAGTACTAAGGCATTCAAAGATCCACTTGTAGCAATCCCATGTCAATCCAACCAATCCAAGTAGAGAACACAACTAGATTTGAAGTCCTATCTCTCATCTAGTTGGAAAATAAAGCATTCAAACTCATTCAATTCCATTCAAGCTGAACTTCCAAGTTCTAGTCCCATTCAACACATGTAGGATTCGAAATCATAGCCTTCGGAGTAACAGCCATGCCTATGGACTATGGCTTGCTCAAGGGTTACCATAATTCGAACCTAAACAAACACAATATGATAATCTCAGAGAATTGCAAGGAATCCATGTCCGGAGCACATGAACTCTCATAAAACATCTCAAACTATCAACTTAAGAACTAGAATATGAAAAAAATCCAAACTTGAATTAAAAAGTACTTGAATTAACTTGAATCAAACATGAAATTAGCTACAAGCTTCACCTCTCAGCCTTAGCTGAGAGATTCTAGCCGAGCATTATCATACTACAACTAGAACTCATAATAAAAAGCATAAAAACTAGAAAAATCGAAAATTGGAGAGTTGCAAACTCTCCACGACAGCTTCCTCTCTCTAGAACCACGTCCCTTAGCTTCTATGATAACCTAGGAAGAGCCCCTAGGTGTCCTTTTATAGTAGGAAAGGTCCCTTGCGTCGGAAACATCCAGAATCCGCGTAAGGTTACGTAGTGCGCAGCGAATTTAAATAGAAGTTCCTGATTTTTCTGCGTGGCCGACCGGTCAGACTACCGTTCAGACTGGCCTGGCCGACCGGTCACGACCGGTCGGTCCAGTCTGTTTTTAGTCCAGAGAGTTTTCCCATCAGCCACGACCTGTTGGCCGACCGGTCACGACCGGTCGAACCAAGCTGATCATGTGTCCAGCGAGCTCCGCAGCAGCACCGACCGGTTGGCTGACCAGTCAAGACCGGTCGGACCAACTGATCCTTCTTCCCGTAGTTTCCAGAAGTGTGGCCGACCGGTCGGACGACCGATCGGACTTGCTTTTCTGCATCTATTTCTTCAGTTTCTTCATTCTCTTTTCTCCCTCTTTCTTCTTCCTTCTTTGGTCCATCTTGGACCTTCCTTCAAAGGTTTTGAATGGCCCCTTTTTTGTCTCCAATTGAGTGAAGTCCATTCTCATCCCTACAATCACAAAACATGCGTTATATGGACCTTTTAATCATGAAAACCATGCATACAATGTCATGTAGTGGGCAATGCAATGTATAAATTGGAGGTTCAACACACCCCCCCAACCAGCTTTTTGCTAGTCCCGAGCAAAACATGCGTGAAATAATTTCAAACCTCCAAACCAACTCTCTTCCAAAAACCATGTTTCTATCCATTCCAAGACATATAAGTATAAAATTTGGAGAAACTAGGTGATAGAAATTGCAAACTTAAACTCTCAAAGCATAAGAAGTGTCTACATGAAATTTTCGCTGATTTATTGATAAATAGAGGAACTCGAACAATCTCAACCTAGTGTGCATAGTGAAAGTTCATCTCATGAGTCTTTGGGATTACCTTCTTCATAGATTAAGTAAACCAAGGATTTTAAGGTGCACAGAGCAACAACAAGCCTATGACAGGAATTTGCTTTACCGTCCTTCCGACGGCTTTCACACTACGTCCCGTTTCCGGCTTTGGTTACGGTTCGACCATCCCCCGGTTGGTAATAAGTAGCCCTTTTCGGAATTTTCCACCATTTTTCCTTCATTTCCGATTTCATCCTTTCTTTTCCTTTTTCTTTTAATTTAGATAGGATTTTTAAAAATCCATATCTTTCATTATTTTCCCATGGACAAGGATGGACAAAATACCCCGGCTTGGTTTCTCAACACCTTTAAATCAAAGTCTAGCTAATCCACAAATCACATAAACCGTTCAACTCATGAAAATCGTGTAATGTGAACTAGGTGTAAAAAGTGTTCAAATTTTCTATCAATCACAACAATAGGGGAACTAACATATAAACCATTATGTTGGGAGAAATTCAAGACTTACAACGTCGCACACTTCGTATCTCCTTTTCTTATACTCATATCATCTCGAATGCATGGAAATAAAGTTTTCTACAAGAGTTTTGAAATTTTTGAAAATTCGAAAAAATTTACGCATAGGAAGCTCGAAATGTTGCAAACTTTTAGATGAGGAATCTCATCTCACCCCCCAACTAATTCTTGCATTGTCCTCAATGTAAAAAGATATGCAATGAGCATGAACATGAGAGCAAAGGTAGAATATGAGAGAGTGAGAACAATAATACCTGAGAGAGCGATTATGAAAGTCTACAACCCAACAACTAAAACCTACTAAAACAGTAAAACTAATTAAAACTAAACCTACCTATGCTATACCTCCATCAGACTAGGAGATCAATCATCCTGATACACAGGATCATTCAGAGTGATGGACATGTCCTCTGAATGAAATTTCTCAACAAATGGTTTAAGGCGTTGTCCATTAACTTTAAAACAATTACCATTCGCTGCATTCTCAATCTCAACAGCCCCATGAGGAAAAACTTCTTTGACAATATATGGGCCGGTCCATCGAGATCATAATTTTCCCGAAAAAAGATTAAGTCGGGAATTATACAAGAGTACTTTCTGTCCTTTATGGAAAGATTTCTTGAAGATGTACTTGTCATGGAAGGCCTTCATCTTACTCTTGTAGATTCTCGAGTTCTCATATACATCGTTCCGGATTTCATCAAGCTCATTTAATTGAAGTTTGCAAAGCGAGCTAGCCTTGTCAATGTCAAAATTTAAAGCCTGAATTGCCCAATAGGCTTTGTGTTCTATTTCCACAGGCAAGTGGCAAGCTTTCCCATAGACAAGTCTATAAGGGGACATTCCAATGGGTGTCTTGTAGGCGGTACGGTGGGCCCAAAGTGCATCATCTAATCTTAGGGACCAATCCTTGCGATCGGGTCTCACCGTTTTTTCCAAAATCTGCTTAATTTCCCTATTAGAGATTTCAGCTTGCCCACTTATTTGTGGGTGGTATGGGGTACTCACTTTATGCCTAATACCATATTTCTTCATTAAAGCTTCAAAAGGTCTATTGCAAAAGTGAGAACCACCATCACTAATGATGGCTCGAGGCGTCCTAAATCTAGAAAGTATATTTTCTTTGAGGAACTTGAGAACTGTACGATGATCGTTGGTTCTACATGGGATAGCCTCTATCCATTTAGACACATAGTCTAAGGCAAGCAAAATATAGACATGTCCAAAAGATGAGGGGAATGGTCCCATGAAATCGATGCCCCAACAGTCAAAGACTTCAAGATGTTGAATTGGAGTGAGAGGCATCATATTTCGACGGGATAATCCTCCTAACTTTTGGCAGCTCTCGTATGCTTTGCAAAACTCGTGGGTGTCCTTAAATAGCGTGAGCCAATAAAACCACACTGCAGAATTTTTACAGTTGTTTTCTTGGCTGAAAAATGACCCCCACATGCTTGATCATGACAAAAGGAGATGACGAAATTATGTTCATCATCAGGGACACATCTCCTTATAATTTGGTCTGGGCAATATTTAAACAATAGAGGTTCATCCCAGAAAAATCTATGCACTTCCCTTAAAAATTTATGTTTGTCCTACGCAGTCCAATGAAACGACATCGCACCTGTGGAGAGATAATTGGCTATATCAACGTACCAGGTGGATGCGTAGCAACAAAGAGTTGCTCATCAGGGAATGAGTCCTCAATAGGTGACTCGTCAATGGAATTTGGTAGGACCAGGTGTGATAGATGATCCGCCACCACATTTTCTACCCCCTTCTTGTCTTTGATCTCCAAGTCGAATTCTTGAAGGAGTAGGATCCATCTAAGCAAACGGGGCTTAGCATCCTTCTTAGAAAGAAGGTGTTTTAGCACCGCATGATCCGTGTAAACAATAACTTTGGATCCTATTAAGTAAGGCTTGAATTTGTCCAAGGCAAAAATGACAGCTAGGAGCTCTTTCTCCGTAGTCGAATAATTAACTTGGGCGGGATTCAAGGTCCTACTTGCGTAGTAGATAACATGGGGCTTCTTATCCTTCTTTTGGCCTAACACCGCCCCAATAGCAAAATCGCTCGCATCGCACATCAACTCAAAAGGAATGGACCAATCTGGTTGTTACATGATAGGAGCGGCTGTCAACATGTCTTTTAGCTTTGAAAAAGCTAATTGACATTCGGCACTCCACTCAAATTGGTTCTCCTTTTGTAGAAGGTTGCATAAAGGCCTTGAGATATGACTAAAATCCTTTATAAATCTTCTATAGAAACCGGCGTGTCCAAGGAAGGACCGCACATCGCGTATGCTTTTGGGTGGTGGTAGAGTGGAAATTATGTCAATTTTTGCCCGGTCTACCTTTATTCCATTGGACGAGATGATATGTCCAAGGACTATTCCTCTTTGTACCATGAAATGACACTTTTTCCAGTTTAAGACGAGTTTCTTCTCCTCACACCTCATTAAGACTAACTTCAAGTGCTTGAGGCACTCATCAAACGTACAACCAAAAACTAGAAAAGTCGTCCATGAATACCTCAAGAAACTCACCCACCATGTCCGAGAAAATACTCAACATGCATCGTTGGAATGTGGCGTGTGCATTACATAACCCGAATGGCATTCTTTGGTAAGCGAAGGTGCCAAACGGGCATGTTAATGTGGTTTTCTCTTGGTCCTCCGGAGCTATCTCAATTTGGTTGTATCCGGAATAGCCATCTAGGAAGCAATAATAGGAATGGCCTGCTAATCTCTCCAAAATTTGATCCATAAATGGGAGAGGGAAATGGTCTTTCCTAGTAACCGTGTTGAGCTTCCGATAATCAATGCACATAAGCCAATCGGTGGTCACCCTAGTCGGTATAAGCTCGTTGTTGGTGTTTTCTATGATAATAATACCGGATTTCTTGGGGACAACTTGGGTAGGACTCACCCATTGGCTATCTGAGATGGGGTAGATGATACCCACATCTAATAGCTTTAACACCTCGGCTTTGACAACCTCCATCATGTTTGGATTTAGCCGTCTTTGAGGTTACTTAGTCATTTTTGCATTTTCTTCAAGGTGTATACGGTGAGTGCAAACCGAAGAATCTATCCCTTTAAGATCCGCTATTGTCCAACCTATGGCTTCCCTATGTTCTTTGAGTAGCTCAATTAACTTGAGCTCTTGGTCTTTCTCTAGGTGAGAGGCAATGACAACTGGGAAAGTTTCCTTTTGACCCAAATATACATATTTAAGCTCGGATGGTAATGGTTTAAGGTCAAGCTTCGGTGGTTTGATGTTAGACGGTAGAGGCCTTGATGTGGTTGGTGGCAAATTTTCAAAATGGGGCCTCCACCGGCTAGTACCAACTACCAGTCTTTCTATATTCAATACTTGCACAATTTCACTAATGATGGGGTCTTCGGAATCCATGAAATGTGCTAAGTATGTCTTCAAGCTTTCTAGTGGTTCAAGTTGGAGGAGTTCTTCTTCTTCAAAAGATTCAAGCATGTTTACCTCGAAGAACTCATCATCATCGACATCCTATGTCTTTTGCCCAAGTGAAACACATTCACCTCTAATGTCATGTTTCCAAAAGATAGTTGCATCACCCCATTCCAGCAATTGATGATTGCGTTTGATGTAGCAAGGAATGGGCGGCCTATTATTACCGGTATTTGGGTGCTAGCATCCAAAACCAGTTGTGTGTCCAAGACGATAAAATCTACCGGGTAGTAGAATTTGTCAACTTGAACTAGAACATCCTCAACTATCCCCCTCGGTACACGGATAGATCTATCAGCGAGTTGCAACGTGGTTTTGGTGGGTTTTAATTCACCAAGACCCAATTGCTCATATACCGATGTTGGGGCTCAAATTTGTACCCATTATAAAACGGTATTCAACGGTCCATCTACGATGATTCGGACTGATTTCGAGATCCGAAATACTCGAAAAATGCCAGTGCAGCCCTAACATGCGCAATCGTGACTGAAACCTACGAATGCTATTTCGGGGTGGAATCGGACATGCGAATTACCGTCAAATGATCCGGAACGCCCTAAAACCCTTAACCTGCAAGTTTCGAGGTCGCACGATGCATATCTTTACCAGCGCGCTTCCAAATGCATTTTTTGCCCTGACTTATCCGACTATAAGGGCCCAAAAGCCTACAGGTACCATTTCGGGCTGGAATCAGACATGCGGATTACCGCCAAATGATCCGGAATGCCCGAAAAACCTTAAGTAGCAAGTTTGAAGTCATTGCGTGCATATTTCCACATGCATTTGTTCACTCTCTCTCCACATGCATTTGTTCACTCTCTCTCCACATGCGAATGTCTTAAGGAAACATGCATTCACTCTCTCACCACATGCGCATGAGAGCTCTCTCTCTCCCTTTTCAATATTCTAAAATTACAAAAATCATGAAAATATGCTAAGTGGGGCCACATGCGGCCAACATAGAGGCCACATGCGCCCATACCAGTGGTGTCACACCCCAAACCCGAGGACCGGGCTCACTAAATTCCCGATCACCGACCTTGGTGTCAACAGCCTCCGTAGTACCCCATTCTCGGCTCCTAGCTCTCTGTGCCAGGTTCCGATCCTGGGATCCTACTAGGAGGATTTTCAGGGTAATTTTTTATTTTTACAGGAGCATAAACAAAACCATAAAACATCATCAAATATCCACTAATAAGTTTGTTGAGTAAAGTACTGGAAAGGGAAATACACCATGAATCAGAAGTCCAAAATATCAGGTACATGAACCGCGCTCAACGCTGCTGATAGGCTCTAGTACCTGCAGTGTAAACAAACGCGCATGAGCTTCCTACTGTTGAACCTCCAATTTATACATTGCATTGCCCACTACATGACATGGTATGCATTGTTTTCATGATTAAAAGGCCCATCTAATGCATGTTTTGTGATTGTAGGGATGAGAGCGGACTTCACTCAATTAGAGACCAAAAAGGGGCCATTTGGAGCCTTTGATGAAGGCCCAAGGTGGACCAAAGAAAGAAGAAAGCAAAGAGAGAGGAAGGAGAGAAGAAAAGAAAGAAGAAAAACAAGCAAAACTGGGTCCGACTGGTCATGACCGGTCGGATGCACTCCCTGGAGCAAGGCCAGCTTTGTCCGACCGGTCATGATCGGTCGGCCATGCAAGTTCAACTTCCAGATTCTAAAACACCAAGGTATTCCCGTGTCTGATTTTTCAGGACCAGTTTTCTGGGCCCATTTTGATGATATTTAGAAATCCAATACATCCATGTCGAAGAGGAGCTCGACGTCGAACTAACCCAAGGTGGTTTCGTGTCGATCGGAGCTACGGATTGACCGTGGTGGCCAAAACAATACGAACTGTCCAGAAAGTTTCAGATTTTGCTGTTCCACTCTGGGCCGGTCTAGGTGACCCATCATTGATGATATGAAGAATCTACTTTGACCATCTTTTAGATCACATCCATATGTGAATAACCACAAAAGTTTCAGATCAAAAGGATGTGTGGTTTGATCGTACCGGTTGAAGAAAGATGAACCATCCAGAAAGATCCAACTGCGCAGAGTTTATAAAAGCCCTAAGTGTTCTAATTTTCGGACCATATTCTGGGATTGTTTTTGACAATCTAATCTATCTATCATGAAGAGGAGGAAGTTTTCTACCAATTTTCAAAATTTTAGATCAATCCGACCTCTGTACACTCCGGAGCGTTGAAAGCAAGATGACTGGTTCTAAAGGTACCCGAAGTGCGCGATTTTGAGAGGCGGTCGGTGATCTGATTGGTGGGCCCATTCAGAGGATAATCTTGGAAATCTAAATCATCTATGAGGAATATTACATTACAGGGAAGCTACAAATCAAATTTGAGGGCAATCCGACCATTGGTTAAGGCGTACCAAGCGAAACAAATTCTGCTATGTTGCTGTACTATTGCTGCACTATAAAAGGAGGTGCTCTCTTCTATTCCAAAAAAAGGCAAGGACGTGGGAAGCAAGGAGTTCAAGTCATAGGAGGCTTCTTAGCCTCCTACAGCTAGTTTTTCTTCCTTTTCTTAGTTCTAGTTCTAGTTTTAATATGCTTTTCCTTAGCTAACCTCTTAGCTAGAGCTAGAGGTGAAATTTGTAATTGGTTTCAATGCTTTAATTCTTTTATTTCAAGTACCCTTTTCTTAATTTTGGATTTTAAACTTCTAGTTTGAATAAAGTTTGGATTTTTAGATGAATTGTGAGAGTTTGTGTACTCCGGACATGAGTTCCTTGCAATCCTCTGAGATTACCATGATTGGGTTGTTTGAATTTGAATTGTAGTAACCCTTGAGCATGCCATAGTCCATAAGCATGGCTGTTACTCCGAAGGCTACAAGTTCAAGTTCTATGTGCTTCATTAGAACTAGAAATTTGATTTCCAGATTTAAGTGGGATTGTTTGTGCTTGAATTTTATATCCTCCAATTAGATGAGAGATAGGACTTTGATTCTAATTGTGTTGTACTTGGATGAATGGATTGGCATTAGACTACTACAAGTGGATCCTTGATGCTCTAGTTCTTCTTAATCTCAGATTTTTCTATTTCATGTGAAAAACTACAGTCTTAAACTTCTTAGATTCTAGTTATTAGAGTACTTGGAATTGTTTACCTCTTTCCCTGTGGATCGACCTCGGTCTTACCGAGAATTATTACTACATCGCAGCCTTACACTTGAGGCGAGCGAACAAGTTTTTGGCGCCGCTGCCGGGGAAAAGGTTATACGGTTCTAATTATTCTAGTAGCTATAGAGTAATCTTAGTTAGGTAGTATTTTCAGTTTTTATAGAAGTAGATTTTCTGATTTTTTTTTTTTAGATTACTAACAATTTTTTTTTGATTTTGTAGGACATTGTTGCTGACATAGATCTCGCTCTATTGGGTAACATCTTCCCATCTCCCTTCTTTTTGTTCTTTTTTTATATTAGGGTAGTTTTCAATTTCTTAAAATTTCATCATGTATGATTGGACGAATGGTGCATATAAGCATCTTTTGGAAGATGAGATGTCAGACCATGAAATTGAAAGTCTTTATGATTGGAACCATTATAAGCATAAGTATTTTTCTGAGATTCAATCAACCTCCACTACCGCCCCACGTAAGACGATGCGTGATTACATTAATGAAAACAATACACATATTGAGACACGACGTAAGACGATGGGGGAATACCGGAACGAAGTACAATTGGATAATCATCCGGGAAAAACATTACGTGATTACCGGATTGAAAATAACATGAGTGTTCCACCGGTTATGGTAAGAGGTGTGCAACAACAAAAGGAACAGGTGAATAGTAGCCAACCGGTTAAGACAATGCGTGATTACTTGTATGGATATGCCTATCAACCATCATATAACTTTTCATCCTACAATGCGTACGGTATTAATTAGGAAAACCACCATTCTCCTTGTTCAAGGGAGGAACCAACCATGGTTATTAACAATCACCCTAAAACATCTTCCTCTTTTGATGATAAGTATACACAAATACTTGAGGAAATATGTAATGAGCATGTGGATGAACAATTAAATCAAGCTTCCTCACCATCTTATGAAGACGTTGAGCCTGAAATTGGGGGCATCGAATCAATCCCCTCTAATGAGGAGGATGGGGCTACCCAAGTCCCACCTCCTTTGGATTTAATGAATAGACTTTTAAAGGAGATTGATTTCGATGATCCCAATGTCATCATCAATTATGGTGAGTCCACTATCTCTTTTGGATGCTTTGAACTTAATGATGAAGAGATTTCAATGATGAAGAGATTTCGATGATGGTTGACGAACCCGAGGAATCCATTAAATTTGAAAGCGGTAGTGGGGTTGCCTACAATGAGGGTTTGGTGAATGGTTATGAACCTATGGTTTCTTTTTCCCAAGGGCATAATGATTATGAGTCTCTAGAGGATATGCATGCTAGAGAGATGGCCGAAGTCGATCTTTTTGAGTCCTTCCACCAACAACACATGCCAAATTCTAGTGTGGTAGACCTCCTTTTGATTGAAAATTCTATTCCTTTGGATGATGAGGTGGCACAATCTGAAATTTTCAAAGATCAACCAATGTTAAATGATGTGCTTACCACTGAATATGAAGAATTCTCTTTGGAAGACCTCCTCTCTACAGAGGAGGAATTCCTTACCATTGAAACAGAATTTCTTCAATCATTAAGGGAGGATGAGGACCCTTCATCCGACTATCTCGATTTCCTAGAAGAATGCTTGGCCCACTCTTATGATCTTGATGATGAGATGATTAAGGAGTTGGATATTTTGTTAGACACGGTGTCAGTGCCTGAAGAACACCTTTCCACTGATTTACACTCTTTACCATTGTTTGTGGAAGCACCGTACAATTCTGAAATTGTGGAAGAGACAACTTTAACTAATTAAAACTCGATGAATGTCTCTCCACCGTCATGGGTTCTTCAGTCCATTGAAAATTCTGATTGGGATGACCCATTTTTAATCAATCATAACCCAAATCAGAATTTGAGGAGATATCTTTTTGCTGCTCTTATCTCCTCCTTTTATGCATGTGGTGCACAATACGATTGGACTTCAATGATAAGAAGCACACATGTTTACTGTCGAGCAGGACTTTGGATGGTCCTCATGAGAAATTTATTGAAATTCATGAAGATCCTGCTCAACTTTGATCATGTAGTTGATCGGACTAATTAAAGGTAGGTAGGTAGGTTAGGATTTATTTTTCTGCAATTAGGATTAAATAAGTCTCATCGAGACAATGGAAGATGCTAGAATTGATCAACTTGCTATCTCAGGTACTATTGTTCTCACTCTCTCATATTTTACCATTGCTCTCATGTTCATGCTAATTGCATATCTTTTTACATTGAGGACAATGCAAGATTTGGTTGGGGGGTGAGATGAGATTCCTCATCTAGCATGTTGCAACATTTCGAGCCTCACATGCGCAAATTTTTTCGAATTTTCTAAAATTTCAAAACTCTTTTAGAAAACCTTATTTCCATGCATTCGAGATGATATGAGTATAAGAAGAGGAGATACAAAGTGTGTGATGTTGTAAGTCTTGAATTTCTCCCAACATAATGGTTTTATATGTTAGTTCCCCTATTGTTGTGATTGATAGAAAATTTGAACACCTTCACACCAAGTTCACATTACACGATTTTCATGAGTTGAAAGGTTTATGTGATTTGTGGATTAGCTAGACTTTGATATAAAGGTGTTGAGAAACCAAGCCGGGTTATTTTGTCCATCCTTGTCCATGGGAAAATAATGAAAGATATGGATTTTTAAAAATCCTATCTAATTTTAAAAGAAAAAGGAAAGAAAGGATGAAATTGGGGATGAAGGAAAAATGGTGGAAAATTCTGAAAAGGGCTACCTATTACCAACCGGGGGATGGTCGAACCGTAACCAAAGCCGAAAATGGGACGTAGTGTGAAAGGCATCGGAAGGACGGTAAGGTAAATTCCTGTCATAGGCTTGTTGTTGCTCTGTGCACCTTAAAATCCATGGTTTACTTAATCTATGAAGAAGATAATCCCAGAAACTCATGAGATGAACTTTCACTATGCACACTAGGTTGAATTTGTTCAAGTTCTTCTATTTATCAATCAATATGCGGGAATTTCATGTAGACATTTATTATGTTTTGAGAGTCCAAGATTTCAGCTTCTATCACCTAATTTTTCCAAATTTTGTACGTGTACATCTTGCAATGGATAGAATCATGGTTTCTGAAGGAGAGTTGGGTTTGGAGGTTTGAAATTGTTTCACGCATGTTTTGCTCGGGACTCGCAAAAAGCTGGTTGGGGGGTGTGTTGAACCTCCAATTTATACATTGCATTGCCCACTACATGACATGGTATGCATGGTTTTCATGATTAAAAGGCCCATCTAATGCATGTTTTGTGATTGTAGGGATGAGAGCGGACTTCACTCAATTAGAGACCAAAAAGGGGCCATTTGGAGCCTTTGATGAAGGCCCAAGGTGGACCAAAGAAAGAAGAAAGCAAAGAGAGAGGAAGGAGAGAAGAAAAGAAAGAAGAAAAACAAGCAAAACTGGGTCCGACCGGTCATGACCGGTCGGATGCACTCCCTGGAGCAAGGCCAGCTTTGTCCGACCGGTCATCACCGGTCGGCCATGCAAGTTCAACTTCCAGATTCTAAAACACCAAGGTATTCCCGTGTCTGATTTTTCGGACCAGTTTTCTGGGCCCATTTTGATGATATTTAAAAATCCAATACATCCATGTCGAAGAGGAGCTCGACGCCGAACTAACCCAAGTGGTTTCGTGTCGATCGGAGCTACAGATTGACCGTGGTGGCCAAAACAATACGAACTGTCCAGAAAGTTTCAGATTTTGCTGTTCCACTCTGGGCCGGTCCAGGTGACCCATCATTGATGATATAAAGAATCTACTTTGACCATCTTTTAGATCACATCCATATGTGAATAACCACAAAATTTTCAGATCAAAAGGATGTGTGGTTTGATCGTACCGGTTGAAGAAAGATGAACCATCCAGAAAGATCCAACTGCGCAGAGTTTATAAAAGCCCTAAGTGTTCTAATTTTCGGACCATATTCTGGGATTGTTTTTGACAATCTAATCCATCTATCATGAAGAGGAGGAAGTTTTCTACCAATTTTCAAAATTTTAGATCAATCCGACCTCTGTACACTCCGGAGCGTTGAAAGCAAGATGACTGGTTCTAAAGGTACCCAAAGTGCGCGATTTTGAGAGGCGGTCGGTGATCTGATTGGTGGGCCCATTCAGAGGATAATCTTGGAAATCTAAATCATCTATGAGGAAGATTACATTACAGGGAAGCTACAAATCAAATTTGAGGGCAATCCGACCATTGGTTAAGCCTGTACCAAGCGAAACAAATTCTGCTATGTTGCTGTACTATTGCTGCACTATAAAAGGAGGTGCTCTCTTCTATATCAAAAAAAGGCAAGGACGTGGGAAGCAAGGAGTTCAAGTCATAGGAGGCTTCTTAGCCTCCTACAGCTAGTTTTTCTTCCTTTTCTTAGTTCTAGTTCTAGTTTTAATATGTTTTTCCTTAGCTAACCTCTTAGCTAGAGCTAGAGGTGAAATTTGTAGTTGGTTTCAATGCTTTAATTCTTTTATTTCAAGTACCCTTTTCTTAATTTTGGATTTTAAACTTCTAGTTTGAATAAAGTTTGGATTTTTAGATGAATTGTGAGAGTTTGTGTACTCCGGACATGAGTTCCTTGCAATCCTCTGAGATTACCATGATTGGGTTGTTTGAATTTGAATTGTAGTAACCCTTGAGCATGCCATAGTCTATAAGCATGGCTGTTACTCCGAAGGCTACAAGTTCTAGTTCTATGTGCTTCATTAGAACTAGAAATTTGATTTCCAGATTTAAGTGGGATTGTTTGTGCTTGAATTTTATATCCTCCAATTAGATGAGAGATAGGACTTTGATTCTAATTGTGTTGTACTTGGATGAATGGATTGGCATTAGACTACTACAAGTGGATCCTTGATGCTCTAGTTCTTCTTAATTTCAGATTTTTCTATTTCATGTGAAAAACTACATTCTTAAACTTCTTAGATTCTAGTTATTAGAGTACTTGGAATTGTTTACCTCTTTCCCTGTGGATCGACCTCGGTCTTACCGAGAATTATTACTACATCGCAGCCTTACACTTGAGGCGAGCGAACACCTACGAAGCCTAGTAGAGTGCGTGTGTGCGCGGGTGATGCATATGACAAGTATACAGATATCAGAGTAAGCGAAAGTAGTAGAGGGCTAAGTTATTAAGTTCATGAATGCTATCAGCCATCCCAAGGCTATGCAATGCAAGGGCCTACATGGCCGAGTGTTACATGCTAGAGATGCAATGCAAACATATCAATCCTCAACTGATCCACATATCAAAATAGTTCTCATCTGGGACATCACCGGGGTCTAGTATACTCTAATATTGGCCGCCGCACATCGCGCGAGTAACCAAGCGAGTAGAAAAGACCTCACTATCCGCCTCGTCAGTGGTATGCCAATGCCCACCCGGCTCGCCGATAGCGGACCCATTCCATGAGCTGGTCAGACTCGACCTAGCTTACAGCCCACTTCACCCGGGCGGATAAGGTCACACCCCTTTCCAACCGACCTCGACACAGTGGGAGACGCGGCCTAATGGTATTTGGCACACGGGCGCTAATGTTATCCACTCGGTCTCGACGCTGGAGCATCCTACTGGTACCACAGGGTTTAGGAACTTTCACCCAAGGACATCCATAGCGCCCACGTACTAGAACAAGTTTCCGGTGTCCAATACTGCCAACCATGATGTGACTATGGTGGCCACCACCCTGATGATGCTAGGGTGTGAAAGCGATCGTGACATATATAATGCGAAATGCATGAGTCATACAATCCAAATCATGCATCAAGCTTACGCATACTGCGCAATCATGTGGGGCGACCCTGTCTCACACGGGTCCCCTAAGTATAACAAGCCAACTAACATATGCTATGGTTAATCATGATCCATAATAGGCATACAAATGATGCGTATGGGCATATGAATGAGCATGATATTCATTATAATAAGCATGCTATCAGTGTGACATATCAAGCTAATCATACTAGCATGTTACCAAACATATCATGTAACATTGGCCTTAAAAGGCCCAATATATACTGAGAGTGGGACCCGGACTATGGGTCCCATTGGAAATGTAAAGGTCTTCGTGGCATAGCCCACTTGAGACCACATCGGCCCCATACTTGGGCCTGCACATACAAGGTAGGTCGACAAAATATGTGAACGGCATGGATAAATCATATACGTTATGGTGGAGCTAATAGATACATCACGTTGGGACCCATAGGGTGGGCCACCTGCTGGGCAGCGTGGTACCCATCTAGTCCCAATAAGTTTTGAATCAAGCAGATATTTGTGTTTTCTCCTTCATCCATATCCATGTGATCTTATGAACCGGTTGGATAGCAAATAAACATCACTGTAGAACCCAGAAAGGTTTCAACAGTTAGAAATCATCATCCCCACTGTGGCATGGTCCACTTGACATTAGGATATGCTTAAATTTTGGGCTTGGCCACTTATGAAACAGGTTGGATGACAATTAAACATCACTGTAGGGCTGGGAAGGTTTCAACGGTGGAGATCATTATTCCCACTGTTGACCCGTGGCATGGCCCACTAAAAGGAGCTGGAAAAAACATATGGACGAGATAGGTGAGGCACATACCTTCTAGGTGGGCCCAACAAATGGGGCCCAACGAGTGGCACCACAAGGCTGCTGGGCAACAGCGTCCCCTGGACGCTGCCTGTCCAGCGGCTGTCCTCTTCTTTTTTTTTCTTTTTCTTTTTTTTTCTTTTTCTAAACTCATCAAGTGGGGCCCACAGAAGTTTCTGATCAAGCTAATATTTTTGTTTCCCCTTCTCCCCTGCCTGTGTGAGCTTATGAACAGGTTGGATCTTAAATAAACATCATGGTGGGCCATGAGAAGATTTCAACGGTAGGGTCACTGTCCCTACTGTTTTCTGTGGTGGGGCCCCCTTGAGACTTGGATTTGACCCAATCTTGGGGTCATGCCCTAAAATGATCTCCCCAAAAGAATGGACGGTGTGGATACGGCACATGCATCATGGTGGGACCCACGACTGGGCCACCAGCTGGCCTCACGAGCCGCGTACCTGGACGCAGGTACGCCCAGCGTCAGAGGCCTTGCCTCTTCTTTCCGTTTTCTTCTTCTTTTCTTTTTTTTTTCCATGCTTTTCATCGAGTGGGGCCCACATGGGTCTGATCCACTCCGATCATCATGTTCCCCATCTCATGGGGGACCTAACAAGCCCCACATTGGACATGTAAATCCGTTTAAAAACATTAAGGTGGGCCCAAGGACTTCTGATCGTAGAATCATCATTTCCACTGTTTCATGTGGTGCGGTCCACTTAAGATTTGGATCTGGCTTCAAATTTGGGGCCTGGCCCTAAAGTGATATGGGAAAACAGATGGACGGCGTGGATGGAACACAAACATCAAGGTGGGTCCCACGAGTGGGGACCCCATTGCAACGTCCAAGTGACGCTGGACGTTTCCCGTCTCTGACGCTGGACGTCCAGCGTCCCAGTCTTCTGCCCCCCCCCCCCCCCCCCCCCCCCCCCCCCCCCTTTTTTTTCTTTTACAATTTACATCAAGTGGGGCCCACTTAGGGACGATCTACCCCGTTCATCATGTCCCCCAGCTCATTGGGGTCCTAACAAGCCCAATATTGGGCAGGTCATGTGGTCCACAAACATCATGGTGGGCCCATGAAGTCTCAACAGTCGGCTTCATTAGCCTCACCGTTTTCGATGGTGTGGTCCACTTGAGATCTGGATCTTCTTCATTTTTGGCGCCCAGCCCTAAAATGGGCTGGAGAAACAGACGGACGGCGTAGATCTAATACATACATCAAGGTGAGTCCCACGTGTGGGGACCTGCCCAACGCCCAAAGGCTCCCTGCTGGGCAGCAGCGTCCTTTGGACGCTGTCTGTCCAGCGGGTAGCTTTCTTTTTTTTTCTTTTTCTTTATATATATATATATATATACATATACATTATTATTATTATTATTATTAAGCTGTGGGGCCCATTCATGGATGATCCAGTCCATCCATCTCATTACCCATCACAAGGTGGGCCCAAAAGAAAAGGAAAGTGGAAAGAAATTAAGAAAATGAAGAGGTTTTGTCCCTTGCACTCACCTTGATGGATGGTTGGACGGTTGGATTGGATCGAGTTGACGATCGGACGATCCGGACGGCCTGGATGATGGTTGGGGCCCTCCAAGCTTGGATCTACACCCTCAATCTCTCTAGTCTCTCTCTCTACTTCTCTCAAATCTCCCTCTTCTCTCAAATCTCTCTCTTTCTCTCTCCTTTCTCAAATCTCTTTCTCTCTCAAATCTCTTGCAAACATGGGAAGATGAGGAAGCCTCCTCTCCCCTTACATATGGTATTGTATGGGGGGAGAGAGAGAAAAGGAATCATGGGGAGTGATGATGGTGCATGGGAGGGGGTGTGGGAGGTATGGGCTATAGTTGACTTTGGAGGAGAGAGAGGGATGAGGGGTATGGTGTGTGTAGAGTAGGGGTATGGGGTGTGTAAAGTAGGGGCATGGGTTTGATTGATGTGACATGGTCTTGGAGTTTGTGCAAGTGGGGCCCACGACACACGCATGTTGCGCGGCCCACCTCGGATTATGCAATCGATCATAACTCTCACACCGGGTATCGCAATGGGGCGTGCCGCGCGGCGTTGGAATCGCAGCGCCTGCGCGGTCGCCGGGGTATAGGTCTCGGGTCGATGCGGTACTAAAACAGGGTCGCGATCAAGGCTCGCTAATCTAATCCGTCCGGGACGTACCGGCATCGGAAATTAAGCGTACGGAGGGCAAATAAGGGTACGGGTCTTACAAGTGGCACAGGCGCCCATGCCATGCTACATGCGCCTGGTGCATGGGTACATGCGCATGATCCCATGCGCATGACTCGTATCTCTAGAATATTTCCATGTGCATGATCCCCATCCGCATGACTCGTCTCTCCAGAATATTTCCATGCGCAAAAATCCCCACAACATGCGCATGACTCGTCTCTCCAGAATATTTCCATGCGCATGCCCTCCATTTTGCAAACCACATGCGCCCAGTACCAGAGTAGCTACCCGATTAAGTGCTATAAATACCCCACTCACTTGTTGAGAGAGAGAGAGGCTTCATTATCTGGAAGGGATCAGCAGAGCAAGGTAAAAATCATTGTCGGAATCCTCAGTAGACTATCCACATGCGCCCACACCTAGCCGGATGCCACAACCGGAAAGGGATTTCTCTCACCGAAGTTGCAATAAGAGGAAGAGAAGCAACATGCGCCCATCCTTTTGTTGGAAGTAAATAGGAAATTTCCCAAGTCCTTGGAGGACATGCGCCCATAGTGCTATCTTTCTCTTCATTCCCTCATGCCACATGCGCTTAAGTGTGCCCAAGGGAGAGGCCACATGCGCTCAGTGCACTCAATGGAGAGGCCACATGCGCTCGGTGCGCTCGATGGAGAGGCCACATGCGCATAAGTGCGCCCAAGGCGCAGGCACATGCGCTCACCTCCCTTCCATTTCCTCTTTCTCCTCACTTTTCTCCCACATGCGCTTGAGGAAGAGTCACATGCGCCCAAACCAACCCAACCTCCCATGCGCCTGGACGCTGATGGGGAGGTGGGGCCTTCCATGATGTGGCCCGCCTTCGACGTGGCCCGCCTTCCGATCGCGTCAGCACTCCTAGACACACATCAATGTCCTCTATCCATTGTTGAGCTCTTAATTGTGCATATTCTAACCCCAATTCATCACTAATAGTGCAAGGTTTGTATGGTTTGTAAGCTAATTCAATGCACGATTTGTGATTACAGGATTGAGGGTGGACTCTACTCAATTGAAGACATGAAGAGCTCATTTGGCATCATTCTAATGAATAATATTTGATGATCGAAAAAGAAAAGAAGAGAGAAAGTGAAAGCAAGAAGCAAGGAAAGAAAAGAGAAAGAAGAAAAGAAGCTTGAAGGACTGCCGACCGGTCATGACCGGTCGGCTAAGGAAGCCAGACCGGTCAGCGACCGGTCAGCCATGACACTAAAGGACGCATAAAGGTGACCGACCGGTCTTGACCGGTCGGCTACAACTGCTGGAGGACTTTTGAAGATGTCCGACCGGTCATGACTGGTCGGACTGGGTTGCTGGACCAAGGGTGAATAGCTCCGACCGGTCATGACCGGTCGGAGGTGCTTGCTGGACTGTTGTTCCACAAGACCGACCGGTCTTGACCGGTCGGCCATGCGTACTGAGTTAGAAATTTCTAATTTTATCCCGATTTTCTCTGCGCTGCGTAAGTGTTACGCAAGTTCTCGATTCTTCCGAAGTTGTGGAGCTTCCAGACTATAAAAGGACACCTAGGGATCGTTCCTAGGGCATCCTGGAAGGGTTCAAGCGAGGTTGGAGGCTGTGAAAGTGAAGATTGGAGTTTCACAACTCCTTTTGGTTTGCTTTGTTATTTTTTATGCTTTTTGTAGTTGTTTCATGTTTCCTTGGATCATGAACAGCTAAACCTCTTAGCTAGGGCTAAGAGGTGAAGCTTGTAGTGAATCCAAGATGTTTTAATTCGTAGTTAAGTGGTTTTCAGTTTGGAATTCATGATTATGAACTAAGGTTTGAAGTTTATACAAGTTTTTAAGTAATTTCTCTTAGTCTTGTGATGACTCATGGATGTTTGGATGAATTACTTATCTTCTTAATTTGTTTGCAACGGTCTAGACCTGTATGATCCGAGAAATTGGAGTGCGCTCTAGTACCAAGCTCTTCATAAAGAGACTTCATGCCAAAGTTCTAGTTTTGGTTGATTATCTGGAATATGTATGGATTGTGCATATAATTTGAATCCAGTTCAAATCATGATCTAGCCTTGTCTTGTGAGAAGACTTGAGGATGGTTATGATTGGGAATTGGACCTATAGAAAAGGTGAATGACCTATGCAATGAGCATGCTCAGATCAGCCTAGAGTTGAGTGAACTTTATGCATAGAACTTACATGTTACAGACTTCTGGTTTAACAGTTCTATCATCCGACTAGATAGACCTGACTGGTGATTCTAGTTGAGAGAATGGGAAACCACAGCGGATTGAACATCGAGGATTGCTACAAGTGAATCCTCGAAACCCTAGTGCCTTCTTATAATTGTTTACATTCAATTTAGCTTAAACTGTTAATCACACACATTCTATTCAAACTTTGATTGTTAGCTTCAATAGAAACTTGTGGATGAGTTTGTGGCATCCTACATAAGTCCCTGTGGATCGACCTCGGTATTACCGAGTTTATTACTACATCGCAACCCTACACTTGGGGAAGCGAAACCGGGATCATGGATTTGAAACCGGGAGTGATCAATCTTCTCCCTAAATTCCATGGTTTAGACAGTGAAAGTGCCTATCAACACTTTAGGGAGTTTGATGAGGTAATCAATTGACCGATTTATACAATCGGCTGTTGATTTTTCTTGTTCTCGATCTTCTTCCTTTGATCCTTTCCTCAGTCCATCTTCATCATGAATTTGTCAGCGATCCGCTCTACATCATAGTGGGCCACCCCACAGTCAGAGGTCCCACCAACTTAGGTGGATCCGGGGTCTCACCTAATATGCTCGCTGCTAACATGGCCCACGTGGATACCATGTGCTGCTCACACCGGTTACAGCCCACCCGGATACTGTGCGCTGCTAACACGGCCCAGTGGATATCGTGTGCTGCTTGGAAAAGCTCTGGGAGCCCCACCATGGTGTATGTGTTTTATCCACGCTGTCTATCCACTCTGCCAGGTCATTTAAGGACATGAACTAAAAAATGAAGCAGATCCAAATCTAAGGTGGACCACGCCATAGGAAACAGTGGTAATTGAACGCCTACCATTACTAACTTCTTGAGGGCTACAAAAGTTTTGGATCAAACTGGTATTTATGGTTTCCCTTCATCCTGAGTATGTTTGACCTAAGGATGGCAAATAAATATTACATTGGGCTAAGAAGTTTTTAATGATTGGCCTTCGATCACCACTATTTTCTGTGGTGTGGTCCACCTGAGATTTGGGTCTTCCTTATTGTTAAGCTCATGCCCTAAATTGAGCTGACAAAATAGATGGACGGCATGGATAAAACACATACATCATGGTAGGTTCACAGAGATTTTCCACCAGCAGATAGTGCCTACGTGGTGCTGTGTGCTACGTACCCAAATGCAGGGAATGTGGATTTGAAACCGGGAGTGATCAATCTTCTCCCTAAATTCCATGGTTTAGACAGTGAAAGTGCCTATCAACACTTTAGGGAGTTTGATGAGGTAATCACCACCATGCACTTTGCAAATGTGACTGAAGATGTAGTAAGACTTAAATTCTTCCCTTTCACTCTTAAGGATAAAGCCAAGGGTTGGCTGTATGCATTAAGGCCAAGATCAATCGGGTCATGGAACGATATGCACAGAGAATTTATAAAAAAATTCTTCCCTACTCACAAAACGAACATGCTTAAGCGCCTTATCATGAACTTTGCCCAAAAGGAGGATGAAACCTTTTCCCAATGTTGGGAGAGATTCAAGGACTTATTAAACGCTTGCCCACATCATGGCTATGAAAATTGGCGGATTATAAGTTTTTTCTATGAAGGACTGATTCCATCCATGCGCCAATTTATAGAGATGATGTGTAATGGGGAGTTCATGAATAAGGAAGCTGATGAAGCATGGGATTATCTGAAAGAATTGGCTGAAAGTGCACAATCTTGGGACACACCTAAACCAACAAATTCCAAGATTGGCCAACAAAAGGAAAAGGGAGGAATGTATGTCCTATCAGAAGAAGATAGCATAAGTGCACGGTTGGCTAGCCTTACAAGAAAGGTCGAAGCCATGGAATTAAGGAAAGGAGAAACAATCAACTCCACTGAGGTTGAAACTGTTTGTGGAATTTGTGCTGGAAATCAACATGCTACACCAGATTGTCCCACAATTTCAGCAGTCCAAAGCATCTTACAAGAACAAACAAATGCCATAAACAGTTATCAGCAGCAATATGGTGCTCCAAACTCTAACACGTATAATCCTAATTGGAAGAACCATCCCAACTTCAGTTGGAAGAATGGGCCCAATGCAAATGCAAACAACACTCCAAAAGTATCACTAGAAGAGATGTTGGGTGCATTTGTATCAGTCCAGAATGAGCATAACAAGACAAACTCTCTAAAAATAGATGGGTTCATGCAAGAGCAATTGAAATTCAATCAAAACTCAAACCAAGCCATCAATGAATTGAAAACATCTTTGGCTAGAGTTGAAGCTCACCTTAGTGTTAGAGAGAAGGGCACACTCCCTGCCCAACCTCTTCCTAACCCAAGGACCCAATATGAGATACAAGATGCAAGCTCATCCTCCCACCATACGGAACATGTCCAAGCTATCACCACTTTGAGAAGTGGGAAAGAAATTGATAAATCCAATCCGGTGAAGGCCCCCAAGCCTAAGGATCCGAAATTCCCAAAGAGGATGATAGCCCAAACAATATTCCACAAGACAAAGAACCGGAAAGACAATACAAACCGGTTGCCCCATTTCCACAAAGGTTGATTTCACCTAAACCTTTAGATAAAAATCTGGAGATTCTGGAAGTTTTCAAGCAGGTGAAGATCAACATTCCGCTGTTGGATGCAATAAAACAAATACCATCTTATGCCAAATTTTTAAAGGAATTGTGTACAATCAAAAGGAAACATAATGTTCACAACAAAGTGCTTTTGGCTGAGAATTTGAGTGCCATCATCAAACAAGAGGTGCCCCAAAAATACAAAGATCCGGGTAGTCCAACCATATCATGCATCATAGGAGACTACCAGATTAAACAAGCCCTACTCGACTTGGGGGCAAGTGTGAATCTCATTCCATACTCGGTCTATGAACAACTTGGGTTAGGTGAATTGAAACCCACCAAAACCACACTCCAACTTGCTGATAGATCCATCCGGATACCGAGAGGAATGGTAGAGGATGTTCTAGTCCAAGTTGATAAATTCTACTATCCAGTAGATTTTATTGTCTTGGACACACATCCCATGATAGGCACCGGTACTCAAATTCCCGTCATACTTGGACGGCCGTTTCTAGCTACCTCAAACGCCATTATCAATTGTAGAAACGGACTTGTACAAATGTCCTTTGGAAATATGACCCTTGAGCTTAACATATTTGAGTTATGCAAACAACCGCGGGAAGTTGATGATGATATCCACGAATTAAACATGATCGAATCATTCGTGGAAGGTACAATCCCCTTGTCACTATTTTCCGACCCTTTGGAGGCATGTGTGGCCCATCTCCATGATATGAATGATGATACAACACAAGAGATGGATGCCATTCTAGATGTGATGATGGTGCGTGAAAATAAAAGATGGAGGACCCCAATTGAACCTTTGCCTATAAATGAGAACAAGGCCCTCCCATCCAACATTAAGGCACCAAAACTCGACCTAAAACCATTGCCAAGTGAGCTAAAATATGTTTATTTAGGTCAAGATGAGACATATCCAGTGGTGATTTCTTCCCACTTGGATGAGGAACAAGAGAGTAGGCTAATAGCCACTCTATTAGAGCACAAGAGTGCCATCGGATGGACAATTGCGGATCTCAAAGGCATAGACCCACTGATTTGCACTCACCGCATACATCTTGAGGAAAATGCAAAGACATCCCGGCAACCACAAAGACGACTAAATCCAAATATGAAGGATGTGGTTAAGGCCGAAGTGGTGAAACTATTGGATGTAGGTATCATTTACCCAATATCTGATAGCCAATGGGTGAGCCCAACTCAAGTGGTGCCTAAGAAATCCGGAATAACCATTGTAACCAATGCCAATAATGAACTCGTACCAACTAGAGTCACTACCGGTTGGAGAATGTGCATTGACTACAGGAAGCTAAACACTGTCACGAGGAAAGACCACTTCCCCCTACCGTTTGTTGATCAGATTTTAGAACGGTTGGCGGGTCATTCCCACTTTTGCTTCCTTGATGGCTATTCAGGGTACAACCAAATAGAAATTGCCCGTGAAGACCAAGAAAAGACTACATTCACATGTCCATTCGGCACTTTCGCCTATCGACGGATGCCGTTTGGACTATGTAATGCCCCTGCCACTTTTCAGCGTTGTATGATGAGCATCTTTTCTGACATGGTGGGGACAATTCTAGAAGTCTTCATGGATGATTTTTCCGTATTCGGTTGTAGCTTTGATGAGTGCCTTGAGCACTTGAAATCTGTGCTAAAAAGATGTGAAGAGAAGAACCTTGTGCTCAATTGGGAAAAGTGTCACTTCATGGTTAAAAAGGGAATTGTACTTGGTCACATCGTTTCACAAAATGGAATTGAGGTGGACAAGGCGAAAATTGACCTTATCTCTGACCTTCCACCACCCAAAAGCATACGAGATATACGGTCCTTTTTAGGACACGCAGGATTTTATAGACGGTTCATAAAGGATTTCAGTTCACTTTCTCGTCCTTTATGTAACCTACTTCAAAAGGAAAATTCATTTGAGTAGAGTGAAGAATGTCAAAAGGCCTTTACCACCCTTAAAGGCATGTTGACATGCGCCCCAATAATGCAACCACCTGATTGGAGCCTTCCTTTTGAGATTATGTGCGATGCTAGCGACTATGCTATTGGGGCCGTGTTAGGTCAAAGAAAAGATAAAAAGCCATGTGTTATCTACTATGCAAGTAGAACCCTAAACTCAGCCCAGGCAAACTACACCACTACTGAAAAGGAACTTTTAGCCGTAGTTTTTACCTTGGAGAAGTTCAGATCCTACTTGATTGGATCCAAGATCATTGTATTCACTGACCATGCCGCGCTTAAGTATCTTCTCTCTAAGAAGGATGCTAAACCACGGTTATTAAGATGGATCCTCCTACTCCAAGAATTCGACTTAGAAATACGTGATAAGAAAGGAGTAGAGAATGTAGTAGCTGACCACCTCTCTCGACTTGTCCTCATTGATTCCCCTGAAACGACTGCAATCAATGACATGTTCCCTGATGAACAACGTTTTGCAGTTTCCCAATTGCCATGGTATGCGGACATTGCTAATTATCTTGCTACAGGTACAATTCCTACATATTGGAAAAAGCAAGATAAGGATAGATTCTTCTCAGAGGTACGGAAATTTCTATGGGACGACCCATACTTGTTCAAGTATTGTCCCGACCAAATCATAAGGAGATGTGTCCCAGATGATGAGCAACAAAGTATCATCTCCTTCTGCCATTCTCAAGCATGTGGTGGCCATTTTTCGGCTAAAAAGACCACAGCGAAAATTCTGCAATGTGGGTTTTATTGGCCCACCATGTTCAAAGACACACATGAGTTTTGCAAAGCTTGCGAACCTTGTCAGAAATTAGGAGGAATCTCCCGTAGAAATATGATGCCACTCAATCCCATCTTAATTATCGAAATTTTTGATTGTTGGGGCATCGATTTCATGGGCCCATTCCCATCTTCTTTTGGAAACTTATACATCTTGCTTGCCGTTGATTATGTTTCCAAATGGGTCGAGGCCATCCCTTGCCGGAATAATGACCATAAAACGGTCATTCGATTCTTAAAAGAAAACATTCTTTCCCGGTTTGGAACGCCTCGAGTCATCATAAGTGATGGAGGATCTCACTTTTGCAATCGCCCTTTTGAAGCATTAATGAAGAAATATGGCGTAACGCACAAAGTGAGCACTCCCTATCACCCACAAACTAGTGGACAAGCTGAGATATCCAATAGAGAAATTAAACACATTTTAGAGAAAACGGTGCATCCTGATCGCAAGGATTGGTCACTTCGACTTACCGATGCGCTTTGGGCCTACCGTACTACCTTTAAAACTCCTATTGGAATGTCTCCCTATAGACTTGTCTATGGGAAGGCTTGTCACTTGCCTGTGGAGTTGGAACATAAGGCGTATTGGGCTATTAAGAAGATAAATTTCAATCCTGACAAGGCAAGCTCGTTACGCAAACTACAATTGAATGAACTTGCAGAAATCCGTAATGAAGCTTATGAGAATGCAAGAATTTACAAGGACAAGACGAAGATATTCCATGATAAGAATATTCTTCGCAAGACATTCACGATAAATCAAAAAGTCCTCATGTATAATTCTCGCTTACATCTATTTCCGGGAAAATTGAGATCTCGGTGGACCGGTCCCTACATTGTGCAAACTGTCTATCCATATGGGACTGTTGAGCTATTAAATCCAAGGAACGGCAACATTTTTAAAGCAAATGGGCAGCGATTAAAGCCGTTCTTTGAGAACTTCCCTTCAGAAGGTATGTCCATACCTCTGAATGATCCTGTGTATCAGGATGATTGATCTCCTAGTCTGATGGAGGTATAGAGTAGTTAGGATTAGGATTTTGCTGCTTTTGTTTTCGTTTTCATAGGTTTGTTAGAAGGAGGAAGATCTTCACTCTCTCAGGTACTATCATTCCTCACTCCCTTTTATTTTCAAATTGCTCTCATGTTTTGCTCATTGCACATCTTTTACATTGAGGACAATGTAGGATTTGGTTGGGGGGTGTAGGATCTCTTGGTTGAATTCAGCGATTTGCAACATTTCAAGCAAGCATGTGGAAATTTTTTTCGATTTTTCAAAAATTCGAAACTCTTTTGGAAAACACCGGTTTTATGCATTCAAGTTGATATGAGCATAAGAGGAGGAGATATGAAGTGTATGGGGCTGGATGTCTGCAATCTCTCATAGCATAATGGTTTTATATGTGAACTCCCCGATTTTTGTGATTGATAGCAAATCTGAACACTTTTACACCTAGTTCACATTACACGATTTTCATGAGTTAAAGGGATTATGTGACTTATGGATTAGCTAGACTCTGAATTAAGATATTGAGAAATCAGGCCGGGGTACTTTGTCCATCCTTGTCCATGGGAAAATAATGAAAGATATGGATTTTTAAAAATCCTATCTAATTTAAAAGAAAAAGGAAAAGGAAGGATGAAATTGGGAATGTGAAAAAACGTGGAAATTCCGATTAGGGCTACCTACTACCAACCGGGGGATGGTCTACCCGTAACCAAAGCCGGAAATGGGACGTAGTGTGAAAGTCGTCGGAAGGACGGTAAGGTAAATTCCTGTCATGGACCTGATGTGGCTCTATGTACCTTGAGTTCTATAGTCTACCTGATCTATGAAGAAGATAATCCTAGAAACTCGTGAGATGAACTTTCACTATCCACACTAGGTTAAACTTGTTCAAATCTTTCTATTTATCAACCAATCAGCGGGAATTTCATATGAATGCTTATTATGTTTTGAGAGTTTACGGTTTCAACCTCTGTTGCCTAATGTTTCTGAATCTTAAGCTTATGAACCTTGGAATGTATAGAAGGATGGTTTCTAAAAGAGAGTTGAGTTTTAAAGGATGGAATTAGTTTCACGCATGTTTTGCTTGGGACTAGCAAAATGCTGGTTGGGGGGTGTGTTGAGCTCTTAATTGTGCATATTCTAACCCCAATTCATCACTAATTGTGCAAGGTTTGTATGGTTTGTAAGCTAATTCAATGCACGATTTGTGATTACAGGATTGAGGGTGGACTCTACTCAATTGAAGACATGAAGAGCTCATTTAGCATCATTCTAATGAATAATATTTGATGATCGAAAAAGAAAAGAAGAGAGAAAGTGAAAGCAAGAAGCAAGGAAAGAAAAGAGAAAGAAGAAAAGAAGCTTGAAGGACTGCCGACCGGTCATGACCGGTCGGCTAAGGAAGCCAGACCGGTCAGCGACCGGTCAGCCATGACACTAAAGGACGCATAAAGGTGACCGACCGGTCTTGACCGGTCGGCTACAACTGCTGGAGGACTTTTGAAGATGTCCGACCGGTCATGACCGGTCGGACTGGGTTGCTGGACCAAGGTGAATAGCTCCGACCGGTCATGACCGGTCGGAGGTGCTTGCTGGACTGTTGTTCCACAAGACCGACCGGTCTTGACCGGTCGGCCATGCGTACTGAGTTAGAAATTTCTAATTTTATCCCGATTTTCTCTGCGCTGCGTAAGTGTTACGCAAGTTCTCGATTCTTCCGAAGTTGTGGAGCTTCCAAACTATAAAAGGACACCTAGGGATCGTTCCTAGGGCATCCTGGAAGGGTTCAAGCGAGGTTGGAGGCTGTGAAAGTGAAGATTGGAGTTTCACAACTCCTTTTGGTTTGCTTTGTTATTTTTTATGCTTTTTGTAGTTGTTTCATGTTTCCTTGGATCATGAACAGCTAAACCTCTTAGCTAGGGCTAAGAGGTGAAGCTTGTAGTGAATCCAAGATGTTTTAATTCGTAGTTAAGTGGTTTTCAGTTTGGAATTCATGATTATGAACTAAGGTTTGAAGTTTATACAAGTTTTTAAGTAATTTCTCTTAGTCTTGTGATGACTCATGGATGTTTGGATGAATTACTTATCTTCTTAATTTGTTTGCAACGGTCTAGACCTGTATGATCCGAGAAATTGGAGTGCGCTCTAGTACCAAGCTCTTCATAAAGGGACTTCATGCCAAAGTTCTAGTTTTGGTTGATTATCTGGAATATGTATGGATTGTGCATATAATTTGAATCCAGTTCAAATCATGATCTAGCCTTGTCTTGTGAGAAGACTTGAGGATGGTTATGATTGGGAATTGGACCTATAGAAAAGGTGAATGACCTATGCAATGAGCATGCTCAGATCAGCCTAGAGTTGAGTGAACTTTATGCACAGAACTTACATGTTACAGACTTCTGGTTTAACAGTTCTATCATCCGACTAGATAGACCTGACTGGTGATTCTAGTTGAGAGAATGGGAAACCACAGCGGATTGAACATCGAGGATTGCTACAAGTGAATCCTCGAAACCCTAGTGCCTTCTTATAATTGTTTACATTCAATTTAGCTTAAACTGTTAATCACACACATTCTATTCAAACTTTGATTGTTAGCTTCAATAGAAACTTGTGGATGAGTTTGTGGCATCCTACATAAGTCCCTGTGGATCGACCTCGGTATTACCGAGTTTATTACTACATCGCAACCCTACACTTGGGGAAGCGAACATCCATCCCCCGGACCGGATTCACCAACGGTCGATGTTAAGTGGGCCAAATCAGCAATTTGATCAAAATGGCCAACACTTAGCCAATATTGCAAACCTCGGAAATCCTTCCGAAAAAGCCGGAAATGGCCGAAAGCGAGAGGAATCGTGCGGAATTTGACCGAAACCGAGAGGGAGACTTCTCTCCGCCATAACATGATATATCATAATCATGCACGACAATGAGGTTATCCAAACCCAGGAGCCTCGAATACCCTAATTAAGCGGTCAGCAGTCCCACTACTTAGTCATTTCTAGCCCTGGGAAGTACCCTGTCGGCTCAGAAATTGACTCATGCTAAACAAATCGAAATGTGATCGCACCGCGACCCTCGTGGATATAACCCACCTCTATCCAAAGACGATCGTGACAGGTATTCAGCAAACCCTCTGATCAGATCATAAACAGGCCCTGGGAAGTGCCCTGATGGCCCGAAAATCTACTAATGCCAAATGAAATCAAACGCGATCTCAAAGACGCGAGGGCAAAATATCGATGACACAAAGATATATATGAAGCAGATTAATCAAATTAAATGCATAATTTGTCTGATACACTGAGCATCTAGCATGAATGCGATCTTCTCTTGAGCATGCATAAAGCATAGTTACTTTGTACTGTACTCATTTGCATCCATTGCATGAATTTATTTCATCTCGGATCGAGATACGAAACTACATCGAAGGGGATTATGGTTATCGTCGGAAACCATAATGAAAGAGTTCTAAACTTCTGAAATACTTCATCGTTAAGACCAGTTGATGTGCGTCCTGTCCAAAGGCGGGATCCGTCAGTTGAGTGGCTAAGGGAATGAGTGCCCTCCAGTAAGTCACCCGTCCAGCAGAGACGGTCACTGGCCCTGGTTGCAGTAAGTGGACGCCGTGAAGTGTATTTCTGAAAGTCATATCGTCCATAGAGACGCGTCATGACACCGAGATATACGACTCGGTCGAAACCCTGTTTGCACAAAGACCCCATGGAGTGCCCTCCAGTAAGTCACCCGTCCAGCAGAGACGGTCACTGGCCCTGGTTGCAGTAAGTGGATGCCGTGGAGTGTATTTCTGAAAGTCATATCGTCCATAAAGACGCGTCATGACACTGAGATATACGACTCAGTCGAAACCCTGTTTGCACAAAGACCCCATGGAGTGCCCTCCAGTAAGTCACCCGTCCAGCTGAGACGGTCACTAGCCCTAGTTGCAATAAGTGGACGCCGTGGAGTGTATTTCTGAAAGTCATATCGTCCATAGAGACGCGTCATGACACTGAGATATACGACTCGGTCGAAACCCTGTTTGCACAAAGACCCCATGGAGTGCCCTCCAGTAAGTCACCCGTCCAGCTGAGACGGTCACTGGCCCTGGTTGCAGTAAGTGGACGCCGTGGAGTGTATTTCTGAAAGTCATATCGTCCATAGAGACGCGTCATGACACTGAGATATACGATTCGGTCGAAACCCTGTTTGCACAAAGACCCCATGGAGTGCCCTCCAGTAAGTCACCCGTCCAGCTGAGACGGTCACTGGCCCTGGTTGCAGTAAGTGGACGCCGTGGAGTGTATTTCTGAAAGTCATATCGTCCATAGAGATGCGTCATGACACTGAGATATACGACTCGGTCGAAACCCTGTTTGCACAAAGACCCCATGGAGTGCCCTCCAATAAGTCACCCGTCCAGCTGAGACGGTCACTGGCCCTGGTTGCAGTAAGTGGACGACGTGGAGTGTATTTCTGAAAGTCATATTGTCCATAGAGACGCGTCATGACACTGAGATATACGACTCGGTCGAAACCCTGGTCGCACTAAGACCCCATGGAGTGCCTTCCAGTAAGTCACCCATCCTAGCAGAGACGGTCACTGGCCCTGGTCGCACTAAACGGAAACCGTGAAGTGTATCCCTGAAAGTCATATCGTCCATAGAGACGCGTCATGACACTGAGATACACGACTCGGTTAAAATCCTGGTTGCTACTCAACTAGGAATGCCCGAAGAGTATGGGACCAACATCTAACCGGTCTTAACGGTGAAGTATTCCATAATAAATCCTAGACTTGGTCTCGGCGACCATGAACTCGAGACTATAATCCCTGACGATTTAAACTACTTGCTCGATCTATCCGAGCTTTATCCCTTTGATATTCCATCTATTGTATAACTGAAATTCATAGTGGAATCTTGTCGCTTTGTGCCGTGGTTTTCTCCCGTAAGGGTTTCCACGTAAAAATCTCTGTGTGGTCTATGCTGTGCTTTATTTATATTTATGCTCCTTTAATGCTTTATTTAATTCATTTATGATACATGCATGCATTTACTTTTGCCTTTTAATCAAGGGTGATCATCCGTTGATGTAATTAAGGGTTCGTGACCAGTTCACAGCCCGGAATGTAAAAGATCTCGGAATCTCTGGAATAAAATTCACCTCACGGTGCTTTCTCGTGTATACTTTGTGATTGCTTATGATTGTCTATGAATGTCTCTATACTCAGGATTCCCCCAGAATAAAAGGAACACAGGAGAAGAAAAAGACTGCCGACGAGCAGTTTCGATTTTTTCTAAGCTCTAACAACCGAGTATGGGATCAAGTTCACACTCGCCTCCAAATCTAGCAAGGCACGTTCAATCCGGTAGTCTCCAATGATACATGAGACGGTGGGGCTACCGTGATCTTTGAATTTTGGGGGGGTCTTTTGAGTGAGAATGGCACTCACTTGCTCAGTTAAGAAGGCCTTTTGCTGCACATTATATTTGCGTTTTGTTGTGCATAGGTCCTTTAGAAACTTTGCATAAGAGGGGATTTCTTTGATGGCATCAAGCAAAGGGATATTAATCTTGACTTGTCTGAAAATCTATAGAATATCATGAGAGTTTGGAAGAGACTTTGGGGTAACCAATCTTGAAGGGAATGGTGCTACGGGCTTGTAAATGCGTTCCGGTTCTTGTGGGGCTAAGTTAGATCCATCCTCATCCTTAGAATTTAACGGATCATTAGGCTCATCGGCCTTCACCGGAATAGATTTGTCAATTTGTTTACCACTTCTAAGAGTGGTGATGGATTTGGCTTGCTCCATGTTTTGGTTGGAAGGATTAGGGATGCTCACTTCATGTACTTGCTTTGGATTAGGCTGAGGTTGGGCCGGAAAGGTCCCTTCCCTAGCATTCAAGCGTCCCTTAATCTCATCAACCGAGACTTTAAGCTCTTGGAACATTTGCTGATTTGTTTGATTGATTTGCGTTTGCCCTTGTATAAACGCTTTCAAGGTATCCTCCATTGAGAACTGAGGTGGGGCCATATTTTGCATGGGTGGCCCTCTTTGAGAGTTGGTAGGATTGCCTGTAGGAGCATTCTTCCAACTAAAATTTAGGTGGTTCTTCCAACTCTCATTGTACGTATTACCCACCTGTCCATTGAAAGGCCGTTGATACCCATATGTGGCGTTTGCATGTTCATGTAATACCTCTTGAAATGCAGGAATTGTGGAACAATCTTGAGTAACGTGTAAATCAGTGAGGCAAATCCCACATATGGTTTCAACAGCTTCATTGGACTTTGGAACTACACTTTTACTAAGTTCCATGGCCTCAACCTTCCTTGTGAGGTTGGCTATCCTTGCATTCACGTCGTCTTCCTCCTTAAGGACATAGATCCCTCCTTTCTCTTGAATGGGCTTGGGGTTATTGGGTTTATCTGAGGTATCCCAAGATTGGGCATTTTCAGCCAACATGTCCAAATAACTCCAAGCCTCATCTGGATTTTTGCTCATAAACTCGCCATTGCACATCATCTCTATAAATTGGCGCATATTGGAACTTAATCCATCATTGAAAAAATTTATAATTCGCCAACTCTCATAGCCATGATGTGGGCAAACAAGTAGGAGGTCCTTAAATCTCTCCCAACATTGAAAAAAAGATTCACCCTCTTTAGCCGAGAAATTCATTATGGCTCTTCGAAGGGTGTTCGTTTTATGAGCAGGGAAGAACTTTTTCAAGAATTCCCGGGTCATCTCAACCCATGACCCAATCGAATGTAGTCTAAGAGAGTGAAGCCAATCTTTGGCTCTTTCTTTCAATGAAAAGGGAAAAAGTTTAAGTTTAATGGTATCTTCTGAAACATTAGCGTACTGCAAGGTAGCCACCACTTCTTCAAATTCTTTCAAGTGTAGATATGGGCGGTCAGAGTCTAGCCCATGGAACTTTGGTAAGAGTTGAATTACACCCGGTTTTATGTCAATGTTTCCCCCGTTTGGTGGTAGAACCACACAAGAGGGTGTAATTACACGGGCTGGTTGTAGGTAATCCCGCAATGATCTCAGTGGAGGAACATTATGTACCTCATTCTCTCCTACTCCTTCTTGATTTGCGTTTGTAGTTGGAGTAGGGGGGGGGGATTCCTTAAAGGTGTTTGATCTATACTCCTCAAACTTTCACAATGCTCTTGGTATATTTCGGACTCGTCTATGAACTGTTAATGGTCCAACTAAACCACCTTCAGATTGGAGACGATTTGAGTGGTTACGTTCCCAACAGGACATAAACCACTCAACCAAAAACTAAAACTAGTCCTAAATGTTAGAAAGATATCACCTGATGCGCTTTTAACTAGAGAAGAAATCCTACAAAACCAAACAATTTGTTAGTTCTAGAAAAAATCAGAAAACCTATCTACTTCTACTTCTACAGCCACTAAAACAATTTGAAAACCGTTATCTAAGTTCCCCGACAACGGCGCCAAAAACTTGTTCGCTCGCCTCAACTGTAAGGCTGCGATGTAGTAATAAAACTCGATAAGACAGAGGTCAATCCACAGGGAATTAGAAACAACTTCCAAACTATTCCAGCAACTCAGTTTTCCAAGAAAATAGGATTCAATTTGGTAATTAAACTAAAACAGTAACTTAATGAAAAATCAGGAATTTAAAGTACTAAGGCATTCAAGGATCCACTTGTAGCAATCCCATGTCAATCCAACCAATCCAAGTAGAGAACACAACTAGATTTGAAGTCCTATCTCTCATCTAGTTCGAAAATAAAGCATTCAAACTCATTCAATTCCATTCAAGCTGAACTTCCAAGTTCTAGTCCCATTCAACACATGTAGGGTTTGAAATCATAGCCTTCGGAGTAACAGCCATGCCTATGGACTATGGCTTGCTCAAGGGTTACCATAATTCGAACCTAAATAAACACAATATGATAATCTCATAGAATTGCAAGGAATCCATGTTCGGAGCACATGAACTCTCATAAAACATCTCAAACTATCAACTTAAGAACTAGAATATGAAAAAAAAATCCAAACTTGAATTAAAAAGTACTTGAATTAATTTGAATCAAACATGAAATTAGCTACAAGCTTTACCTCTCAGCCTTAGCTGAGAGATTCTAGTCGAGCATTGTCATACTACAACTAGAACTCATAATAGAAAGCATAAAAACTAGAAAAATCGGAAATTGGAGAGTTGTAGACGCTCCACGACAGCTTCCTCTCTCTAAAACCACGTCCCTTAGCTTCTATGATGACCTAGGAAGAGCCCCTAGGTGTCCTTTTATAGTAGGAAAGCTCCCTTGCGTCGGAAACATCCAGAATCCGCGTAAGGTTACGCAGTGCGCAGCGAATTTCGGAACCAGAAATAGAAGTTCCTGATTTTTCTACGTGGCCGACCGGTCTGACGACCGGTCGGACTGGCCTAGCCGACCGGTCACAACCGGTCGGTCCAGTCTATTTTTAGTCCAGAGAGTTTTCCCATCAGCCACGACCTGTTGGCCGACCGGTCACGACCGGTCGGACCAAGCTGATCGTGTGTCCAGCGAGCTCCGCAGCAGCACCGACCGGTTGGCCGACCGGTTAAGACCGGTCGGACCAACTGATCCTTCTTCCCGTAGTTTCCAGAAGTGTGGCCGACCGGTCGGACTTGCTTTTCTGCGTTTATTTCTTCGTTTCTTCATTCTCTTTTCTCCCTCTTTCTTCTTCCTTCTTTGGTCCATCTTGGACCTTCCTTCAAAGGTTCTGAATGGCCCCTTTTTGGTCTCCAATTGAGTGAAGTCCGTTCTCATCCCTACAATCACAAAACATGCGTTATATGGACCTTTTAATCATGAAAACCATGCATACAATGTCATGTAGTGGGCAATGCAATGTATAAATTGGAGGTTCAACACCTTGCCCACTGAACAAGTTGAGGTTGATGGTAAGATCATTGTCATTCCCAAAGATGATGAGAAATGGAATGACAATGAGAGAGCTCAATATGTGGCAAATGCCAAAGCTCTCAATGTAATTTTCTGTGGTGTTTCCCTGGAAGAATTTCAGTGCATTCTCACATGCGTAACTGTAAAAGAAGCGTGGGATATATTTGAAGTCACCCACGAGGGAACTAGCACAGTATGACGCTCGAAGCTTCAGCTCTTAACCACCAAACTTGAAAATATTAGGATGGAAGAGACTGAAACCTTCATAGAGTTTTATACTAAACTTTCTAATATTTGCAACTCCATGTTTGCCTTAGGGGAAAGGGTTCCAAAAGGAAGGTTATGTAGAAAAATACTTAGATCCCTCCTGAAAAGATTCAGTACCAAGGTAGTAGTCTTAGAAGAGTGTAGAGACATAAATAACATGAAAGTAGAAGAACTTAAAGGTTCCCTACACACTCATGAACTACACTTTAGGGCCCCCTCTAAGAAGAAAGACTTCGCTTTGAAATCTTCACATAGACACTCACATAAACAAAAGAAAATTAAGAATGAGTCATCCGAAGATAGTGATAATGAGGATGATGATCTTAATAAAAGATTCAAGAGATTCCTCAAATTTGATAGAGGGAGTAGCCGTGACAAGAAGGGAAAAAGGGGTGATAAACATAAAGGAAAATCATCCAAAACTTCATTCGTCCAATGTTACAGTTGTGGTCAACGTGGCCATATTGCCCCAGATTGTCCGGAAACGCCTAAACCAAAAGGTAAAAGGGCTATGATAGCCACGTGGGATGATACGGAGGAGTCAAATTCTAAATCTAGTGACTCCAATAGTGATGAGAGCTAAGATATAGTGAGAGCTCTCATGGCTTCCACCACTACCTCTCTTCTCCATAATCTAAGAGAGGATCCCAACCGCTTTCCCTTTTAGGAGAAGAAGGAGTTCCCAACCCCTCACCTCATTATACATTTTATGAGGGTGTTGTGGAAATTAGTTACCCTTAGGCTAATCAAACTAAACATAGTTAGTAAGGGTAGTTAGAAATGCTTCTATATAAAAATCTGAGGATTTCAGCCTTATTTCTGTGTGTATGGGCAAATCAGAGGACTCAAGCCTCATTAGCCCAAATTTTGATAATTTAGCCTTGCTTTTATTTGATATATTTACTGCTAGATTATCATCCTGCTTAGATTAGCTAATCTTGCAGAATTTCATGCTTAGTTATATGTTAATCTTTGCTTAGGTTTGGTCATGATGTACATCTATTGGGGACTGTAGACACCCCACCTTCGGCTACAATGTTGGAGAGATAGCTGAATGCATGGAGGACCATACCCCCAAATCCCATGTCCAAACCCAGCCAAACTCACTCTTGTAAGCCCCAATCCATAGCCCAGCTCAATCCTGAACCCAGTCGACTCACCCCTGAACATCAGCCTGAAACCCACCATAAGAAAAATCAGTAAAAAAAATCTAAAAAAGACAAACTTGGTGAGTCAACCCACTGAGTCAAATCATCGAGTCAACTCACCGGGTCAGTCCAACCCCTGCACCCAGTCAACTTACCGTGTCAATCCATCTTTCAAACCCAGTCAACTCACCTGGTTCTGAGTCACAGCTTCGGAGAAGGTCCGAACCTCGAACCAACAACTTTTTTACTTCAGGTTCAGGGGTCGTACGCTCCGAAGCTGGAGCAGAGACTTCGTACGGGCGGCTCCCAGGGGGCCGCCCAAGCCTAATTACACAATTTGCCACAGCTCGCAGCTATAAATACCCCATTCCCTCTCCTGTTTCGGCATCCCTTAACATCCAGAAAAATTCACTTCCCCTCTCTTCAGCCCGAGAGTTCCGAGTCCATCTCCATCCCTTTAGCCCATTCCTCTACCAAGAAGAGCCCGAGTGAGAAGAGTCTAGCCCTGGTCCAGCCCAGCCAAACCCTGGTCCAAGTCTCCCAAGCTACCCAAGTCCTGATCTAGCCACTCGAAGCAAACCCTTGCGACACCTCCAGTCTATCAAGCTACTCCTTTATTAGCATCATCTCATTCGCATCTAGTATGAGTGCAACATTTACTATTCTTCCAACCCCCCTCCTTATCATATCACTGTAAACACTTTGATTATTCAAATACACATCACGCATCCCACATAAAGCACCTGTCAGTTCGAGCGTATGCTCTGGGCTTGCTTGTTAATGGAAACCTACCCATAAGAAACTCTTACTATTCAGACCTACATTCATGCATCATACCATTCATGAGAGTGTACGAGGATTAAATCAGACTTTCAAGTATCAGTTCGATTCTGTGAAGTAGAGACCGTACTTTGGTACGGGCAGAGTGGGGTGCTTAACATCTTCCCACCCTGTAACCGTGATCCCTTACCTCGAATCTCTGGTCGCAGATCAAAAGGAGTCATTTTAGAGGAAGGAATCTTCGGATTCCCTTCTCTAACATTTCTACGGGGTCTAGCCAACTGTAGATTCAAAGTAACTGGCTAGTGGCGACTCTGGTCTTATACGAACTCATCCAAACATATCCAATTTAACACGACAACCGAGAAAAAGCCCTTGAGAACGAGGCGAGCCAGTGGCACAACAGCGATTAGCGCGCACATCCCCCTTTTTCGAAAAGGAGGGTCGGGAGCGCGGAAAGACAAGCGTCCACAGAATGGCGACTCTGCTAGGGATATGCTAGTCCCACTAGTTGTGATCCAACTTGAAAAATGGAATCCCTCCTATACTTGAAAGTCATTAATCCTCATACAATCTCATCTGCATAGCATTCCATCTAAAAATTAAAAAAAATAGAAAATCCCAAAACCTAAAAAAAAAAAAAAAGTAGAGCATATTCCTCACCATTGCGCCTCCTCAGGGTCAACGTCTTCGGAAACAACTTCCCTTCCGCAGTATAATCCGCACTCGAGCTCAGCAAGCCATGTCCGACCACGAAGAGGAAGCTCACCTCTTCCCTACCCTCAACATGGCCGAAGCATAACCTCCAGCGCAACAGCCAACTGAGAATATGCCAATCATGCAAGAATCGGCATAAGGAATGACAGCAATGTAAGAAATGCTCTTGCAATTCATGCAAGCGCAAGCTACCGCAGTAGTCAACAATCAAATTGGCCCAGTTCAGCAATCTCAGCAGCCATGCTGGGTCCCTCCGGCCTCCATTTCAAATTAAGCACAAACATCAGAGTCTGCCCAAGATTACCGACAACAGCCATCTCAGCCCTTCGCTATGGGGCATCCTCCTCAATACCTTCCTACGATGACAAGACTGTCTCAGAGTATTCCCATCGCAGGGACTTCCAACCAACTTCCAGTCAATCTTGCAAGCAACAATCGCAGTAGATTCCAGCACGTCCCCGCCGATTGGACCACTTTCCTTTCTCAGCATGTCCCCGCCGATGGGACCTTTACTCAATTTCAGCACATCCCCGCCGATGGGATTTCAATTCAATTTCCAGCAGTAGGGACAGCACTGGCGAATGCCCACAATGGGGTTCAGTGTCAAGCCCACATCAATCAGCGGATATTGGTGAATACCCAACAAGGGAGTCACTTCCCAGCATCTCAGCCTCCTACAAACAGGAGCACTTTTCAATTCCAGCACATCATCGCCGACTGAGATTCCAATTAATTTCCAGCAATCTTCAATTCAGCAAGCTCCAATTAATTTCCAGCAATCTCTAGTTAATTTTCAGCAAGTTCCAGTTCAACCATCAATACAGTCTCCAGTTCAATTACAGTCGTTTCAAGCATAAGTTCGTCAGAATCCAGTTCAATCATCGAATCAATTTCAGCAACTCACGGTTGCTTTTCAGCAAGCCCATAGGGTCGAAGACATCGACCACTATGCTGAAGAAGAACGTGCCTTACTTCGAGAGGCACCAATCGTTCGAGTAGATCATGCAGGACTGGACGAGTTGTGGGAGCAGTTCCAGATCTTGCAAAATCAACTTCAATGACAATAGGGAATCAATCTACCTTCGACCAAGTTCATAGACTTGTGTCCTTTTCCAGATGCTTAGATACCTCAAAACTTTGAGGCACCAAAATTCAAAAGATCTGACGACAGCGGTTGTCCCACAGCACATCTCCAGGCTTTCTGTGGAGAACTAAGTGCAATCTCAGGAAATGAAGGAGCCCTCATTCTCTTGTTCCAAAAATCTCTGAAGGGCGATGCCCTAAACTGGTACACATCATTGGACTACCATCGCATCAGGACTTGGGAGAAACTCTCCTAGGCTTTCATCGACATATTCGCATACAATCCCAACATGGAACCCAAGAGAGCCGACCTCGTAGCTCTCAGGCAAAGGAGTGACGAAACGTTATTAGCTTATGTGGGACGTTGGCAAGTTATGGCAGCCAGAATGCGGACGCCTATTGATGACAAAGAACAAATCTCCATGATTGTTCATTCAACATATCCTGGCATATCTGGATATCTCATCTCGCATCCATATGAAAATTTCTCACAGTTGATCCGTGCTGGAGAGTAAGTCGAAGTAGGAATCCGCGTAGGGACAATCTCCCCATGGCCTCATCAGGCCACTCCAGTCAAACGGAACAGAGTGGAAGGAAGACCTATTGGATACGGGAATGGAAACCGCAGCGATTCTCCGCCTCGCCCTACAGAGGTAAATAACACCATTGCCACTACTCAAAGCAACTAATATGCTCCCCCACAGGGACATCAACTATATCAGCAAAATCGGGCTCATCATTAACCTCAGAGGTATCAGCCACAACCACCCCTACTGCAACCAAATCATCAACCACAGCCACAACCACCCCGACAACAACTGCAGTTCAGGGAGAACGGCCAATACTTATATCAAAATAGGCAAAATTACAGGGAGTTCAGGAAATTCACTCCTCTCACTCAGCCACTCAGTCAAGTCATGACTATGCTGGTATAAAAACAGTTACTCACACTAATGGCACCCAGGCCTCCTCCAAATCCTCTACCTCCGAACTACCGAGAAGATGAATGCCTACCATTAAGGGCGTGGCCACACCACTGATCGATGCATGACTCTAAAAAATGCCATACAAAATCTGATTGACAACCACAAGATCATCATCTCGGTCCCTGGAAATCCTCCAGTAGCTCCTACCAACTCCTTCAAAATCATCTGCCTCAGCATCCGACGGACCCCAGTTCATCTCGTGGCCCTGCCATCAACAGCATAAAAGAAGGAGAGCGTCTCAATCACTTCTTCTCCCCTATCAAGTCCATTCATGCTTACACTTATGGGCCAACAAATTCTCCTCCGATCTTATAAGGGGAAAACCCCTTTCCTCCTTCAATCTCCAAGCCATTAGTACTCGAGGGAGCACCTCCATATGATGCACCAATTGTTAAAGGGCTTGTCCCTTTGCAAGGAGTACCTTACAACCATTCATGTTGGGAGCCGGTCATTCTGGAAGGAGTACAGTCATACATCGAGCCCGCATATGAACCTGTCGTTTTGCAAGGGGCAATTACATCTCAGGAAACAATCCAATCCACAATGGAGGGATTATACTTATCAGTAGCAAGAACCCATTGTCTTGGAAGGGTCTCCTCCAGTTAAGCCAGTCATATTGCAAGGGGCAAGTTCTGTCCCCAAGCCACAAAGACGTCCTGGAGGCATGTCAATTATACTACAACAGCTGGGCCGAACAGAGAAACCCCTCACCATATCAAGAGGACCAGTGTTCATTCCATGGGAACCTCCTTCTCTAAGAACAGTCAAGTCAAGACCACAATCTTATGTGATCCATGAAGACAAACCTCGATATTATCCCTTCAGCACAGGCAACAATGTAGTCCTCAAGGCAAAAGCTCCATATGAGGAAGATCTGGTACCCACACCAGCACCGTTGCAAGAACCAGTGGTCTTAGAAAACAAAGAAGAGGAAAATTATAAAGAAGTCTCGTGGCACTATCCAGAATGTGCAGAGTTAGGAAACATGAATCCCAATGGGCATTGCATTCGAAGAGATAATCAGAACAAAGGAGATCCTAAAAGCGCTCTCTCGGGCCTCGGCAATAAAAATGAAGCTGCATATGATGTGGCGACTCAGCTTAAGTCAATCCCTGCCCAAATCTTGGTATGGGAATTACTCTGCACATCTCACATACACCGAGAAATGTTTGCCAAAACCCTAAGCGATGCCCATGTCTCCTCCGATACAACACCTGAAATGATAGCATTGATGATCGGACAGCTCCTGGCTCCGCGCGCCATCACCTTCACTGATAATGAGTTGCCACCAGAAGGGCGCGACCATGGGTGATCCCTCAATATAGCCTTACGATATAAAGACCTTTGTGTCCCGCTGGTCCTTATCGATAACAACTCAAGCTTAAATGTCTGCCCACTCAAGACTGCGGAATGCCTGGGAGTCAATCCCTCCTCATTCCGACCCAGCACCATGACGTCAGAGCATTCGACAACACCCGCCGATCAATGAAAGGAGAGGTCGACATAGAGGTACAGATAGGTCCAGAAATCTCCACCATCACATTCCAAATCCTGGATATATCAGCCTCTTTCAACATGTTGCTCGGACAACCTTGGTTACACAAGGTTGGAGCTGTGCCATCAACTTTGCATCAACGGGTGAAGTATATCTGTAGAAATCAAGTGATCTCTGTCCATGCAGAGGAGCTCATCATTCCTTCCAATGTTGCTGCCACTGAACTAGATATCCCTATTATCGACATCCAATACTCTGAAGAAGACGTCCCGTTTCATAATTTTGAATTCGAGACTATAAACACTATCGCCAATCCAAAACCGATAAGTGTGGATCATGTCCTTTCACCAGCAGAACGTTTGAGCCTCAAGTATCAGATGAAGAATCATTTCAAGTTTAGAAAGATGCCGCTGGTATATAATCAACGCAAATGGGGACTTGGGTACAGGTCAGTCATTATGGACAAAAGAAGAAAGAAATGTCAGTGTTCACCCATTCAATTCATCAAGCCAGGAGAGCCTTGCAGAGATCCAAGAAGAAATCAACCAACTATACTACACAAAGGCCTCCCGATGAGCCTAGCTTGGGCCATATGGCCCCCCATTCGATGGGACTGGATTCTCGAACCATCTAAGCCTCCAGAAGAAGAAGGAGAGGATGAAGACAAAGAAGAAAAACAAATACAATAGCTTCAAGACCAGGGTACTCTGATACATGCTCTCAACCAAGGGCACAACCTGCCCACTTCAATTCCAGCCAACTAGGGGCACAACTTGCCCATCTCAGCATCAATCAACAAGGGGCACGACCCACCCATCTCTGCAGAATCAACATCATCAACCATCAGCTAGGGGCAGAAGCAACCCATCCATTGGACCAAGAAAGGAAAATGGCCAGCCCTGGATTGATTTGATGTCCAGATTCTGAACTTGTGTCTTGTTATGGAACCAGACAAACTACAATGTGAGGTAAGTGATCCGGGAGGGACTGAGTATGACTCAGATCTCAAACCCAACTAACGAGAAATCATGATCATTGGGCCAGACTGTGATTCGTCACCCAAATCATCAACCCCCACCTCTCCAAGGGAAGGAGTGTGGGATCCTGAATGGTCATCCGTTCCCTTAACTTCTAAATCATCCAGAGAGTCATCTGAGGGCTTTGGCTTTCAAAAACAAAACACCGATTTAAGCAGTGAGCGGTACTCTGGGAAAAGTTGGGATCAATCATGGTCTACAATGCCCACTTGTTCAGGGTCCCGAGAATTTAAAAAATCCAAAAAAATAAAAAACTTTCAAAAGCCAAAAACATCTAGCATTTCAATTCCAGAAAATTCTCAAAAACCAAAAAATATTTCTTTTCCTGCATTCAAAAATGTGCCAAGTTCGCCTAAAGAGTCACATGAGTTTGAAGTCGAATCATATGATTTTGACATTGAATTAGACTTCGAGCTCATGGGTCTGGACGAAGCTCGGGATGAGGAAGATGATGACCCAACTCCTGAACTAGAGGATCTCCTCAAAAAGTTCGAATCTAAAGCCAATGTTGTAGCCGATGATTTTGAGGTAGTAAACTTGGGGACACCCGAGATCCCTAGGGAAGTATGCATTGGAAAATCGTTGCCTCCAGAGATGAAGTAGAGGATGATAGAGTTCCTAGCTCCAAGATTGTTCAACTTCGCATTCTCATATGAAGACATGTCGGGGCTCGATGTTCGCTTCCCCAAGTGTAGGGTTGCGATGTAGTAATAATCTCGGTAAGACCGAGGTCGATCCACAGGGACTATGTAGGATCTCACAAATTCATCCACAAGTGTCTATTGAAGTCTACTAATCAGATTGTTGTATAAAGTTGATGTGAGTAACAAAAGCTGAATTAAATCGAGAGTAATTAATTATAAGAAGGTACTAGGGTTTCAAGGATCCACTTGTAGCAATCCTTGATGTTCAATCCGCTGTGGTTTCTTATTCTCTCAACTAGAATTGACATTCCTGTCTGTCTAGTCGGATGATAGAACTGTTAAACCAAACAGTCTGTAATATGTAAGTTCTATGCATAAGATTCACTCAATCTAGGCTGAGCTGAGCATGCTCAATTGCATAGGTCATTCCCCTTTCCTATAGGTCCAGTTCTCAATCATAACCATCCCCAAGTCCTCTCACAAGACAAGGCTAGATTAGGATTTGAACTAGATTCAAATCACCAGCACAGTCCTTATATATTCCAGAAAATCAACTAAAATAGAACTTTGGCCTGAAGTCCCTTTATGAAGAGCTTAGTACTAGAGCGCACTCCGATTCCTCAGATCATACAGGTCTATACCGTTGCAAACAAATTAAGAAGATAAGTAATTCATCCAAACATCCATGAGTCATCACAAGACTAAGAAAAATTACTTAAAAACTTGTATAAACTTCAAACCTTAGTTCATAATCATGAATTCCAAACTAAAACCACTTAACTACGAATTAAAACATCTTAGATTCACTACAAGCTTCACCTCTTAGCCCTAGCTAAGAGGTTTAGCTGCTCATGATCCAAGGAAACATGAAACAACTACAAAAAGCATGAAAACAGCAAAGCAAACCAAAAGGAGTTGTGAAATTCTAATCTTCACTTCCACAGCCTCCAACCTCGCTTGAACCCTTCTAGGATGCCCTAGGAACGATCCCTAGGTGTCCTCTTATAGTCTGGAGGCTCCACAACGTCGGAAGAATCGGAAATTTGTGTAACACTTACGCAGCGCAGAGAATTTCGGGAAGAAATTAGAAAGTTCTAACTCAGTACGCATGGCCGACCGGTCATGACCGGTCGGCCTCAAGTGAAAATACTCCAGCAAGCACATCCGACCGGTCAAGACCGGTCGGACGTGTATATTAACATTCCAGCAACCCTGTCCGACCGGTCATGACCGGTCGGACGTCTTCAGTAGACCTCCAGCAGCTGTAGCCGACCGGTCAAGACCGGTCGGTCACCTTTATTTGCTCTTCAGTACCATGGCTGACCGGTCGCTGACCGGTCTGGCTTCCTTGGCCGACCGGTCATGACCGGTCGGCAGTCTTCATACTTCTTCATTTCTTCCTTTTCTTTCTTTCCTTGCTTCTTTCTTTCGCTTTCTCTCTTTTTTTCTTCTTTGGTCCTCAAGTAATCTCCATTAGAATGATCCCAAGTGAGCTCTTTATGTCTTAAGTTGAGTAGAGTCCACCCTCAATCCTGTAGTCACAAAACATGCATTGAATTAGCTTACAAACCATATAAACCTTGCACAATGAGTGATGAATTGGGGTTAGAATATGCACAATTAAGAGCTCAACACACCCCCCAACCAGCATTTTGCTAGTCCCGAGCAAAACATGCGTGAAGCTAATCTCATTCTTCAAAACTCAACTCTCTTTCAGAAACCATCCTTCTATACATTCCAAGGTTCATAAGTGTAAGATTCAGAAAGATTAGGCGTCAAAGGTTGGAACCGTAAATCCTCAAGACATAATAGGCATTCATATGAGATTCCCACTGATTGGTTGATAAATAGAGGGACTTGAACAAATCCAACCTAGTGTGGGTAGTGAAAATTCATTCCACGAGTTTCTAGGATTACCTTCTTCATAGATCAACTAGATTATAGAACTCAAGGTACATAGAGCCACATCAAGCCAATGACAGGAATTTGCCTTACCGTCCATTCCGATGACTTTCACACTACGTCCCATTTCCGGCTTTGGTTACGGGTAGACCATCCCCCGGTTGGTAGTAGGTAGCTCTAATCGGAATTTTCTACCGTTTTTCCACATTCCCAATTTCATCCTTCCTTTTCCTTCTAAATTAGATAGGATTTTTAAAAATCCATATCTTTCATTATTTTCCCATGGACAAGGATGGACAAAGTACCCCGGCCTGATTTCTCAATACCTTAATTCAAAGTCTAGCTAATCCATAAATCACATAATCCCTTCAACTCATAAAAATCGTGTAATGTGAGCTAGGTGTAAAAGTGTTCAGATTTTCTATCAATCACAAAATAGGGGGGTTCACATATAAAGACCATTATGCTATGGGGAATTCCAGATATCCAGCCCTATACACTTCATATCTCCTCCTCTTATGCTCATATCAACTCGAATGCATAGAACCGGTGTTTTCCAAAAGAGTTTCAAATTTTTAAAAAATCGAAAAAATTTCCACATGATTGCTTGAAATGTTGCAAATCGCTGGATTCATCCAAGTAATCCTACACCCCCCAACCAAATCTTGCATTGTCCTCAATGTAAAAGATGTGCAATGAACAAAACATGAGAGCAATTTGAAAATAAAAAGGGAGTGAGGAATAATAGTACCTGAGAGAGTGAAAAGTGGAAATCTTCCTCCTTCTAACAAACCTATGAAAAAGAAAGTAAAAGCAGCAAACTCCTAATCCTAACTATTCTATACCTCCATCAGACTAGGAGATCAATCATCCTGATACACAGGATCATTTAAAGGTATGGACATACCTTCTGATGGGAATTTCTCAAAGAACGGCTTTAATCGCTGCCCATTCGCTTTAAAAATGTTGCCGTTCCTCGGATTCAACAGCTCGACGGTCCCATATGGATAGACAGTTTGCACAATGTAGGGACCGGTCCATCGAGATTTCAATTTTCCCAAAAATAGATGTAAGCGAGAATTATACATGAGGACTTTTTGATTTATCGTGAATGTTTTGCAAAGAATATTCTTATCATGGAATATCTTCGTCTTGTCCTTGTAAATTCTCGCATTCTCATAAGCGTCATTCCGGATTTCTGCAAGTTCATTCAATTGTAGTTTGCGTAACGAGCTTGCCTTGTCAGAATTGAAATTCATCTTCTTAATAGCCCAATATGCCTTATGTTCCAACTCCACAGGTAAGTGACAAGCCTTCCCATAGACAATTCTATAGGGAGACATTCCAATAGGGGTTTTAAAGGCAGTACGGTAAGCCCAAAGCGCATCGGTAAGTCGAAGTGACCAATCCTTGCGATCGGGATTCACCATTTTCTCCAAAATGTGTTTAATCTCCCTATTGGATATCTCAGCTTGTCCACTAGTTTGTGGGTGATAGGGAGTGCTCACTTTGTGTGTAACGCCATATTTCTTCATTAAGGCTGCAAAAGGGCGATTGCAAAAGTGAGACCCTCCATCACTTATGATGACTCGAGGCGTTCCAAACCGGGAAAGAATGTTTTCTTTTAAAAATCGAATGACCGTTTTATGGTCATTATTCCGGCAAGGAATGGCCTCGACCCATTTGGAAACAAAATCAACAGCAAGTAAGATGTATAAATTTCCAAAAGAAGATGGGAATGGGCCCATGAAATCGATGCCCCAACAATAAAAAATTTTGATAATTAAGATGGGATTGAGTGGCATCATATTTCTACGGGAGATTCCTCCTAGTTTCTGACAAGGTTCACATGCTTTGCAAAACTCATGTGTGTCTTTGAACATGGTGGGCCAATAAAACCCACATTGCAAAATTTTCGCTGTGGTCTTTTTGGCCGAAAAGTGACCACCACATGCTTGAGAATGACAGAAGGAGATGATACTTTGTTGCTCATCATCTAGGACACATCTCCTTATGATTTGATCGGGACAGTACTTGAATAAGTATGGGTCGTCCCATAGAAATTTCCGCACCTCCGTGAAGAATCTATCCTTATCTTGTTTTTTCCAATATGTAGGAATTGCACCTGTAGCAAGATAGTTAGCAATGTCTGCATACCATGGCAATTGGGAAACAGCAAAAAGTTGTTCATCAGGAAACATGTCATTGATTGCAGTCGTTTCAGGGGAATCAGTGAGGACAAGTCGAGAGAGGTGGTCGGCTACTACATTTTCTACTCCTTTCTTATCACGTATTTCTATGTCGAATTCTTGGAGTAGGAGGATCCATCTTAATAACAGTGGTTTAGCATCCTTCTTAGAAAGCAGATACTTAAGCGCGGCATGGTCAGTGAATATAATGATCTTGGATCCAATCAAGTAGGATCTAAACTTCTCCAAAGCAAAAACTACGGCTAAAAGTTCCTTTTCAGTGGTAGTGTAGTTTGCCTAGGCTGAGTTTAGGGTTCTACTTGCATAGTAGATGACACATGGCTTTTTATCTTTTCTTTGGCCTAACACGGCCCCAATAGCATAGTCGCTAGCATCGCACATAATCTCAAAAGGAAGGCTCCAATCAGGTGGTTGCATTATTGGGGCACATGTCAACATACCTTTAAGGGTGTTAAAGGCCTTTTGACATTCTTCATTCCACTCGAATGAATTTTCCTTTTGAAGTAGGTTACATAAAGGGCGAGAGAGTGAACTGAAGTCCTTTATGAACCTTCTGTAGAATCCTGCGTGTCCTAAAAAGGACCGCACATCTCGTATGCTTTTGGGTGGTGGAAGGGTAGAGATAAGATCAATTTTCGCTTTGTCCACCTCAATTCCATTTTGTGAAACGATGTGACCAAGTACAATTCCTTTTTGAACCATGAAGTGACACTTTTTCCAATTGAGCACTAGGTTCTTCTCTTCACATCTTTTTAGCACAGATTTCAAGTTCTCAAGGCACTCATCAAAGCTACAACCGAATACGGAAAAATCATCCATGAAGACTTCGAGAATGGTCCCCACCATGTCAGAAAAGATGCTCATCATACAACGCTGAAAGGTGGCAGGGGCATTACATAGTCCAAACGGCATCCGTCGATAGGCGAAAGTGCCGAATGGACATGTGAATGTAGTCTTTTCTTGGTCTTCACGGGCAATTTCTATTTGGTTGTACCCTGAATAGCCATCAAGGAAGCAAAAGTGGGAATGACCCGCCAACCGTTCTAAAATCTGATCAACAAATGGTAGGGGGAAGTGGTCTTTCCTCGTGACAGTGTTTAGCTTCCTGTAGTCAATGCACATTCTCTAACCAGTAGTGACTCTAGTTGGCACGAGTTCGTTATTGGCATTGGCTACGATGGTTATTCCGGATTTCTTAGGCACCACTTGGGTTGGGCTCACCCATTGGCTATCAGATATTGGGTAAATGATACCTACATCCAATAGTTTCACCACTTCGGCCTTAACCACATCCTTCATGTTTGGATTTAGTCGCCTTTGTGGTTGCCGGGATGATTTTGCATTTTCCTCAAGGTGTATGCGGTGAGTACAAATCAGTGGGTCTATGCCTTTAAGATCCGCAATTGACCATCCAATGGCACTCTTGTGCTCTAATAGAGTGGCTATTAGCCTACTCTCTTGTTCCTCATCCAAGTGGGAAGAAATCACCACTGGATATGTCTCATCTCGACCTAAATAAACATACTTTAGCTCACTTGGCAATGGTTTTAGGTCGAGTTTTGGTGCCTTGATGTTGGATGGGAGGGCCTTGTTCTCATTTACAGGCAAGGGTTCAATTGGGGCCCTCCATCTTTTATTCTCAAGCACCAACATCACATCTAGAATGGCATCCATCTCTTGTATTGTGTAATCATTTGTCTCATGAGAGTGGGCCATACATGCCTCCAAAGGGTTGGAAATACTGATAAGGGGACTGTATCCTCCACGAATGATTCGATCATGTTTAATTCGTGGACATCATCATCAACTTCCCGCGGTTGTTTGCATAACTCAAATATGTTAAGCTCAAGGGTCATATTTCCAAAGGACATTTGTACAAGTCCGTTTCTGCAATTGATAATGGCGTTTGAAGTAGCTAGAAACGGTCGTCCAAGTATGACGGGAATTTGAGTACCGGTGCCTATCACGGGATGTGTGTCCAAGACAATAAAATCTACTGGGTAGTAGAATTTATCAACTTGGACTAGAACATCCTCTACCATTCCTCTCGGTATCCGGATGGATCTATCAGCAAGTTGGAGTGTGGTTTTGGTGGGTTTCAATTCACCTAACCCAAGTTGTTCGTAGACCGAGTATGGAATGAGATTCACACTTGCCCCCAAGTCGAGTAGGGCTTGTTTAATCTGGTAGTCTCCTATGATGCATGAGATGGTTGGACTACCTGGATCCTTGTATTTTTGGGGCACCTCTTGTTTGATGATGGCGCTCAAATTCTCAGCCAAAAGCACTTTATTGTGAACGTTATGTTTCCTTTTGATTGTACACAATTCCTTTAAAAATTTAGCATAAGATGGTATTTGTTTTATTGCATCCAACAGCGGGATGTTGATCTTCACCTGCTTGAAAACTTCCAGAATCTCCAGATTTTTATCTAAAGGTTTAAGTGAAATCAACCTTTGTGGAAATGGGGCAACCGGCTTGTATTGCCTTTCCGGTTCTTTCTCTTGTGGAATATTGTTTGGGCTATCATCCTCTTTGGGAATTTCCGGATCCTTAGGCTTTGGGGCCTTCACCGGATTAGATTTGTCAATTTCTTTCCCACTTCTCAAAGTGGTGATAGCCTCGACATGTTCCGTATGGTGGGAGGATGAGCTTGCATCTTGTATCTCATACTGGGTCCTTGGGTTAGGAAGAGGTTGAGCAGGAAGTGTGCCCTTCTCTCTACCACTAAGGTGAGCTTCAACTCTAGCCAGAGATGTTTTCAATTCATTAATGGCTTGGTTTGAATTTTGATTGAATTTCAATTGCTCTTGCATGAACCCATCTATTTTTAGAGAATTTGTCTTGTTATACTCATTCTGGACCGATACGAGTGCACCCAATATCTCTTCTAGTGATACTTTTGGAGTGTTGTTTGCATTTGCAGTGGGTCCATTCCTCCAACTGAAGTTGGGATGGTTCTTCCAATTAGGATTATACGTGTTTGAGTTTGGAGCACCATATTGCTGTTGATAACTGTTTATGGCATTTGTTTGTTCTTGTAAGATGCCTTGGACTGCTGAAATTGTGGGACAATCTGGTGTAGCATGTTGATTTCCAGCACAAATTCCACAAACAGTTTCAACCTCAGTGGAGTTAATTGTTTCTCCTTTCCTTAATTCCATGGCTTCGACCTTTCTTGTAAGGCTAGCCAACCGTGCACTTATGCTATCTTCTTCTGATAAGACATACATTCCTCCCTTTTCTTTTTGTTGGCCAGTCTTGGAATTTGTTGGTTTAGATGTGTCCCAAGATTGTGCACTTTCAGCCAATTCTTCCAGATAATCCCATGCTTCATCAGCTTCCTTATTCATGAACTCCCCATTACACATCATCTCTATAAATTGGCGCATGGATGGAATCAGTCCTTCATAGAAAAAACTTATAATCCGCCAAATTTCATAGCCATGATGTGGGCATGCGTTTAATAGGTCCTTGAGCCTCTCCCAACATTGGGAAAAGGTTTCATCTTCCTTTTGGGCAAAGTTCATGATAAGGCGCTTAAGCATGTTTGTTTTGTGAGTAGGGAAGAATTTTTTTATAAATTCTCTGTGCATATCATTCCATGACCCAATTGATCTTGGCCTCAATGCATAAAGCCAACCCTTGGCTTTATCCTTAAGAGTGAAAGGGAAGAATTTAAGTCTTACTACATCTTCAGTCACATTTGCAAAGTGCATGGTGGTGATTACTTCATCAAACTTCCTAAGGTGTTGATAGGCACTTTCACTGTCTAGACCATGGAATTTAGGGAGAAGATTGATCACTCCCGGTTTCAAATCCACGTTCCCTGCATTTAGTGGAAATACTATGCATGAGGGAGTGCTCGTTCTTGCAGGTTGCAAGAAATCACGTAAAGTCCTTGGTCGGGGAACATCCTCAACCACATTCTCCCCAGTTTCAGTTTGATTTTGGTCCGGGTTAGGTTGATTTGCAGCCATATTTTCAGATAAAAATGGAGAATCTAGCTATCTCCTAGCACGTGGCTCTCTATCAATTCCTTCTACTATCCCCCCTTCACTTATGAGTCGGTTATTGGAATCCCGAGCCCAATGTGGCATGCGAAACCAAAAATAAGAAACAAAAAGAAAGAAGCATTCTTCCTCCCTTTTCTTTACTCTTCTCTAAGACCGAAGCACAAGGTGTCTTGCAATGGCTAGGCCAGAAGCAAGGATAGAGACCGATTTCTCCTGGTCAATAGGGGTTCAGAGAACTCCCCACCCACTCTTTGAATCTTTTGAGAAAAAGTGCAGAAAAAAGAAAAAGAGGAGTAGAGATGAGAAAAGAAATCTCTGAGAACAAGGTGATCCAAGGCGGCTGAGCCGACCAATAGGAATCCAGGTGGCAAAAAGGCCGACCTTTTAGAGATCCAAAAGGAATCTCCACCCACTCTACAAGAGATGAATAGGAATGAATAGGAGAAGGAGAAGAGTAAGGTTTAGAAAGATAGAACCTGATTCGCACTTGAAACTCTTGTATCTTCTTCAGCTTCTTAGAAATCCCTGAAAAGAAAAAAAATCAAATAAATAAACTAAGTTAGTTCTAAAAATCTAAAAAAAAATCATAAATAGATACTAATTTCAGAAATTTGTGAAAACCGTCAAGGTCCCCGGCAGCGGCGCCAAAAACTTGTTCGCTTCCCCAAGTGTAGGGTTGCGATGTAGTAATAATCTCGGTAAGACCGAGGTCGATCCACAGGGACTATGTAGGATCTCACAAATTCATCCACAAGTGTCTATTGAAGTCTACTAATCAGATTGTTGTATAAAGTTGATGTGAGTAACAAAAGCTGAATTAAATCGAGAGTAATTAATTATAAGAAGGTACTAGGGTTTCAAGGATCCACTTGTAGCAATCCTTGATGTTCAATCCGCTGTGGTTTCTTATTCTCTCAACTAGAATTGACATTCCTGTCTGTCTAGTCGGATGATAGAACTGTTAAACCAAACAGTCTGTAATATGTAAGTTCTATGCATAAGATTCACTCAATCTAGGCTGAGCTGAGCATGCTCAATTGCATAGGTCATTCCCCTTTCCTATAGGTCCAGTTCTCAATCATAACCATCCCCAAGTCCTCTCACAAGACAAGGCTAGATTAGGATTTGAACTAGATTCAAATCACCAGCACAGTCCTTATATATTCCAGAAAATCAACTAAAATAGAACTTTGGCCTGAAGTCCCTTTATGAAGAGCTTAGTACTAGAGCGCACTCCGATTCCTCAGATCATACAGGTCTATACCGTTGCAAACAAATTAAGAAGATAAGTAATTCATCCAAACATCCATGAGTCATCACAAGACTAAGAAAAATTACTTAAAAACTTGTATAAACTTCAAACCTTAGTTCATAATCATGAATTCCAAACTAAAACCACTTAACTACGAATTAAAACATCTTAGATTCACTACAAGCTTCACCTCTTAGCCCTAGCTAAGAGGTTTAGCTGCTCATGATCCAAGGAAACATGAAACAACTACAAAAAGCATGAAAACAGCAAAGCAAACCAAAAGGAGTTGTGAAATTCTAATCTTCACTTCCACAGCCTCCAACCTCGCTTGAACCCTTCTAGGATGCCCTAAGAACGATCCCTAGGTGTCCTCTTATAGTCTGGAGGCTCCACAACGTCGGAAGAATCGGAAATTTGCGTAACACTTACGCAGCGCAGAGAATTTCGGGAAGAAATTAGAAAGTTCTAACTCAGTACGCATGGCCGACCGGTCATGACCGGTCGGCCTCAAGTGAAAATACTCCAGCAAGCACATCCGACCGGTCAAGACCGGTCGGACGTGTATATTAACATTCCAGCAACCCTGTCCGACCGGTCATGACCGGTCGGACGTCTTCAGTAGACCTCCAGCAGCTGTAGCCGACCGGTCAAGACCGGTCGGTCACCTTTATTTGCTCTTCAGTACCATGGCTGACCGGTCGCTGACCGGTCTGGCTTCCTTGGCCGACCGGTCATGACCGGTCGGCAGTCTTCATACTTCTTCATTTCTTCCTTTTCTTTCTTTCCTTGCTTCTTTCTTTCGCTTTCTCTCTTCTTTTCTTCTTTGGTCCTCAAGTAATCTCCATTAGAATGATCCCAAGTGAGCTCTTTATGTCTTCAGTTGAGTAGATTCCACCCTCAATCCTGTAGTCACAAAACATGCATTGAATTAGCTTACAAACCATATAAACCTTGCACAATGAGTGATGAATTGGGGTTAGAATATGCACAATTAAGAGCTCAACACTCGATGAAGAGCTCGTTGTTCACCATCTACCAACCAAGCCAAATATGAAGCCAGTAAAGCAAAACCTTCGAAGAATGAAGCCAGAATGGGCTCTGAAAGTTCGAGATGAAGTCATCAAGCAGTACAATGCGGGATTCTTGGTAGTCTCCAACTACCCTGAATGGCTCGCCAACATCGTACCAGTACCGAAGAAGGATGGCAAGGTTCGAATGTGCATCGATTTCCAAGATCTCAACAAAGCCAGTCCTGAAGATGACTTCCCTTTGCCACATATCGACACACTGGTCGACAACACTGTAGGGTATAATATCTTCTCATTCATGGACGGATTCTCAGGTTACAATCAGATTAAGATAGCCGTCAAAGATCACAAGAAGACATCGTTTATCATTCCCTGGGGAACCTTCTGTTACAGGGTAATGCCATTCGGTCTGAAGAACACAGGAGCAACAAATCAGCAAGCAATGATAGTAATATTCCACGATATGATGAACAAAGAACTTGAAGTATATGTGGACGATATGATCGTCAAATCTCACACAATTGAAGGACACTTTGAAGATCTGAAGAAGTTATTCAACATATTAGGAAAGTACAAGCTCCATCTCAACCCTCAGAAATGTGTCTTCGGTGCAACAGGAGGCAAACTCCCTGTCTTTATGGTGAGCAGGGATGGCATCAGGGTCCACGAAACTAAAACCAGAGCAATCATTGAGATGCCCCCTCCTAGAATAGAGAAATAAATCCGTGGTTTCCTCGGTAGAATTCAATACATCAATCACTTCATCGCACAGCTCACACCTATCTATGGACCCATATTCAAGCTCCTTCAGAAGAATGTTCCAAAAGAATGGAATGATGATTGCCAAGTCGCCTTCGACCGCATCAAGAAGTATCTCATGAATCCTCCAATTCTAGCGCCACCCACTCCCGGACGACCACTATTGTTATACATCTCGGTAGCAGCAGAAGCCATTGGCTGTGTTCTCGGCAAGCACAATGAGACTGGGAAGAAGGAACAAGCAATATACTATTTGAGCCAAAAGTTCACCGACTACGAGACTAGGTATTCCCCGATCGAGAAGACTTGCCTCGCCCTAGTCTAGGCAACTCAGCGACTCCGTCAATACATGATTGTGTTCCTTATTCTCCTCCTCACTCACATGGATCCGCTCAAATACCTGTTCGAGAAACCAGCACTCACTGGAAGGATAGATAAATGGCAGCTACTCTTGTCTGAATTTGACATCATCTATGTCACTCAGAAGACAATCAAGGGGCAGGCCCTTGCCGATCATCTTGCCACTTACTCTCTCCTAGATTATCAATCGCTGGAGACATTCTTCCCTGATGAAGATTTCTTACTCATCGAAGGTGAAGAAAAAAAGAAGAAAGATGAGTGGACGTTATTCTTCGACGGCACAGCAAATTCTAAAGGAAGTGGTATCGGTAGTAATCCTCTACTCTCCAGATGATGTCCCTATTCCTATATCAAGGCGCATAGCATTCGAGTGCACCAACAACATGACAGAGTATGAAGCATGCATCGCTGGTCTAAGGGAAGCCATAATCTTGGGCAACAAAAAGCCACGAGTATTTGGAGACTCACAGCTTATCATTAATCAGACCAATGGCGAATGGAAAACTAAGGATAAGAAGTTGAACCATATCATGTGTAACTTGAAAATCTGGTCAAAGAATTCAAAGAAATCACCTTCTCATACATCCCAGGGCCAAGAATCAGTTTGCAGATGCTCTTGCTACACTTGCATCAATGCTCGAGATCCCGAAAGGAGCTTCAGAATGGGAGCTCACAGTCGAAACTCAAGATGAACCTGCTTTCTACCTGCAAATAGAAGAAGCCAAAGCTGCCCCTAACAAACCCTGGTATGCCAACATCAAGCAATATCTTAAAACTCATGAATATCCAGAGGCAACAACAGCAACAGATTGCCGAACCATCCAGCATTTGGCCAGCCAGTTCACCATCAGTGGCGAAATTCTTTACAAGCGATCTTATAATCAAGTCCTCCTTCGATGCGTCGACGAAACAGAAGCTGCAAAGATCATGAAAGAAATACACGAAGGAATCTATGGCCCACACATTGTTAGTGCACTTTTTTTTTGGTATACTAGTGCACCTTGTTTGTCAATTACTTAGGTCAGTAGGTCTAGTGTCGGTTGAGCTTAATGAAGACAAAGACCGAAGACTCAAGTGGCCCGGCTGCATCAAGAAAGAAAAAACAGGTAAATGTGATGCCTTGGTGTGCCTTGCCTTGACCAAAACCTAACCCATAACCTCTTAGATGACTTGCACCACCTAGGTATACCTTTAGTCATCATCATTAGTCTTAGAACTCCATGAAAAACATGATAAATTAGACTAATTAAAGAGGTGGAAGCTGCTGCAATTAAAAAGGCTCAAACAACAGTTTTCGATAGGACTCCGATCAATCGGACAGGTGCTCCGATAGATCGGACAGAAATTCCGATCAATCGGAAATTGTCCCAGAAAAAATTAAAAACTCACTGGACATATTTCCGATCAATCGGACAGTCTTCCGATCCATCGGAAGGGGCCGTCCGATCAATCGGACAGTGTTCCGATCAATCGGAATTTCTTCCAGAGACTTCTCTGGATAGATTTCCGATCAATCGGACTTGTCTCCGATCAATCGGACTGGGCTCCGATCAATCGGACACTTTTTTCGATCAATCGGAGATGCACGAATCTGTCCGTTTTTTTACCGTTGGAAGAAAATCTATTTAAAAGGGGGATTCATTTTTTGAGCTAAGAGAGGGGATTTTGAGGAGATAGAAGCCACCATTGCTAGAGATCATTAGAGGCTCTATCCCAAACCTAAAGTAAGTCATTCTCCTTGTGTTTTCATCACAAGCTTGGGCCATTCAATGACATCATGAGAATGGACTTGTTCCCTCTTGATTCCTAGGGTTTAGACACCTTGATGATAGTTAAATCCTTTGTCTAAACACTACCTAGGAGTCCATTTAGGTGCATTCCTCTAGGAAACCCATTTCCTACCATTTGTAGAGGTTTCACCGTTCCCTAGCACCTTGGGCATCTCCAATGGAGCATCACATGCAAGGTAGCTGATCTTGGAGCTGAAGCCTTAGCAAAGCAACGACGTCAACGATCGGGAGAGCACAAGGGGAGCTGATTCAAGCATGGGAGAGCGAGAAGAAGCAACCCAAGACGGCGCAACAAGGGGCTCAATCCGACAAGTAAGGTTGTCTTGTTAAGAGTCCATCCACTCAATTCCCTGTGGGAGTTGAGTGTAGGGAGTTGAGTGTAGAGTTTGTTTGACAAACTCGCCCCAGGGTCGTTAGCCGATCCTTGGCCTATTAGTTGGGCCTAAAATCTAGGGACGTCAGCCGTTCCTTGGCACGTTAGTCGGGCCTAAAACAAAGTCTCCAAGGGGGAGCCACCAACACGGGTGCAAACGTGTAGGTTGGGAGGAACCTGTAAATTCCCCGGTTGGGTGGATCCGAGTTAAAACACCTTGGTTGGGAGGAACCAGATTTAAACTCCCCAGTGAATGTCGGTGTGCTCAAAGGGGTTGAGTACTTGAACCGGGAGTGGAGTAGACAAGTAGTCGAACCACTATACATCGTTGTGTTTGTGATTGTTCTTGAGCACATTTCTCTTTATGCATTGTGTTTAATTGATTAATTATGAATGCTTAGTTAGGAATGTATGCTAGGCACTTGATAGGCACATCCACACTCACAAGATGTACTTTCACTACCTCATGTTGACTTGAGCATTTCTTGATTCATCCTCTCTAGTCCACATGAGTTGATTAGACTAGGTTGTTAATTGCTTTATCTTTTGCTAAGTCTATTAATTGGACCCACTTAGGCTTGGAAGCCGAAGTGTTTGTCGCTTACGTAGTTTAATTTGTTAAATCTGATAAATAGGCAAAAAGATTTTTGAAAAGGTCCTAATCACCCCCTCCTATAGGTTTAGCCATAATTCTAGTTGCTCTTCAAGCTTCCGCACGCGTATGCGTAGGGTGTCGTGTTAGGCTACCCGACGCAATTTCACACATGAACGGGCACATGATGGCGAAGAAGATTCTACGACTCGGTTACTATTGGCTCACCATGGAGATAGACTGCTGCCAGCACGTCAGAAAATGCTTCAAGTGTCAAGAGCATGCGAATCAAATCCATGCCCCCTCCTCAAAATTGTACAACCTAACAACTCCCTAGCCCTTCTCTATGTGGGGACTCCACATCATTAAGAAGATTAGTCCCAAAGTATCAAACGGTCATGAGTATATACTTGTAGCAATCGACTACTTCACCAAATGGGTGGAAGCAGCCTCCTACACCACGATTGCAGCATCCCAGGTGATCAAATTCATGAAGAACAAAATTATATGCCGGTATGGAATCCCTAAGGCTATCATCACTGATAATGTGACCCCATTCGTCAATAAGAAGATGGATGACTTCCGTAGCAAGTTTAAGATTCAACGTCATCAATCGAGCCCTTACCGTCCTCAGATGAATGGTGGGGTAAAAGCCACAAACAAGACAATCATCAGGATACTCGAGAAGATGGTCGTGACTTATCAAGATTGGTCAGATATACTCCCATATGCACTTTGGGCCTATCAAATGTCTGTAGGGTCTGCTACAGGCATTACTCCTTTCGAGCTTACTTATGGAATAGAAGCAGTTCTACTAGTCGAGGTGGAAATACCGTCACTATGAGTGTTACTAAAAAGCGGAATTGAAGAAGGAGAATGGCAACAGGGCCAGATTCGATCAGTTACAACTAGCAGATGAGAAGCGCATGCGTGCGCTAAGTCATTCCCAGTGTTATCAGAAAAGGATCGCTCAGGCTTACAACAAGAGAGTCCGAAAAAAGAAGTTTCAATGTAGGCGACATGGTCATGAATAAGATCATACCGTCGCACATTCCGGATCCCAAAGGAAAGTTCAAACCCATGAGACGGACCGCTGATCATCAGAGAAGTACTTCCTGGAGGCGCTCTAAGACTCACTAGCATGAGAGGGGTGGATCTTCCTGAGCCAATCAACGCCGACAAAATGAAGATCTTTCACGGGTAAGTCATTCTGACATTATCAAGAGTTATATTAGTAGAACTGAAGTCAAAGGGTCGAAGCTAAAACTTCTGAGAAATCATTTCCGTCCACCAATAAGTGTTTCAAATAGAGGGATTCAAAAGAAAAAGAGAGAAGAAAAGGACAAAAAAAAGGAATACAAAGAAAAGAAAAAAAATGAAAGAAAATGAAAAGCCAAAAATATAACACCCGAGAAAAATCAACCCGAAAGGAAACACAGTCACCCATCCATCCATCTCAAAAGGGTCTATGGCTAAGACCAACAGCTCTATTATCGTAACTCAGGATAAGGGCCGAAAGCTACCATCGGCCGGCAACGACGGATTCCCAACCTCTAGCCGCCGCAATTATCCAAAAAAATAAAATAAAATAAAAAAATGTGTGCCTAAACAAAGAGGGCAGAGTGAAAATTCGAAAGGGCACTCCGAGTAAAAACGGTGGGCATACAGCGAACATGGTGAAAACCTAAAAGGGCACCGATGGTAAAAACCGCATAGCTACTAAGGGGCAGGTAAGATCAAATACCCGGGACGTGGTGAAAACCCGAAAGGGCACCACGGGTAAAAATGACGGGAAAAGTCCGGCTGTGGTGAAAACTCGAAAGAGCACTATAGGCAAAAATGGCTCGAATAGAAAAAGAAAAAAAAAGTATAGGTACCAAGAAACTAGATGGTCCAGATCAGCTCAAGCAGTTGCAGTTCAAGAATAAGAAGAAGTACAGTGGGGAACAAAGAACTCTACGAACTCTGACAAAACTCTCAGGAAGTAACAGTTTCGATTGCCTAGGCCTCTAGGGAACTAAAGGGATCTCAACAAGTCAATATCAAGACATCGATCAAAGCATTGGCCGAGCCTCAGTTTTGATTCCTATGTCCCGGCACAAAATCTAAACACACACTCACAAGACAACTCATGGCACAATAAGTTCTCAAAAAAGTTTTTCCTTTCCATTAATGCATCGTATTTCTTTTACATATATCATATTATCTCTTTAAAAAAATGCATCATCACCAGTCATGTACTATGCAAAAAGAGACGTACAGACAGCCGGCACAGCCCTAAAAAGTAAAAAAAATCAATCTTTGTCCTCCTCATCGGCCACGTTAGGTAAGTCCTCTAACTCATAATGAAATAGCCTCGCTCTCAACCTGCTCACCTCCATGCGCAGGTAATGCACCTCATCTCGCTCAAGGCTACGGATCGCCGTCTCCTCATCAGACAACCTCTGATCAGCGGCCAATCTCCTTGTCATCATCTCACAATGATACTGGAGTGCAAAAATCTCAGACAATAAGTGGCCGTGAGTGGCTAAGAGGAAGCCGGGATCGATAAATGTGCGCTCCTCAAAGGGCCTATATGAACCAGAAGAAGAACCAGCATCCCCAAAAATATCCTGCTCATCCTCATCAGTGGTCAGGTGCCAGTAAGGAATGTGCCGATACAGAGACTGCTCAGCAACCCAATGTTGGTATGGGGCAGTCACCATTGGAAAAGTCCGCAGCTCGAAACCAAGCAAATTAACAGTCAGGTGACTCGCCCAAGACCCATCAATCCGAGTCCTAAAGTCAGATGATCTAGCCAGAAGAGATCGACTCCCAATACCCGAGAAAGCAAAAAAGTAACATCCTGCTCATACCCGAACTGCCGCAAGAATCGAACAGGGTGATAAGAAAAGTAAGAGCAAAAGCCTACCAGCACCAGAGGAAGGCGATGAGTATCACAAAATACTAGAGGAAGTGAAAGCCAAGATGACTCCCAACAAACATTCCAGTCACGCAGCTCAGCAAACATCCTGTGATACAAGGGCTCACTCATCCTAGCTGTATGCGAAAGAAACTCCATGATATGTCACATGAGATCAGGGCTACGAGTGTAGGGAAATAATACAGGAATAGTCAGCAAAAGACGCTCCCATAGCCAGATCTGATTGTGAGAAAGTAAAAAGATTCAGCTAAAGCAAAGCAATTCCCAAAAGACAAGAAAAGAAAAATAAAGTACAAAAAGGATACTTGGAGTAATGCACAGCAGCCGCCAAGGACATGGGTGTGACCTAGGGCGCAGTCAGTCAGCCCATTAAACAGCTCAGCCAGGACAAGAGAAATGATCCCCTATCGTCGAACAACTCGGCTCATCACCTCGAATAGTAAAGGAGTCTGAGATCTGCGTCATCCTGAGAATAGCACCTCAGCTATCAGATCGAACATCAGCACATTCTGAGAAAGTAGGGACCCCGCCACACTCTGAGGGCTCGAGAAAAGGTCATACAGCGAGTCTAAAGAGAAGATCACAGCATCCTGATTGTCAGGTGCAAGCTGAATAAGATATGAAATCCCAAACTAGTTATGCGGAGTGGCAGTTTTCGACAAATTCTTCGGCGAGAAATACTGAGCATAATCCCAGGGAAGACCTGTCAAGCACGCGAGCTCCTCCAAAGAAGGTTGTTGAGCTCTTAATTGTGCATATTCTAACCCCAATTCATCACTCATTATGCATGGTTATCATGATTTAAAAACTAATCTAATGCATGGATTTGTGATTGTAGGAATGAGAGGGAGACTTCACCAATTCATGGTTAAAAGAGTCACTTTGTATGCCTTGAAGATCAAAGAAATAAAGGATATGAGATGAAGGAAAGATGCAATGCAATGGAGGAAGAAAAGTATGAAAAAGTCACAATTTACAGCCTGACCGGCTAGCCAAACCCTCCAGAAATAGAAAATTCTATGGACTGATTTTGTTAAGGCCGACCTGTCGTCCGACCGGTCGGCCGACCGGCCGGATGACAGGTCGGCCATGCACTTTCAGGAGTCAAATTTTAGATACAGGCTATTCCCGTTTTTGGATTTTTGGAACAGTTTTTTGAAGCCATCTTCATGATATTTGGAAATCTAACACATCCATGTCGAAGAGGAGCTCGACGCCTAACTAACCCAAGTGGTTTCGTGTCGATCGGAGCTACGAATTGATCGTGGTGGCCAAAACAATACGAACTGTCCAGAAAGTTCCAGATTCTGCCTACTCCACTCTGGGCAAGTCCAGGTGGCCCATCATTGATGATATGAAGAATCTACTTTGACCATCGTTTAGAACACATCCATATATGAATAACCACAAAGTTTCAGATCAAAAGGATGTGTGGTTTGATCGTACCGGTTGAAGAAAGATGGACCATCCAGAAAGATTCAACTGCGCAGAGTTTATGAAAGCCCTAAGTGTTCTAATTTTCGGACCACATTCTGAGATTTTTTTAGACAATCTAGTCCTTTTATAATGTAAAGGAGAAAGTTTTCTACCAATGTTCAAAATTTGGGATCAATCTGACATCTGTACACTCCGGAGCATTGAAAGCAAGATGACTGGTTCTGAAGGTACCTGAAGTGCGCGATTTAAGAGGCGGTCGCTGATTTGATTGGTGGGCCCATTCAGAAGATAATCTTGGAAATCTAAATCATCTATGAGGAAGATCACATTACAAGGAATTACAAAGCAAATTTGAAGGCAATCCGACCATTGGTTAAGCCATACGAAGCGAAACAAAATCTGTTACGTTGCGGTACTCTTGCTGTATTATAAAAGGAGGTGCTCTCTTCTATTCCAGGGCAACCAAGGACGTGGGGAGCAAGGAGTTCAAGTCATAGGAGGCTTCCTAGCCTCCTCCAGCTAGTTTTTCTTCCTTTTCTTAGTTCTAGTTTAATTTTTAATATGTTTTTCATTAGCTAATCTCTTAGCTAGAGCTAAGAGGTGAACCTTATAGTTTTCTTAGATTGTTTAATTCGTTTTATTGGTTTTAAAGTTGGATTTCATATTTATGAACAATGGTTTGAAGTTAATTCAAGTACTAAAGTAGTTTTTCTTAGTCTTATGATGACTCATGGATGTTTGGAAGAATTACTTGAGTTTTTAATTGTTGTGTGTTAGTCTAGACCTGTATGATCAGAGGAATTGGAGTACGCTCTAGTACTATGATCTTCATGTGGGAACTTCCTACCAAAGTTCTACTTTTATGGATTTCTGAAGTATGTTTGAGACTATGTATGTGATTTGAATAAAGTTCAAATCATGATCTAGCTTTGTCTTGTGACAGGACTTAATGATGGTTATGATTGTGAACTTAGTCTATTAGAATTGGGACTGACCTATGCAATTGAGTATGCTCGTCCTAGCTTGCATTGAGTGAATCATATACATGGATCATACATATGTTAGGTTGATTATTTTAACTGCTTTATCATCCGACTAGATAGATCTTAATTTCGATTCTAGTTGAGAAAGTGAGAAACCATAGCGAATTATGTATCTAAGGAGAGCTATAAGTGGATCCTTGATGCTCTAGTTATCTTTCCATTATCAGAATTTCTATTTTATGTTCAAAACCAATTTCACAAACCTCTTTAGATTCTAGTTATTAGGATAGTTTGAATTGTTTACTTCCTTCCCTGTGGATTGACCTCGGTCTTACCGAGATTATTACTACATCGCAACCCTACACTTGGGGAAGCGAACAAAGGTCCCATCTCCATATCATTGAACGCAAACAAGTTCAACGAAGGGACCCAATCCATCAGTGCAACCCCGAGCATCCTCCAATCAATGTCAACCCCAGCCATATAAATGAGACCGCCAAAGCCATAGGACTCCAACTCTCAAATCTCATAAGCTGACAATCTGTCAAGCCAAGCAAGCAGTCGTGGCGAACAAGAAGGACGAGGAACCAACCGGCAAGTCCTCACAGGAATCCCCTCCAGAACAAAAGGCCCAGGAATCGATGACAGCTCATCAAGGATTGGAATATCAACAGGCGAAGGAGAAGGAAAAGCTGGAACCCCTGGAACTCAACATCCCCTGACCTATCCCCAATAGCGACTATGTCTGATATAGTCACGTCGCTATCTGAAATTGTCACAACCTCAATAGAATGAGAAGACTCGCCCACCTCGTGGACCGAATGTGTGAAGGGTCGATGATCAAGAGAAGGTCGGTACTCTCCGTCAAGAAAGCTATCAGCAAAGATCACGCCACACATCGTGGCCTTCTGACCAATCTGACCGCTAAAAAATCATCTGAGCTGTCAAGAAGGGCCTCGACGACCCCGATCGAAGAATCTACGGTCAGATCTGGACTTGTAGTCCTCTCCAACATAAAGTCAGGAATCCAACCATCACTCTGTCCGGTCAAAGGGATCATCGAGACATCCACATCGTCCATCATCAGGGGGGACATCATCAATAATCACATCAAGTCCACCCAAGCAAGTATACTGCACATCTCACCCATCATCAAGTGCATCCAAGCCATCAAAGGTATCATCTGAACCATCCATACTGTCTAAACATGAGATCAGCCCATCTATGTCCATCATGACCCTATCATCACCATCGATCACATCATCTATGTGGCCCACACTCAAGGGATGCATAGCCTCACCTATGGCCACTCCCCATCTCTCCATACCATCCAAAATCCCATCATCTAATGCCCCATTCAAATCTAAATTTACAGCAATCCCACCATTAATGGAGCCATTCAAAGTTCCACCTACCACCAAGCTTAAGTCTTCATCAATACCCCCTCTTAATGCCCCATCTACCCCATCTATTAAAGGCATTTCCCCTCCATCAAAGCTCATTTGAAAATCTGAAGTATGGGACACATCATGAACAGTCCCCACAGCCCTTAAATCTCCACCGTCCATTGCTTAGGAGAGGACAAGATAAGAAAAAGACCAAAAGAGAAGGAAAGATGAGACAAGGGAGAGATTCATGGCTGGAATCGAACCTGTGAGTACAAGGAAATGGGGACAGGGACAGGAAAATAGAGGAGAATGTCCGAACCAGAGCCATTTCAGACTGCACATGAAGAGAGGTCTAGGCAACCCCCTGTGGGCCGCCTGTACGGACGATCTCCCTCTCTCTCCGTGGGATTGGCCCCACAACCTCTAGTAGGTGAGACTGTGAGTCCACGTCAGCAGTTAGCACCCTGAGGGCCACCCAAAGCTCCAATTGACTCCGAATTTTGACTGAATCTGATCTAAACCACCTGAAAGGTGTCCCACCTGTCCAATCATGAAAACCTACTACCGAAATGGGTCTGACCAAGTCAAAGAGAAGAAAAGTTGATCAAGAGGGGCCCACAAGCAATCTGAACCATTCAAAGGCTAGATCATCATGATCCAAACCATAGAAGAGCTTACATGAGTCATCAAATGACAAGATCAAAGGATGGATCATCAAAAAGAAGGTCAGAGTCCAAGATCTGATCATTAAGTGGGCCCACATGGCCAAATCAAGCAATCTGAACCGCTCAAGTCATCATCCATGCAGTTGAGAATCCAATCTTCCACAAAGCATCAAAGAATGGATAGAAAATCAAACATCCGAGCATCATCAAGAAACCCAAGGTAAAACAGAGGTTCCATTTCATTCAGAAAGTTTGGTATAAAAGCAAAGCAAAAGGCCTTAAAAATGTCAGAAGGCCATACATCAATGTTGAGCTCTTAATTGTGCATATTCTAACCCCAATTCATCACTCATTGTGCAAGATTTTCATGCCTTAAAGACTAATTGAATGCATGTTTCGTGAATGCAGGAATGAGAATGGATTCTGCCTAATTGAAGATAAAAAGAGCCTATTTAGAATCATTCGGATGAAGATCGAAGGAGGACCAAAGAAAGAAGGAAGCAAGGAAAGAAGAAAAGAAGAAAGAAAGAAGAAACTGAAGAAAAATAAGGCCAAGACCGGTCGGCCAAAGGAGCCAGACCGGTCAAGACCGGTCGGCCAATCTCTTGCATACGCTGGACGCAGGACAAGTGAGTCCGACCAGTCGTGACGGGTCGGCCAGCCCAGTCAGACCGGTCGTGACTGATCGGCCAACAGGTCTGAGGACCCTGTATACACGCTGGACTGATGAGAAAACCAGCCAGACTGGTCGCGACCGGTCGGCCAGCTACTCAGACCGATCATGCTACTGGTCGGCCATGTGATTTAAAACAGAACTTTCTATTTTCAGTCCGATTTTCTCTTCGCACTGCGTAAGTGTTACGCAAATTCTCAAATCTTCTGAAGTTGAGGAGCCTCCCCACTATAAAAGGACACCTAGGGATCGTTCCTAGGGTATCTTAGGAGAGTTTAAGCAAGGTTGGAGGCGGTGGAAGTGGATTTCGGAGTTCCACAACTCCTTCTAGTTTGTTTTTATTTTTTTTATGTTTTTTTTTTTAGTTGTTTCATGTTTCCTTGGATCATGAACGGCTAAACCTCTTAGCTAGGGCTAAGAGGTGAAGCTTGTAGTGAATCTAAGATGTTTCAATTCGTGCTAAGATGGTTTTAAGATTGGTTTTAATGTTTATGAACAATGGTTTGAAGTTTATACAAGTTCTAAGTAGTTTTTCTTAGTCTTGTGATGACTCATGGATGTTTGGGAGAATTACTTAAGTTCTTAATTGCCTTGTATTAGTCTAGACCTGTATGATCCGAGGAATTAGAGTACGCTCTAGTACTATGATCTTCATGTGCGGACTTCCTACCAAAAGTTCTACTTTTCTAGTTTCTGAATTATGTATGGAACTGTGCATATGATTTGATTCAAGTTCAAACCATGATCTAACTTTGTCTGGTGACAGGACTTAATGATGATCATGATTATGAACTTAGTTTATTGGAATTGGGACTGACCGATGCAATTGAAGCATGCTCAGCCTAGCTTGTATTGAGTGAATCATACACAGGGCTCATACATATGACAGATTGTTGGTTTAATAGCTCTATCATCCGGCTAGATAGATCTTAATATTAATTCTAGTTGAGAGAATGAGAAACCACAGCGGATTGAACATCAAGGATTGCTACAAGTGGATCCTTGAACCCCTAGTGCCTTTTTATAATTGTTTACCTTCAATTTAATTCAGAGTTGTTACTTACATCAATTTTATACAAAATCTGGTTGTTAGCTCTCAATAGACACTATTGGATGTGTTTGTGAATTTCTACAAAAGTCCCTGTGGATCGACCTCGGTCTTACCGAGTTTATTACTACATCGCAACCCTACACTTGGGGACGCGAACAATCAACAAGCTGAATACATCCTCAGAGAAGTAGGCTACAGATCACCAACATAATCATCATCATCCCTCCTCTCCTCTCGCTCCCGACAGTGAAGGTCCATCAGAGGAGCTGTCACTGATCCTCCAACATACCTGCGATGATCCCCTAGAACGTATAGTGAAGGAAGAAGAGCTCCCTGTCCATACAGCAAATACCACTCATCATAGTCACGATCTGGGATTTTGAAGCGAAATCCAGGCTGACCCTCGAGAGCATCGGCCATAGCATCAGCCGGAATCTGAGTAACCAGAGGGGGTGCAGAACAAGGAACCCGGGCCACGCCGGTGATCTGTCGGAGCAATCTCTCTCCCAGATACCATTAAAATGATTCAGCATCAGAGAACATGATCCGGAGACACGAAGAATCATACGCCTCCACGCGTTGAGGAGTATAGTAAAGGGGAAAACAGTGCATATGGTATTTGAGCAAATTACAAGAAAGAAAATCACCACAGTCAATTACAGAACAGCACGACAGATAAGGAAAGCAAGATACTTACGTCCTCGGTAGTCAATCCATCTATGTCAGCACGCCAATTATTCCCAGACACTCGAGGATTTCGCTGACGATTTTACTGACGCCAATGCATGAAGCGATACAAGGATGGTTCAACATCATCCCGTATGCTCAACGACAGGTGAGCAAAATGATCATAGAAACAGGTCTGGACAAGGGCAAACACAATGATCAGATGAAGAAAGAAGACAAACATCTCCAAGGGAGGTTAAAGAGAATAACTCCACGACAGGCCAAAAACCTGTAAAAGACTTGCTACTTCGAGAGGTCTTATCCAAGCCCTCGTAGCTGCGAGTCAAGATGACCCCATTCCAATTATATGAATGGTGAAGATCCTCAGTCAAGCAAAGAAATCTAGGATCGATCCTCTCATTCGCATGACAGAAAGGAATGAACCGAAGGCGTAAGTAATCATAGCCCGTGCTTTATGAAGGGCTTCCAACTCGGTAGTAGGGATGACAGCAGCAAAGGTGTTATGAAACCACCGCAGTTTCACTTGTCTACTCTGAAATTCACTCTCGGGTGGGATGGCTCCCATAAGCTGTATCCAGTTATTGGGGGTAATTGGGGCAAGAGAGCCCGCATGGGGAACAACCACCCCGTGGAATGGGAAACCTATATATATATATATATATATATATATATATATATATATATATATATATATATATATATATATATATATATATATATATATCCAGGGGGGTTATCCCCCATTCGCCACAGGAAAGTTGAAAGGTGTGGATCTCGTCTCTCCACCTCTCACAAAGAGCTGTAAGCAGCATGTGGTTGGCATTATCGTTGTGGAAGCGTAATGTAAGTGTTGAACCTCCTATTTATACATTGCATTGCCCATTACATCGCATTATATCCATAGTTTTCATGTTTAAACGGCCCATCTAATGCATGTTTTGTGATTTCAGGAATGAGAGCGGAATTCACCCAATTGGAGACTAAAAAGAGCCATTTGAAGCCATTGGATGAAGAAGGAAGAAGGACCAAAGAAAGTAGAAAGAGAGGAGAAGAAAGGAAGAAAGAAGCCAAAGAAGAAAGTAGGAAATATTAGCCAAGACCGGTCGTGCGACCAGTCGTCCATCGCCAAGACCGGTCGTCCGACTGGTCCAACTATACACAGAAGAAAATCATGCTGCAGAAGACCACTGGACCATTCACGACCGGTTGTGCGACCAGTCATCCACTTCTCAGACCGGTCGTGCGACCGGTCCTTGCAATTAAATTTTAAAGACAGATTTCAAGCAAACTCCCTGGACTGTTTTTGCGGTTTTGAGGTCGGTCGTGCGACCGGTCGTCCAAGAGCTCAGATCGGTTGTGCGACCGGTCGTCCGCGTAACAGAACTTCTCCGTGAAGCTCCGATTTTCTCTGCGTAGTCCGGGATTTCTTACGTAATTTGAAACCTTCCGTGCTATACTATAAAAGGACACCTGGGGGCTCTTCTTAGGGCATCATAGAAGCCAAGGGACGTCGTGGGAGAGGAAGGAAGTCGTCGTGGAGTGTCTGCAACCCTCCAAACTCCGATTTTTCTAGTTTTTATGTTTTCTTATTTGAGTTTTAGTTGTAGTATGGCAATGCTCGGCTAGAATCTCTTAGCTAAGGCTAAGAGGTGAAGCTTGTAGCCAATTTTCATGTTTGATTCAGTTTAATTCAAGTAATTTCAATTCAAGTTTGGATTTTTATTTATTCTAGTTCTTCAAGTTGATAGTTTAAGATGTTTTATGAGAGTTCATGTGCTCCGGACATGGATTCCTTGCAATTCTCTGAGATTATCATATGGTGCTTGTTTAGATTCGAATTATAGTAATCCTTGAGCAGCCCATAGTCCATAGGCATGGCTGTTACTCCGAAGGCTATGATTTTGAATTCTACATTGATTGAATGGGACTAGAACTCGAAAGTTCAACTTGAATGGGAGTGAATGTGTTTAATACTTTATTTTCCAACTAGATGAGAGATAGGACTTCAAATCTAGTTGTGTGTCTTGCTTGGATTGATTGGATTGACATGGGATTGCTACAAGTGGATCCTTGAATGCCTTAGTACCTTAAACTACTGATTTTCATTAAGTTACTGTTTTAGCATAATTATTCCAATTGAATCTCTTATCTATTGCAAACTGAGTTGCTGGAATAGTTTGGAATTTGTTATCCAATTCCCTGTGGATCGACCTCGGTCTTACCGAGTTTTATTACTACATCGCAGCCTTACACTTGAGGCGAGCGAACAAGTTTTTGGCGCCGCTGCCGGAGAATTTAGATAACGGTTTTCAAATTGTTTTAGTGGCTGTAGAAGTAGAATTAGATAGGGTTTTTCTGATTTCTAAGAACTAATCAAAAAATTTTGTTTTGTAGGATTTCTTCTCTAGTTCAAGCACATCGGGTAATATCCTTCTAACTTAGCTTTTTGCAGATTTTTGCAATTTAATTTCAGATTTCTAGGATTTAGGAATAACTTAGTTTTAGTTGAGTGGTTTATGTCCTGTTGGGAATGTGACCACTCTAATTGTCTCCAATCCGAAGGTGGTTTAGTTGGACCCTTGTCAGTCCATAGACGAGTCCGAAATTACCAAGAACGTTGTGAAAGTTTGGGGAGTATGGATCAAACACCTTTAAGGAATCCTCCCCCTCCTACTCCAACTACAAACACAAATCAAGAGGGAGTAGGAGAGAATGAGGTACATAACGTTCCTCCAATGAGATCACTACGGGATTTCCTCCAACCAGCCCGTGCAATTACACCCTCTTGCGTGGTTCTACCACCAAATGGGGGAAACATTGACATAAAGCCGGGTGTGATTCAAATTATACCAAAGTTCCATGGGCTAGACTCTGACAGGCCATATCTGCACTTAAAAGAATTCGAAGAAGTGGTGGCTACCTTGCAATACACCAATGTTTCTGAAGATACCATTAAGCTTAAACTCTTTCCCTTTTCATTGAAAGAAAGAGCCAAAGATTGGCTTCACTCTCTTAGACCACATTCGATTAGGTCATGGAATGAGATGATCTGGGAATTCTTGAAAAAGTTCTTTCCGGCTCATAAAACGACCACCCTTCGAAGAGCCATAATGAATTTTTCGGCTAAAGAGGGTGATTCTTTCTTCCAATGTTGGGAGAGATTTAAGGACCTCCTACTTACTTGCTCGCATCATGGCTATGAGAGTTAGCGAATAATAAAATTTTCAATGATGGATTAAGTTCCAATATGCGCCAATTTGTAGAGATGATGTGCAATGGCGAGTTTATGAGCAAAAATCCAGATGAGGCTTGGAGTTATTTGGACATGTTGGCCGAAAATGCCCAATCTTGGGATACCTCGGATAAACCCAATAACCCCAAGCCTATTCAAGAGAAAGAGAAATGAGGGATTTATATCCTCAAGGAGGAAGACGACGTGAATGTAAGGATAGCCAACCTCACAAGGAAGATCGAGGCCATGGAACTTAGTAAAAGTAGAGTTCCAAAGTCCAATGAAGCTATTGAGACCACATGTGGGATTTGTCACACCGATTTACACGCTACGCAAGATTGTCCCACAATTCCTGCATTTCAAGAGGTATTACATGAACATGCAAATGCCACATGTAGGAATCAACGGCCTTTCAATGGACCGGTGGGTAATACGTACAATACTAGTTAGAAGAATGTTCGCTTCCCCAAGTGTAGGGTTGCGATGTAGTAATAAACTCAGTAAGACCGAGGTCGATCCACAGGGACTTGTGTAGGAATTCACAAACACATCCAATAGTGTCTATTGAAAGCTAACAACCAGATTTTGTATGGATTTGATGTGAATAACCAAATTGAATTAAATTGAAGGTAAATAATTATAAAAAGGCATTAGGGGTTCAAGGATCCACTTGTAGCAATCCTTGATGTTCAATCCGCTGTGGTTTCTCACTTTCTCAACTAGAATAGATATTAAGATCTATCTAGCCGGATGATAGAGCTGTTAAACCAAACAATCTGTTATATGTAAGTCCAATGCATATGATTCACTCAATGTAAGCTAGGCTGAGCATGCTCAATTGCATAGGTCAGTCCTAATTCCAAAAGGCTCAGTTCACAATCATAACCATCATCAAGTCCTGTCACAAGACAAGGCTAGATCATGATTTGAACTTGATTCAAATCACATGTACAGTCCATACACATTACAGATATTCAGAAAAGTAGAACTTTGATAGGAAGTCCCCACATGAAGATCATAGTACTAGAGAGTACTCCAATTCCTCGGATCATACAGGTCTAGACTAATACAAACCAATTAAGAATTTAAGTAATTCTCCCAAACATCCATGAGTCATCATAAGATTAAGAAAAACTACTTAAAACTTGTATAAACTTCAAACCATTGTTCATAAACATGAATTCCAAACTTAAAACCAACTAAATATGAATTGAAACATCTTAGATTCATTACAAGCTTCACCACTTAGCCCTAGCTAAGAGGTTTAGCTGCTCATGATCCAAGGAAACATGAAACAACCAAAAAACTCGTAAAAACAGTAAAACAAACTAGAAGGAGTTGTGGAACTCCAAAATTCACTTCCGCCGCCTCCAACCTTACTTAAACTCTTCTAAGATACCCTAGGAATGATCCCTAGGTGTCCTTTTATAGTGGGGAGGCTCCGCAACTTCAGAAGATTCGAGAATTTGCGTAACACTTACGCAGTGCGCAGAGAAAATTGGACTGAAAACAGAAAGTTTCTGTTTTAAACACTTGGCCGACCGGTCGAACGACCGGTCGGACTGGCTGGCCGACCGGTCGTGACCGGTTGGATTGGCTGTTGGAATTAGTCCAGCAAGCTTCTGGATTAAAAACTTCTTATGGCCGACCGGTCGCGACCGGTCGGACTGCATTGGCCTTCGTCCAGTGTGTACACAGGATTGGCCGACCGGTCTTGACCGGTCTGGCTCCCTTGGCCGACCGGTCGGACGACCGGTCGTGGCCATTGCTTCTTCATGTTCTTCGTCTTTTCTTCTTTCCTTGCTTCTTTCTTTCTTTGGTCCTCCTTCGAACTTCATTCAATGGTTCTTAAAGCTGTCCTTTTGTCATCAATTAGGCGGAGTCCATTCTCATTCCTACGATCATAAAACCATGCATTAGAATAGTCTTTAAACATAAAATCCATGCATAATGAGTGATAAATTGGGGTTAGAATATGTACAATTAAGAGCTCAACAAAGAACCACCCAAATTTTAGTTGGAAGAATGCTCCCACGGGCAATCCTACCAACTCTCAAGGAGGGCCACCCATGCAAAATATGGCCCCACCTCAATTCTCAATGGAGGATACCTTGAAAGCGTTTATACAAGGGCAAACGCAAATCAATCAAACAAATCAGCAAATGTTCTAAGAGCTTAAAGTTTCGGTTGATGAGATTAAGGGACGCTTGAATGCTAGGGAAGGGACCTTTCTGGCCCAACCTCAGCCCAATCCAAAGCAAGTACATGAAGTGAGCATTCCTAATCCTTCCAACCAACACATGGAGCAAGCCAAATCCATCATCACTCTTAGAAGTGGTAAATAAATTAACAACTCTATTCCGGTGAAGGCCGACAAGCCTAATAATCTGGTAAATTCTGAGGATGAGGATGGATCTAACTTAGCCCCACAAGAAACGGAACGCGTTTACAAGCCTGTAGCACCATTCCCTTTGAGATTGGTTGCCCTAAAATCTCTTCCAAACTCTCATGATATTCTAGAGATTTTCAGACAAGTCAAGATTAACATTCCTTTGCTTGATGCCATCAAACAAATCCCCTCTTATGTTAAGTTTCTAAAGGACCTATGCACAACAAAATGCAAATATAATGTGCAGCAAAAGGCCTTCTTAAATGAGCAAGTGAGTGCCATTCTCACTCAAAAGACCCCCCCAAAATTCAAAGATCCCGGTAGTCCCACCATCTCATGTATCATTGGAGACTACCGGATTGAGCGTGCGTTGCTGGATTTGGGAGCAAGTGTGAACTTGATCTTATACTCGGTATATGAGCAATTGGGTCTTGGTGAATTAAAACCCACCAAAACCACGTTGCAACTCGCTGATAGATCTATCCATGTACCAAGGGGGATAGTTGAGGATGTTCTAGTCCAAGTTGACAAATTCTACTACCCGGTAGATTTTATAGTCTTGGACACACAACCGGTTTTAGATGCTAGCACTCAAATACCGGTGATCTTAGGCAGCCCATTCCTTGCTACATCAAACGCAATCATCAATTGCCAGAATGGGGTGATGCAATTATCCTTTAGGAACATGACATTAGAGTTGAATGTGTTCCACTTGGGCAAAAGACATAGGGATGTTGATGATGACGAGTTCTTCGAGGTGAACATGATCGAATATTTTAAAGAAGAAGAACTCCTCCAACTTGAACCACTAGAACGCTTGGATACATGCTTGGCACATTTCATGGATTCCGAAGACCCCATCATTAGTGGAATTATACGAGCATTGAATATAGAGAGACCGGTAGTTGGTACTAGCTAGTAGAGGCCCCATTTTAAAAGGTTGCCACCAACCACATCAAGGCCTCTACCGTCTAACATCAAACCACCGAAGCTTGAACTTAAACCTTTACCATCCGAGCTTAAATATGTATATTTGGGTCAAGAAGAAACTTTCCCAGTTGTCATTGCCTCTCACCTAGAGAAAGACCAAAGCTCAAGTTGATTGAGTTACTCAAAGAACATAGGGGAGCCATAGGATGGACAATAGCGAATCTCAAAAGGATAGATTCTTCAGTTTGTACTCACCGTATACACCTTGAAGAAAATGCAAAAACGACTAGACAACCTCAAAGAAGGTTAAATCCAAACATGATGGAGGTTGTCAAAGTCGAGGTGTTAAAGCTATTAGATGTGGGTATCATCTACCCCATCTCGGATAGCAATGGGTGAGTCCTACCCAAGTTGTCCCCAAGAAATCCGGTATTACCATCGTAGAAAATGCCAACAACGAGCTTATACCGACTAGAGTAACCACCGGTTGGCATATGTGTATTAATTATCGGAAGCTCAACACGGTCACTAGGAAAGACCACTTCCCTCTCCCATTCATGGATCAAATTTTAGAGAGGTTAGCGGGTCATTCCTATTATTGCTTTCCTAGATGGCTATTCCGGATACAACCAAATTGAGATAGCTCCGGAGGACCAAGAGAAAACCACATTTACATGCCCGTTTGGTACCTTCACTTACCGAAGAATGCCATTCGGGCTATGTAATGCACCCGCCACATTCCAACGATGCATGTTGAGTATTTTCTCGGACATGGTGAGTGAGTTTCTTGAGGTATTTAGGGACGACTTTTCTATTTTTGGTTGTACTTTTAACGAGTGCCTCAATCACTTGAAGTTGGTCTTGATGAGATGTGAGGAGAAGAACCTCGTTTTAAATTGGGAAGTGTCATTTCATGGTACAAAGAGGAATAGTCCTTGGACGTATCATCTCGTCCAATGGAATAGAGGTAGACTGGGCAAAAATTGACATAATTTCCAATCTACCGCCACCCAAAAGCATAAGCGATGTGCAGTCCTTCCTTGGACACGCCGGTTTCTATAGAAGATTCATAAAGGATTTTAGCCATACCTCAAGGCCTTTATGTAACCTTCTACAAAAGGAGAACCAATTTGAGTGGAGTGCCGAATGTCAATTAGCTTTTTCAAAGCTAAAAGACATGTTAACAACCGCTCCTATCATGCAACCACCAGATTGGTCCATTCCTTTTGAGTTGATGTGCGATGTGAGCGATTATGCTATTGGGGCGGTATTAGGCCAAAAAAAGGATAAGAAGCCCCATGTTATCTACTATGCAAGTAGGACCTTGAATCCCGCCCAAGTTAATTACTCGACTACGGAGAAAGAGCTCCTAGCCGTCATCTTTGCCTTGGACAAATTCAGGCCTTACTTAATAGGATCCAAAGTAATCGTTTACACAGATCATACGACGCTGAAACACCTTCTTTCTAAGAAGGATGCCAAGCCCCGTTTGCTTAGATGGATCCTACTCCTTCAAGAATTCGATTTGGAGATCAAAGACAAGAAGGGGGTAGAAAATGTGGTGGCGGATCATCTATCCTGCCTAGTCCTACCTAATTCCATTGACGAGTCACCCATTGAGGACTCATTCCCTGATGAGAAACTCTTTGTTGCTATGCATCCACCATGGTACGCTGACATAGCCAATTATCTTTCCACAGGTGCGATGCCGATCCATTGGACTGCGCAAGATAAACGTAAATTTTTAAGGGAAGTGCGTAGATTTTTCTGGGATGAACCCTTATTGTTTAAATATTACCCAGACAAAATTATAAGGAGATGTGTCCCTGATGATGAACATAATTCCTGTCATCTCCTTTTATCATGATCAAGCATGTGGGGGTCATTTTTTCGCCAAGAAAACTACTGTAAAAATTCTACAGTGTGGTTATTATTGGCCCACACTATTTAAGGACACCCACGAGTTTTGCAAAGCATGCGAGCGTTGCCACAAGTTAGGAGGATTATCCCGTCGAAATATGATGCCTCTCACCCCAATTCAACATCTTAAAGTCTTTGACTGTTGGGGCATCGATTTCATGGGACCATTCCCCTCATCTTTTGGACATGTCTATATATTGCTTGCCGTAGACTATGTGTCTAAATGAATAGAGGCTATCCCATGTAGAACCAATGATCATCGTATGGTTCTCAAGTTCCTCAAAGAAAACATACTTTCTAGATTTGGGACGCCTCGAGCCATCATTAGTGATGGTGGTTCTCACTTTTGCAATAGACCTTTTGAAGCTTTAATGAAGAAATACGATATTAGGCATAAAGTGAGTACCCCATACCACCCACAGACGAGTGGGCAAGATGAAATTTCCAATCGGGAAATCAAACAGATTTTGGAAAAGACGGTGAGGCCGGATCGCAAGGATTGGTCACTAAGATTAGATGATGCACTTTGGGCTCACTGTACCGCTTACAAGACACCCATTGGAATGTCCCCTTATAGACTTGTCTATGGGAAAGCTTGCCACTTGCCTATGGAGATTGAACACAAAGCTTATTGGGCAATTCGAGTTTTAAATTTTGACATTGACAAGGGTAGCTCGCTTCGCAAACTTCAATTAAATGAGCTTGATGAGATCCGGAATAATGCATATGAGAATTCGAGAATTTATAAGAGTAAGATGAAGGCCTTTCATGACAAGCACATCTTTAGGAAATCTTTCCACGAAGGACAAAAAGTGCTCTTGTACAATTCCCGACTTCATCTTTTTTCGAGAAAATTACGATCTCGATGGACCTGCCCATATATTGTTAAAGAAGTTTTGTCTCATGGGGCTCTTGAGATTGAGAATGCAGCGAATGGTAACTGTTTTAAAGTTAATGGACAACGCCTTAAACCATTTGTTGAGAAATTTGATTCAGAGGACATGTTCATCACTCTGAATGATCCTGTGTATGAGGATAATTGATCTCCTAGTCTGATGGAGGTATAGCCATAGGTAGGTTTAGTCGTTTTAGTTTTGCTTGTTTAGTAGTTGAGTTGTTGGGTTTTAGACTTCCATGATCGACTCTCACAGGTACTATTGTTCTCACTCTCTTATATTTTACCATTACTCTCATGTTCATGCTCATTGCCTATCTTTTCACATTAAGGACAATGCAAGATTTGGTTGGGGGGTGAGATGAGATCCTTCATCTAGCATATTGCAACATTTCGAGCCTCATATGCGCAAATTTTTTCGAATTTTCTAAAATTTCAAAACTCTTTTAGAAAACCTTATTTCTATGCATTCTAGATGATATGAGTATAAGAAGAGGAGTTACGAAGTGTGTGATGTTGTAAGTCTTGAATTTCTCCCAACATAATGGTTTTATATGTTAGTTTCCCTATTGTTGTGATTGATAGAAAATTTGAACACTCTTTACACCAAGTTCACATTACACGATTTTCATGAGTTGAAAGGATTATACGAATTGTGGATTAGCTAGACGTGATTTAAAGGTGTTGAGAAACCAAGCCGGGGTACTTTGTCCTTCCTTATCCATGGGAACATAACGAAAGATATGGATTTTTAAAAATCCTATCTAATTTAAAAGAAAAAGGAAAAGAAAGGATGAAATTGAGAATGATGGAAAAATGGTGGAAAATTCCGAAAAGGGCTACCTATTACCAATTGGGGGATGGTCTACCCGTAACCAAAGCCGGAAATGGGACGTAGTGTGAAAGCCGTCAGAAGGACGGTAAGACAAATTCCTGTCATAGGCTTGTTGTTACTCTGTGCACCTTGAGATCTACAGTTTAGTTGATCTATGAAGAATATAATCCCAGAAACTCATGAGATGAACTTTCACTATGCACACTAGGTTGAAGTTGTTCGAGTTCTTCTATTTAACAATCAATCAGCGGGAATTTCATGTAGACACTTATTATGCTTTGAGAGTTTAAGTTTGCAATTTCTATCACCTAGTTTCTCCAAATTTTATACTTGTATGTCTTGGAATGGATAGAAACATGGTTTCTGAAGGAGAGTTGGGTTTGGAGGTTTGAACTTATTCACGCATGTTTTGCTCGGGACTAGCAAAAAGCTGGTTGGGGGTGTGTTGAACCTCCAATTTATACATTGCATTGCCCATCTCATCGCATTATATGCATGGTTTTCATTTTCATGTTTAAACAGCCCATCTAATGCATGTTTTGTGATTTCAGGAATGAGAGCGGAATTCACCCAATTGGAGACTAAAAAGAGCCATTTGAAGCCATTGGATGAAGAAGGAAGAAGGACCAAAGAAAGTAGAAAGAGAGGAGAAGAAAGGAAGAAAGAAGCCAAAGAAGAAAGCAGGAAATATCAGCCAAGACCGGTCGTGCGACCAGTCGTCCATCGCTAAGACCGGTCGTTCGACCAGTCCAACTATACACAGAAGAAAATCATGTTGTAGAAGGCCACTGGACCATTCACGACCGGTCGTCCACTTCTCAGAGCGGTCGTGCGACCGGTCCTTGCAATAAAATTTTAAAGACGGATTTCAAGCAAACTCTCTGGACTGTTTTTGCGGTTTTGAGGCCAGTCGTGCGACCGGTCGTCCAAGAGCTCAGACCGATCGTGCGACCGGTCGTCCGCGTAACAGAGCTTCTCCGTGAAGCTCCGATTTTCTCTACGCAGTCCGGGATTTCTTACGCAATCTGGAACCTTCCGTGCTATACTATAAAAGGACGCCTAGGGGCTCTTCCTAGGGCATCATAGAAGCCAAGGGACGTCGTGGGAGAGGAAGGAAGTCGTCGTGGAGCGTCTGTAACCCTCCAAACTCCGATTTTTCTAGTTTTTATGTTTTCTTATTTGAGTTCTAGTTGTAGTATGACAATGCTCGGGTAGAATCTCTTAGCTAAGGCTGAGAGGTGAAGCTTGTAGCCAATTTTCATGTTTGATTCAGTTTAATTCAAGTAATTTCAATTCGAGTTTGGATTTTTATTTATTCTAGTTCTTCAAGTTGATACTTTGAGATGTTTTATGAGAGTTCATGTGCTCCGGACATGGATTCCTTGCAATTCTCTGAGATTATCATATGGTGCTTGTTTAGATTCGAATTATAGTAATCCTTGAGCAGGCCATAGTCCATAGGCATGGTTGTTACTCCGAAGGCTATGATTTTGAATTCTACATTGATTGAATGGGACTAGAACTTGGAAGTTCAACTTGAATGGGATTGAATGTGTTTAATGCTTTATTTTCCAACTAGATGAGAGATAGGACTTCAAACCTAGTTATGTGTCTTGCTTGGATTGATTGGATTGACATGGGATTGCTACAAGTGGATCCTTGAATGCCTTAGTACCTTAAACTACTGATTTTCATTAAGTTACTGTTTTAGCATAATTATTCCAATTGAATCTCTTAACTATTGCAAACTGAGTTGCTGGAATAGTTTGGAATTTGTTATCCAATTCCCTATGGATCGACCTCGGTCTTACAGAGTTTTATTACTACAACGCAGCCTTACACTTGAGGCGAGCGAACAGTAAGAAGGCCTGCGAAAGGAGTGTTGGCCAGAGCGCGTTCAAGCATCGGCTGTGGTTGTTCCACCCAGTTATCCCAAAGGTCTCGGGTGCCCCGACCTTTTATGGAAGGAAGAGGTTGGTGTTCCTTGGCTAAAGAACACATGTGGTCCCCGTGGTGAACAATGAAGGCAGGGTCATCCTCATTAACCGCTCTTCGCCCCCTCGTGCCGTCCGCCATCAAATCCTACAAGCTTGGCAAGGTAAGCTCCTATTCTTTACCCGTTAAAATCCAAATCATTATCCACGAAACACATGGATTTGGACTTACATTCAAATGCAAAAATTCAATGTCCAACTCCATGTGTTGCCTAGGATATGTGTTGGGCCCATTGAAGAAAGCAAGGCCCACCTTAAAAAGGGTTGCATGCCATGCCTTAGATGAGGAAAATCCACCATCCAAGGACACATTTTGGACAACAAATGCACTCAAGTGCCATGAGATCAAAGTGGGATTAGAATCAAGCTTCATATGAAAAATCTCATTTCAAAGTACATGTGTGACCAAGTTTTGGTTCACTTTCCATATCAAAGCAATGAGCCTCATTTAAGATGTTTCCATCTTTTTACACATGTACATAAACAAATGGGGAATAGGAAGGAAATTGGTCCCCAAGAGCTGTTAGTGCACTTTTTTGTGGCATACTAGTGAACCTTGTTTGTCAATCACTTATGTCAGTGAGTCTAGTGTCGGTTGAGCCTAATGAAGACGAAGACCGAAGACTCAAGTGGCCCCGCTGCATTAAGGAAGAAGATACAGGTAAAAGTGATGCCTTGATGTGCCTTAACCTTGACCAAAACCCAACCCTTAACCTCTTTGATGACCTTGACCATATTATGGAACCTTTAGTCATCATAGATTGGCCCTAGGTGTCCCAAAACATCACCTAAATCTTGACCTAAGTTAGTGGGTTGAAGAATGCATGGGTTAGCAATCAGACTGGCTGAACCCAGGCCTGTCCGACCGGTCACGACCGGTCGGTGAGACTGGACCGACCGGTCGTGACCGGTCGGACAGGCACAGTCCAGAGTCCAGCGTGTGCAGGCCATTGGGGCCGACCGATCTTGACCGGTAGCGACCGGTCGAACAGACCCCCCCCCCCCCCCCCCCCCCCCCCCCTCAGATATTTAGTTCACTGTCTTGCTTGGATCTTTGGCCGACCGGTTGGGACCAGTCGGGACAGGTCGACAGAGCCATTTTTTGCCCGTTTTCTGACCGTTGGAGCTCATTTTCTATATATATGGAGCTCGATTTTTGGGCATTGCAGAGAGGGTTTTGAGAGCCCATTACCCACACCTTTTGTACATCTTTTGGAGCCTCAAAGAGGAGAAGTTTCAAGTCATATCCCTTATGTTTAATCACAAGTGAGGGCAATCAAATGCAAATTAAGAGATGACTTGATTCCTCTCTCAACTCTAGAGGTGAGACACTTTACCACATAGGCATATCTCTTGTTCAATACCTCTAGAAGACCCTCTAAGTGAATCTCCTAGTTAGAACAAGCTACATATCCCATGTAGGAGATTCAACCATCCTCCTATCACCTTAGACATCTTAAAGGCATCACATGCAAGGTGTTTGATCAAGTGTGGCTGAGGCATTGACGACGCAACGGCAACACGATCAAGGGAGCGAGGGAAGCTGATTGAAGCACGGGAGAGGGGAGATCAAGCAACCCGAACCGGCGCTAAACAAGGGGCTCATCCGACAAGTAAGGTTGTATTTATTAAGAGTCCAATTAGAGTTTGTTTGTCAAACTCGATCTAGGGACGTTAGCCGTTCCTTGGCCCGTTAGCCGGGCCTAAACTAAGTCTCCAAGGGGGAGCCTTCGACACGGGAGTGAACGTGCGTCGGGTTGAGAGTTAGCCTATGTCCAAAACTCCGTTTGGGTTGAGAGTTAGCCCTTTGTCCAAAACTCCGGTTATGGTTGAGAGGTGAACCAGTAAAACCTCCGTGTAAAGGTTAAGAGGTAAACCTCATTTAAAACCTCCAATAGTGAATGCCGGTGTGCTCAAAGGAGTTGAGTACTTGAACCGGGAGTGGAGTAGACCCAAAGTCGAACCACTATACATGCTTGTGTTTGTGATTGAATTGAGCACATTGTTATCTTAGCATTGTTAATTTAATTGTTTAATTAAGAATGCTTGATAGGAATGTATGCTAGGCACTAATTAGGCACATCCACACACAAGATGTATGCTAGGTACTTTCACTAGTTGTGTAGACTTGAGCTCATTGATCCATTCTCATAAGTCTACATAGTTTGCATAGGTTAGGAGCTTGATTAGTTAAATCAATTATTTACCTATGCATGCTTAGACTAAGATTGTTTATTGCTTAACCATATGCTAGTCTTGTGATTGGACCCACTTAGGCTTGGAAGCCAAAGTGTTCTTGGTTACTTAGCTTAATTTGTTGAATTGTGTTAGTAGGCGAAAAGAATTTCAAAAAGGTTCTAATCACCCCCCTCCTATAGGTTTAGCCATAATTCTAGTTGCTCTTTAAGCTTCCGCACATACATAGGTGTCGTGTTAGACTATTGACGTACTTTCAATTGGTATCAGAGCGGGTTGCTCTTCAAGGACGTAACCGTCTAGAGTAAGATCCGGTACCGGAGCACTAGCATCATGTCTACTCAAAAAGGGGAATCTATGTTGCCTCAGGTTGAACTATAAGTAAAATGATTAGTTGAGGTCAAAAATATCTAGGGTAGGTACTATTGTCATATCCCCTACCGAACATTGCTCTCCAACTTGGAATGATCCTAAGGGAGAAAAATCTAGGATAGATGAATTCCCTCCCAACAAACATGTTGGGTCCTATTAATCATACCCAAGGGGGTTGTGATCTAGGTTAGGTGACCTTAGTAGACCATATTGAGCTCAAATAAATATCTGAGGATCAAGCCTCATTTTGAGCAAATTGATGATCTGAGTAATTTAACCTCTTTGGAACTATAGGAAAATCTGAGGATTTCAGCCTCATGTTTGTACTTATGGGCAAATCAGAGGATTCAAGCCTCATTAGCCCAAATTCGGTAGTTTAGCTTTACTTTTATTTAAATATTTTCTTGTTAGACTATCATCTGGCTTAGATTAGCTAATCGTCTTGAGTTTCATGCTTCATTATATGCTAATCTTTGCTTTGTATTGGTCTTGATATACCAATAGGGGAGGTTAGTTGATTGGACTATAAGCCCTTGTGCTTTTATTGCAAATGTATATCCTTGACCAATTTTACATGATTAACCTTGTCTAGATAGTTACATTTTCTTGTTAATCATGTTCCTTAGCATGCTCCATGGTTTTATGAGTCATGCACCCTATACTCTCCTTGTTAGCATGTGCTTATAGTTATAACTGCGACATACTATATACTCTTACCTTAGCCTTATTGATATATCATTAAGAGGGAGAGAATAGTTTGTCAATTGCTAACAAAAAGGGGGAGAAAGATCAAGTCCCACCAAAACTAGTTTGCTATGTTTTGTGATGTGGGGATTAACAGGTTATAGGGGAGCAAACTGAAGAGGAGCAGCTTAGTTTAGGCATGTCAAGAGTCCTGTATTTAATTTATTATCAATGTAATCTCTTGTACATGTATTTTGTTTTGTTAGGTTAGGTTTTTGTAAGTAATTGACAAAGGAGGAGATTGTTAGTGCACTTTTCTGTGGCATATTAGTGCACCTTGTTTGTCAATCACTTACGTCAGTGAGTCTAGTGTAGGTTGAGCCTAATGAAGACGAAGACCGAAGACTCAAGTGGCCCCGCTGCATCAAGGAAGAAGATACAGGTAAAAGTGATGCCTTGATGTGCCTTAACCTTGACCAAAACCCAACCCTTAACCTCTTTGATGACCTTGACCATATTAGCGAACCTTTAGTCATCATAGATTGGCCCTAGGTGTCCCAAAACATCACCTAAATCTTGGCCTAAGTTAGTGGGTTGAAGAATGCATGGGTCAACAATCAGACTGGCTGAACTCAGGCCTGTCCGATCGGTCGTGACCGGTCGGACAGGCATAGTCCAGAGTCCAGCGTGTGCAGGCCATTGGGGTCGACCGGTCTTGACCGGTTGCAATCGGTTGGAAAGACCCCCCCCCCCCCCCCCCCCCCCCCCCCCCCCCCCCCCCCTCAGACAGTTAGTTCACTATCTTGCTTGGCTCTTTGGCCGACTGGTTGGGACCAGTCAGGATAGGTCGGCAAAGCCATTTTTTGACCGTTTTCTGACCATTGGAGCTCATTTTCTATATATATGGAGCTCAGTTTTGGGCATTGCAGAGAGGGTTTTGAGAGCCCATTACCCACACCTTTTGTACATCTTTTGGGGCCTCAAAGAGGAGGAGTTTCAAGACATATCCCTTGTGTTTAATCATAAGTGAGGGCAATCAAATGCAAAGTAAGAGATGACTTGATTCCTCTCTCAACTCTAGAGGTAAGACACTATACCATATAGGCATATCTCTTGTTCAATACCTCTAGAAGACCCTCTAGGTGAATCTCCTAGTTAGAACAAGCTACATATCCCATGTAGGAAATTCAACCATCCTCCTATCACCTTGGACATCTTAAAGGCATCACATGCAAGGTGTTTTATCAAGTGTGGCTGAGGCATTGACGACGCAACGACAACACGATCAAGGGAGTAAGGGAAGATGATTGAAGCACGGGAGAGCGGAGATCAAGCAACCCGAACCGGAGCTAAACAAGGGGCTCATCCGACAAGTAAGGTTGTCTTTATTGAGAGTCCAATTAGAGTTTGTTTGTCAAACTCGATCTAGGATCGTTAGCCTTTCCTTGGCCCGTTAGCCGGGCCTAAACTAAGTCTCCAAGGGGGAGCCTCCGACACGGGAGTGAACGTGCGTCGGGTTGAGAGTTAGCCTATGTCCAAAACTCCGTTTGGGTTGAGAGTTAGCCCTTTGTCTAAAACTCCGGTTATGGTTGAGAGGTGAACCAGTAAAACCTCTGTGTAAAGGTTGAGAGGTGAACCTCATTTAAAACCTCTGATAGTGAATGCCGGTGTGCTCAAAGGAGTTGAGTACTTGAACCGGGAGTGGAGTAGACCCAAAGTCGAACCACTATACATGCTTGTGTTTGTGATTGAATTGAGCACATTGTCATCTTAGCATTGTTAGTTTAATTATTTAATTATGAATGCTTGATAGGAATGTATCCTAGGCACTAATTAGGCACATCCACACACAAGATGTACTTTCACTAGTTGTGTAGACTTAAGCTCATTGATCCATTCTCATAATCTACATAGTTTGCATAGGTTAGGAGCTTGATTAGTTAAATCAATTATTTACCTATGCATGCTTAGACTAGGATTTTTTATTGCTTAACCATATACTAGTCTTATGATTAGACCCACGTAGGCTTGAAAGCCAAAGTGTTCTTGCTTACTTAGCTTAATTTGTTGAATTATGTTAGTAGGCGAAAAGAATTTCAAAAAGGTCCTAATCACCCCCCTCCTATAGGTTTAGCCATAATTCTAGTTGCTCTTTAAGCTTCCGCACATACGTAGGTGTCGTGTTAGACTACCGACGTACTTTCAAGAGCAACTAAAGTGCCCCACCTCAATGGATTGAAAGGAGCACATTGCCCACTTGAAGAACCATAAGAACCCACTCTTGGGTCAATCATGGGCAACTTATGTGCATCATCTTAATAAATGTTTTGACTACGAGAATACAATATGGTGGTCTACCCACAAATATATGAGTCAAAGAAGCCAATGGTAAAAAAAATGATGCATATAGCCCACATGAAGAATCAAAGTTAGAAATGTCCATGCAAGGACAAGTTTGGGCAACTTATGTGCACTAATTTCTTTACCAAAGAGAAGATCATTTGAACCCAAGAGGGCATGGCTTGATGAGTCATCCAACCATTATGAAAATGGTTAAGAAGGATATACATAGCCCACTTGAAAATCAAAATCCAAAATGCCCTAAAGCATGGGACAAATTTGGGCAACTTATGGGTATCATTCTTTCCCACAAATTGAAAAAAAATCACTCATCCTTGAGAAGGATGGTGGGTGACCCACCAAACACCCCAAGAGAAGTTCAAGGAGCTATGATTGCATAGATAGCTCACTAGAAGAAGGGTCATCCATTTGAGGGTGGTAACATAAAAGGAAACTCTTGAGAACCACTTTCCTACAACATAACAAAACCATTTGAACTTAGTGAGATTGTTGAAACAACTCACTCATGAGACTTGTAAATGATCAAGTAACCCAAGTCCTCCATCCATCCAAAGAAAAGGCATGAAGGGAAAGAATCCTACATGCACAAAGTATAGTGGTGCATGCATGACTAAAAGAAATTCACAAGTTTCAATGAGGGCCCAAAAGCCCATCTATGTGGAGGAATTCCAAAGAGCCCACCACACTTTGTGTATAAGGATATACATCATAATCAAGAGATGGTGGAAGATTTTGGGCCATTTGTCCATAAAGGCCCAACTAAGAAATCTAGACCACTTAAGATCCAAGTGAAGAATGGGCTAGTCACTTTTGCCCATACACATATAAAGAAAGAAGGGGCCATCCAAAGTGAGCATTGTGAGCCCAAAACTTGAGGTGGGCCCTACCAATCTTATGGGCCCAAACCTTGAAAAGAATATGAAAAGGAAGAGAAAGCATCTAAGGAAAATATGAAAAGGAAAAGAGAGCATGAGGGAGCCCAAAATGAAGTATTGGGCCCATCAAATACACCAAGGGCCATGACTTCACTTTGAGCCCATTTGATACACATAAAAAGGGACCCAACTCCCATAAGAGAGAATAGGATATTTTACCATGCACACTTGATGGACATGGCAAAATTACCCTTTACATACACATGGAGGGAGTATATAAGAAAGAAAAAAAAGAAAAAAGATGAAGCTTGAAATGACCATCTCCATGCACCACCTTGAGTAGAGTTGGAAAAGTGAAAAAGGCCAAAAAGCTTGGGCCCACCTTGACTCTCTTGAAGTATCTACATGAAGAAAAGAAAGAGAACATGAGAAGAGAAAATGAAAAGGAAAGCAATGAAATGAAAGAAAGGGAGTGGTCTATACCTTCACCACTCACCAAAGGGGGACCACCTTGCTGTCCCAAAACTCCACCAAAGCCTCACCACTTGTAAAAGAAAAAGGCCCACCAAAAGGAAGAAAAAAAAACTTGAGGAAAGAGAGAGTGTGAGAAAGAAGAGAGAGAGATTGCACGTTGGAAGTGCCAAGGGTGCCCCATGTTATATAAAAAAGGAGAGGGCACCCCATTACCCAGCCCACTAGAAAAATCAGTGGGCAGAAGAGGCTTGGGCGGTACCCAGGGGGCCAGCCGTCCTCCCATCAAGTTGAAACGACCTCTCTCCCTCTCTCCTTGGGAAGAGTAGTTGCAAGTGAATCTTATACCTCCATGTAAGAATGAAGTAATGGAAGAGAAGAATGAGAAAAAGAAATGAATCTCACCAAAATCTCATTCAGTAAGAAATTGGGGAGAAATTAGCATGATGATGTGGAAAAAGCTCCATGAGATTTTCATGAAAAAGAAAAAAGAATTGACTTGGTCAAACATTGATCTCAACCATCCAAAGTCATGGTCGGATGATATGAATCATTTTCAAAAAACACCAAGAATTTTCAACCCTAATTTGTCTACCTCCCATCCCAAGTCGTGGTCCAAAGACCCTAAACTACTTCAGGATCAAGATCCCGAGGGATTTTCAATAAAAATAGGCATCGATCCCAACCACTCGGGCCAAGATCTGATAACCTAGATCATTTTGAAAAAATCTCAAAAAAATGTGTCACCCTAATCTGTACATAATTTTCAGTTTGAAGACCTTAAACTACACTGGGATTAATTTCTCGGGGGACTTTTCTTGCTTTTAACCAAAAACCAGCATTGACCTCGACCGATCGGATCAAGGTTCGATAATCCAGATCTTTTTAAAAAAATCACAAAAAGAATGTATTTTCAGCATGTACATAATTTTGGGTCCGAAGACCTTAAACTACATTGGGATTAATCTCTTGGGGGACTTTTCTTACTTTCAACCAAAAACCGGCATCGACCTCGACCACTCGATCAAGGTTCAATAACCCGGATCATTTCAAAAAATACCAAAAAGATTTTAAGCTTTCCATAAAAACCAGTATCAATCTCGATCACTGAAGTTGAAGTCTGGAACTTTCACAAAACACAAAAATTCACCATCAATTTTAACTACGCAAATATATCCTCAGCGGTCCGAAGACCTAAAACTACATTGAGATTAACTTCTCGGGGGCTTTCTTTCCCAACCTGTCCCGGACATGGCTGACACTTGATCGTACGGGTGTCCGAAATCTTCTAAACATGTAAGGGCTGAGGTGAACAGAACCCCACGATCCTGTTTGTGTTGAATGCACCGTGATAGACAACCTTGATTTGGAAGTCGAGGTTGAATCTGACGGATGTTTCCTATTCCTAAAACTTGTTAAGCACCTAAATGTATATATTCTAATCCCATTTCATCACTAACTATGCATGGTTTTCATGTTTAAAGACTATTCTAATGCATGGTTTTGGTGGTTATAGGAATGAGAGAGAGTTCACTCAATTGATGACTACAAGACCACATTTAGGAGCTTTGGATGAAGACCCAAGGTGGGCCAAAGAAAGAAGAAAGCAAGAAGAGAAGAGAGGAGAAGAAAGAAAGAAAGAAAATGTAAAAAAGGGGAGGTCCGACCGGTCATGACCGGTCGGCCAAGAGAGCTACGATGGGTTAAGACCGGTCGGCCACCATGCTTCAGACGATCTGGCTAATTCTATATACTTCTATCTAATTATAGACTATGAATCTATTAGAAAGGCGAACCAGCTTCAAAGCCGTTGCGCGCCGTCACTGTACTTTAGGGCCGTCATACTAGATGACGGGGGGCGCGTCACGTTTTTCAGCTGCCTCGAAACCCTCTCTTTACAGTGCCAGTGCCAACTACTTCTCAATGCAACTTTTGACTGCCCTTCATTCAAATCAGTGGTACTTCCTTCCTCAGTTGCTTCCACAAACTCTGTTTGTTCATCAATCAGGTAACCAACCAATATATCTTCCTCCTCGTATCTATAACTTCCTTCTTCCATTCAAGCAGTTTATGCACCTGCGGATGATTTGACCGACCCTCCTAAGCAGCTGTTTGAATCCTTTTCCCTCTGAGCAACAAGTTGTTCATATATCCCGCATCTACAAGTCATTGCGCATGTACACACGGGCTGTCAAGACCGGTCGGCCCCCTCTACACTCCTTGGACACTTTCCCAGATAGGTCCGACCGGTAAAGACCGGTCGGCCACATGCAAACAAATTGCAGATTTTTTTGCAACTTTCTAATTCCGAATTCCTGGTTTCCCAAGTGCGGTAGGACTCCAAGGTTCCACGATTTTTCCAAGTTGGCAACACTTCTATGCTGTAAAAGGACACCCACAGTCTCTTCCTAATCCATCTAGCAACGTAGGGAGCAAAGGATTCAAGACCTAAGAGGCTTCTTAGCCTCCTACAACTAGTTTTCTTCTTCTTCTAGTTCTATTTTGTTTTTATACTTTTCATTAGCTAACCTCTTAGCTAGAGCTAAGAGGTGAAACTTATAGTTTACCTAGATGTTTTAATTTGTTTTATTAGTTTCAAGTTGGATTTATTGAAGAACAATGGTTTTTAGAAGTTTGAATAAAATTCTAAGTAGTTTTTGTTAATCTTATGATGACTCATGGATGTTTGGAAGAATTGCTTTAGTTCTTAATTGTTTTGCATGGATCTAGACCTGTACGCTCTGAGGAATCGGATTCAATACGCTCTAGACTTGGATCATCATGTGGGAACTTCAAACCAAAGTTCTACCTTTTCTCTAAATTCTGAATTATGTATTGATTGTTCATGTGACTTGAATGAAGTTCAAATCATGATATAGTTAAGCTTTGTGACAGGGTTTGAAGATTATCATGGTTATGATCTTAACCTATTAGAACTAGGATTGATCTATGCAATTGAGTGTGCTCAAGTCCTAACTTGAATTGAGGGAATCATGTATATAAATCACACATATGACAGATTGTATGTTATAACCACTCTATCATCCGACTAGATAGGATTTGATTTCGATTCTAGTTGTGTAATTGGGAAACCATAGCGAATTATGCATCGAAGGAGAGCTATAAGTGGATCCTTGATGCTCTAGTTACCCTTTCATTATCAGATTTTCCCTGTTTCATGTTTAAACATGATTCCACAAACCTCTTAAGATTCTAGTTGTTATAGTAGTTTGAATTGTTTACCTCCTTCCCCGTGGATCGACCTCGGTCTTACCGAGATTATTACTACATCGCAGCCTTGCACTTGAGGTGAGCGGACAAAACTCATGAAGGGGATTAAGGCAGTTGGGAGGTGAAGCGCACCCTTATGGAGTTGTGAGCAGCATAAGACCCCAAACTAGATTGATAAAGGAAAATGTGAGGATGTGGCTCATTTTGTGGCCGAAGGAGTCCGTCGAACGATACGTGGTCTATGTGCATTGCACATGAAGAACAGGCAACTTTGTGGGTGTGTTGATTGAAAACCCTCAAAATTCCCTCATTCGAAGATGTAAAACTACAGCACTTAACTGTGTGAGATTCGTCTTGCTCGCTGACATAAAATGGATCGGGTGCCTTACCAACAGTAAAAGCTGGAAATGGATGAAAATTTTATACCTTTCCATGCATTTCAAAAAAATCAAAAAAAATATCAAAACATTGCAAAATCACCTTTCAAAAATCACAAAATACCTCCCTTGTTTTTAATAAACACCGATCTTTACTCGGACCAAATATTTTGAAAATCACAAAAATATTTCCTTTGTTTTCAATAACCGATCTCCATCCTAACTACTTAGGTAAAGATTCAAACCAAATATTTGCAAAAAAAAAATCACAAAAATTGTCACTATCCCCAGCACAACACTTTAGGAGTCTCGAACTCCCCTCACCCATTTCACAGTTAGGGATGACGGATCCGATCGCCCGCAAATTGGAATCTTGACCAAAACTGGCAACCAAACACCATCCCAATCACTCCCATTCCCAAGAAGAACATCTTGAGGTTACAACTGACAATCTCCTTCATCCATCCCCATCAGCAAAGAAACAGCATCTTGGGACGATGGACATGATCGACTATGGGTCAGGATCTTGACCAACCTACTGATCAAACATCCGCATTGAAAAGAAAATCTCAAGGGAAGCACAACCCTGCAAGCAATAATCTCAAAAGTTCTCTGCATCCCCAACAGAAGCAAAATCATCGAACAGAAAGAGAATGAGCCAAACCATGCATCCATCATCGAATATGCATCCCCATGCATCAGCATCCATCGCATCAATCATCATATTTACCTGTGTTCGCTCGCCTCAAGTGTAAGGCTGCGATGTAGTAATAAATTTCGGTAAGACCGAGGTCGATCCAGAGGGAAATAGAAACAACTTCCAAACCACTCCAGCAACTCAGTTTTTAGAAGAAAATCAGATTCAATTGAGTATTTAACTAAAACAGTAACTTAATAGAAAATCGGTGATATAAAGTACTAAGGCATTCAAGGATCCACTTGTAGCAATCCCATGTCAATTCAATCAATCCAAGTATATAACACAACTAGATTTGAAGTCATATCTCTCATCTAGCTGGAAAATAAAGCATTCACACACATTCAATCCAAATCAAGTTGAACTTCCAAGTTCTAGTCCATTCAATCAATGTGGAATTCAAAACCATAGCCTGCGGAGTAACAGCCATGCCTATGGACTGTGGCTTGCTCAAGGGTTACTATAATTCGAATCTAAACAAGCATTATATGATAATCTCAGAGAATTGCAAGGAATTCATGTCCGGAGCACATGAACTCTCATAAAACATCTCAAACTACCACTTTTGGAAACTAGAACATGAGAAAAATCCAAACTTGAATTAAAAACTACTTGAATTAAACTGAATCCAACATCGAATTAGCTACAAGCTTCACCTCTCAGCGTTAGCTGAGAGGTTCTAGTCGAGCATATTCATGCTTCAATTAAAAACTCTTAATGAAAGCATAAAACTAGAAAAACCGAAAATAGGAGAGTTGCAGACGCTCCATGACAGCTTCCTCTCCTTAGAACCACGTTCCTTAGCTTCTCTGATGACCTAGGAAGAGCTCCTAGGTGTCCTTTTATAGTAAGAAACCTCCCTTTCGTCGGAAACATCCAGAATCTGCGAAAGGTTACACAGTGCGCAGCAGTTTTCGGAGTCCCGATTTAGAAAGGATTCTGTTTACGCAGAGCCGACCGGTCTGAACTGGTCGGACTGGCCTTTTAAATAGTCCAGGGAGTGCAGCCGACCGGTCAAGACCGGTCAGGCTTGTTTTAAGAAGGAAGTCGGCGTGCATAGCCGACCGGTCGAGACCGGTCGGACTTCATTCTAGCCTCCAGTGTGCATGGCCGACCGATCAAGACTGGTCGGCCTGGTCTTCCCTTTGATCAGTGCACGTGGCCGACCGGTCAAGACCGGTCGGTTCTGTTTCCTTTTGCCCAGAGATGTGGCTGACCGGTCATGACCGGTCTGGCTCTTCTTCAATTTGCTTTTCTTCCTTCCTTTTCTCCTTTTTCTTCTTCTCTCTCCTCTCCTTGCTTTCTTCTTTCTTTGGTCCTCTTTCATCCTTCATCAAAAAGCTCTAAAAGCATTCTTTTGGTCCCTAATTGAATGAAGTCCGCTCTCATCCCTATAATCACAAAACATGTGTTAGGTGGGCCTTTAAATCATGAAAATCATGCAAACCATGTCAAGTAATGGGTAATGCAATGTATAAATTGGAGGTTCAACAACCTGCTTTCAAAATAAAAGTCTGTTAGCCAAAGACCCCACAGGCATCCCTAGTGGAGGCGCGTGCAAGCTAGATTTCCTTTTTGAAAAGATAAAAAATATTATATATATTCTTATTTGCAAATAAAAACCCCACGGAGTATCACTCCCCAGAGTGGGTATCTTTTCAAAAATCCAAAAAATATTTTCCCAATAGAGCGTTTGGCCTCCAAAACACTGAGAGATCTTCTATATCTCTGGGTAGGAGCTGATGCAAAAAGCAAATAAGATCTGATGTCTCGCGGTTTCTCCGGAGACCATCGGATCCAATGCACTCAAAGTACGGTCGAACTGAACTCCAATGTCAGTGCGGTTGCACCACATGCCAAGATACGAAAAGATGAAAGCCAAAAGGCTCGGTCAAAGAAACCGTTTGAACGATGGAAACGATGAATTCTAACCTAAGTATCAAAACTAAAAAATTAGGTGGAAAAAGTTCACCCGCACATACTTAGGCGTGGATGCCTAAAGTACCTTGATTGAGTCTAAGTCGGCGTAGTGGATCTCCCGTAAGACTACATGGACGCAGGTAGCTAACCACTTTGACAGTCAAGCGAAACAAGTACTCCTGGAATGATCCGAGAAAGCAACAAACAATCAATCACTGGGTCGGTAACTTCGTAAGACTATGACAGATGCAGAGGCTCTACTGTACCTTTCTAATGTTAGTACCAATTGGGAACGGAAGGGTTGCGATTGGGTACCCAAGTTGCAGCTCATGCAGGTACAATCGCAACGTTTTCTCCAAACACCTATGGTATGTGTGAGTTATCAATTTCCAGACAATCAACTGACTTAGATACAAAGGCAAGCAAAGATTCCAGGCCACGATCTATGAATGACTGGGTCAGAAGTGGGGTGTCCACTTGCTTTGACATTCGGTTGCATGCAACCTCTGCTAAAGAGGGGCATCTGTAGACACCCCACCTTCGGCTACAATGTTGGAGAGATAGCTGAATGCATGGAGGACCATACCCCCAAATCCCATGTCCAAACCCAGCCAAACTCACCCTTGTAAGCCCCAATCCATAGCCCAGCTCAATCCTGAACCCATTTGACTCACTCCTGAACATCAGCCTGAAAACCCCCATAAGAAAAACCAGTAAAAAAATCTCAAAAAAGTCAAACTTGGTGAGTCAACCCTCTAAGTCAAATCACCGAGTCAACTCACCAGGTCAGTCCAGCCCTTGCACCCAGTCAACTTACTATGTCAATCCATCTTTCAAACCCAGTTTACTCACCTGGTTTTGAGCCACAGCTTCGGAGTAGGTCCAAACCTCGAACCAACAGCTTTTCTGCTTTAGGTTCAGGGGTCGTACGCTCCGAAGCTGGAGCAGAGAGTTTGTACGGGCGGCCCCCAAGGGACCGCCCAAGCCTAATTACACAATCTGCCACTGCTCGCAGCTATAAATACCCCATTCCTTCTCCTGTTTCGGCATCCCTCAACATCCAAAAAAATCCACTTCCCCTCTCTTCAGCCTGAGAGTTCCGACTCCATCTCCATCCCTTTAGCCCATTCCTCCACCAAGAGGAGCCCGAGTGAGAAGAGCCTAGCCCTGGTCCAGCCCAGCCTGACCCTGGTCCAAGTCTCCCAAGCTACCCAAGTCCTGATCTAGCCACTCAAAGCAAACCCTTGCGACACCTCCGTCCATCCAGCTACTCTTTTATTAGCATCATCTCATTCGCATCTAGTATAAGTGCAACATTTACTATTCTTCCAACCCCCCTGCTTATCATATCACTGTAAACACTTTGATTATTCAAATACACAGCATGCATCCCATATAAAGCACCTGTCAGTTCAAGCGTATGCTCTGGGCTTGCCTGTTAATGGAAACCTGCCCATTAGAAACTCTTACTATTCAGACCTACATTCATGCATCATATCATTCATGAGAGTGTACAAAGTTAAATCGGACTTTCAAGTATTAGTTCGATTCTGTGAAGTAGAGACTGTACTTCAATACGGGCAGAGTGGGGTGCTTAACATCTTCCCACCCTGTAACCTTGATCCCTTACCTCGAATCTCTGGCCACAGATCAAAAGGAGTCATTTTGGATGAAGGAATTTTCGGATTCCCTTCTCTAACGTTTCTACGAGGTCTAGCTGACTTTAGATTCAAAGTAACTAGCTAGTGACGACTCTGGTCTTATACGAACTCATCCAAACATATCCAATTTAACACGACAACTGAGAAAAAGCCCTCAAGAACAAGGCGAGCCAGTGGCACAACAGCGATTCGCGCGCACATCCCCCTTTTTTGGAAGGGAGGGTCGGGAGCGCGAAAAGGCAAGCGTCCACAGGGAGGTTGGTTGATTGGGCTATAAGCCCTTGAGCTTTCAATGCTTAATGTATATCATAAATGACCAATTTTGCGTGATTAACTATGCTTAGAATAGTACATTTTCTTGTTAATCAAGTTCCCATGCATGCTCCATATTTTATATGTTCATGCACCCTATACTCTCTCTAGTTAGCATGTGCTTATAGTTATAACTGCGACGTACTATCTTCTCTTACCTTAACCTAAATTGATGTATCATTAAGGGGAGAGAATAATTTGTCAATTGCTGACAAAAATGGGGAGAAAGATCAAGTCCCACCAAAACTAGTTTGATATGTTTTGTGATACAGGAATTGACAGGTTATGGGGAGCATTCAAGAGAAGCTTGCTTAGTTACATGTCTTAGTGTTTCGAGTTGTAAAATTTATTTGAATCTTGACATGTAATGTATTCTGTTTTAGTAGGATAGGTTTTTGTAAGTAATTGACAAAGGGGGAGATTGTTAGTGCACTTTTCTGTGGCATACTAGTGCACCTTGTTTGTCAATTACTTAGGTCAGTGAGTCTGGAGTCGGTTAAGCTTAATGAAGACGAAGATCGAAGACTCAAGACGGACCAGCTGCATCAAGAAAGAAAAAACAGGTAAAAGTGATGCCTTGGTGAGCCTCAACCTTGTACCTATCCAAAACCATAAACCTCTAGATGACCATGACCCAATAGGTATATCTTCAGTCATCTTAGATTGGCCTTAAGTGTCCCAAAAGACTACCGAAAGAATGGCCAAGAGGTTGCATGATCTGCTGCAAAACAGCAGAAAATCATGCCTGGCCAGGCACCCGACCAAGTGTCCACCGGGCGCCTGACCTATAGAAGAATCCATCCAAGTGAGTGGCCTGCAAACCAGAAGGTCATCGGGTGCCCAACCATACCATGTTCAGGCGCCCGACCTATAGAGGAATTCGTCCAAGTGAGTGGCCTGCAAACCAGAAGGTCATCGGGCACCCAACCATACCATGTTCGGGCGCCCGACCAAGTGCAAAACCTGTCCAACAACACAGACCTTTCTTGACCAAATTTCGGATGCCCAATCATATAAACTACTGGGCGCCCGACAGTGCAAGCATGGTCATCGGGCGCCCGACCACAACTTGTCTAGGGGCCCGACCATCACCAAATGTGTCCAGCGACAAATCTTTTAATTTAGACCGAATTTCGGGCGCCCGACCTTATTTGACCGTGCCATTTAATGTCAATATGAGAATGGACTTATTCCCTCTTGATTCCTAAGAGTTTAGACACCTTGATCATAGTTAAATCCTTTGTCTAAACATTACCTAGGAGTTAAATAGGTGTATTCCTCCAGGAAACCCATTTCCTACCATTTGTAAAGGTTTCACCATTCCTTAGCACCTTGGGCATCTTCAATGGAGCATCACATGCAAGGTAGCTAATCTTGGAGCTAAAACCTTAATAAAGTAACGGCATTAAAGATCGAGGGAGCACAAGGGAAGCTAATTCAAGCATGGGAGAGCAAGAAGAAGCAACCCAAAGCGGCGCTACAAAGGGGCTCAATCCGAAAAGTAAGGTTGTTTTTGTTAAGAGTCCATCCACTCAATTCCCTGTGGGTGTTGAGTGTAGAGTTTGTTTGAAAAACTCGAACCAGGGTCGTTTGCCGATCATTGGCCTGTTTGGCGGCCTAAAGTCTAAGGACGTTAGTCGTTCCTTGGCCTGTTTGTCGACCTAAAGACTAGGGGTTGTTAGGCACTCCTTAGCTTGTTTGTCGAGCCTAAATCAGGGATGTTTGCCGTTCCTTGACACATTTTTCAGGCCTAAACAATGTCTACAAGGGGAGCCACCAACACGGGTGTGAACGTGTAAGTTGGGAGGAACCTGTAAATTCCCTGGTTAGGTGGATCCAAGTTAAAACAACTTGGTTGGGAGGAACCAGATTTAAACTCCCCAGTGAATGCTGGTGTGCTCAAAGGGGTTGAGTACTTTAACCGGGAGTGGAGTAGACAAGTAGTCGAACCACTATACATGCTTGTGTTTGTGATTGTTCTTGAGCACATTTCTCATTATGCATTGTGTTTAATTGGTTAATTATGAATGCTTAGTCAGGAATGTATGTTAGGCACTTGATAGGCACATCCACACTCACAAGATGTACTTTCACTCCTCATGTAGACTTGAGTTCTTATTGATCCATCCTCTATGGTCTACATGTGTTGTTTAGATTAGGTTGTTAATTGCATTTATCATTTGCTAGTCTTTTGATTGGACCTAATTAGGCTTGGAAGCCGAAGTGTTAACCGCTTAGTTTAATTTGCTAAAATTGTTAAGTAGGCGAAAAGATTTTTAAAAGGTCTTAAATCCCCCCCCCGCCCCCCCCCCCCCCCCCCCCCCCAAAGACTTAGCCATAATTCTAGTTGCTCCTTAAGCTTCCGCACGCGTATGCGTAGGGTGTCATGTTAGACTACCCGACGTAATTTCAATAAGTATGGAAAAAGAATACACCAAGAAGTTATGAAAGAGCTATACTAGAAGATGAGTCGGCGACAGGTTCCGAGGAATCCGCAGTGTATATCGTCTCGCCAACGAATGGCTCAGTGATCTCAGTCAATGACGTTAAAGTCACATCCAGAAGTTCAGTAATAACGCTGTCAATATCAATCACTTCAGTTGCTTCCGGCGACTCTGTCATATGCTCAACACTATAAGCACCAGGGGCCACAAACACAGTTGTGTCATTCACCGACATAGTGGTCCCTTGCAGGTTATCCTCTCGAATCTACCCAACCTGCTCTCTCACGTCGACATGATCTGATATTTCATTCATCGGCTCGGTCATCGTCAAGTCCTCTTCACTAATTAACCGATTGTCACCATTATCACTTTCAACCACCAGAAGACGTATGAACCTTGCTTCTTGTGACCATCTCACCAAAGATACCTATTGAGCTCTTAATTGTGCATATTCTAACCCCAATTCATCACTCATTATGCATGGTTTTCATGATTTAAAGACCAATAGAATGCATGGATTTGTGATTGTAGGAATGAGAGGGAGACTTCACTAATTGATAGTTAAAAGAGTCGCTTTATATGCATTGAAGATCAATATAACAAGTGCCAAAAGGTGGAGGAAAGAAGAAGAAAGAAAGAGAAGAAAATATGGAAAAATTATCCTAAGACCTGTCTCAAGACCTGTCCCAAGACTGGTCGCCAGACAGGTCTACATAGCTAGACCGGTCACCAAACCCGTTGCCCGACCGATCACCAGACAGGTCGACAGGAGTCCAAAGAAACATAGCTTACTGGACTATTTTTTTGTTTCTTAGACCAGTCACCAGACCGGTCTAAGGTGATCCAGAAACTCCGATTTTCAAGGCCAAGTTTCCAAATTACGAAATGACTCCGCGGATTCTCAAAGTTTCCAAGCTGGTGCAGGATTTCTCTTATAAAAGGCCACCTCCACTCTCTTCCTAAGGCATCTACCAATGTGAGTAACAAAGGATTCAAGACCTAGGAGGCTTCCTAACCTCTTACAACTACTTTTCTTCTTCTTCTAGTTCTAGTTTTAGTTTTGTTTTTATGCTTTTTATTAGTTAACCTCTTAGCTAGAGCTAAGAGGTAAAACTTATAGCTCACTTAGATGTTTTAATTCGTTTTATTAGTTTTAAGTTTGGATTTAATGAAGAACAATGGTTTTTAGAAGTTTGAATAAAGTTCTAAGTAGTTTTTCTTAATCTTATGATGGCTCATGGATTTTTGGAAGAATTGCTTTAGTTCTTAATTATTTTGCATGGTTCTAGACCTGTACGCTCCGAGGATTCGGATTCAATACACTCTAGACTTGGATTCTCATGTGGGAACTTCAAACTAAAGTTCTATCTTTTTTAGAAATTCTGAAATATGTGTTAGTTGTTTATGTGATTTGAATCAAGTTCAAATCATGGATTAATTAAGCTTTGTGACAAGGTTTGATGATTATTATAGTTATGATCTTAATCTATTGGAACTAAGATTGAACTATGCAATTGAGTGTGCTCAAGTCCTAACTTGAATTGAGGGAATCATATTGATGAACAATACATGTGTTGGATTGCTTTGATAATATAACTGCTCTATCATCCAGCTAGATAGGATTTGATTTCGATTCTAGTTGAGTAAGTGAGAAACCTATGCGAATTATACATCAAGGAGAGTTATAAGTGGATCCTTGATGCTCTAGTTATCTTTTCGTTATCAGATTTTTTTTGTTTCATGTTCAAAACCGATTTCACAAACCTCTTAAGATTCTAGTTATTATGATAGTTGAAATTGTTTACTTCCTTGTGGATCGACCTCGGGCTTACCGAGATTATTACTACATCGCAACCTTGCACTTGAGGCGAGTGAATAATACCCTGAAAGTATGCCAGTCATCCAATGTCGTATCCTCCTTACGATCGTCAATTGACACACTCAAAGATGTCTTATACCTAATACTTGATGACAAATACGCTTTAGCCTACTCTCTATAATAACCCAATCCATCAGCGAGGACCTCTATCAGCCTTGGAGGAAGAATGTAGATTGGATCATCAACAGAGTTGTTATTCCGAATTAGAGCATACTGATGCACCCACCATCTCAGCCAGCCATAAGGACCGCCACTCTTCCGATAAAGGCCAGGAAGCATGAACCTCGTGCCCGTTCGCATCATTAGAAGTTGATGTTATATCCACTCATAGTGAGCAGGACCTGTGCCTACGCCCCGCTCTACTTTGGCTACATCCAGTAACATTATCGGAACACCCTAATCATATCCGAATTACCTGGCAAACCAGCTAGGGTAATAAGGCTACCGCCAGAACTCTATTCCTTTGCGTAGTGGAAGTGAAGTAGTGCGAATAGACACCAAGAACTCCCTATCAAGAGTATTCATAGAACATTCATCATCAACTACTTCTCGATCCTCTTCGATGTTAGAAATAGGAAAGTGGTAGAAGTAAATCTCCACCCAACTACCGATTTTGGAAGCTATCCAATTAGATGACTGCGTTATCATTTCAAGTTTTCTGTAGAGATAAAGAGGCGCGTGATCGGTGTGGAGATATCGAAAGAGATCCATTCCATATGTCCACGGGAAATATGCCTAACCACCCGCAGAAAAAATGTCATGGGCAATAAGCCACATTCATCCCTCGCCCGGTTTGTTCTTTGTTACTGGCAATATTGTCAAAAGCCCTATATAAACTGCATAACACCTGCGGTGCTAAAGCATATCAATGACCATTTGGAAGATCTCCTGTTGCGACAAAGCAAGAAACTCTGACTCCATCAGCACCCTTGGAGCTAGGAAACACAACTGCCAATAGCCAGTATGCTAAGAAGTCCGCCAATTCATAAGTCGGCATAAGCTCATTCGGATTACGAAACTTATGTTCGAAACGTTCCCTCATTAAGGCCTGGTCTTCTGGCAAGATCTCATATTCTTCATAATTAATGCTTCAAGAAGAAAGAGATATCCCGTGTCAGAAGAAAAGAAGCTAAGAGTATGCAAAACACAAAGTACAAAAGAATGTATCGAAAGAAATATTACTTCATCCTCTAGTTGAAGTAGATCAACCAGTTGTCGTAATGAATCTTTGTAATATTGTCGAACTGTGACAACTCAGCGAATAGCTCCAGACAAGCTTCCGAATGGTAAGCATCTCGAGGACTTTTAAGCCAAGACGAAGACATCTCGTCATCAGTTGGGATATATTCCTGGTAATATTTTACTATTATGGGCAAGCCAACCATCATCCGGAGATCCCATAAAGTTATGCTCATTTCCCTATATGGAAAGTGGAACGAATTAGTAACAGAAGACCAGTAATAGTTCAAGAAGTTTCGAAGGATTGTTGGATCTCGAAAGAAATGCCCAGAGGTTGTATCGATAGCCTGATACAAGCCGACTTGCTTCAAAACCCTCTCATGACGAACTAAAATCTCTTTTGCCCACGATTCGTAGCCAACCCGCTCATTCAAATGGCCCCGCGTATGGAAACTTCTCATCACCCACATCATCATCTTGTCCATATGACGAAACCTTTGTTGAATTCAAAATAATGGGCTGGATAAAGAGCGTGAGGATCACAAGTTAGCCCAAGGAAAACCATTTCTCTTGGGAGACCTACTCGCTCTTCTTTCCCATCGTCAACTAGTAAAGTATTTAACAATTTCTTAGGAGCAGATGTCCACCTTCCAATCCCGTAGAACTAAAAAATGGCCTTGAACATTGGATGGTTCGATGCTCGGGAGGGGCCTGTGCCTTATGAGAGATTTTTTTATGTGTGATGACTCGATCGTTGTAGGGGTTTACAATGAAGAAACCGCACATCGTGACGATTTTGTTTCTATCACAGCCGATCTTCATCCGGTCATTCTTCAGACCGACAAGCTGTGTCGATTGCTCCGCCTAACCGACTACCTTAGCTGGTTTCTTACCTCGATTCTGTCTCTTCTTCTTCTTCTTCTTCTTCTTCTTCTTCTTCTTCTGACCTTCCTAACTATCCTCGGGATGTTGGACAAGCAAACTAGAAGGACCCGCCTTGACGACGTTCGGAGCACCAGTAAGCTTACAATAACAAGAAGACCATTCTTCTTCAGTCCCTTGCGTCGGAGTCTCAAATGCGATCTTATCCACATAAATACGCAGAATACTTCATGGGGAAGCTGTTTAATACGATCAGAGAAATCTTTCACTTCAGGATTGACTGTCACAGAAAAGCGCGAACGACACTCCGTTGTAGATGGATCAACAGTATCTTCAACCACCCTGTTCTTCCCGCGTTGCGTAGATAAAGGACCAAAAACTTGCAACCCAGAAGCTTCACCAGAAGATCTTGTTGTTGTCTCCATAATTCGCTACAACACTCGAATGAAAGAACATCAGACAAAAGCTCAGCGTATGCAACAACAACACAATAAGGTACGCATCACAAGAAACAAAATTGCATCATTTAAATATAATCCCACGCACAAACAAATCACATCGATAAACACATGCATAAAATCATGACCCACAAGAGCATGAGAGCAGTGGAATTCAATTTCACATCCGACGAGCAAGCGCACACATGCTATAGCGCAACAAATACAATGATAGCCTACATATATGCTCGGAGTGCATGCGAATCCGCACTAACCCCAAGTTATACATATGCACCCGCTCGGAAGTGCACATCATAGAGCCGTTTAAATGAGCAGTTACAGGCAGTAAAGGGCCAAGATGGGCAGCATATGATGGACTTAAAATGATGAGTTCCATTCGTATTAAAGCACTAAGTATGATGGCCATAAACGGTGTCCAAATTGGTCAAGAATAAAGCCTAGCACGTGTGTTCTTCACCATGGACAAAGTAGACATCAAAAAATATTGAAATTTGGCTAAGTATTGAGTCACATGCGCCTAAGGTATAGGCCCCAGGCGCATGTGATGCCCCGCATGCGCCCATATCACTTTAGCCCCAGATTTGGAGTTTTAGAACAAAAGTCAGGCGCATGTGCATTACCACATGCACCCATAGTTAAAGCAGGAGGGCAACATGAGCCCAAACTTTGTGGAGTCCTTTTCACATGCGCCAGCGCCTTATGGCCAGCCTACATGTGCCCATGCTCTGAGAGGCATGTGCCTACACTCCAATGAGAAACAACATGCGCTTAGGGCCTAAAGTATATGCACCCATTATCAGTAGGAAGGGCACATGCGCCCACAGAGGGGCAACATGCGCCTAATCCCTCATGAGGAGCTCTCTCACCTCAAAAACTTTCACTTTTCTTGACTCGAAAATGTTCAAATGACTCAGTGAGTCCCATATTTATACTTGATCCTGGGAACCGGTGCATCGCACTGGCATGACGTAAGCATCCAGTGCAATTCACTGGGGGAGCACTTGTTAGGGCTCAAAATCTCACCCATGATAAAACAATGTATGGCAGTCCATCTACGATAATTCGAATCGATTCTAAGATTGAAAAACACCCGAAAAATACGATCGAATGCCAACGCAGCCCTAACCTGCTCAGCCATAACCAAAACCTACAAATGACATTTCAGAGCGGAACTGGACATGCATATTGCCACCAAATGATTCAGAATTCCTGAAAAACCTTAACCAACAAGTTTGAATGTCATGCAGCGTGTATTATTACTTGTGCGCACTGAATTGCGTTTTGCCCTGTATGGATCCTACTAAAAGGGACCGAAAGCATGCAAACACTATTTCTGAAGGGAACTGGACATGTGTATTGACGCCAAATTATCTAAAATGTCCTAGAAATCCTTAACTACTAAGTTTGAAAATCGCATTGCGCATATCTTTACCAGCGCACCTCGAATTACATTTTGCCTTGTATGGATCCGACTGTAAGGGTCTGAAAACCTATAAATGCTATTTTAGAAGGGAACTGGACATGCGTATTGTAGAAAAATGGTCCAAAATGTTAAAAAACCCTTAACTCCCAAATTTAAATGCCGTACAATGTATACTTTTATCTGCATGCACTGAAGTGCATTTTGTCCCTGTTTGGAGCCAGCCGAAAGGGTCCAAATTGGGAAGGAACTACCAAAATTCATAGCAGTCGATCACCCATACCCTACCTCGTTCATTTCATAACCCGATGAGAGGCTTAAAGTGCTCTGGCGTCAGTAACTTCGGTCTCCGAAAAGGTACCTGTCCTTTGGACAGTCGGAGCCTGAAATTTAAAAAATATTCTAAATATGGATACATGTGTACATCACAAGAGGGACATGCGCATGCCACAGGAGACATGCGCCCATGCCCCTACCACATGCCCATCAGAGCCCCATCTCTCCCCTTTTCAAATTACAAATTACAAAAAATGATAAGTATGGGCACATGCGCCCACACCAGGCCACATGCGCTACTGCATGGGCACATGTGCCCACCTCCCTATCACATGCACATGACTCCTCTCCACAAACACATGCGCTTAGTAAAATTTGGTTTTCTTGGACCCGGGACCCGATTAACCTACTATAAATAGCACACTCGCCTTTTGAGAGACGGACTTCTTCATTTTCAAGAGGATGCCAAAGTGCTACAAGAGGTAAAATCCTCACCGGAATCCCTTACCAGAATCCTCGTCGGAGAGGGTAACACACGCCCACTGTCTGATTGCCAGAAAGACAAAGAAGTGCACTAAGTGCAAGGGGAACATGCGCCCACCTCTTTGGCCGGGAAAATATGGGAAAATGGCTAAGTGTCATGTCCACATGCTCCCATGGGGGGAGAGCGGGCACATGTGCAAACCACATGCGCCCGAGAGCTACTCTCTCTCTCTCTCTCTCTCTCTCTCTCTCTCTCTCTCTCTCTCTCTCTTCACTTAACTTGCCCACATGCGCTTGGAATTTGGGCACATGCGCCCACTACCTGGCAACATGTGCCCACCCATCCATTCCATGCTCCCAAACGCTGATACAGGTCCAGGACTTCCATGATGTGGTCCGCTCTCGGTGTGGCCCGCCTCCTGATCGCACCGGTGCTTCTACACACACATCGGCGATATCTATCCATCCCCTGGATCGGATTCCCCAACGGTCGATGTTGAGTGGACCAAATCAGCAATTTGATCAAAATGACCAACACTTAGCCAAAATTGCAAACCCGAAAATCCCTTTGAAAGAGCGAGAAATGGCCGAAATCAAGAAGAATCGGGTGGACTTTGACCAACACCAAGTAGGAGACTTATCTTCTTTATAACATGACGCATTGTTGAACCTCCAATTTATACATTGCATAGCCCACTACATCACATTATATGCATGGTTTTCATGATTAAAAGGCCCATCTAATGCATGTTTTGTGATTGTAGGGATGAGAGCAGACTTCACTCAATTGGAGACCAAAAAGGGTCCATTTAGTACCTGTGAATGAAGGTCCAAGGTGGACCAAAGAAGGAAGAAGAAAGAGGGAGAAAGAGAATAAAGAAAAGAAGAAAAAGAAGAAGAACATTTGGTCCGACCGGTCGTCCGACCGGTTGGCCACGCCTCTGGACACCACTGGAAGGACCAGTTGGTCCGACCGGTCATCCGACCGGTTGGCCACGCCTCTGGACACCACCTGGAAGGACCAGTTGGTCCGACCGGTCTTGACTGGTCGGCCAACCAGTCGATGCTGCTGTTGAGCTCGCTGGACGCATGACCAGTTTGGTCCGACCGGTCATGACCGGTCAGCCAATAGGTCGGGGCTGCTGGGAAACCCTCTGGACTGTTTGCAAAGTAGGTCCGACCGGTCGTGACCGGTCGGCCAGGCCAGTCCGACCCGTCGTCCGACTGGTCGGCCACACAGAAAAATCAGGAAATTTCTATTTCTTGTTTCGAAATTTGCTGCGCACTACATAACCTTACGCGGTTTCTGGAAGATTCGGACACAACCGAGGGTCCTCACTATAAAAGGATACCTAGGGGCTCTTCCTAGGTCATCATTGAAGCTAAGGGACGTGGTGCTAGAGAGAGGAAGCCGTCGTGGAGCGTCTGCAACCCTCCAAACTCCGGTTTTTCTAGTTTTTATGTTTTTTTCATGAGTTTTAGTTGTAGTATGACAATGCTCGGCTAGAATATCTCAGCTAAGGCTGAGAGGTGAAGCTTGTATCCAATTTCCATGTTTGATTCAGTTTAATTCAAGTAATTTCAATTCAAGTTTGGGTTTTTAATCTTTTAGTCCCTTAAGTTGGTAGTTTGAGATGTTTTATGAGAGTTCATGTGCTCCGGACATGAATTCCTTGCAATTCTCTGAGATTATTATATGTTGTGGTGTTTAGATTCGAATTATAGTAATCCTTGAGCAAGCCATAGTCCATAGGCATGGTTGTTACTCCGAAGGCTATGATTTCGAAGTCTACATGTGTTGAATGGGACTAGAACTTGGAAGTTCAACTTAAATGGGATTGAATGTGTTTAATGCTTTATTTTCCAACTAGATGACAGTTGGAAAAACCACCCAAATTTTAGTTGGAAGAATGCCCCTACAGGCAATCCTACCAACTCTCAAGGAGGGCCACCCATGCAAAATATAGCCCCACCTCAATTCTCAATGGAGGATACCTTAAAAGCGTTTATACAAGGGCAAACGCAAATCAATCAAACAGATCAGCAAATGTTCCAAGAGCTTAAAGTCTCGTTTGATGAGATTAAGGGACGCTTGAATGCTAGGGAAGGGACCTTTTCGGCCCAACCTCAGCCCAATCCAAAGCAAGTACATGAAGTGAGCATTCCTAATCCTTTCAACCAACACATGGAGCAAGCCAAACCCATCACCACTCTTAGAAGTGGTAAACAAATTGACAAATCTATTCCGGTGAAGGCCGACAAGCCTAATGTGAAATTGCGGTTTTACCGCTAGTGAGATAAGCTTGAAGGTATACTTATGTCCTAGAGGGGGGGTGAATAGGACTTTTTAATTTTTCTTGCAAATTCAAAAACTCAATTGCATTTATACTATAATCTACCAATTAAGCACATGTAAATGATAGCAATTGATCACCCAAGATCCAACTCAATTTGACAACTCTTCTAAGAGAAGCATTTAGTAAAACAGTTCATATGCATGCTTGTGTCAATCATTCAAAGATGGCATATGAGCATTTTGTCAAACATAAGATGGGCATACAGTTAAGCACGTATAAGATTGATCAACAAGGAATAAAATAGACAAAATGCATTCACCACATTGCACACGATGTATAGTGGTTCGGTTTCCCTACTCCACTCCCGGTTCCCGATCTCAACCTATGAGACCACCGGATTTCACTATAGTCGTGGTTTTAAATCAGGTTAACCATCAACCTTCACATCCTTTGATCTAGGACTGCATTTACCATCCGCTGATGGCCCAATCCAGGGACTTGACGAGTTTGGATCTCAAACTCTCACCAATCCTAATCTAAGGATGGTCACGTACACTCCCGCCGGAGTTTCCCAATCCAGGGAATAGAGATTCAATAAATGGACTCTCAAATACTAGACATACCTAAACGATTGAGCCCCGATTCGATGCCTTTGATGAGTAGCTTCAGCTCCACATGCTTCAGCTTCTCTTTGTGCTCCCAAGATCAGCTACCGATGCAAATGATGAGGTTATGTTGATGCCGGGTAGTTGGGAGAGAGTTGGTCTAGTTCCTCTTGCCTATTCAATGCAATGGTAATGATAGGAACTACCAACTTGAGTATTCAATGGCTACTGATGACCAAGAGATTCAACAAGATGGGTTAGGTCAGCCATGAATACCTTGCTTGAGTTCATTCTTCAATCTGAGCTTTGAATGCTCATTGAAGTGTCATGAATCACATGGATTGAATGAAGAACTCTAAGCAATAATGAGCAAAAGAAGGATAGATGATGTTCTTAATAGCCCCCTTCAGTGCTCTCAATGGGTGTGCAAGTCATCACACAAAAGACCTCAAGATATGCTTTTATAGAGGCCCAAAGATGAGCTCAAACGGACATAAAACGGTCATATTTCGACCTGCCTGGAACCCCCTCCGGCCGGTCGGACTTGAGCTCCGACCTGTCAGCTGACCTGTCCACAGATGGGTTGGGTAAATGGTCCAGAGACGAGAAACTCGCTGGACATAATTTTTGGCTTAACCGACATGCTATCTGACCGGTCGGATTGGACAGCCGACCTGCTGTCCGACCGGTCGGCCGACCTGCCCAGACCTTGCTGGAACTTTTTAACCATGCAGGCCGACCGGTCAAGACAGGTCGGCTGGTCTTCTGGAAAATGCATTGTCCGGTCGGTCGGCCAGCCGGTCGGATGGCCCATCTGACCTGCTGTCTACAGTCTGATCGGTCAAGACCGGTCGGCTATGCTTGCTGGACTTAAATGCACTGTGAAGGCCGACCGGTCAAGACCGGTAGGCTACCTATCAATTTCTTGTTAAGGTCCAGACCGGCCGGCCGGTCGGCCGGCCAGTCGGCAGGTCTTATCTAGCCCAAAAATCAAGCTGTTTTCCAGCTGAATGTGTGTGCCCCACCACTGAGATTTTCCTAGTGATTTTCATAGTTGGGCACCTACTTAATGAAGCTCCAAGACTGATCATTTTGACCTTAAGACCGTGGATTAAATGGCTAAGATTGGAATGATTAAAATGCCATAAATATGGGTGTTTTGGGATCCTATAGGCTGTTTATATGCAACTTACCTTCCGAGCTTGATTTGGCTTGAACTTGAGTGCGGAAAGCTGCTTTGGTCTTCAAGTCTTGAGTCTTCAATCTTCATCGGGGCTCACGAGACTTGACTGACTTACATAGTCACGGAATTGACAAAACGATGCACTGATTTGTGCACTAACAATCTCCCCCTTTGTCAATTACGTGACAAAACCTATCCTACCAAAACAAGATACATGTTCAAGATATTACATTGATAAAGCATTAAATACAGGACTCTTGACATGCCTAGTCTAAGCTACTCCTCTTCAGTTTGCTCCCCCATAACCTGCCAATCCCTGCATCACAAAACATAGCAAACTGGTTTTGGTGGGACTTGATCTTTCTCCCCCTTTTTGTTAGCAATTGACAAACTATTCTCTCCCCCGTAATGATATATCAATATGGTTAAGGTAAGAGTAAATAGAATGTCGCAATTATAACTAGAAACACATGCTAACAAGGAGAGTATAAGGTGCATGAATTTAAAACATGGAGCATGCTAAGGGAACATGATTTAACAAGAAGATGTATCTATCTAGACAAGGTTAATCATGCAAAATTGGTCAAGGATATACATTTGCATTAAAAGCACAAAGGGCTTATAGCCCAATCAACCATCCTCCCCTATTGGTATATCAAGACCAATACTAAGCAAAGATTAGCATACAATGAAGCATAAAACTCAAGATGATTAGCTAATCTAAGCCGAATGATAATCTAGCAAGAAAATTTTCAGATTAAAGCAAAGTTAAACTATCGAATTTGGGCTAATGAGGCTTGAATCCTCTTATTTGCCCATGAGTACAAACATGAGGCTGAAATCCTCAGATTTTCCTATAGATCCAAAGAGGCTAAATTCCTCAAGTTCATCAATTTGCTCAAAATGAGGCTTGATCCTCAGATATGTATTTAAGCTCAATATGGTCACCTAACCTAGATCACAACCCCCTTGGGTATGATAAATAGGACCCAACATGCTTGTTGGGAGGGAATACATTTATCCTAGATTTTTCTCCCTTAGGTTCATTCCAAGTTGGAGAGCAATGTTTGGTAGGGGATATGACAATAGTTCCTACCCTAGTTATTGTTGACCTCAACTGATCATTTTACTTATAGCTCAACATGAGGCAACATCGATTCCCCTTTTTACTCCGTATCATAAACATCCTAAAACAGAAAAAACACTTACACCCAATTACATGTCAGAACATAATTTATAATAAAAACTTTACAAAGTGACATGCACTGACACGAAATATTTTCAATTTCTCCCCCTCAACATCTGCACCTAAGAAGGCCTACAAAACAAATTGGCTTCTTGGTGGGATATAGTTCTCCCCCTTATTTTCATTCATTGACAAGGGTTAGCTAAAAAAAGATTTGCCTATAAGAGCAGCGAAGCTAAACCATGAGTTAGGAGAGATAGATCATGAAACATATGGGAGAATAGAAGCAATACATAGAAACCTGATATACAATAATCATTACGCATAAGAGGGCCTTTCGCCCAATCAACCAACCACCCCAATTGGCATGTATATCAAGAGTAGTGAAACACATTTAAGCTATATTCAACATAACCATGAGCCATAAGGGCTTAATGCCCAAACCATCCAACCTCCCCCTATCAATATACCAAGAAAATGCAATAGACTCATCAATATAGCACTAATAGACTCGAATTGGGTCTGTTGCCCGAGTCATCCATCCTCCAAAAAAAACAGATTTTCATAAATAAAAAAACGCATTCTTACATGATTTTTGGAGATGGACATAGATGATAGTCCAACCGGTATGGACTAATAATCAGGAGTCAATGGTGTATATAGCCCAAGCGGCTAGTCTCACTCAATGAATAGTCAATAAGGTGCAAGACTCAAAGCAAATATAACTTAAAAGCACAAATATATATCGAGAAAAAGATCACTTATCTCAAAAAGATATAACAATATATCTTGACATGTGATGACATAAGGAGATATAACTGTGAAGCTCAAGAAAGGTGAAAATCCAAACAAGTGATGCCATAACTAGATATGACTGGAAAGCTCAAGCATCAAATGGTCTAACAGTCATCCAAAATGTATAAATACAAAACAAGACAAGCGACACATGATACAACAGATAATGATGCTAGAAATCAGTCCCATCACCCGAATCTGGTGGCGGTGCATCGCCACGAGTAGCTCGCTCCCAAGCCTCCAAACGCCTGTCGATCTGGGCAAGGTGAGCCATAATAATCTCGTGTTGTACGAGGAGAGTGGCCTGCCCCTAAAACAGCTGAGACTCGGTCTGATCCATCCTCTACTCAATGCAGTCAAGTCTCTGAAATAGACGTTCCTGATGCTGGTGAATCTCAGTGAGCCATGCAGGAGGAACTGAAGATGAGGATGGATGATCAGAGGGCAAAGATGTGCCGCGACGTGAAAATGCGCAAACTGGAGTGTTGAAACGCCCTGGATGCTGACGAGGATCCTCAGATGATCGTAGAGCAGGATCAGACTCATACTCCGGATGCTGCGGGACCTCCTGCTGCTGCCTCTGCTGCTGCTGATCCCTTCTTCGTTGAAGCTCTGCTTGAGTGATCTCCATTCTGGCGATAATGGATTTGTTGAGGAGGATAAGCTTGACAGGTTTTTCGGTTGGATCTTCAAGACCTATAGAGCTGGCAAGTTTTCCTATGAGGCACCCAAATGGAAGGCCTACTGACTGACCGTCAGTCCCCAAAATGACGGAATGAATGGTGCTCATGATCATAGAGGGGAGACACATCTTCTCACCCTAACTAACTCGATACAGAGTGGTCATCATGGTCTCAGTTAAGTCAACTTTGTTACTCTTACGGGCATAGACGTTCTTGAAGAACAAGTTGTGGAGAATCTGAAAGTCCCACGACATATATGAAGACCGAAGAGCACAACCGCTAACCTCCCTAAGGATCTCCCCGTCACAAAGAGCCCTAATCATATCAAGCATAGGTGGAGCCTCCTCAGCAATATCAGGAAGATCACATAGATGAAGAATGGGAACATGAAGAGCCTCAGCTATGGATTCGAGACCGAAAGTCCATACAGTGTTGTTGTAATGGATAGTGAAGGACACAGGCTCTTCAATGACATCTTGACAGCAGGCATAAAATTTACGGACAATATTTCTTTGCACAGGTCCCCCCATATACAACACCGGCTCCCAATATATTGCTCTCAATAAGCCTACAACATTGTAGGGTTCCAAGTCCATAGTAGAGGCTGATCTCTCACAAATCACATCTCTGTCAGTGAATTTAGCCCATTTGGCAAGATGAGATGTGTCAGGACCTCGGGATTTAGAGGGGGATTTGGAAGTTGAAGCTGACCCTTTTCCCTTGGAAGCGGTTTTCTTAGATTTGAGTTGGGAGGGCCCCTCATCATGATGTTTCTTGGAGCGGCGTTCACGCCGAGGAGGGGGCTCATCTCTCCCACCATGAGAGGACATGATAGCAGCCAATGATACACACAAACCTTCCCTAGGTTTCAAAAGAAAAGGATGCAATAATGAAAGCACAAATAGAAACCCTTACCGAAGAAGATGACAAGGAAAACCGAATTTGGAGGAGGAATGCACACTCTTGGGAGCTTCAATCCTTGAAAGGAGACCTAGGATACCTAGAGGAGGGTTGGAGAGACCTTTGGAGAGAAGAGGTAAAGAAAAAAGATGAAAGATAGAAGAATGGAAGTGGTCCGACCGTTTTAAAACGGGGTCGGGCCGCACACGCTGGACGCGCACCGGCCGGTCGGACATGGGCACCGGCCGGTCAGACCACAGCAACATTTCCAACCTCCCCCTTGTAAAAATTTTCTCTGGGGCACCGGCTGCACATGTGCCGGCCGGTCGGACAGGGGACACCGGCCGGCCGGACCTAACCAAAATGCTCATCTTGAGCAGTTTTTGGGACCCACTTTGATGGGTCCGCTATTGATCTTAAATGATGTGTCTACGACCTAATCAAGCCCTTTTGAGTTTACCAAATGTTCATGAACATTAAACAAAAAATTTTAAGGCAACCATATGATTTCATGAGATTTTGATGCCTAAGATGATTAAAATTGAACACAAACTGTGATGATGGATCTTATAACCAGATTTTCATACTATGCTCAGAAATGATGAGGCTAAGAACCTCAGATTTTACTATAAAATGATAAACCACATTTATCTAAAGGCTAACAACCTGTAAAACAGATAATTTGTTAGCCAATCCCCAATGCACAGTCATCAATGAATTTCCATGATATTACAGATTGATCAAGTTCATGGGGCTTGCATAAGGCTATGAGATTACTTGCCATTCATGACCCTCTTGGCAATAATCTCTGTCTTCATAATTGGAGTATGTTTCTTTAAAACTCAGGTGTTATGGTCAAATGCTTTCTCCCAAATATTTAGATGTGGGGAGAGAAGGGTGATGAAGATTGTCAAGGTTTGCATGATTTCTCGCCCTTTATCATCACGGGATTTAGAATCTAGTTGTCCCATTTTTCTACCAGATTACTCCCAATATGTTATAATAAAGCATGAGGGGGAAGCATGACCATAACCATCTAAATGTGGCAAAGATGTTTAATAGAAGAATTTTCATATAATTACACATGCCACCATAAATTCATCAACCCACATCATCTCAGACATAAAGATAAACAAATAATTGCATATGAGATGGCTAACTAAAGAACTCAAGGTTAGTTATGCTCATTATGCATACAAGAATAAGTTCAATAGATAGAAAATGTTTAAAGAGGCTAGATTTCCTCAAGTTTACTTATAAAGCAGAGTTAACAGAATTTTCTCGGCAAGATTAAACAATTAAGCTTTAATGATATTCAATCAATTCAAGATACACAAACTTAGCCGAGAATGTCACATACTACACATGAAGCATGCAACATATATATGGTCACAAATGAAATTTAACTATTGAGCAAAATTGACCACAATAGGGATTAGCAAAGCACACAATCAATCCAAGCTAATCCAAAAGCAATTAGTTCAACTCAAAATGATCTGAGCATGATACACAGGAGTTAGACTAATCAAAAGAGAATGAGGCTTAGTCCTCAAATTTACCAATATGCACATATAGCTAACTACCTGACTAGCAAACAAAGCCACCCATGGATTTCCTAAAATCTAAGGGTCTAAGGATGTCAACTAGACGTCTTGTCTTGGTTGGCGTATAATATTGGTTTTGGGTATATGAATTGTCAATATGATTCCCAAAAACCCTTTGTTGTTTGCCCTTAACCATATTCTGAATTTTCTGGTTCAAATGGGCAACCTGCTTTACCATCTCCCCCACATAATCAAATTTATTAGAAGGGGATGAAATTTTCCTTTTCTTGCCAACCTTGCGAGATTTTTCCTTATTCTCAACTTTGGTTGAGTTCTTCACAATTTTTGGAGCCTTCCCATGTTGGCTCTTCTTTTCTTGAGTCACTCTTTCAGTCACAATTGATTTAACTATTTGAGGTCGGACTGAGGTGCATGGTGGTCGTTTTGCAATTGGGCATTCAAATTTAAAGTGTCCCGCCTCTCCACAAAAGTGGCATGAGAGAGCCGACTTGGGTTTGCTCTCAAGTGAAGAAGACTCCACTTCCACAAATACTAGAGAAGGGGTTTTCTTGACATATTTGTAACCCCATTTTTCTCCCAAATCTTTACCTATAATGCAAGATTTACTTATTTGCGCATTTTGGGTCTCTTGGTCTTTGTTCTCATTGGTGTAGGTCTTGAGTTGGTTGACCTCAAGATTTAGAGCTTGTTTTTCATATTTAACTGTTTTAATTCAAGCTCAAGCTCTTCAATTCTTTTTACTGCCTCTCTCAATTCATTTTGAACATTTTCCTTTTCTTTAGTTAGAGAGACATGGTCAATTTTCAACTTTTGCCTTTCAATCTTTTCTTTATTGAGCTCTTTCATAACTTTTAAATTTTTCACAATAGAGCTCATTATAGACATCTTGTAATTGGTCATCCTCATCATTATCTTCCTCTTCACTACTAGAGGATGTCTCATCATTGCTCATATTCTCCCTTAAATTGATACTTACAACTCTTTCAGTAGAAGGGATGGGCATGGATGAATCAGTTGTGCAAGAATGGTCATAAATAGATTCCAATTTCTCCCAAGCTTGCTTAGCGGATTCGCAAGTAGATATTCTATTTTGTTCCTCTTGGGAGAGAGCACAGCGGATTACATCAAGGGCTTCAAGATTGCTCATAGAATTGGCCCTTTCTTCTTTACTCTATTTTGATTCATCTTTTGGAGTGGAAATGGTCTTACCCTTACGTTTAGTTTGAACAATAGGGACCGACCAACCGTTCTCAATTATGTCACTTATAGCTAGATCTAGTGACATTAAAAATATGCTCATTCTAGTCTTCCAATATGTATAATCGGATCCATCAAAGTGTGGAGGACTAGAAATCAAACTTGCCTCGGAGTTGGACATATCTACAAGCTTACTTAGGATCTACCTCTAGGCAATTAAGCCCTTAAAGAGGAACCCACTCTGATACCAACTGAAATTGCGGTTTTACCGCTAGTGAGATAAACTTGAAGGTATACTTATGTCCTAGAGGGGGGGTGAATAGGACTTTTTAATTTTTCTTGCAAATTCAAAAACTTCAATTGCATTTATACTATAATCTACCAATTAAGCACATGTAAATGATAGCAATTGATCACCCAAAATCCAACTCAATTTGACAACTCTTCTAAGAGAAGCATTTAGTCAAACAGTTCATATGCATGCTTGTGTCAATCATTCAAAGATGGCATATGAGCATTTTGTCAAACATAAGATGGGCATACAGTTAAGCACGTATAAGATTGATCAACAAGGAATAAAATAGACAAAATGCATTCACCACATTGCACACGATGTATAGTGGTTCGGTCTCCCTACTCCACTCTCGGTTCCCGATATCAACCTATGAGACCACCGGATTTCACTATAGTCGTGGTTTTAAATCAGGTTAACCATCAACCTTTACATCCTTTGATCTAGGACCGCGTTTACCATCCGCCGATGGCCCAATCCAGGGACTTGACGAGTTTGGATCTCAAACTCTCACCAATCCTAATCCAAGGATGGTCACGTACACTCCCGCCGGAGTTTTCCAATCCAGGGAATAGAGATTCAATAAATGGACTCTCAAATACTAGACAAACCTAAACGATTGAGCCCCGATTCGATGCCTTTGATGAGTAGCTTCAGCTCCACGTGCTTCAGCTTCTCTTTGTGCTCCCAAGATCAGCTACCGATGCAAATGATGAGGTTATGTTGATGCCGGGTAGTTGGGAGAGAGTTGGTATAGTTCCTCTTGCCTATTCAATGCAATGGTAATGATAGGAACTACCAACTTGAGTATTCAATGGCTATTGATGACCAAGAGATTCAACAAGATGGGTTAGGTCAGCCATGAATACCTTGCTTGAGTTCATTCTTCAATCCGAGCTTTGAATGCTCATTGAAGTGTCATGAATCACATGGATTGAATGAAGAACTCTAAGCAATAATGAGCAAAAGAAGGATGGATGATGTTCTTAATAGCCCCCTTCAGTGCTCTCAATGGGTGTGCAAGTCATCACACAAAAGACCTCAAGATATGCTTTTATAGAGGCCCAAAGATGAGCTCAAACGGACATAAAACGGTCATATTCCGACCTGCCTGGGACCCCCTCCGGCCGGTCGGACTTGAGCTCCGACCTGTCAGCCGACCTGTCCACAGATGGGTTGGGTAAATGGTCCAGAGACGAGAAACTCGCTGGACATATTTTTGGCTTAACCGACCTGCTATCCGGCCGGTCGGATTGGACAGCCGACCTGCTGTCCGGCCGGTCGGCCGACCTGCCCAGACCTTGCTGGAACGTTTTAACCATGCAGGCCGACCGGTCGGCTGGTCTTCTAGAAAATGCAGCGTCCGGCCAGTCGGCCGACCAGTCGGATGGCCCATCCGACCTGCTGTCTGCAGTCCGACCGGTCAAGACCGGTCGGCTATGCTTGCTGGACTTCAATGCACTGTGAAGGCCGACCGGTCAAGACCGGTCAGCTACCTATCAATTTCTTGTTAAGGTCCAGACCGGCCTGCCGGTCGGCAGGTCTTATCTAGCCCAAAAATTAAGTTGTTTTCCAGTTGAATGTGTGTGCCCCACTACGTAGATTTTCCTAGTGATTTTCATAGTTGGGCACCTACTTAATGAAGCTCCAAGACTGATCATTTTGACCTTAAGACCGTGGGTTAAATGGCTAAGATTAGAATGATTAAAATGCCATAAATACGGGTGTTTTGGGATCCTATAGGCTGTCTATATGCAACTTACCTTCCGTGCTTGATTTGGCTTGAACTTGAGTGCGGAAAGCAGCTTTGGTCTTCAAGTCTTGAGTCTTCAATCTTCATCGGGGCTCACGAGACTTGACTGACTTACATAGTCACGGAATTGACAAAATGATGCATTGATTTGTGCACTAACATAATGATCCGGTAAATTCTAAGGATGAGGATGGATCTAACTTAGCCCCTCAAGAACCGAAATGAATTTACAAGCCCGTGGCACCATTCCCTTCGAGATTGGTTGTCCCAAAATCTCTTCCAAACTCTCATGATATTCTAGAGATTTTCTGACAAGTCAAGATTAACATTCCTTTGCTTGATGCCATCAAACAAATCCCCTCTTATGCCAAGTTTCCAAAGGACCTATGCACAACAAAATGCAAATATAATGTGCAGCAAAAGGCCTTCTTAAATGAGCAAGTGAGTGCCATTCTCACTCAAAAGACCCCCCCAAAATTCAAAGATCCCGGTAGTCCCACAGTCTCATGTATCACTAGAGACTACCGAATTGAGCGTGCGTTGCTAGATTTGGGGGCAAGTGTGAACTTGATCCCATACTCGGTATATGAGCAATTGGGTCTTGGTGAATTAAAACACGCCAAAACCACATTGCAACTCGCTGATAGATCTATCCTTGTACCGAGGGGGATAGTTGAGGATGTGCTAGTCCAAGTGGATATATTCTACTACCCAGTAGATTTCATCGTCTTGGACACACAACCGGTCATGGATGCTAGCACCCAAATACCGGTAATTCTAGGCCACCCATTCCTTGTTACATCAAACGCAATCATAAATTGTCGGAATGGAGTGATGCAAATGTCTTTTGAGAACATGACGTTGGAGGTGAATGTGTTCCACTTAGGCAAAAGGCATAGGGATGATGATGATGTCCACGAGGTTGATTTGATTGATTCAATCGTGGAAGAGGAGTTCGCTTTAAGGCAGAATTTTGATCCTCTAGATGTTGTTAGCTTTGATCTCTTTGAGGATTGGGACGACAATGATGGTCCCCTTGAGGTAAACATGATAGAATCCATGGATGATGGGGGGTTTTTCCAACATTTTCTACCTGAAAGTTTGGAGACATATTTGACACATTCTAAGCATGAATCTAATTCTCATTTTATTAAGACATTGGAAGTGCCAATTTCTGAAAATTCATATGACAAGTCACCAATTTCTGATTTACACAAATTTGTTGTGCAGGATTTGGAAGAGTTAGTGCTTAACTTGCCTACAGAGAGGCCAATTTCTGAAAGTGTAGAGGTTGAGGACCCACTCCAACCTACACAAAATTCTGAGAAGGAGGAAGACATAAAGGGTCCAAATTTAAAATTTTCCTCTGATGAGGTCTCTTATACACTTGAGATGTGTTCGCGTCCCCAAGTGTAGGGTTGCGATGTAGTAATTGTTCACTCCCCAAGTGCAGGGTTGCGAAGTAGTATTAATTTGAAAAGACCGAGTATCGTTCCCATAGAGATTTATGAATGGGTATCCTCAGAATTTGTCTAAAACAACTAGTAATTAAGATCCTATTAAGATCTAAAACTGGAAAATAGCGATTTGGGTTTAAACAGTGAATGGTTAAGGTAATTTCAATCTAAAAAGGCACTAGAGCGCCAAGGATCCACTTTTGATAAGTTTCAATGCATCAACACAACTAGGTCTCTCACAACTCAATCGGAATCGAATTCATATCTCTATCCAATCAGAATATAGAGCGGTTAAATCAACAATCATCCAAAACAAGTGCTTATTCATTGATTTGATTCCCACAACCATGCTCAGGCCTTGGGCACACTCAATTGTATAGGCCAAGCCTCTTTCCAATCTAGTTGAGATTCATAACCATAGCTTTCACCAAATCCTGTCACTAGACTTGATTACAACTCCTGATTAGAACTCTAATTAAATCAAAATCAATCAATAAACAACTATTTCAGATTATAACAGAAAAATACGAACTTTAGTTGAATGAGTTCCCACATGAAAATCAGGCCATTGCATACAAGGCAATCAAAGCGTCTACCATGCCCGGAGTCGATGGTAGATCAATGAACTACACAAGCATAAACAATGCTCAAAGCTAAGATACTAAGCTAGGATCACAAAGAATCACATGAGCCCGGAGTCATCAAGAGATCAAAGTAAAAAACCAAAATAGTACTTGATTCAAACTCATATTGAACTAAAATTCATCAATTAAAACATGAAAGGAAACCTAGGTTGCATCAATCCATCAAAGACGAATCAAAAGCTTCACCTCTTAGCCCTAGCTAAGAGGTTTTAGTTCATCTCTTACATCCTTGAACTAGAAGCCTCTAAAAACATAAAAAAAAATAACTAAAACAGGAAGAAAACTAGAAATTCGAAGTAGAATCCGTCTCCCAAGCAATCCCCACGTCTTAGCATACTTTGATATGAAGGGAAGACATCCTTTTATAGCTTGGAGGTGTCCTTTACGCAAGAAAGTTCCAGATTTCGCGCAAAGTTACGCAATTGCGCAGAGAAATCCGGAGCCTGAAATAGAAATCTGACTATGTACATGTGGCCGACCGGTCTGGACCGGTCGGACTGGGCTGGCTGACCGGTCTTGACCAGTCGGGCTCTGTTCTGCATTAGTCTAGCAGCTATAGCCGACCGGTCTTGACCGGTCGGACTGGGCAGTTCGACTGTCCATTGCATTCCCTTGGCAGGTAGTGGGTGGCCGACCGGTCTTGACCGGTCGGGCTGCCTTGGCCGACCGGTCTTGACCGGTCTAGGCCTATTTCTCTCTATTTCTTTCTTTCTTTCTTCTTTGTTTCTTCTTCTCTCTTTGGTTTGTCTTTCTTTGGTCTTCCTTCATGCTTGATCCAATGGTCTTTAATACTCATAAAGAGCTCTATTTAGCTTTCAAATGGTGAAATCTCCATCTTGCTCCTACAATCACAAATCATGTATTAAAGTAGTCCTTTAAACATGTATACCATGCATAATGAGTGATAAATTGGGGTTAGAATATGCACAATTATGAGCTCAACACACCCCCCAACCAGCCTTTTGCTAGTCCCGAGCAAAACATGCGTGAAACAAGTTTCATTCTCCAAAACCCAACTCTCCTCTAGAAACTATTCTTCTATACATTCCAAGACACACAAGCATAAAAATCAGAGAAATTAGGTGATATAGGTTGAAACCTTAAACTCTCATAACATAATAAGTGTTTATATGAAATTTCCGCTGATTGATTGATAGATAGAAGAACTTGAACAAATTCAACCCAGTGTGCATAGTGAAAGTTCATCTCATGAGTTTCCGAGATTATCTTCTTCATAAATCAACTAAACTATAGATCTCAAGGTTTATAGAGCAACAACAAGCCTATGACAGGAATTTGCCTTACCGTCCTTCCGACGACTTTCACACTACATCCCATTTTCGGCTTTGATTACGGGTAGACCATCCCCCGGTTGGTAGTAGGTAGCCCTAATATGAATTTCCACCATTTTTCCATCATTCCCAATTTCATCCTTCCTTTTCCTTTTTTTTTCTTTTACATTAGATAGGATTTTTAAAAATCCATATCTTTCGTTATTTTCCCATGGACAAGGATGGACAAAGTACCCCGGCTTGGTTTCTCAATACCTCAAATCCAAGTCTAGCTAATCCATAAATCACATAATCCTTTCAAATCATGAAAATCGTGTAATGTGAACTAGGTGCAAAAGGTGTTCAAATTTTCTATCAATCATAAAAATAGGTGAATTCACATATAAAACCATTATATTAGGAGAAGTTCAAAGCTTGCAACATCCCTCACTTCATATCTCATCTTCTTATACCCATGCTATCTCGAATGCATAGAATCAAAGTTTTCCAAAAGAGTTTCGAATTTTAGAAAATCAAAAAATTTCTACATCTTTGCTTGACATGTCACAAAAGCTAGCAGATTCATCATCTAAGGAATCTCACCCCCCAACTAAAACTTCACGTTGTCCTCAATGTAATAAGATATGCAATATGCATGACATGAGAGCAATGACATAAAACAAAGGAGAGTGAGAAAGAGAAATATCACCTGGAGCATATATTTCATGGCAAGATTAGCTTTTGGAGATGGATTACTTCACAACTAAATCAACTATCAAAGCAAATCCTAATGGGAAAGCATTCTAGCAAATTATCCTCCGTCAGACTAGGAGGTTAATCCCAACAACTCATCCAAAAGCATAAAGTCAAGCAGAATCATTAGATGGATCAAAAGGTTTCGTAGTAACGTCATCCAATATCCTGCTTTACAATAAACATGTGTGTGATTAATGGAGATAAGCCACTCAAAATCCCAAAAAGGAATTTCAGCGGGTTCCTTAATGTTTTCACCACATGTATAAGAGGAGACATCATCATATTTATCATAAAAAATATGTCTCCATTCAGATTCTCCTGGGCATTGATATTGCAAGTAAGGATCATCCCAGGGTTGGTGGAGTTCGGTATGCATGATCCACAAAGGTGTGGAAATTTGAATTGATTTCTCATCGCAAAAAGGTATTGTTTCCACATCCTTCTCTCGGCTAACGTCATATGCCGATACCAACTCGAAAAGTGTGACCATATCCCTTATCATATCATCGTTCTCATCAAGGGAGTGAGTCACTTCTTCGTCTAAGTGACCGGAGTAAAAAGGTGAGAGGGACTCATTTTCCACAATAGAATTGATCATATTTATTTCGTGGACCTCCTCATCCTCATCCTCTTGTTGGTTGTCAATATTGAAAGCATTCAACTCAATTTTCATATTGCCAAAAGACATTTGGATGACCCCACTCCTACAATTTATGATAGCGTTTGATGTAGCTAGGAATGGGCGGCCAAGTATGAAGGAATTTGGGGGCCAATATTAACCATGGGTCTCGTGTCCAAGACAATAAAGTCTACCGGGTAGTAAACTTTGTCAACTTGGATAAGAACGTCCTTAATCACCCCTCTCGGAATACGAATCGATCGGTCAGCAAGTTGTAATGTGGTTTTGGTGGGTTTTAATTCACCTAAACCCAATTGTTCATAGACCGAAAGGGGAATTAAGTTTACACTTGCCTCTAGATCAAGTAGAGCATGTTTCACCCGGTAGTCTCCAATCACACATGATATTGTTGGACAACCGGGATCTTTGTATTTCTTAGGCATCCCGTGGTTGATAATGGCACTCACATTCTCTATAAAAAATGCCTTCTTTAGCACATGTATTTTTCTTTTAACCATGCAAAGGTCTTTTAAAAATTTTGCATATGACGGTATTTGTTTAATGGCATCCAACAATGGGATGTTAATTTTGACTTGCTTGAAAACTTTCAAAAATTCCTGATATTTATCTTGAGGTTTGGCTGGAATCAAGCGTTGGGGGAATGGAGCAACAGGCCTATATTCTTTCAATGGCTCTTTTTCATTCATGGTGATGCTAGGTTCATCATCCTCTTTGGAAGATACCGGATCATTAGGCGTTGAAACCTTCACCGGATCAGATTTTTCAATGATTTTACCACTTCTAAGAGTGGTGATAGCCTTAGCATGTTCCATATGTTGGTTAGAAGAACTAGGCACACTTATTTCGCATTGTGGTTTTGGATTTGGTATGGGTTGGGCTGGAAGCATCCCTTCCCTTGCGTTTAAGCGAGCCTTGATTTCCTCTACCGAATTTTTAAACTCAAGCATTATCATATGGTTGGATTGATTTATTTGAGCTTGTCCTTCCATGAATGCTTTCAAAGTATCCTCTATAGGCATTTGAGGTGGAGCCATTTGCATTGGGGGCCCCCTTTGAGGAATATTTTGATTAGCCGTGTTTCCATTCGCCCAATTGAAGTTAGGGTTGTTTCTCCAACTAGAATTGTCCGTGCTTGAATTTGGAGTACTAAAAGGTCGTTGATAACTATTCAAGGCATTCGATTGTTTAAATAAAAGTTCTCGAAATGCATAGATTGTTGGACAATCCGGCGTTTGATGCACATTGGAAGCACAAATACCACAAATAGTTTCAACAGCCCCTCTTTGTTGGGTTATGTCCACTTTCTTTAGTTCCATCTCCTCGACCTTCCGTGTGAGTTTAGCCACTCTAGAACCTAGATCATCTTGCCCATCTAAAACATAAATTTCTCCCTTTTCCTTGGCTTGGGGTTGTTTTGAACTTGTTGGCTTAGATGTATCCCATGCTTGTGTATTTTCAGCCAGCATGTCGAAATAATCCCAAGCTTCCTCCGTTTCCTTGTTCATGAATTCCCCATTGCACATCATCTCCACAAATTGACGCATGGTTGAGTTTAATCCATCATAGAAGAAACTAATCAACCTCCACCGTTCATAGCCATGATGTGGGCATGCGTTTAATAGCTCATTATACCTTTCCCAACATTGGAAAAAGGTTTCTTCTTCTTTTTGGGCGAAGTTCATTATGGCCCTTCTTAATGCATTGGTTCGATGAGTAGGGAAGAATTTTTTAAGAAACTCCCTAGTCATCTCAGCCCATGTCCCAATAGACCTCGGCCTTAAGGAATGTAGCCATGATTTGGCCTTCTCTTTCAAGGAAAAAGGGAACAATTTAAGTTTTATAGTATCCTTGGTCACATTGTCATAGTTTATTGTGGCTATAACCTCTTCAAATTCCTTAATATGTAGATATGCGCTCTCAGAGTCGAGTCCATGGAATCTAGGAAGAAGTTGGATCAACCCCGGTTTAAAATCAATATTTCCCACATTGTGAGGGAAAATCATGCAAGAGGGAGTACTCGTCCTAGCTGGTTGTAAATAGTCACGTAAAGTTCTAGGTTGAGGTACATCCCCCACTTCATTCTCATCCAATTCAGTAAGGTTTGGGGCTGGATTTTGATGTTGATTAACCCCTTGATTTGGTTGATTTTCAACCATCTCTCTAGTAATTTCAAGAAAATTTTGATGTTTCCTAGCACGAGGCTCTCTATCAATCCCTTCAACAATTACTCCGTCACGATTGAGTCGGTTATTAGAATCCCGAGCCCAATGTGGCATGCAAAACCAAAAAGAATGAGAAAAAAGGAAAAAGAATTCTTCCTTCCTTCCTTTACTCCACTCTAGGACTTAAGCACAAGGTGTCTTGCAATGGCTAAGCCAGAAGCAAGGATAGAGACCGATTTCTCTTGGTTAATAGGGGTTCAAAGAACTCCCCACCCACTCTTTGAGTCTTTTGAGAAAAAGTACAGAAAAAGAAGAAAGAGGAATAGGTTAAGAAGAGAAATCTCTGAGCACAAGGTGATTCAAGATGGCAGATCCGACCAATAGGAATCCAGGTGGCTTAAGGCCTACCTTTCAGAGATCCAGAAGGAGTCTCCACCCACTCTACAAGAGATGAATAGGATAGGAATGAGTAGGAGAAGAAGTAGAGTAAGGTTAGAACAATAAAACCTGATTTGTGACTTAGGATGCCTTCTTCTTCTTCAACTTCCTAAAAATCCCTAGATTAACCTATGTTAGAATCCTGCAAAAATCAAAACAAAGTAAGTTAGTATTTAGAAGAAAACCTACTCTAGAAAGCAAAACAAATCCTAAACCTATCTTAACACAATCTCAACTAAAAGTTATTTCAGAAAATTCTAAAAATACCACATAGAAATCCCCGGCAACGGCGCCAAAAACTTGTTCGCTCCCCAAGTGCAGGGTTGCGAAGTAGTAATAATTCAGAAAGACCGAGTATCGTTCCCATAGAGATTTATGAATGGGTATCCTCAGAATTTGTCTAAAACAACTAGTAATTAAGATCCTATTAAGATCTAAAACTGAAAAATAGCGATTTGGGTTTAAACAGTGAATGGTTAAGGTAATTTCAATCTAAAAAGGCACTAGAGCGCCAAGGATCCACTTTTGATAAGTTTCAATGCATCAACACAACTAGGTCTCTCACAACTCAATCGGAATCGAATTCATATCTCTATCCGATCGGAATATAGAGCGATTAAATCAACAATCATCTAAAACAAGTGCTTATTCATTGATTTGATTCCCACAACCATGCTCAGGCCTTGGGCACACTCAATTGTATAGGCTAAGCCTCTTTCCAATCTAGTTGAGATTCATAACCATAGCTTTCACCAAATCCTGTCACTAGACTTGATTACAACTCCTGATTAGAACTCTAATTAAATCAAAATCAATCAATAAACAACTATTTCAGATTATAACAGAAAAATAAGAACTTTAGTTGAATGAGTTCCCACATGAAAATCAGGCCATTGCATACAAGGCAATCAAAGCGTCTACCATGCCCGGAGTCGATGGTAGATCAATGAACTACACAAGCATAAACAATGCTCAAAGCTAAGATACTAAGCTAGGATCACTAAGAATCACATGAGCCCGGAGTCATCAAGAGATCAAAGTAAAAACCAAAATAGTACTTGATTCAAACTCATATTGAACTAAAATTCATCAATTAAAACATGAAAGGAAACCTAGGTTGCATCAATCCATCAAAGACGAATCAAAAGCTTCACCTCTTAGCCCTAGTTAAGAGGTTTTAGTTCATCTCTAACATCCTTGAACTAGAAGCCTCTAAAAACATAAAAAAAATAACTAAAACAGGAAGAAAACTAGAAATTCGAAGTAGAATCCGTCTCCCAAGCAATCCCCATGTCTTAGCATACTTTGATATGAAGGGAAGACGTCCTTTTATAGCTTGGAGGTGTCCTTTACGCAAGAAAGTTCCAGATTTCGCGCAAAGTTACGCAATTGCGCAGAGAAATCCGGAGCCTGAAATAGAAATTTGACTGTGTACATGTGGCCGACCGGTCTGGACCGGTCGGACTGGGCTGGCCGACCGGTCTTGACCGGTCGGGCTCTGTTCTGCATTAGTCCAGCAGCTATAGCCGACCGTTCTTGACCGGTCGGACTGGGCAGTTCGACTGTCCATTGCATTCCCTTGGCAGGTAGTGGGTGGCCGACCGGTCTTGACCGGTCTAGGCCTATTTCTCTCTATTTCTTTCTTTCTTTCTTCTTTGTTTCTTCTTCTCTCTTTGGTTTGTCTTTCTTTGGTCTTCCTTCATGCTTGATCCAATGGTCTTTAATACTCATAAAGAGCTCTATTTAGCTTTCAAATGGTGAAATCTCCATCTTGTTCCTACAATCACAAATCATGTATTAAAGTAGTCCTTTAAACATGTATACCACGCATAATGAGTGATGAATTGGGGTTAGAATATGCACAATTATGAGCTCAACAGTAATAAACTCGGTAAGACCGAGGTCGATCCACAGGGACTTGTGAGGAATTCACAAACACATCCAATAGTGTCTATTGAGAGCTAACAACCAGATTTTGTATGAATATTGATTTAAGTAACAACTTTAAATTAAATTGAAGGTAAATAATTATAAAAAGGCACTAGGGGTTCAAGGATCCACTTGTAGCAATCCTTGATGCTCAATCCGCTTTGGTTTCTCATTCTCTCAACTATAATCGATATTAAGATCTATCTAGCCGGATGAAAGAGCTGTTAAACCAACAATCTGTCATATGTATGAGCCCTGTGTATGATTCACTCAATACAAGCTAGGCTGAGCATGCTTCAATTACATAGGTCAGTCCCAATTCCAATAAACTAAGTTCATAATCATGATCATCATTAAGTCCTGTCACCAGACAAAGTTAGATCATGGTTTGAACTTGAATCAAATCATATGCACAGTCCCATACATAATTCAGAAAACTAGAAAAGTAGAACTTTGGTAGGAAGTCCCCACATGAAGATCATAGTACTAAAGCGTACTCCAATTCCTTGGATCATACAGGTCTAAACTAATACAAAGCAATTAAGAACTTAAGTAATTCTCTCAAACATCCATCAGTCATCATAAGACTAAGAAAAACTACTTAGAACTTGTATAAACTTCAAACCATTGTTCATAAACATTAAAACCAATCTTAAAACCATCTTAGCATGAATTGAAACATCTTAGATTCACTACAGGCTTCACCTCTTAGCCCTAGCTAAGAGGTTTAGCCGTTCATGATCCAAGGAAACATGAAACAACTAAGAAAAACATAAAAACAGCAAAACAAACTAGAAGGGGTTGTGGAACTCCGAAATCCACTTCCGCAGCCTCCGACCTTGCTTAAAGTCTTCTAAGATACCCTAGGAACGATCCCTAGGTGTCCTTTTATTGTGGGGAGGCCCCGCAACTTCAGAAGATTCGAGAATTTGCGTAACACTTACGCACTGCGCGGAGAAAATCGGCGCCAGAAATAGAAGGTTCAAATCTTACGCAGGCGACCGGTCGCAGTGGCTGGACGACCGGTCGTGGATGCTGGACGACCGGTCTCAAAATGGCCAAAAAGAGTCTAGTGAGTTTCGGCCTGGAAAAATAATTTAAGGACCGGTAGCACGACCGGTCGCAGAAGTGGACGACCAGTCGCATGACCAGTCGTGAACAGTCCAGAGAGTTATGGCCTCTGGGTCTCCTCTGTGCATCTGCGGACCGGTCGGATGACTGGTCCTTGGCTTTGGACGACCGGTCGGACGACCGGCCGTGGGCACCTTCTTCTGCATTCTTTCTTCTTTTCTCTGACTTCTTTCTTTCATTCTTTAACACTTAGCCCCTTTGATCTTCTTTGCTTCTAACTAGCATCTTTAAGTCTTCAATTGATGCTTTCTCTCTCTCATCCCTTCAACCACAAATATATGCATTAGATTGGTCTTTAAATCATGGAACCATGCATAATGAGTGATGAATTGGAGTTAGAATATGCACAATTAAGAGCTCAACACACCCCCCAACCAGCATTTTGCTAGTCCCGAGCAAAACATGTGTGAAACTAATTCCATTCTCCAAAACCCAACTCTCCTTTAGAAACCATTCTTCTATACATCCCAAGATACATAAGGGTAAGAGTTAGAGAAATTAGGTGATAGAGGTTGAAATCGTAAACTCTCAAAACATAATAAGTACCCATATGAAATTCCCGCTGATTGGTTGGAAATTTAAGAAGAACTTGAACAATTTCAATCTAGTGTGCATAGTGAAAATTCTTTTCATGAGTTTCCAAGGTTATCTTCTTCATAAATTAACTAGACTATGGATCTCAAGGTATATAGAGCAACAACAAGCCAATGACGGGAATTTACCTTACTGTCCTTCCGACGACTTTCACACTACGTCCCATTTCCGACTTTGGTTACGGGTAGACCATCCCCCGGTTGGTAGTAGGTAGCCCTAATCGGATTTTTCCACCATTTTTCCATTATTCCCAATTTCATCCTTCATTTTCCTTTTTCTTTTAAATTAGATTGGATTTTTAGAAATCCATATCTTTCGTTATTTTCCCATGGACAAGGATGGACAACGTACCCCAGCTTGATGTCTCAACACCTTGAATCAAAATCTAACTAATCCACAAATCACATAGTCCTTTCAACCCGTGAAAATCGTGTAATGTGAACTAGGTGTAAGAGTGTTCAAATTTTTCTATCAATCACAAAAATAAGGGAATTCACATATAAAACCATTATGTTATGAGACATTCAAAACTTACAACTTCACTCACTTCATATCTCCTCCTCTTATGCTCATATCATCTTGAATGCATAGAACCAAAGTTTTCCAAAAGAGTCTTGAATTTTAGAAAAATCGAAAAATTTCCACACAGTTGCTCGAAATGTTACAAAACGCTAGATTCATCCAAGTGATCCTACACCCCCCAACCAAATCTTGCATTGTCCTCAATGTAAAAGATGCTTAATAAGCAAAACATGAGAGCAATTTAAAAATAAAAGGGAGTGAGGGATGAGAGTACCTGAAAAAGTGAAAAGTGGAATTCTTCCTCCTTCTAACAAACCTAAGCAAAAGCAAACAAAAGCAACAAAATCCTAATCCTAACTACTCTACACCTCCATCAGACTAGGAGATCAATCATCCTGGTAGACAGGATCAGTCAGAGGTATGGACATACCTTCTGAAGGAAATTTCTCAAAGAACGGCTTTAATCACTGCCCATTTGCCTTAAAAATGTTGTCGTTCCTTGGATTTAACAACTCGACGGTCCCATATGGATAGACAGTTTGCACAATGTAGGGACCAGTCCATCGAGATCTCAATTTTTCCGAAAATAAATGTAGACGAGAATTATACAGGAGGACTTTTTGATTGATCGTGAATGTCTTACGAAGAATGTTTTTATCATGGAATATCTTCGTTTTGTCCTTGTAAATTCTTGCATTCTCATATGCTTCGTTCCGGATTTCTGCAAGTTCATTCAATTGTAATTTGCGCAACGAGCTCGCCTTGTCAGAATCAAAATTCATCTTCTTAATTGCCCAATATGCCCTATGTTCCAACTCCACAGGCAAGTGACAATCCTTCCCATAAACAAGTCTATTCAGAGACATTCCAATAGGGGTCTTGAAAGCAGTACGGTAGGCCCATAGCGCATCGGTAAGCCGAAGCGACCAATCCTTGCGATCGGGGTTCACCGTTTTCTCCAAAATGTGTTTAATCTCCCTATTGGATATCTCAGCTTGCCCACTAGTTTGTGGGTGATAGGGAGTGCTCACTTTGTGTGTTACGCCATATTTCTTCATTAAAGTTTGAAAAGGGCGATTACAAAAGTGAGACCCTCCATCACTTATGATGACTCGAGGTGTTCCAAACCGGGAAAGAATATTCTCTTTTAAGAAACGAATGACCGTTTTATGGTCATTATTTCGGTAAGGGATGGCCTCAACCCATTTGGAAACATAGTCAATGGCAAGTAAGATGTATGTGTTTCTAAAAGAAGATGGGAATGGACCCATGAAATCGATGCCCCAACAATCAAAGATTTTGATTATTAAGATGGGATTGAGTGGCATCATATTTCTACGGGAGATTCCTCCCAATTTCTGACAAGGTTCACATGTTTTGCAAAAATTATGTGTGTCTTTGAACATAGTGGGCCAATAAAACCCACATTGTAGAATTTTTGCTGTGGTCTTTTTAGCCGAGAAGTGGCCACCACATGCTTGAGAATGACAGAAGGAGATGATACTTTGTTGTTCATCATCTGGGACACATCTCCTTGAGATTTGATCGGGACAATACTTGAATAAGTATAGGTCGTCCCATAGGAATTTTCGCACCTCAGTGAAGAATTTATCCTTATCTTGCTTTTTCCAATGTGTAGGAATTGTACCTGTAGCAAGATAGTTAACAATGTCCGCATACCATGGCAATTGGGAAACAGCAAAAAGTTGTTCATCAGGGAACATGTCATTGATCGCGGTCGTTTCAGGGGAATCAGTGAGGACAAGTCGAGAGAGATGGTCAGCCACGACATTTTTTACTCCTTTCTTATCACGTATTTTTATGTCAAATTCCTGGAGTAGAAGGATCCATCTTAACAACCGTGGTTTAGCATCCTTCTTAGAGAGAAGGTACTTAAGCGCGGCATGGTCAGTGAATATGATGATCTTGGATCCAATCAAGTAGGACCTAAACTTGTCCAAGGCAAAAACTATGGCTAAACGTTCTTTTTCAGTAGTAGTGTAGTTTGCTTGGGCTGAGTTTAGGGTTCTACTTGCATAGTAGATGACACATGGCTTTTTCTCTTTTCTTTGGCCTAACACGGCCCCAATAGCATAGTCGTTAGCATCGCACTTAATTTCAAAAGGAAGGCTCCAATCAGGTGGTTGCATTATGGGAGCACATGTCAACATACCTTTAAGGGTGGTAAAGGCCTTTTGACATTCTTCATTCCACTCGAATGAATTTTCCTTTTGAAGTAGGTTACATAAAGGACGAGAGAGTGAACTGAAGTCCTTTATGAACCTTCTATAAAATCCTGCGTGTCCCAAAAAAGACCGTACATCTCGTATGCTCTTGGGTGGTGGAAGGTTAGAGATAAGATCAATTTTCGCTTTGTCCACCTCGATTTCATTTTGTGAAACGATGTGACCAAGTACAATTCCCTTTTGAACCATGAAGTGACACTTCTCCCAATTCAGCACAAGGTTCTTCTCTTCACATCTTTTCAGCACAGATTTCAAGTGCTCAAGGCACTCATCAAAGCTACAACCAAATACGGAAAAATCATCCATGAAGACTTCAAGAATTGTCCCCACCATGTCAGAAAAGATACTCATCATACAACGCTGAAAGGTGGCAGGGGCATTACATAGTCCAAACGGCATCCGTCGATAGGCGAAAGTGCCGAATGGACATGTGAATGTAGTCTTTTCTTGGTCTTCACGGGCAATCTCTATTTGGTTGTACCCTGAATAGCCATCAAGGAAGCAAAAGTGGGAATGACCTGCCAACCGTTCTAAAATTTGATCAACAAACGATAGGGGGAAGTGGTCTTTCCTCGTGACAGTGTTTAGCTTCCTGTAGTCAATGCACATTCTCCAACCGGTAGTGACTCTAGTTGGCACGAGTTCATTATTGGCATTGGCTACGATGGTTATTCCGGATTTCTTAGGCACCACTTGAGTTGGGCTCACCCATTGACTATCGGATATTGGGTAAATAATACCCACATACAATAGTTTCACCACTTCGGCTTTAACCACATCCTTCATATTTGGATTTAGTCGTCATTGTGGTTGCCTAGATGTCTTCGCATTCTCCTCAAGGTGTATGCGATGAGTACAAATCAGTGGGTGTATGCCTTTGAGGTCCGCAATTGACCATCCAATGGCACTCTTGTGCTCTAATAGAGTGGCCATTAGCCTACTCTCTTGTTCCTCATCCAAGTGGGAAGAAATCACCACTGGATATGTCTCATCTCGACCTAAATAGACATATTTCAGCTCACTTGGTAATGGTTTTAGGTCGAGTGTTGGCGCCTTGATATTGGATGGGAGGGCCTTGTTCTCATTTACAGGCAAAGGCTCAAATAGGGCCCTCCATCTTTTATTATCAAGCACCAGCATCGCATCTAGAATGGCATCCATCTCTTGTATTGTGTCATCATTTATCTCATGAGAATGGGCCACACATGCCTCCAAAGGGTCAAAAGATAATGACAAGGGGAATGTATCTTCCACGAATGATTCAATCATGTTTAGTTCGTGGATATAATCATCAACCTCCCGTGGTTGTTTACATAAATCAAATATGTTAAGCTCAAGGGTCATATTTCCAAAGGACATTTGTACAAGTCCGTTTCTACAATTGATAATTGCATTTGAAGTAATTAAAAACGGTCGGCCAAGTATGACAGGAATTTGAGCACCGGTGCCTATCACGGGATGTGTATCCAAGACAATAAAGTCTACTGGGTAGTAGAATTTATCGACTTGGACTAGAACATCCTCAATCATTCCTCTCGGTATACGAATGGATCTATCAGCAAGTTGGAGTGTGGTTTTGGTTGGTTTCAATTCACCTAACCCAAGTTGCTCGTAGACCGAGTATGGAATGAGATTCACACTTGCCCCCAAATCGAGTAAGTCTTGTTTAATCCGGTAGTCTCCTATGATGCATGAGATGGTTGGACTACCCGGATCCTTGTATTTTTGGGGCATCTCTTATTTGATGATAGCGCTCAAATTCTCAGTCAAAAGTACTTTGTTGTGAACATTGTGTTTTCTTTTGACCATACACAATTCCTTTAGAAATTTGGCACAAGATGGTATTTGTTTTATGGCATCCAACAACGGGATGTTGATCTTCACCTGCTTGAAAACTTCTAAAATTTCCAAATTTTTATCTAAAGGTTTAGGTGAAATCAACCTTTGTGGAAACGGGGCAACCAGCTTGTATTGCCTTTCCGATTCTTTCTCTTGTGGAGTGTTGTTTGAGCTATCATCCTCTTTGAAAATTTCTGGATCCTTAGGCTTTAGGGCCTTCACCGGATTAGATTTGTCAATTTCTCAAAGTGGTGATAGCTTGAACATGCTTCGTATGATGGGAGGATGAGCTTGCATCTTGTATCTCAAATTGGGTTCTTGGGTTAGGAAGAGGTTGGGCAGGAAGTGTGCCCTTCTCTCTAACACTAAGATGAGATTCAACTCTAGCCATTGATGTTTTCGATTCATTGATGGCTTGAGTTGAATTTTGATTGAATTTCAATTGCTCTTTTATGAACCCATCTATTTTTAGAGAATTCGTCTTGTTATACTCAGCTTGAACCAATACAAATGCACCCAACATCTCCTCTAGCGTCACTTTTGGAGTAATGACTAGAGATGGACCTAGTATAGGTTGAGCTTGAGGGATAGTGGTTGCATTCGCAATGGGTCCATTCCTCCAACTGAAGTTGGGATGGTTCTTCCAACTAGCATTAAACGTGTTTGAGGTTGGAGCACCAAATTGCCGTTGATAATTGTTTATGGCATTTGATTGTTCTTGTAAGATGTCCTGAACTACTGAAATTGTGGGACAATCTTGTGTTGCATGTTGATTTTCGGCACAAATTCCACAAACAGTTTCAACGTCATTGGAGTTAATCGTCTCTCCTTTTCTCAATTCCATGGCTTCGACCTTTCTTGTGAGGCTAGCCACCCGTGCACTTATGATATCCTCTTCTGATAAGACATACATTCCCCCTCTTTCCTTTTGTTGGCTAGCCATGGAATTTGTTGGTTTCGATGTATCCCAAGACTGTGCATTCTCAGCCAATTCTTCCAAATAATCCCATGCTTCATCAGCTTCCTTATTCATGAACTCCCCATTACACATCATCTCTACAAATTGGCACATGGGTGAAGTCAGTCCTTCATAGAAAAAGCTTATAACCCGCCAAATTTCATAGCCATGATGTGGGCATGCGTTTAACAAGTCCTTAAACCTCTCCCAACATTGAAAGAAAGTTTCATCTTCCTTTTGGGCAAAGTTCATGATAAGGTGCTTCAACATGTTTGTTTTGTGAGTGGGGAAGAATTTTTTTATGAATTCCCTATGCATATCAGTCCATGCACCAATTGATCTTGGCCTTAATGCATGAAGCCAACCTTTAGCTTTATCTTTAAGAGTAAAAGGGAAGAATTTGAGCTCACCACATCATCAATCACATTAGCAAAACTCCTTAAGGTGTTGATAGGCACTTTCACTGTCTAATCCATGAAATTTAGGGAGAAGTTGGATCACTCCCGGTTTTAAATTCACATTCCCTGCATTTTGTGAAAAAATTATGCATGAGGGAGTGCTCGCTTTTGCTGGTTGCAAGAAATCACGTAAATTTCTTGGTCGGGGAACATTCTCAACCACATTCTCCCCCGTTTCAGTTTGGTTTTGGCCCAGATTGGCCATCGGATTAGGTTGATTTGCAGCCATTTTTTCAGACAAAATTGGAGAGTTTAGACGTCTCCTAGCACGTGGCTCTCTGTCAATTCCTTCTACTATCCCCCCTTCACTTATGAGTCGGTTATTGGAATCCCGAGCCCAATATGGCATGCAAAACCAAAAAATATGAAACAAAGAGAAAGAAGAATTCTTCCTCCCTTTTCTTTACTCTTCTCTAAGACCGAAGCACAAGGTGTCTTGCAATGGCTAAGCCAGAAGCAAGGATAGAGACCAATTTCTCTTGGTCAATAGGGGTTCAGAGAACTCCCCACCCACTCTTTGAATCTTTTGAGAAAAAGTGCAGAAAAAAGGAGAAAGAGGAGTAGAGGTGAGAAAAGAAATCTCTGAGCACAAGGTGATCCAAGACAGCAGAGCCGACCAATAGGAATCCAGGTGGCACAAGGCCTACCTTTCAGAGATCCAAAAGGAGTCTCCACCCACTCTATAAGAGATGAATATGATAGGAATGAATAGGAGAAGAGAAGAGTAAGGTTTAGAAAGATAAAACTTGATTTGGTACTTGAAATCCTTATATCTTCTTCAGCTTCCTAGAAATCCTTGCAAAAAGAAAAATCAAATAAAACAAACTAAGTTAGTCCTAAAATCCTAAAAATCCTAAATAGATACTAATTTCAGAAATTTATGAAAACCGTCAAAGTCCCCGACAACGGCGCCAAAAACTTGTTCGCTTCCCCAAGTGTAGGGTTGCGATGTAGTAATAAACTCCGTAAGACCGAGGTCGATCCACAGGGACTTGGGTAAGAATTCACGAACACATCCAATAGTGTCTATTGAGAGCTAACAACCAGATTTTGTATGAATATTGATGTAAGTAACAACTTTGAATTAAATTGAAGGTAAACAATTATAAAAAGGCACTAGGGGTTCAAGGATCCACTTGTAGCAATCCTTGATGTTCAATCCGCTTTGGTTTCTCATTCTCTCAACTATAATCGATATTAAGATCTATCTAGCCGGATGATAGAGCTTTTAAACCAACAATCTGTCATATGTATGAGCCCTGTGTATGATTCACTCAATACAAGCTAGGCTGAGCATGCTTTTAATTACATAGGTCAGTCCCAATTCCAATAAACTAAGTTCATAATCATGATCATCATTAAGTCCTGTCACCAGACAAAGTTAGATCATGGTTTGAACTTGAATCAAATCATATGCACAGTCCCATACATAATTCAGAAAACTAGAAAAGTAGAACTTTGATAGGAAGTCCCCACATGAAGATCATAGTACTAGAGCGTACTCCAATTCCTTGGATCATACAGGTCTAGACTAATACAAAGCAATTAAGAACTTAAGTAATTCTCTCAAACATCCATCAGTCATCATAAGACTAAGAAAAACTACTTAGAACTTGTATAAACTTCAAACCATTGTTCATAAACATTAAAACCAATCTTAAAACCATCTTAGCACGAATTGAAACATCTTAGATTCACTACAAGCTTCACCTCTTAGCCCTAGCTAAGAGGTTTAGCCGTTCATGATCCAAGAAAACATGAAACAACTAAGAAAAACATAAAAACAGCAAAACAAATTAGAAGGAGTTGTGGAACTCCGAAATCCACTTCCGCCGCCTCCGACCTTGCTTAAACTCTTCTAAGATACCCTAGGAACGATCCCTAGGTGTCCTTTTATAATGGGGAGGCCCAGCAACTTCAGAAGATTCAAGAATTTGTGTAACACTTACGCACTGCGCAGAGAAAATCGGTGCCAGAAATAGAAGGTTCAAATCTTACGTAGGCGACCGGTCGCAAGACCAGGTCACAGTGGCTGGACGACCGGTCGTGGATGCTGGACAACCGGTCTCAAAATTACCAAAAAGAGTCCAGTGAGTTTCTGCCTAAAAAAATAATTTAAGGACCGGTATCACGACCGGTCGCAGAAGTGGACGACCGGTCGCACGACCGGTCGTGAATAGTCCAGAGAGTTATGGCCTCTGGGTCTCCTCTGTGCATGTGCGGACCGGTCGGACAACCGGTCCTTGGCTTTGGATGACCGGTCGTGGGCACCTTCTTCTGCATTCTTTCTTCTTTTCTCTGACTTCTTTCTTTCATTCTTTGACACTTAGCCCCTTTGATCTTCTTTGCTTCTAACTAGCATCTTTAAGTCTTCGATTGATGCTTTCTCTCTCTCATCCCTACAACCACAAATATATGCATTAGATTGGTCTTTAAATCATGGAACCATGCATAATGAGTGATAAATTGGGGTTAGAATATGCACAATTAAGAGCTCAACAAGGAGTGCCTAACGTACTTTGAGGATTGGGATGATCCCATGATTCAGGACATTGTACATGCTTTGAGAGAGACCTCCCCGATGCCTAAAAAGTTTCCTTCCACAGAACACCAAACTGAAAATTCAATTGTGGAAGCACCAGTGATATCTAATTTTGTGGAGATCATATCGACTTTTAAAAAAGAAATACAAGTCTCCACATCTCTTTGGTTTGTTCAAACTGAATAACACTTCTGGGATGACCCATACTTGAATAATTTTTACCCAGACAAGAAGGAAAGGAGATCCATATTTAATGATTTCCAACTAATGCAATTCTCCTTTCCTAGTACATGTGACAATTTTGTTGAAGAACCCGCTAAAATTTTTCAGCAGGATTTTCAATGGGTTAGAATGATCGATGTCACTAATGTACTTTCCAAAGCAGGATGGTGGATAGTTCTACTGAAAAATTTGTTACACCACTTGATGATCTTGCTCAACTTTGTCCTTTTGGATGTTATAATGATAATCGATCTCCTAGTCTGATGGAGATCCTCTTTTTACAAGGACGGGTTGGTTATCTTTATTGCTTTCCATAGATTAGGTTTAGTTTTATTCAGTTTTACTGTTTTAGTAGTTTTAGTTGTTGGGTTGTAGACTTCCATGATCGCTCTCTCAGGTACTATTGTTCTCACTCTCTCATACTTTGCCATTGCTCTCATGTTCATGCTCATTACCTATCTTTTTACATTGAGGACAATGTAAGATTTGGTTGGGGGGTGAGATGAGATTCTTCATCTAGCATGTTGCAACATTTCGAGCCTCATATGCACAAATTTTTTCGAATTTTTTAAAATTTCAAAACTCCTTTAGAAAACCTTATTTCCATACATTCGAGATGATAGGAGTATAAGAAGAGGAGATACGAAGTGTGCGATGTTGTAAGTTGTTGAGCTCTTAATTGTGCATATTCTAACCCCAATTCATCACTCATTATGCACGGTTTACATGTTTAAAGGACCACTCTAATGCATGATTGGTGATTGTAGGAACAAGATGGAGATTTCACAAATTGAAGACTAAATGGAGCTCCTTAAGAGCATTGAAGACCATAGGATGAAGGATGAAGGAAGACCAAAGAAAGACAAGCAAGGAGAGAAGAAAAAAAGAAGAAAGAAAGAAAGAAATAATGAAGAAAGAGTAGCCTAGACCGGTCAAGACCGGTCGGCCAAGGCAGCCAGACCAGTCAAGACCGGTCGGCCACACATCTACCTGCCAAGAAGCACACTGACAGCCAGCCCGACCGGTCAAGACCGGCCGGCCATGGCTGCTGGACTAAAGGGATTCCCAGTCCGACCGGTCAAGACCGGTCGGCCATGTAAAACAGCAAGGTTTCTAATTTCGGCTCCGGATTTCTCTGCGCAAGTGCGTAACTCTACGCGAAATCTGGAACTTTCTTGCGTAAAGGACACCTCCAAGCTATAAAAGGACGTCTTCCCTTCATACCAAGGAGGCTAGAACGTGGGGATTGCTTAGGAGACAGATTCTACTTCGAGTTTCTAGTTTTCTTCCTATTTTAGTTATTTTTTTATGTTTTTAGAGGCTTCTAGTTTAAGGATGTTAGAGATGAACTAAAACCTCTTAGCTAGGGCTAAGAGGTGAAGCTTTTGATTCATTTTTGATGGATTGATGCAACCTAGGTTTCCTTTTTATGATTTAATTGATGAATTTTAGTTAATGTGAGTTTGAATCAAGTACTATTTTGGTTTCTACTTTGATCTCTTGATGACTCCGGGCTCATGTGATTCTTAGTGATCCTAGCTTAGTATCTTAAGCTTTGAGCATTGTTTATGCTTGTGTAGTTCATTGATCTACCATCGACTCCGGGCATGGTAGACGCTTTGATTGCCTTGTATGCAATGGCCTGATTTTCATGTGGGAACTCATTCAACTAAAGTTCTTATCCTTTGTCATATAATCTGAAATAGCTGTTTGTTCATTGATTTTGATTTAATTAGAGTTCTAATCATGAGTTGTAATCAAGTCTAGTGACAGGATTTGGTGAAAGCTATGGTTATGAATCTCAACTAGATTGGAAAGAGGCTTGGCCTACACAATTGAGTGTGCCCAAGGCCTGAACATGGTTGTGGGAATCAAATCAATGAATAAGCACTTATTTTAGATAATTGTTGATTTAACCGCTCTATATTCCGATCGGATAGAGATATGAATTCGATTCCGATTGAGTTGTGAGAGACCTAGTTGTGTTGATGCATTGAAACTTATCAAAAGTGGATCCTTGGCGCTCTAGTGCCTTTTTAGATTGAAATTACCTTAACCATTCACTGTTTAAACCCAAATCGCTATTTTTCAGTTTTAGGTCTTAATAGGATTTTAATTACTAGTTGTTTTAGACAAATTCTGAGGATACCCATACATAAATCTCTGTGGATCGACCTCGATCTTACCGAGATTATTACTACATCGCAACCCTACACTTGAGGAAGTGAACAAGTTTTTGGCGCCGTTGCCGGGGATTTCTATGCGGTATTTTTAGAATTTTCTGAATTAACTTCTAGTTGAGAATGTGTTAAGATAGGTTTAGGATTTGTTTTGCTTTCTAGAATAGGTTTTCTTCTAAATACTAACTTACTTTATTTTGATTTTTGCAGGATTCTAACATAGGTTTAATCCAGGGATTTTTAGGAAGTTGAAGAAGAAGAAGGCATCTTAAGTCACAAATCAGGTTTTATTGTTCTAACCTTACTCTTCTTCTTCTCCTACTCATTCCTATCATATTCATCTCTTGTAGAGTGGGTGGAGACTCCTTTTGGATCTCTGAAAGGTAGGCCTTGCGCCACCTGGATTCCTATTGGTCGGCTCTGCCGTCTTGGATCACCTTGTGCTCAGAGATTTCTCTTCTCAACCTATTCCTCTTTCTTCTTTTTCTGTACTTTTTCTCAAAAGACTCAAAGAGTGGGTGGGGAGTTCTTTGAACCCCTATTGACCAGGAGAAATCGGTCTCTATCCTTGCTTCTGGCTTAGCCATTGCAAGACACCTTGTGCTTAAGTCTTAGAGAGGAGTAAAGGAAAGAAGGAAGAATTCTTTTTCCTTTTTGTTCATTCTTTTTGGTCTTGCATGCCACATTGGGCACGGACTTATAATAACCGACTTGTAAGGGACGGAGTAATTGTTGAAGGGATTGATAGAGAGCCTCGTGCTAGGAAACGTCAAAATTTTCCTGAAATTAATAGAGAGATGGCTGCAAATCAACCAAATCAAGGGGCTAATCAAAATCCAGCCCCAAACCTTACTGAATTGGATGAGAATGAAGTGGGGGATGGACCTCAACCTAGAACTTTACGTGACTATTTACAACCAGCTAGGACGAGTACTCCCTCTTGCATAATTTTCCCTCACAATGTGGGTAACATTGATTTTAAACCGGGGTTGATCCAACTTCTTCCTAGATTCCATGGACTCGACTCTGAGAGCGCATATCTACATATTAAGGAATTTGAAGAAGTTATAGCCACAATAAACTATGACAATGTGACCAAGGATACAATAAAACTTAAATTGTTCCCTTTTTCCTTGAAAGAGAAGGCCAAATCATGGCTACATTCCTTAAGGCCGAGGTCTATTGGGACATGGGCTGAGATGACTAGGGAGTTTCTTAAAAAATTCTTCCCTACTCATCGAACCAATGCATTAAGAAGGGCCATAATGAACTTCGCCCAAAAAGAAGAAGAAACCTTTTTCCAATGTTGGGAAAGGTATAATGAGCTATTAAACGCATGCCCACATCATGGCTATGAAAGGTGGAGGTTGATTAGTTTCTTCTATGATGGATTGAACTCAACCATGCGCCAATTTGTAGAGATGATGTGCAATGGGGAGTTCATGAACAAGGAAACGGAGGAAGCTTAGGATTATTTTGACATGTTGGCTGAAAATACACAATCTTGGGATACATCTAAGCCAACAAGTTCAAAACAACCTCAAACCAAGGAAAAGGGAGAAATTTATGTTTTAGATGGGTAAGATGATCTAGGTTCTAGAGTGGATAAACTCACACGAAAGGTCGAGGAGATGGAACTAAAGAAAGTGGACACAACCCAACAAAGGGGGGCTGTTGAAACTATTTGTGGTATTTGTGCTTCCAATGTGCATCAAACGCCGGATTGTCCAACAATCTATGCGTTTCGGGAACTTTTATTTGAACAATCAAATGCTTTGAATAGTTATCAACGACCTTTTAGTACTCCAAATTCAAACACGAACAATTCTAGTTGGAGAAACAACCCTAACTTCAATTGGGCGAATGGAAACACGGCTAATCAAAATAATCCTCAAAGGGGGCCCCCAATGCAAATGGCCCCACCTCAAATGCCTATAGAGGATACTTTAAAAGCATTCATGGAAGGACAAGCTCAAATAAATCAATCCAACCATACGATAATGCTTGAGCTTAAAAATTCGGTGGAGGAAATCAAGGCTCGCTTAAACGCAAGGGAAGGGATGCTTCCAGCCCAACCCATACCAAATCCAAAACCACAATGTGAAATAAGTGTGCCTAGTTCTTCTAACCAACATATGGAACATGCTAAGGCCATCACCACTCTTAGAAGTGGTAAAATCATTGAAAAATCTGATCCGGTGAAGGTTCCAACGCCTAATGATCCGGTATCTTCCAAAGAGGATGATGGACCTAGCATCACCATGAATGAAAAAGAGCCATTGAAAGAATATAGGCCCGTTGCTCCATTCCCCCAACGCTTGATTCCAGCCAAACCTCAAGATAAATATCAGGAATTTTTGGAGGTTTTTAAGCAAGTCAAAATCAACATTCCATTGTTAGATGCCATTAAACAAATACCGTCATATGCAAAATTTTTAAAAGACCTTTGCACGGTTAAAAGAAAAATACATGTGCAAAAGAAAGCATTTTTGACAGAGAATGTGAGTGCCATTATCAACCACGGGATGCCCAAGAAATACAAAGATCTCGATTGTCCGACAATATCATGTGTGATTGGAGACTACCGGGTGAAACATGCTCTACTTGATCTAGGGGCAAGTGTGAACTTATTCCCTTTTCGGTCTATGAACAATTGGGTTTAGGTGAATTAAAACCCACCAAAACCACATTACAACTTGCTGACCGATCGATTCGTATTCCGAGAGGGGTGATTGAGGACGTTCTTGTCCAAGTTGATAAAGTTTACTACGCGGTAGACTTTATTGTCTTGGACACGAGACCCATGGTTAATATTGGCCCTCAAATTCCTGTCATACTTGGCCGCCCATTCCTAGCTACATCAAACGCTATCATAAATTGTAGGAGTGGGGGCATACAAATGTCTTTTGGCAATATGACGATTGAGTTGAATGCTTCAATATTGAAAACCAACAAGAGGATGAGGATGAGGAGGTCTACGAAATAAACATGATCAATTCTATTGTGGAAAATGAGTCCCTCTCACCTTTTTACTTCGGTCACTTAGACGAAGAAGTGACTCACTCCCTTGATGAAAACGATGATATGATAAGGGATATGGTCACACTTTTCGAGTCGGTATCGGCCTATGAGGCTAACCGAGAGAAGGATGTGGAAACAATACCTTCTTGTGCTGAGAAATCAATTCATATTTCCACATCTTTGTGGATCATGCATACCGAACTCCACCAACCCTAGGATGATCCTTACTTGCAATATCAATGCCCAGGAAAATCTGAATGGAGACATATTTTTTCTGATAAATATGATGATGTCTCCTCCTATACATGTGGTGAAAACACTAAGGAACCCGCTGGAATTCCTTTTTGGGATTTTCATTGGCTTATCTCGATCACTCACACACATGTACATTGTAAAGCAGGATATTGGATGACCTTACTCCGAAACCTTTTGATCCATCTAATGATTCTTCTTGACTTTATGCTTTGGATGAGTTGTTGGGATTAACCTCCTAGTCTGACGGAGGATAATTTGCTAGAATGCTTTCCCATTAGGATTTGCTTTGATAGTTGATTCAGTTGTGAAGTAATCCATCTCCAAAAGCTAATCTTGCCATGGAATATATGCTTCAGGTGATATCTCTCTTTCTCACTCTCCTTTGCTTTATGTCATTGCTCTCATGTCATGCATATTGCATATCTTATTACATTGAGGACAATGTGAAGTTTTGGTTGGGGGGTGAGAGATTCCTTAGATGATGAATCTGCTAGCTTTTGTGACATGTCAAGCAAAGATGTAGAAATTTTTCGATTTTTCAAAAATTCAAAACTCTTTTGGAAAACTTTGATTCTATGCATTCGAGATAGCATGGGTATAAGAAGATGAGATATGAAGTGAGAGATGTTCCAAGCTTTGAACTTCTCTTAATATCATGGTTTTATATGTGAATTCACCTATTTTTATGATTGATAGAAAATTTGAACACCTTTTGCACCTAGTTCACATTACACGATTTTCATGATTTGAAAAGGATTGTGTGATTTATGAATTAGCTAGACTTTGATTTGAGGTATTGAGAAACCAAGCCGGGGTACTTTGTCCATCCTTGTCCATGGGAAAATAACGAAAGATATGGATTTCTAAAAATCCTATCTAATGTAAAAGAAAAAGGAAAAGGAAGGATGAAATTGGGAATGATGGAAAAATGGTGGAAATTTCGATTAAGGCTACCTACTACCAACCGGGGGATGGTCTACCCGTAACCAAAGCCGGAAATGGGACGTAGTGTGAAAGTCGTCGGAAGGACGGTAAGGCAAATTCCTGTCATAGGCTTGTTGTTGCTCTATACACCTTAAAATCTATAGTTTAGTTAATCTATGAAGAAGATAATCCCGGAAACTCATGAGATGAGCCTTCATTATGCACACTAGGTTGAATTTGTTCAAATTCTTCTATTTGTCAATCAATCAGCGGAAATTTCATATTAACACTTATTATGTTCTGAGAGTTTAAGGTTTCAACCTTTATCACCGAATTTTTTTTATTTTTACGCTTATGTGTCTTAGAATGTATAGAAGAATAGTTTCTAGAGGAGAGTTGGGTTTTGGAGAATGAAACTTGTTTCACGCATGTTTTACTCGGGACTAACAAAATGCTGGTTGGGGGGGTGTGTTGAGCTCTTAATTGTGCATATTCTAACCCCAATTCATCACTCATTATGCACGGTTTACATGTTTAAAGGACCACTCTAATGCATGATTAGTGATTGTAGGAATAAGATGGAGATTTCACAAATTGAAGACTAAATGGAGCTCCTTAAGAGCATTGAAGACCATAGGATGAAGGATAAAGGAAGACCAAAGAAAGACAAGCAAGGAGAGAAGAAAAAAAGAAGAAAGAAAGAAAGAAATAATGAAGAAAGAGTAGCCTAGACCGGTCAAGACCGGTCGGCCACCCATCTACCTGCCAAGAAGCACACTGACAGCCAGCCCGACCGGTCAAGACCGGTCGGCCATGGCTGCTGGACTAAAGGGATTCCCAGTCCGACCGGTCAAGACCGGTCGGCCAGGTAAAACAGCAAGGTTTCTAATTTTGGCTCCGGATTTCTCTGCGCAAGTGCATTACTCTACGCGAAATCTGGAACTTTCTTGCATAAAGGACACCTCCAAGCTATAAAAGGACGTCTTCCCTTCATACCAAGGAGGCTAGAACATGGGGATTGCTTAGGAGACGGATTCTACTTCGAGTTTCTAGTTTTCTTCCTGTTTTAGTTATTTTTTTATGTTTTTAGAGGCTTCTAGTTCAAGGATGTTAGAGATGAACTAAAACCTCTTAGTTAGGGCTAAGAGGTGAAGCTTTTGATTCATTTTTGATGGATTGATGCAACCTAGGTTTCCTTTTTATGATTTAATTGATGAATTTTAGTTAATGTGAGTTTGAATCAAGTACTATTTTGGTTTCTACTTTGATCTCTTGATGACTCCGGGCTCATGTGATTCTTAGTGATCCTAGCTTAGTATCTTAAGCTTTGAGCATTGTTTATGCTTGTGTAGTTCATTGATCTACCATCGACTCTGGGCATGGTAGACGTTTTGATTGCCTAGTATGCAATGGCCTGATTTTCATGTGGGAACTCATTCAACTAAAGTTCTTATCCTTTGTCATATAATTAGAAATAGCTGTTTGTTCATTGATTTTGATTTAATTAGAGTTCTAATCATGAGTTGTAATCAAGTCTAGTGACAGGATTTGGTGAAAGCTATGGTTATGAATCTCAACTAGATTAGAAAGAGGCTTGGCCTACACAATTGAGTGTGCCCAAGGCCTGAACATGGTTGTGGGAATCAAATCAATGAATAAGCACTTATTTTGGATAATTGTTGATTTAACCGCTCTATATTCCGATCGGATAGAGATATGAATTCGATTCCGATTGAGTTGTGAGAGACCTAGTTGTGTTGATGCATTGAAACTTATCAAAAGTGGATCCTTGGCGCTCTAGTGCCTTTTTAGATTGAAATTACCTTAACCATTCACTGTTTAAACCCAAATCGCTATTTTTCAGTTTTAGTTCTTAATAGGATCTTAATTACTAGTTATTTTAGACAAATTCTGAGGATACCCATACATAAATCTCTGTGGATCGACCTCGGTCTTACCGAGATTATTACTACATCGCAACCCTACACTTGGGGAAGTGAACATAAGTCTTGAATTTCTCCCAACATAATGGTTTTATATGTTAATTCCCCTATTGTTGTTATCGATAGAAAATTTGAACACTTTTTACACCTAGTTCACATTACACGATTTTCATGGGTTGAAAGGATTATGTGATTTGTGGATTAACAAGACTTTGATTTAGAGGTGTGAGAAACCAAGCCGGGGTATTTTGTCCATCCTTGTCCATGGGAAAATAACGAAAGATATGGATTTTTAAAAATCCTATCTAAATCAAAAGAAAAAGAAAAAGAAAGGATGAAATCAGGAATGAAGGAAAAATGGTGGAAAATTCTGAAAAGGGCTACCTATTACCAACCGGGGGATGGTCGAACCGTAACCAAAGCCGAAAATGGGACGTAGTGTGAAAGCCGTCAGAAGGACGGTAAGGCAAATTCCTGTCATAGGCTTGTTGTTGCTCTGTGCACCTTAAAATCCTTGGTTTACTTAATCTATGAAGAAGATAATCCCAGAAACTCATGAGATGAACTTTCACTATGCACACTAGGTCGAATTTGTTCGAGTTCTTATATTTATCAATCAATCAGTGAGAATTTCATGTAGACACTTATTATGTTTTGAGAGTTAAGGTTTCAGCTTCTAGCACTTAATTTTTCCAAATTTTATACTTGTATCTCTTGGAATGGATAGAAACATGGTTTCTGAAGGAGAGTTGGGTTTGGAGTTTTGAACTTATTCACGCATGTTTTGCTCGGGACTAGCAAAAAGCGGGTTAGGGGGTGTGTTGAACCTCCAATTTATACATAGCCCACTACATCACATTATATGCATGGTTTTCATGATTAAAAGGCACATCTAATGCATGCTTTGTGATTGTAGGGATGAGAGCAGACTTCACTCAATTGGAGACCAAAAAGGGTCCATTTAGTACTTGTGAATGAAGGTCCAAGGTGGACCAAAGAAGGAAGAAGAAAGAGGGAGAAAAGAGAATAAAGAAAAGAAGAAAAAGAAGAAGAACAGTTGGTCCGACCGGTCGTCCGACCGGTCAGCCATGCCTCTGGACACCACTGGAAGAAGGACCAATTGGTCCGACCGGTCTTGACCGGTCGGCCAACCGGTCGGTGCTGCTGCTGAGCTAGCTGGACGTATGACCAGTTTGGTCCGACCGGTCGTGACCGGTCGGCCAACAGGTCGTGGCTCCTGGGAAACCCTCTGGACTGTTTGCAAAGTAGGTCTGACCGGTCACGGCTAAGCCAGTCCAACCGGTCGGCCACACAGAAAAATCAGCAAATTTCTATTTCTGGTTCCGAAATTTGCTGCGCACTAAGTAACCTTATGCGGTTTCTGAAAGATTCCAACGCAACCGAGCGTCCTCACTATAAAAGGACACCTAGGGGCTCTTCCTAGGTCATCATAGAAGCTAAGGGACGTGGTGCTAGAGAGAGGAAGCCGTCGTGGAGCGTCTGCAACCCTCCAAACTCCGATTTTTCTAGTTTTTATGTTTTTTCATGAGTTTTAGTTGTAGTATGACAATGCTCGGCTAGAATCTCTCAGCTAAGGCTGAGAGGTGAAGCTTGTAGCCAATTTCCATGTTTGATTCAGTTTAATTCAAGTAATTTCAATTCAAGTTTGGGTTTTTAATCTTTTAGTCCCTTAAGTTGGTAGTTTGAGATGTTTTATGAGAGTTCATGTGCTCCGGACATTAATTCCTTGCAATTCTCTGAGATTATCATATGTCGTGGTGTTTAGATTCGAATTATAGTAATCCTTGAGCAAGCCATAGTCCATAGGCATGGCTGTTACTCCGAAGGCTATGATTTCGAAGTCTACATGTGTTGAATGGGACTAGAGCTTGGAAGTTCAACTTGAATGGGATTGAATGTGTTTAATGCTTTATTTTCCAACTAGATGAGAGATAGGACTTCAAATCTAGTTGTGTATCTTGCTTGGATTGATTGGATTGACATGGGATTGCTACAAGTGGATCCTTGAATGCCTTAGTACCTTAAACTACTAATTTTCATTAAGTTACTGTTTTAGAATAAATATTCCAATTAAACCTCATATCTATTGCAAACTGAGTTGCTGGAATAGTTTGTAATCTGTTTTCTAATTCCCTGTGGATCGACCTCGGTCTTACCGAGTTTTATTACTACATTGCAGCCTTAGACTTGAGGCGAGTAAAAACGCATCATTATAATGCACCGCAACAGGGTTGTCTGCCCTCAGAATCCTCGAATTACCCTAATAGAGCGGTAAACAAGTCCAAGCACTTGGTCATTTTTAGCCCTGGGAAGTGCCCGGTTGGTTTGGAAATCGACTGGCGCCAAGTGAAACGAAATGCGATCGCACTGACGCCAAAGTGGATCCAGCATCATTGCGATCCTTGTGGACATAATCCATTACTGTTCGAGGATGATCGCTACCAGTATTCACCGAATTCCATGATCAGACCGTAAACTGGTCCAGTACTTAGTCATTTTCAGCCTTGGGAAATGCTCTGTTGGCTGAAGATCGACTAATGCCAAGTAAACTAACCGCAATCTCATCCACGCCAAGGTAAATTCAACACTCTCGTGCAACAAAACAGTTGAGTCAAGCATTTACTGGGTACTGATCCCTATCTTTTATCAGAAATTGTCATAAATGGGCATTTATCAGACCCGATACTTAGCCATTTGTAAGCATCAGAAATGGTTGATCCAGTCAATCAAACTTAAACTTCTCAAAGAAATATAGCTTGATACAGCTTCTCCCAATGACCCAATCATTCGAAATATCGATTATCAATAATGACGTAGTCGAAATTAAAGATACGCATAAAGCAGATTAACCAAATCAAGTGCATAATTCACCCAGTGTACTAAACATCAAGCATAAGTGCAATCTTGTCTCGAGCATGCAATCAAGCATATTTACTTTGTGCTCCTTGTATCCATTACATAAATTTTATTCATCCTGGATCGAGATATGAAACTAAGTCAAAGAGACTATGGTTATCATCAAGAACCGTAATCAAAGAGTTCTAAAACATCTGAAATATTTCATTATGAACTATCATCGCTAAGACCAGTTGATGTACGTCCCATCCAAAACGGGATCTGTCAATTGAGTAGTTAAGGTAATAGTGGTGTGTCTTCTTGAAGGTCACTCACCGACAGAAACAGTCAATGACACTATGTTGTACCACCCAATAGCCATAAATGTGTCTTCCTAAAAGTCACTCATCGACAGAAACGGTCAGTGACACTGTGTCATACCATTTGGTAGATATAATGCGTCTTCTTGAAAGTCACTCACCGACAGAAATGGTCAGTGACACTATATTATACCATTTAGCAGTTATGATGTATCCTGAAAGTCACTCACCGACAGAAACGGTCAGTGACACTGTGTTATATCATATGGCAACCGTGATATGCCTTCTGGTGGTCACCTGTTCACAGTAAAGGATACTGACATTGTGTTGTCCACGGCAACCATGGCATGTCTTCCTGAAAGTCACTCACTGACAAAACGGTTAGTGACACTATGATACACTACATGGGAACCATGGCGTGCCTTCCTGAAAGTCACTCACTATAGAAACGGTCAGTGACACTGTGAGGCACTACATGAGAATCATGGCATGTCTTCTTGAAAGTCATTCCATCCACAAAGACGATCAATGACACTGTGATACATGACTTAATTAAAATCATGGTTGTTACTCAACTAGGAACACCCGAAAGAACATGGGACAAGCATTTAACTTGTCTAAACGATGGTTCAGTTCACAAGAAACCCGAAACTTAGTCTCTATGACCGTGAACTCAAGACTATAGTCCTTGTTGATTTAAATTACTTGCTCGATCTATCCGAGTTTTGTCTCTAATATTCCATCTATTGTATAACTACATTCATAGTGAAATCTTGTCACTTTGTGTCGTGGTCTTCTCCCGTAAGGGTTTCCACGTAAAAATCTTTATGTTGTTTGTGGTATGCTTTATTTACATTTATGCTCTTTTAATTCTCTATTTAATCCATCTATGATGCATGCATACATTTACTTTTACCTTCTAATCAAGGGTGATCATCTATTAATGTAATTAAGGGCTCGTGTCAGTTCACAGCCTGGAGTATAAAAGATCTCAGAATCTCTGGAATAAAATTTGCCTTGCGATATCTTTTCTCGTGTGTACTTCGTGATTGCTTGTGATTGTCTATGAACGTCTTTATACTTAGAATTCCCCAGAACAATGAAACACAGGAAAAACTGTCAATGAGCATTTTTTAGGTTTAACAAAACCAAAGAGATGTGGAGACTTCAATCACTTCATCCACACAAATCGGGATGGTCTCCACATAATCTAATTTCACCGGTGCTTCCACAATTTTTGATATTTCAGTTTGGCACTCCATGGAAGAAAGCTTTTTAGGCACCGGAGGGCTCTCCCTCAAGGCATGCACTATATCCTTAATCATAAGATCATCCCAATCTTCAAAATAAGCCAAACACTCCTCTAGAGTGTAGTCGACCTCAGGGGAGGAAGTTTTCAGATTTAGACCCTTTATGTCTTTCTCCTTCTCAGACTTTTGTGTAGGTTGGAGTGGGTCCTCAACCTCTACACTTTCAAAAATTGGCCTCTCTGTAGGCAAGTCAAGCACTAATTCTTTCAATTCCTACATAACAGATTTGTGTAAATCAGAAATTGGTGACTTGTTAAGTAAACTTTCAAAAATTGACTCTTCCAAGGCCTCATTAATAATCAAATTGGTTTCATCGCTAGAGTATGCCACACATGTCTTCAAACTTTCAGGTAGATCGGGTTGGAAAAACTCTCCATCTTCCATAGATTCTATCATGTTTATCTCATGAGGATCATCATCATCGTCCTAATCTTCAAAGGGATCGAAGCAAATAACATCTAGAGGATCAAAATTCTGATTTAAAATGAACTCCTTTTCCACGATGGACTCGATAAAGTCTACCTCATGGATATCATCATCATCCCTATGCCTTTTGCCCATATGGAACACATTCACCTCTAATGTCATGTTCCCAAAGGACAATTTCATCACCCCATTCCGACAATTTATAATTGCATTTGATGTAGCCAAGAATGGGCGGCCTAAAATTACCGTTATTTGAGTGCTAGTATCCATAACCGATTACATGTCCAAGATGATAAAATCCACCATATATTAGAATTTGTCAACTTGGACCAATATATCCTCTACTACTCCTCTCGGCATACGAATAGATCAATCAACGAGTTGCAATATGGTTTTGGTGAGTTTTAATTTACCAAGACCCAATTGCTCGTATACCGAGTATGAGATCAAATTTATGCTTGCCCCCAAATCTAGTAATGCACGCTCAATCCGGTAGTCACCAATGATACATGAGATTGTGGGACTACCGGGATCCTTATATTTTGTAGGGGTCTTTTGGATGAGAATGACACTCACTTGCTCATTCAAAAAGGCCTTTTGTTGCACATTATATTTGCGTTTGGTTGTGCATAAGTCCTTCAGGAACTTGGCATAAGAGGGGCTTTGTTTAATGACATCAAGCAATGGAATGTTGATCTTGACTTATCTGAAAATCTCTAAAATATCATAAAAGTTTGGGAGAGATTTTGGGCCAACCAATCTCGAAGGGAATGGTGATATGGGCTTGTGAACTTGTTCCGTTTCTTGTGGGGCTAAGCTAGGTCTATCACCATTCTCAGAAATTACTGGATCATTAGGATTGTCGGCCTTCACAGGAATAGATTTGTCTACTAGTTTACCACTTCTAAGAGTCTTGATGGATTTTGCTTGCTCCACATGTCGGTTGAGGAGATTACGGGTGCTTATTTCATATGCTTGTTTAGGATTTGGCTGAAGTTGGGCCGGAAAGGTCCCTTCCCTAGCATTCAAGCGTCCCTTAATCTCATCAACCGACACCTTAAGCTCTTAGAACATTTGTAAATTTGATTGATCAATTTGTGTTTGCCCTTGCATAAACGCCTTTAAAGTGTCATCCATTGAGAATTGAGGCGGGGCCATGTTTTGCATGGGTGGCCCTCCTTAAGAGTTGGTAGGATTGACCGTGGGACCATTCCTCCAACTAAAATTTAGATGGCTCCTCCAAATAGAGTTGTACGTGTTACCTACTAGTCCATTAAAAGGCTGTTGATACCCATATGCGGTGTTTGCTTGCTCTTGTAACACCTCTTGAAATGTGGGAATTGTAGGACAATCTTGCGTAGAGTGTACATTAGCGGCATAAATTCGTACACGTTTTCAATGACTTTCATGGACTTAGAAACTCCACTTTTACTTAGTTCCATGGCCTCAATTTTTCTTGTGAGGTTAGCTATCATTGCGTTTACATCATCTTCCTCCTTAAGGATGTAAATCCCTCCTTTCTCTTTTTGTCGATGAGGCTTTAGGTTACTAGACTTGTCCAAGGTATCCTATGATTGGGCAATCTCGGCCAACATGTCTAAGTAACTCTAAGCCTCATCTGAATTTTTGCTCATGAACTCACCAATGCACATCATCTCTACAAATTACCGCATGTTGAAATTCAATCCATCATAAAAGAAGTTTATAATTCGCTAACTTTTGTAGCCATAATGTGGGCGAGTAAGAGGTCCTTAAACCTTTCCCAACTTTGAAAGAACGACTTACCTCTTTTCCCAAAAAGTTCATGATAGATCTTTGAAGGGTGTTAGTTTTATAAGCCGGGAAGAACTTTTTCAAGAATTCTCAGGTTATCTCAGTCCATGTCCCTATCAAATGTGGTCTAAGAGAGTGGAGCCAACCTTTGGCTCTTTCTTTCAATGAAAAGGGAAGCAATCTAAGTTTGATGACATCCTCTAACACATTGTTGTATTGCAAAGTAGCAACAACCTCATCAAACTCTTTTAAGTGTAGATATGGGCTCTTAGAATCTAGCCCATGGAACTTAGGTAAAAGTTGAATTACCCCCGGCTTTATATCAATGTTCCCCCCGGTGGTTAGTAGAACCACACATGAGGGTGTAGTCATATGGGCCGGTTGTAAGTAGTCACGTAAAGCTCTCATTGGAGGAACATTGTGCACCTCATTCTCTCCTGCTCTCTCTTGATTTGCTTTTGTAGTTGGAGTAGGAGCGGGAGGATTCCTTAACAGTGTTTGATCCATACTCCTTGAACTTTTACAATGCTTTATGTATTTTCTAACTCATCTATGGACGGAGAGTGGTCCAACTAAACCTCCTTCAGTTTAGAGAAGAATTGTGTGATCACATTCCTAATGGGACATAAACCACAAAAACAAAAATCTGAATTAAATTCTAGATTTTAAAAATAAAATCTAAAAATAAAATTAAAATTCTAGTAAAGCTAAAAACTGAAAATTGAAAGAGTCTTAGTTAGAAGGATAGTACCCGATTTTCTTATAATAGAAGAACTTCCTACAAAACAAAACAAACTTTGTTAGTTCTAGAATTCAGAAAAAAAAAAAAAAAAAAAAAACTAGTTGTAAAAAAGCAATAAACCCTAATTAATTCTACTCTATAGCTACTAAAACAATTAGAACCATTTAACCTAACTTCCCCGGCAACAGTGCAAAAAACTTGTTCGCTCGCCTCAAGTGCAAGACTTGCAATGTAGTAATAACTCGGTAAGACCGAGGTTGATTCATAGGGAATTAGAGTAAACCAATTCAAAGCATCCCAGTAACTTCAAATTTCACAATTTTGAAGTTTGATTTTAATAACTTAGTAAAACAATAACTTTTAGAAAAATTTGATAATTAATGGAACTAAAGTCTCAAGGATCCACTTGTAGTAGTCCAATGTGAATTCATTCATCCAAGCATAAACACAACTAGATTCAATGTTCTATCCCTTATCTAGTTGGAAGATAAGGTATTCAATCACACACAATCCCACTTAAGTCAGGAAATCGGATTCTAGCTCTAATTAAGCACATAGAACTTGAACTTGTAGTCTTCAAAGTAACAGCCATACTAAGAGATCATGGCATGCTCTAGGGTTACTACAATTCAATTTTAATCAATTCAAATATGGTAATATCAGAGAATTACAAGGAACTCATGTCTAAAGTACATGAACTCTCATAAAACTTCTAAAAATACCAACTTTATTCAAACTAGAACTTAAAAATCGAAACTTTAAATAAGAATAGTTGCAATAAATGAATTAACCATTGAAACTAGCTACAAGCTTCACCTCTTAGCCTTAGCTAAGAGGTTCTAGCCGAACATTGTCATACTACAACTAGAATCAAAAGAAAACTACTTGAAAGCATAAGAAAACTATAAAAACCCTAGTTGGAGGAGTTGTAAACGCTCCACGAAGATCATCTCTACTTCCTTGAACTTCCAAAGCCTTCTATGATGCCTTAGGAACAACGTAGAGGTGTCCTTTTATAGTAAAAATCCGTCACCGACCTGGAATCTTCGAAAGATTGGAGAGTCCTTACGTAGTCGGGATGCAGGCCAGCCGACCGGCTGGATGTTGCACAACAACATACCTTTAAAAATCCTCAAACCGACCTGTCTGCCAGCCAGTCGGACCACAGGTCAGACTGTGTAAAAATGTGTCCAGAGAAATTCTGGTTTCTGCAAGGTTTGCCAACTTATTGCTGCAGTGGCCAGCCGGTCGGACGATCGGTCGGTCTCTCTATAACTTGTAATTTTTTATGTTTTCTTTCTCCATCTTTCCTCCACCTCTTGTCCTTTCTTCCTTTGATCTTTAAGGATACAAAGTGAGTATTTTAACATCATATAAGTGAAATCTCTCTCGTATTCCTACAAACACAAAAACATGTATTAGATTAGTCTTTAAACATGTAAACCATGCATAATGTGTAATGAATTGGGGTTAGAATATGCACAATTCAGAGCTCAACAATCACCATACTACCATCTCGGTGGTGTGTTATATACTATGCAATCTAGATCATCTGTTGGACCACATTTCCAAAGTGCCAATTGTCTCTAAAAGCATTCATAGGAACTTCTTGCAACGGGAAGCTAGGCAAGTCTCATCATGAAATCCACCACCTTGTCCACTCATTTTGTCACATCATTTAGGACATGGGCCAAAAAGTGAGGAAGCTCCAAAACTCATGTGGGCCGCATGACAAAAAAGTGGGTAGGGAAATGCCGACCATTGAATAGGGGTGTCAATGGGCCAGGCTTAGGCTTGAAAAATCAGAATTTAATCCAGGCTCGGCCCATTAAAACCTCCTAAGGGTCCACTGGGATGCTTATATGTCAGTCATACCATTCACTAAGGTCATTCCTAATAGTTTGAACTGAAAACATAAAAATATTAGCTGATTCGAAAATAAAATAGCCTAAGAATGTTTCAACGTGTATGTTCAATCCTCACCTTTTCCTATCATGTAGCCCACTTGATTTGGATCTGCTTCATTTTTTGGCCCATATTTTAACATGATCTGAAAAAAATGGATGGACGGGGTCAATTTCTGACAAACATCATAGTAGGCCCCACCTAGTTGGCGTCCATCCAAAGTTGAAGTGGATTAGGTATTATTGGGGCAACATATGACCATGGGCCCACCTTGATGTATGTGCTCCACGTGGTCCATCCAGTTTTGTGGATCATTTAGGATATGGTCACAAAAATAAAGAAGATCTCGATCTCAAGCGGACCACACCATAGGGATTTAATTCCCGCCATTAAAAACTTTTTGAGGGCAAGAAAAGTTTTGATCATGCTTATATTTGTCTTTTCCCTTCATCCAGGTCTATGTGACCTTATAAACTAGATGGAAAATAAACATTACAGTGGGGTCTAAGATTTTTTTAAAGGTGGGTTTTCAATGACCATTGTTTCCTATGGTGTGAGCCATTTGAGATTTGAATTTGTTTCAGTTTTTGGCCAAGATAGAAAAACTGATGAAAAACAAGGATATAAAATATACTTATTAAGGTGGCTCCTACTGTCATAGCAACACCCACTATACTGTTACATAAGTAACCCTAATCCGCTTCTGCTCAAAGTGGAAGGATAATTTGTGCCAAAGCCTCTCGCATGAAGTCCTAAATTGGGAGCTTGGTGGGCCCACTGTGATGTTTGTGAGAAATCCACCCTATCCATATGTTTTTCCATATCATTTTAGGACATGAGACAAAAGATGATGCAGATCCAAAACTCAATTGGGTTGCATGACAGGAAAAAGTGAGGATTGAACATACACCATTGAAACATTTGTAGGGTCATAGAAGTTTTGAATCAGGCTAATATTTTTGTGTTTTCACTCATCCCAGCAGGAATGACCTTATGAACAGTATGGATGGCATATAAACATTGCGATGGACCTTAGGGAGGTTTCAATGGTAGGCGTTTGCCTACCTATTGTTTCTTATCGTGTGGCCCACTTGAGTTTTAGATATGCCTCATTTTTTATCTCATGTCCTAAAATAATCTAGCAAAATGGATCAACGGGGTGGATTTCTCACAAACATCACGGTCACCCCACCTAGCTTTCCCAGTAGGAACTTCTCACAAAGGCTTTAGCATGATGTGAATGGGATTTGCATAACAAAACACGACATTTTGTGGGTACCATGGTGATGTGACAAAGTTCTATAGGCCCACCATAATGTTAGATCCACATCGTTTATACATTTTGTCATATTAATTTAGGTCATGAGCCAAAAAATGTGGCAGACCTAAAGCTTAAGTGGACCACATAACAGAAATTAGAGGAGATTGAACACAAACAATTAAAAACTTCTTAGGGCCACAAAAGTTCCGGGTCAAGCTGATATTTTTGTTTTCCCTTCATCCAGGTCTATCTGACCCTATGAACAAGTTGGATGGCATAAAACATCTTCGTGATCCCTATGAAGGTTTCAACGGTGGGCATTGTCGCCACCACTTTTTGTGGTGTGGTCCACTTGAGCTTTGGGTCTAACTCATTTTTTTATGATGCCCTAAAATGATGTGGCAAAATTGATGAACGTGCTAAATATAAAATACATACATCATAATACGGTTCATAGAACTTTGCCACATCAACACAGTAGCTACGCAAAAAAGCTTGGACAAAAGTTATGAGAAGGGCAACTTTGTCATTTAAAAAAATACTTTAACTTGAAGTCGCATATCGCATTCTGTGATAAGTGTTAAGTCAAAGGAGGAAAGCTTAAAAATTAACTCTTTTCTTCAGTGAAAATCCAAATTAAGCACTTGAATTTTTTTATTTATCAAACGATCTGAATTAGAAAACATCACTGAAAATGGCTTATTTCAGCATTAAGTGCTTTAGTTAAGTTTTACCAAACACGCCCTTAGTCTCCAAGGGAGCCTCCAGCAAGTGTAAACATAGATCCTTAGATTAGGATTGAGGCTATTAGTTAGCCTAAAAAACCATTATATGTCCTTGTGTAGGGCTGTAAAGGTTGGGAGTAACCTATTGAAACTCTTAAATAGTGAAATCCAGTACACTTAATGGATGAGTGCATCAACCGACAGTGGAGTAGGTAAACAGAACCACTATACATGCTTGTGCTCATGATTATCTTTAAGCATCTCTTTCTAAATATGCTTATGTGTTTAATTAGTTGAATTATGAATGCATGATTAGATGCATGTTAGGAATTGTATGGTTTACGCGTGAATATACACAAGCTCACTATCTCCTTATAGGCTACTTGCTTAGATTGATGAATCTTTTGTACTCTATGTGATTGGACCAACTTGGCTTGAAAGCCTAAGTGTTAATTACTTAATTAAGTTTTAATTGGAAAATATTTTAATTATGCATGAATTTTTAAGTGGTCCTATCCACACCCCCACCCCCCTAGGATTTAGCATTGCTCCTAGTAGCTAAACCAAGCTTCTACACATAGCACCTAAGTGTGAGAAAGGTGAAATTTTAGAAACACTTCTCGAGCCTACCATAGTGTAGCAAGGGTTTACCCACACGACCCATTCATTTTTTCTAGCTCATGTGGACTAGAACTGTACACGAGCTTAACCGGGCTGAACTTTGCCCTAGCTCAGCTCAGCTCAGCTCATTCAACCAAGGGGCCTGGCTCGAGTTCGGCTCAGCTTGATCATCAAGCCTACCTGGTCAGCTTGGCCTAGTTTGGTAATCGAATCGAGCCGAACTCAAGCCAAGTTTGAGCCAATTTGAGTTCTAGCTAGTTTCAAGCTAGGTTCGAAGTGATTGAGTTTTATTTCTTGGGCCGGATCAAATTTGGCTCATTTGATTGGTTTGATTTTGTAATTATAGACAAAAGAAGTGAAGTGGAGAGGGGGTGCTCGGCACTCGGTCGGGACTCGAATAGGGTTGCAAACTTAGAAGCTATGGTTTTTTTTCTTTTGTATTGATATTAGATTCATACTTGGCCAAGCCAGGCCGAATCGGGCCTTAACCTCAGCCAAGGTTCGAGCCGAAACCAAACCGGGCAAGCATACTGCTTGGGCTAGGGCTTATTTTGAAACGAGCTGAGATTTCTAGCATGGCCCGACCTGAACAGGTTGTTTGAGCCGAACCAAGCCGAGCTAAATCAGGCTGAGCTGAGCTGAGCTGAGCTGAGCGACCTAACCGAGCATGCTGCGTTTGTGTTCAGCTCTAACGTGGACCCGCTAGGCAGTGTGGATTGAACGTCCATCATTAAAAACTGTTGGGGCCTCTCTTAAAAATAAGCAACAGTATTTTAATGAGCCCACAGTGTCCATCCTCTCTTAAAAATAAGGCAGAACCGAATCTCAGGTGGACCGCATTCCTATCCTTGTACAATCTCACATACAAAGAAATCAAGATTACCAATGAAGCTGACTGCCATTGATGGTTAAAATAAATAAATAAATAAATAAAAAATAGAAGGAAAACAAAATAGAAATTGTAAGGATTCTAGCCATTTGATTGATCTTCTTAACATTTGGTCAATTAACTCCTTGCGAACTATGCGTCCATCAATAAGCAACGGTAAATTTATCCAATGATTAGGATTTTTTCTGTTAGAAAATTGCATTGAAGCATGCGATCAGTGCGATTTCATCTGTGGAAGGACCCACCAAGACTGATAATCCAGACCATTCATCTGATATGCCCCACTGCAGATGGATGATGATCCAAAATTATCCTAGACTCAATGATTTAGCCATCAAAGCAAGATAGTCCTGTGCCCGAGTGGGATGGTGACGCTCACCAGATCTTGATCCTATCATAAAAACATGGGCCCAACTTATGGGGAGTTACGGACAGAGGACCCCACTTCTAACCATGGGAGTTACGGACAGAGGACCCCACTTCTAACCATAATTAAGCGCAACTCACTATGGGTGCAATTCGGTTGGGTTGAGGGCAACTAGAGCGAGCCCAATCCAATCCCATGAGGGCCCGAACCATAATCCAACCCAACATGAATTCCAACTCGCAGTTCCCAAACCTAACCCAACCCAACTATTACGGATGAATCTAGTCGTGTCTGTTAACATCAAATTCTGGCAACAGGTTCCCTCCTCCACAATATATGATCCTTTCGGAGATGGCCCTCCTCCTCAACTAAAAATCAATGGGAGAAGTTAAGGGTGGCCGACGCTCGGCCGTTAGCCCTCCGATGCCTAAGTTAGAGATAGGCTTGAGAGTAAGATGAAGTGTGAAACGTAAGATTAGAGGTTGTGTACCTTTATCATCTGTGGGACCATCTATTTATACAGATCCAGGTGATCCAGTTTGTTACGTAAGTTGTTAAGATCTCTCCTGACTTCAGGGGATAAGGTGTTTATCTCATTAGGTCCCAGATAAGGCTCTTATGTGATCGACTTAGACATCTGACTGATTACGTTCCTTGGAGGAGGTCCCCTTTGGTTCGGAACTATGAGTAGAAACAAACCCAGACCGGCCTATATAGGCTGCTGGGACTATGAGACGAGGGGCGTCCCCACCAAATGACCAGAGACCAGGGCTACTCGGATACGAACGACGACTATTGGCTGATGAGCAAGCTTCCTTAGTATATGAGATACGACCACCTTGGCTCGCCAGATAGCTTATCTGCTCGCAACTTGTGATACTTAGAGGCGCTCGCGGGTCGTATGTACGTGATCCTAAAGACGTTCGAGATCTGCAGGCTACGAATTCCTTCGACCAACTTTATGTACAACAGATGCCCCCCAAGTCTTTTGTTTTGAGCAGCTAAGCGAAGGAATTAACTATGAATATAACCGCCTAGCACGTCTTTCAAAGGAAAGAAATCATACATGATTGAGCCTGCGTTGATGAGCGCCAGTTTTTCGGCCGAAAGAAATGAAGCGGTACTCGCCACGTGTCTTCAGGAGTTAATGCCCGTGCCCGTTCGACTATCGTGCTAAACAAAGATTCGTCGCGTGTTGTTCAAATCTTGACAGAATTATTGCATATAAATATCTGGACACCTGCAGAGGATTTCTTTACTCTGAAACTTTCTGTAGAATTTTCAAAACACTCTCCTTCCTTTTTCTTCTCTGGCGAGACCTCGTTCTTGAGGTATTTCCTTTTTTCTTTTCTACTTTCTTCTTTTCTATGGCAAGGGATTCAGACAATGAAGTTGTGCCTTTGGGGGATGAAACTCTGGATTCCTCCAGTTCAAATAACGCAAGGGTACCAGTGGGGAGGTACTCTGCGTCTGGGTACCCTTCTATAATGATGGAGAAACATTTGAACGGTTTACGAAAAAAATACCGGATTCCCGACTCCGTCATTCTCCGATTGCCTGGAGATGGAGAAACTCCGGATTCTCCACCATCAAGCTACGTGGCCTTGTATAAATACTTTTTTGAGCTTAGCATACGTCTCCCCCTTCATCCTTTTATTTAGGACGTGCTCCGTATTTATAAGATCGCCTCTAGGCAACTCAATATATATGGCTGGAGAGTTGTGCTGAGTGCCTATGTCCTTTGGAAGCAAGCCAGTAACGGGGACTTGATGGCCGATGAATTCTTGAAGATGTTCCAACTTAAGAAAGCCCCATCCAGTGAGGGTTGGTGTTCGCTCGCCTCAAGTGCAAGGCTGCGATGTAGTAATAATTCTCGGTAAGACCGAGGTCGATCCACAGGGAAAGAGGTAAACAATTCCAACTACTCTAATAAATAGAATCTAAGAAGTTTAGGAAAATAGTTTTTCACATAAAATAGAAAAATCTGAAAATAGGAAGAACTAAAGTATCAAGGATCCACTTGTAGTAGTTCAATACCGATCCATTCATCCAAGCACAACACAATTAGAATCAAAGTCTTGTCTCTCATCTAATTGGAGGATATAACATTCAAGCACAAACAGTCCCACTTAAATCCGGAAATCAGATTTCTAGTTCTAATGAAGCACATAGAACTTGAACTTGTAGCCTTCGGAGTAACAGCCATGCCAAGAGACTATGGCATACTCAAGGGTTACTACAATTCGAATTCAAACAACCCAATCATGGTAATCTCAGAGAATTGCAAGGAACTCATGTCCGGAGTACATAAACTCTCACAAAACTTCTAAAAATCCAACCTTTATTTAAATTAGAACTTGAAAATCCATAAATAAGTAAAGGGTACTTGAAGAAACGAATTAAAGCATTGAAACAAATTACAAACTTCACCTCTTAGCTCTAGCTAAGAGGTTAGCTAAAAGAAAACATTAAAAACTAAAAACTAGAACTAGAAGAAGAAGAAAACTAGTTGTAGGAGGCTAGGCTAGGAAGCCTCCTAGGTCTTGATCTCTTTGCTCCCCACGTTGCTAGATGCCTTAGGAAGAGAATGGAAGGTGGCCTTTTATAAGAGAAATCCTGCACCAACTTGGAAACTTCAAGAAAACACGGAGTCCTTCCTCAATTTGGAAACTTGGCATTAAAAATTAAAGTTTCTGGAGTACCTTAGACCTGTCTGGCGACCGGTCTGGCAACCGGTCTAAGAAGAAAAAAACAGTCTAAAAAATAACTGTAGACCTGTCTGGCGACCGGTCTACAGATAGGTCTAGCAACAGGTCTAAGACAATTTTTCAGATTTTCTTCTTTTTCTCTTCTCTTTCTTTTTTGCTTCTTTCCTCCACCTTTTGCATTTGTTCTATTGATCTTCAATGCATACAAAGTGACTCTTTTAACCATGAATTGGTGAAATCTCCTTCACATTCCTACAATCACAAAAAGATGTATTAAATTAGTCTTTAAACATGAAAACCATGCATATAATATGATGTAATGGGTCGGCAAATGTATAAATTAGAGGCTCAACAGTTGGTACTATCTATGTTACTGGCAGCAGGAGAATTTCATTTTATGTAATCCTTTTTCGAATTATCCCAGATGGAGGAGACAGTGGTTTTATGTCTCTAGTAACTGGAAATCTGACGTGGGGTCCAACCCCAAGGGTCATAACATTAGTCGCTTCTTTTGTGAAGGTGGGTGAATCTTCACTTCTGTACAAGTACGAGTATTGTTCACTCCCCAAGGGTAGAGTTGCGAAGTAGTAATAATTCGGAAAGACCGAGTATCATTCCCACAGATATTTATGAATGGGTATTCTCAGAATTTGTCTAAAATAACTAATAATTAAGCTCATATTAAGAACTAAAGCTGGAAAATAATGTTTTGGATTTAAACAGTGAATGTGTAAGGTAATATTAATCTAAAAAGGCACTAGAGCGCCAAGGATCCACTTTTGATAAATTTCAATGCATCAACACATCTAGATCTCACATAACTCAATCGGAATTGAATTCATATCTCTATCCGATCAAAATATAGAGCGGTTCAATCAATAATTATCTAAAACAGTTGCTTCATTCAATGATTCGATTCCCACAACCATGCTCAGGCCTTGGGCACACACAATTGTGTAGGCCAAGCCTCTTTCCAATCTAGTTGAGATTCACAACCATAGCTTTCATCAAATCCTGTCACTAGACTTGATTATAATCAATGATTAGAACTCTAATTAAATCAAAATCAATCAACAAATAACTAATTCAGATTATAACAAAAGATAAGAACTTTAGTTGAATGAGTTCTCACATGAAGATCAAGCCATTGTACACAAGGCAATCAAAGGGTCTACCATGCCCGGAGTTGATGATAGATCAATGAACTACACAAGCTCAGAGGATAAGCTATTAAGTTTAGAATCACTGAGAATCAATGAGCCCGGAGTCATCAAGAGATCAAAGAAAAACCAAATTAGTACTTGATTCAAACTCATATTGAACTAAATTCTTCAATTAAAATGTAAAAAGAAAACCTAGGTTGCATCAATCCATTAAAAATAAATAAAAAGCTTCACCTCTTAGCCCTAGCTAAGAGGTTTTAGTTCATCTCTAACATCCTTGAACTAAAAGCCTTAAAAACATAAAAAAAACTACTAAAATTGGAAGAAAAACTAGGAAAACTTGAAGTAGAATCCGTCTCCTAAGCTCCATTGATGATCCCCACATCCTAACATCCCCTGGTATGAAGAGAAGAAGTCCCTTTTATAGATTGGCGCGAAAGATTCCAGATTGCGCAAGGAATTACACAATTGCGCAGAGAAAATTGGAGCTTCACGCACAAGCTCTGTTACGCTGACGACCGGTCGCACGACCGGTCTGAGCTCCTGGACGACCAGTCACATGACCGGTCTCAAAACCTTAAAAATAGTCCAGTGAGTTTTGTGTTTCTAGACTCATCTCGACCTGTCTGGTGACCGGTCTAGCGACCGGTCTAAGAGGAGAAAAACAGTCCAATAATAAACTGTACACCTGTCTGTCGACCTGTCTGACGACCGGTCTAGCGACCGGTCTATAGACAGGTCTAAGAACAAAATTTCATGTTTTCTTCTTGATCTCTTCTCTTTCTTTCTTGCTTCTTTCTTTCACCTTTTGGCACTTGTTCTATTGATCTTCAATGCATACAAAGTGTCTCTTTTAACTATGAATTAGTGAAGTCTCCCTCTCATTCCTACAATCACAAATCCATGCATTAGATTAGTCTTTAAATCATGAAAACCATGCATAATTAGTGATGAATTGGGGTTAGAATATGCACAATTAAGAGCTCAACAAGTATGATTCTACTTCTTTTACTTATTCAATTTTTCTCGTGTTCACAGGTATTCTGACTGGAAGAAAACCTAACTTGAGAGGAGGAATTAACAAGAAGATTGTCAAAGTCTTCAAGCTATCGGAGGACGACAGAGATATTAGCTTCACCCTTTCACTTCCACGACTCCCTGCTTCCAGCCTCATCTCCCAAGAAGAAGCGATGGTGAATGTTGGTGAAAAGAGGGGGGTGTTGCCTCGCCTGAAGGGTACTGCTTCGAAGAGGTAGAAGAGGATGGTGGCTAGCCCCTCTAATCTGCATGGAAGAACAGATGAGCCTACTCATAGCTCACCACCACGCAACCCTCCCCCAACTAAAGCTATCGTGGGGACTCCGATTGTTCCTCTTGAACAACCGATCATTGATATCGTTGATAATTCCCTAAGGGGTGACGAGGCGAGGCCAAGTCATCCTTCGAATGAGGGGAATTGCGGGCCTGCTGCTGCTCACGAGCTGGCTCCTGCCTGGGAGTTAATTCCTGCTCGAGAGCCATCTTTTACTCGTGACTCGAGCGCTACCAAAATGGTCGTGGCTCAACCTTTTGGGGTTGGGACATTTCTCATTCCAAGTCACTTGCAGCTTATTTGCAAATTTCTATTTGATAATGTTACTCCGCAATATCTTGGCACTCTTCCTGAGCCCAATCCGGAGGGTCTCTCTCTGGACGCAGGGATGAGTATGGTCCAGGTAAAAATACTTCTTCGTTTCTCACGCTCATCTACAGAAATTCATACATCTTTAATGACACCTCTTTTAATTTTCGAGCAGGATTTGGACCTTACCATACGGACGAGACGCAACATCGTTGCTACTCGTCGTATTATAGATGAGGCCGAAGAAAATAAGAAGGCCATGGAGAATGTGATCCAAGGGAGGGATCAAATCATAAGGGCTCGTGAGACTCTGATCACCAAGATAAATGAGGAGAAGATCCTCATTATCAAGATTTAGACCTTAACTGAAAGGTATCGGTCGTTGGACCTTAAGTTCGCGAGACTTGCCGAGATGAAGGAGAAGATTGAGAAGGAGAAAGAGATCTTTCGCCAGGATAAGATCTCTCTAAAAGAGCAGCTCACAGAGAGCAAGTCGCGACTCAAGGAGGTCAACGAAAGCTTGGAGAAGGAGAAGACTGCCCTCGCACAACCGAAAGTTGACTCCATCCATTGGGAAGAGGAGAGGGTGGCTTACGTCAAGATAGTATCCGAAGAAGGCCCCCGTGAGGTTCTGGAGTTCCAGACTTCGTAACTTTATGAAGACGAGCGGTACGAATCGTACGATGTTGGTTGCGATTTTATGATCAAAGTGATGCAACGAATTTCTCCGGCGTTCAACCTGGAGGAATTTGAAAAGGTCACCGCCGTCGTTGCTATTGAAGAAAGAGCAGCTTGTGCAAATGAAGTCACAGAGGCTACCGAAACTGCAAGAGCTCCTAAGACAGAACCTGAAGTACAGAGTTGTGCACCTCCTCCAAGCGATGCTCAAGAATGAGCAACTTATATGTTGATCTTGATCTCTCCCTTTTCTTTTTTATAGAAAATAGTTTAATATTTTTTATAATTGGATAAACTTTAAATAGAAAAGAATCATTTTGTCTTCTCTTTCCTGATTCATGGAAATGAACTCATGCTTGAATGTTTACTCAACCCATGAAAATGAGTTGGGCTCAATTAGGGAGGTGTTGGCGACCACATCCGCATAGAGATAGGCTGACCTATCATTTGAGTCTTTGTCTCTGCCGTAAGCAGAAGACTTAGTCAAGAGAACGTTTGTATTCTCTTCAGGGCTATTCGGGTCCAAAAATGGAATAGCAACCAAGTTATAGGTTTTATAGCTGATCAGCTAGAATAAAAAAGATCGTCTTTATTTAGATATGATTCAGCGTTCAAATCATGAATGCCTTATGAAAAAATATCAGACTAAATGTTCCACGTGCCAAGGGCGACGTAGGGGTCTTCCTCGCATGTTTTCTAGGTAGTAAGTACCTGGTCAAATAATCTTAATGACTCGATACAGGCCTTCCCAATTAGGATCCATCGACCAAGTGACTGTTCCAATGTTTTTTCTGAGCACCAAGTCACCGAGCTGAAAAGCCCTGGGTTTGATCTTTGAATTATGTTAACGGGCTATATGCTGTTCATATGCCGCTGCTCAAAGTCGAGATGTGTCCCTCTTTTCTTCTAGGAGATCAAGGTGAAGTTTTAAGCCTTCTTCATTATGCGCTGCCTCATAATGTTCTACTTGATGAGTGGGTACTTCGACTTCCATTGGGACGACTACTTCAGTACTAAATGCCAGTGAGAAAAGTGTTTCTCCCATTGACGTGCAGATTGTCGTCCTGTAAGCCCATAAAACCTCTGGTAGGAGTTCTAGCCACATACCTTTACGTTCATCTAGCTTAATCATTAGATGATGCTCGATAATTTTATTAACCGCTTCTACTTGTCCGTTAGCCTGAGGATGATTGGGAAAGTTCAAATATTACGTATCCTCTATTTCTCGCAAAATTCAAAGAACGCGGCATTATCAAATTGTCTTCCATTGTTAGAAATTATGGTATGGGGAAGTCCGTAACAGCATATAATATTCCTCCATATGAATTTAGTAGTTTATTTTTCAGTGATGGTGGCCAAAGGTTCCGCTTCAACCCATTTGGTGAAATAATCAACTGCCACAATTACGAACCTTTTTTGTCCTTTTCCCATAGGTAGTGGTCCAATTATATCGACTCCCCATTGAGCGAAAGGTTAAGGGTCGTCCATTGGATTCATTTGTTCAGATGGTAAATGAGGGATTGGAGAATATCATTGACATTTGTAACATTTCTTTAAAAATTCGATGGCGTCTGCCTTCATTGTGGGCCAATAATACCCTTGTCTCATTGCTTTGTACATTAGAGACCGTCCTTTGGGATGATTACCACGTAAAGTAAAACTTCTACGCAATAATTTTTTATTCTGTAAGATGTACCTAGCAGCATGATAGCGAATTTGTCGGGCTAACTTTTTATCGTCTGGGGGTTGTCCGCTTTGAAGGTAAAGGATGATGGGATCCATCGAACGTGAAGATAATTGTATTGTGGCGACTTACTCTGAAACAACTTGATCGATACTCAGGGCAGGGAGATGCTCGATAGGAACAGCTCGCGTCAGATCGGACTCAGGTGCGGAAGCTAATTTCACCCAAGAATCTGTGAGCTTGTTCTCCTCTCGAGGAATATGAATTATTTCATACTTGTTCAATTTAGCAAGAAAGATTAGTACTGGGGATTTGTACGAGGCCATCCTCTCTTCTTTCGCCTCAAATTCGTTAAGCACTTAATTTACAACGAGCTGTGAGTCGCTGTGAATGATCAGGTTCCTTATCGCGAGTATATTTGCTAATTCGAGACCAACTATTAAGGCTTCATATTCTGCTTCATTATTTGAGGCACGAAAGTCGAAGCGCAAAGCATATTTGAATTGCGATTCATTAGAAGCAGTTAGTATCAATCCAGCTCCACTGCCCGAGGAGCACGATGATCCATCTACGTGGAACGACCAAGGTGCTTGCCCATTTTCCAGCGAGTCATCATTGGAGGCAGGAACCATAGGGGTCGAATACGTAAATTTAGTAATGAAATCTACTACAGCTTGGGCCTTTACGGTAATTCGCAAGCAGAAGGTAATATCGTGTTCGCCAAGCTCGATCGCCCATTTAGTTAATCACCCAGATACTTCAGGTTTTTGAAGGACTTGCCTCAACGGATGATTGGTAGGTACTATTATAGAATGGGCCTGAAAATAAGGTCGTGGCTTTTGTGCTGCGGTTACCAGTGCCAGAGCAAGTTTCTCCATATTAGAGTATCAAGTTTCAGCATCCACCATTACACGATTGATATAATAAATGGGCCTCTGCACCCCGGAGTCTTCTCTCATTAAAGCGGCACTAACGACCATGAAAGATATAGATAAGTAAAGAAAGAGTTGCTCATGTGGAACAGGTTTTGATAAGATGGGAGACGCACTCATATACTACTTCAGTTGCTGAAATGCTTCCTCACATTGTTGGGTTCATGCCCAGTCGAATTTTGCAATCATATGAAGTAGTTTAAAGAAAGGAAGGCATTTATCAGAGGCATGTGAAATAAACCTGTTTAAGGATGCAATATGCCTGGCTAATCGTTGGACATCTTTGATAGTGAAGGGAGATTTCATTTCTATCAAGGTCTTAATCTTTTTAGGGTTTGCTTCGATCCCTCGCTAACCAACCATAAACCCAAGAAATTTTCCATTAGAAACCCCAAAAGCACACTTTTCTGGATTCAACTTCATCTGATACTTCTCATCAGATCAAAAGCTTCTCGGAGATCCGCAAGATGATCATCGGCCATAACACTTTTTACGAGCATATCATCGACATACACTTCCATGTTCTTGCCAATTTGTGCAGCAAACACTTTGTTGACTAGGCGTTGATAGGTGGCCCCGACGTTTTTGAGACTGAATGGCATCACTTTGTAATAGTACAGAACTTGATCAGTAATAAAGGTGGTATTCCCACAATTGGGTGGATGCATCATGTCTGGTTGTAACCAGAATAGGCACCCATGAAGCTGAGTGGGGCGTGTCCTACCGTTAAATCGACTAGTTGGTCGATGCGAGGAGTCGGGAAGCTATCCTTCGGGCACGCCTTGTTTAGATCGGAATAATCTACGCACATTCTTTACTTATCATTTGCCTTGCGTACGAGAACGACATTCATGACCCACTCTGGATAATCGACTTCTTCAATAAAATCAACGGCCAGCAATTTGTCGACTTCCGTTTTTATAACCATCTACCTTTCAGCTATGAACGCTCGTCGACGCTGATAAATGAGTTTGAATTTTGGATCAACATTCAGGCAATGGACTGCAACGTCGGGGTCGATACCTGACATATCTTTATGAGACCAGGCAAACACATCTTGATATTCGACCAAAAAAATGGTCAGCAGGTTCGGAAGACGCAGTCCAGAGATGATCCGACATGGACCTTCTTGGAAGGATCATCCTTAGATAAATGAATTTCGACCGTTTCTTCTCCGGGAGCTCCTGCCTGATACGTATCCTCCCTTAGATCTAGAGTTGTTGCTATCGGAGAGTTCACTGAATCACCTAAGATTGTCATAATAGGAGCTGGTTAGACATTCTTGCGGTCTTGTACCGCGATTTCATAACACGCTCGAGCTTCTTTCTGGTTTCCTCGAACTACCCCAATTTCGTTCAGAGCGGGGAACTTAATGCATAAGTAGAGGGGGTGTAAAGCTGCTGTTGAGCTCTTAAATGTGCATATTCTAACCCCATTTTATCACCAACTATGCTTGAAATACATGATTAAAGACCCAACTAATGCATGGTTTTGTGGTTATAGGAATAAGAGAGAGCATTCATCAATTGAAGACTTAAAGACGCTATTTACAAGCATTGAAGATCACAAGACTAAGCGTGAAAGGATGGAAGAAAGAAGCAAAGGAGAGAAGAAAAGAGAGCAGAAGAATGTACCCAAGACCGGTCGTCCGATCGATCATCCAAAGCCCAAGACCGGTAGTCCGATCGGTCCGAACACTTAAAAAATGGGCCCTGCGGCCAAAACTTACTGGACCTATCAGGACCGGTCGTGCGACCGGTCGTCCACTGCTCAGACCGGTCGTCTGACCGCTCGTTGAATTAAAATATGGGTCTGAATTTCCCGAAAACTCTCTGGACCATTTTTAGCCTTTTGAGACCTGTCGTGCGACCGGTTGTTCATGGTCTCAGACCGGTCGTGCGACCAGTCGGCTGCGTAACAAAGCTTCTTCTACAAGCTTCGAGTTTTGCTGCGCAAAGCGTATTTCTGCGGGATTTCTCGAAGTTTCTTCGCACCTAGGGCTCCAAAGCTATAAAAGGACTCCTCTACCTCGTTCCTAAGGCATCCTAGAAGAGATTTAGCACGGTGGGAGACGGCAGAAGTCGGATTTTGGAGTTCTACAATTCCTCCTAGTTTGTTTTTCTAGTTTTATATTTTATTTAGTTGTTTTCATGTTTCCTTGGATCATGAACGGCTAAACCTCTTAGCTAGGGCTAAGAGGTGAATCTTATAGTGAATCCAAGATGTTTCAATTCGTTTGATTTGGTTTCAAGTTGGATTATTAGTGAAGAACAATGGTTTGAAGTTTAAATAAAGTTCTAAGTAGTTTTTCTTAATCTTATGATGACTCATGGATGTTTAGAAGAATTGCTTGAGTTCTTAATTGTTTTGAGTTAGTCTAGACCTGTATGATCCGAGGAATTGTATTCAATACACGCTAGACCTATGATCCTCATGTGGGAACTTTATACCAAAAGTTCTATTTTTCTGAAAATTCTGGATTATGTGAGATTGTGTACGTGATTTGGATCAAGTTCAAATCATGATCTAGTTATACCTTGTGACAGGATTTAATGATGATTATGGTTGTGATCTTAACCTATTGGAATTAGGATTGACCTATGCAATTGAGTGTGCTTAAGTCCTACCTTGAATTGAGAGAATTATGTGCATGAATCACACGTATGACAGATTGATTGTTTTAACTGCTCCATCGGCCGGCTAGATAGGACTTAATTTCAATTCTAGTTGAGAAAGTGAGAAACCACAGCGAATTGTGCATCAAGGATTGCTACAAGTGGATCCTTGAACCCCTAGTGCCTTTTTATTATTGATTATCTTCAGTTTAGTTCAAAACATCTATCTACATCAATTTCCTAAAATCTGTTTAGTTAACTCTTCAGTAGAAAGCATTGGAAGTGTTTTGTGAATCTCTACACAAGTCCCTGTGGATTGACCTCGGTCTTACTGAGATTACTACTACATCGCAACCCTACACTTGGGGAAGCGAACAGCTACCCCTATCTTGGTGAGCGAGGGTCGGCCCAAGATAGCATTGTATGCTGATTTTCGATCAACCACAAGGAAGTTGATGAAAACGGTGACTTTGGTTGAGGCTTCTCCGAAAGTGATGGGGAGGTCAATGCTTCCTTCTGGTGTTACCACCTCACCTCTGAAACCAACAAGGGGGGTGGAGATTGGTTTGAGTAGATTTCTAGCGAGCGCATCTTGTTAAAAGCTTCAAGATAAAGGATGTCCGCAAAGCTACTTATATCTAACATAATAAGGTGAGTTAAATAATTTGATACCTTTAATACGACTACGATGGAGTCCTCATGAGGGAATGAATTCCTTCAGTGTCTTCATGAGAGAAAGAGATTGGATGATGGCTCAAAATTGACGAGCTAGACTGTTTCTCCACTCAGTAAATACGCTGAGGCTTCTGGCATGCCCGTCGAGCATATGCTTTCCTTGAGGCTTGGGAATCTCCTCCACAAGTCGGACCACCTACAATGGTCCGAAATTCACCTGCAGGTTCGGCATCTTCCTGTGAAGGACGATGTTACGGTGGCTTTTTCCTTTACGGTTGATTTTCGCGATGTGCTGGGGCATCGGATCCTCTGGGTGAACGATCTTGTCATGCGACATAATCTCGGAGATGTTCCTTTCGAATGAGGGCTTCAATCTGATCTTTAAGAGATATACACTCTTGAGTATTGTGCACGTGGTCTTTATAGAAGTAGCAGAACTTCCTCTTGTCTCTTTTTTCAAAATCTGATTTGATCCTTGGAGACCATTTAACATACGATTTATGCTTGATCTCCATCAATACTTTCTTTAAAGAATAATTGAGAGGTGTATAATTGCGATATTTCCCGAAATAAGACTTCTTAGGAGAGCGATCTCGTCGATACTTTTCATCTGCTGGGGAGATTTCCTAAGATTTTCGCTTCTTTCCCTGGATACCATGATGAGCCAAGGCTACTTCTTTAGCATTAATATAGTTTTTACCTTTGGCCTGAAACTCAGTCATAGTTTTAGGAGGGTTTTTATCCAGGGCGAATCGGAATTTTTCACTCGTAATTCCTACTATAAGGGCAATGAGACCCTTATCTTCAGTATAACCCTCTATCTGGACTGCTTCTGTCATAAATCGAACTGTGAATTCTTTAATCGTCTATCCATGTTGCTGCTTTAGATCTGATAGATGAGACGCAGGCTTTTTGGTGCGGATGCTTCCCATGAACTGAGAAAGGAAAAGATTCGATAATTGAGAAAAAGACTCTATGAATCGCCATGAAACCATGTACCCTCTGTGTCCTTTAGAGTTAAGGAAAAACCCCTGCACATAATTTCTGAGCTGTATCCTTCTGGCTCCATGAGAGATCTATACGTCTCCAAATATTCGAGAGAATCACCGATACCGGTATATGGAACAATGCTGGGCGTTCGATACTTGTTAGGCAAAAGAGACTCCATTATTTCACGAGTAAAAGGAGGTTCAGTCGATGGATTGATGCGAGAGTGGAAGTCGGGAGGTTGTATTGATATTACTATTTAATATCAGCGAAACGGTCCTCGATTCTACTAAGGTCTCCTTCCCAGGGTAAAGTATACCTAGATGTTTCGGCATTAGGTTGTTTTTCACGTTGGTGTTGTCGAGAGGCACTGGAGCGGATAGATTGCGGCCTTTGATTTAGAATTTGATGACTGCGAGAGATACGGTTTGGAGGAGGATTTTACTGAGCTTACAGTTCATCTGGAGAGTGTCTAGAAGTCGCAGGCGTAGGTTGTAATGGTGGTCTTTTCGGATCTTGTTGGAATGGAGGAAAGTGTTGATCAAATCGATTAGAAAGGGTTTGAAAACCAGCTTAGAGAGTAAGGAGCGTATCCCTTACAAAACGCATAATACCATCAAAGCCACCAGATATATCTTGGAATGGGGTTTGTGGTATGGAATCAGTTGGGCTAGGTTGCCTTGGAGGAATTCCAGGCGCAGCTTAAGGGAGGCTGGGATTTTGCTCAGGAATTTCTACTAGAGACAGCATTTATTTTGAGGTGGAAGGATGAGTCATCTTTTTAGGAGGCATAATAGAAGGTAAGAATTAATAATGAGAACGAATTGATACTCGTTCCCATAGACAGGCGCCAATCTGTTAACGTTAGATTCTGGTAACAGGTTCCCTCCTCCACAATATATAATCCTTTCAAAGATGGCCCTCCTCTTCACCTGAAAATTAAAGGGAGAAGCTAAGGGTGGCCGGCGCTCAGCCGTTAGCCCTCCGATGCCTAAGTTAGAGATAGGCTTGAGAGTAAGATGAAGTGTGAAACGTAAGATTAGAGGTTGTGTACCTTTATCATCTGTGGGACCATCTATTTATACAGATCCAAGTGATCCAGTTTGTTACGTAAGTTGTTAAGATCTCTCCTAACTTCAGGGGATAAGGTGCTTATCTCATTAAGTCCCAGATAAGGCTCTTATGTGATCGACTTAGACATCTAACTGATTACGTTCCTTGGAGGAGGTCCCCTTTCGTTCGGAACTATGAGTAAAAACAAACCCAGACCGGCCTATATGGACTGCTGAGACTATGAGACAAGGGGCATCCCCACCAAACGACCATAGACTAGGGCTGCTCGGATATGAACGACGACTATTGGCTGATGCGCAAGATTCCTTAATATATGAGATGTGACCACCTTAGCTCGCCAGATAGCTTATCTGCCTGCGACTTGTGATACTCAGAGGCGCTTGCGGGTCGTATGTGCGTGATCATAAAGACGTTCGAGATGTGCAGGCTACGAATTCCTTCGACCAACTTTATCTGCAATAATGTCCATGATGATAACGTGAAAGATATATGTTCGCTTCCCCAAGTGTAGGGTTGCGATGTAGTAATAATTCGGTAGAGACCGACATCATTCTCAGGGACTTGTTAAGAATTCACAAAATTACTTCTAATATTCTCTAATTGAAAGTTAACCAAACAAATTTCTAGAATTGAATGTAGATAGAATTCTTAAACTAAAGGTGAATGTAATCAATATAAAAGAGCACTAGGGGTTCAAGGATCCACTTGAAGCAATCCTTGATGCATAATTCGCTATGGTTTCCCAATTACACAACTAGAATCGAAATCAAATCCTATCTAGTCGGATGATAGAGGGGTTGTAACATACAATCTGTCATATGTGTGGTTATATATATGATTCCCTCAATTCAAGTTAGGACTTGAGCACACTCAATTGCATAGGTCAATCCTAGTTCCAATAGATTAAGATCACAATCATAATCATCATTAAACTCTGTCACAAAGCATAATTAGATCATGATTTGAACTTCATTCAAATCACATACACGATCAACACATAATTCAGAATTTAGAACAAAAAGATAGAACTTTGGTTGAAGTTCCCACACGGAAATCCAAGTCTATAATGTATTGAATCCGATTCCTCGAAGCGTACAGGTCTAGAACTGTGCAAATCAATTAAGAACTAAAGCAATTCTTCCAAACATCCATGAGCCATCATAAGATTAAGAAAAACTATTTAGAACTTTATTCAAACTTCTATAAACCATTGTTTTTTAATAAATACAACTTGAAACCAAAACAAACAAATTAAAGCATCTCAGATTCACTAGAAGCTTCACCTCTTAGCCCTAGCTAAGAGGTTTAGCCGTTCATGATCTAAAGAAGCATGAAAACAACTAAAAACATGAACTAGAAAACATAGACTAGAGGTAGTTGTGGAACTCCGATTCTGACTTCTGCCACCTCCCACCTTCGTATATCTCTTCTAGGATGATTTAGCTACGACCCCAAGGTCCCCTTATATAGTGGAGAGGCTCTACCGCCTCAGAATCTTCCAGATTTGCGCAACACTTACGCACTTGCGCACAAAAATTAGAGCTTCAAGAGGAAATTGCTGAAATCCCACTATAATACATTGGCCGACCGGTCACGACCGGTCGGACCCCTTCTATTGAGCGCCCAGCGTGCAGGAGTATGGGGGACAAGCCCTGGACGACCGATCAAGACCGGTCGGCCTCTTGTGTTAGGTGTCCAGAGAGGTAAAAATGGGGTGGCCGACCGGTCGTGGCCCTCTTGGCCAACCGGTCTTGACCAGTCGGACTTGATTTCCTCAACTTTTTCTTCTTTCTTTCTTCTCTCTTATTCTCTCTTTGCTTTCTTCTTTCTTTGGCCCACCTTGGGTCTTCATCCAAGGCTCCTAAATGCAGTCTTTTAGCTATCGATGGAGCAAAGTCCCTCTCATTCCTACAATCATAAAACCGCACATTAGAATAGTCTTTAAGCTTGAAAACCATGCATAGTTAGTGATGAAATGGGGTTAGAATATACACATTTAAGCGCTCAACAATATTCTACCGCAGATGGGTGGCCCACTCACCGTGTCTCATCACACAGGTAAGGGAAAAGTTCTTATACCAGCCTATAGCCGTGAATGTAGTCAGAGGCCTCGGGCTCTCGCTCAAACACCAGACAGACCTCCGAGAGTCTCGCCTCATCCCTAGAAAGTGGAATTAGGCTTGAGCCTTCTGGCTCGGCCTCCAGCAGACAAATGACTGAGCCCTTCGGCTCGGCCTCGGTCATTATCGACCAACTGCAAAATAACTCAATTAAGGACACCTAATGTCTTGAGCACCGTCTGCGCGGTCATACGGAGATAGTACCATGACTAGGATCCGTAGAAACCAGACATGATAAGACATGTATCTCCCCAATCCGGAAGCGTATCCTAGATGGTGACTATTACAGCAACATATCTTAAATGGGATCTAAGAGATCCACTACTCTTGGCCGCAAATCATCACTTATAAAAGGACTCTCCTTCATATTCAAGGAATGCAATGACACACACACTATGCCCTTTGAGCTCTTATTCCCCATCATGTTGATCACTGACTTAAGCATCCGACAGTCCCCCACCGGCACGACCGACAACCCCTCACGATCTTTCTCTCTTTTGTGATCACAGGCCCTAAGATCTCTACCCATTCTCTATGTCCATGCCGAGAGACGAAGATCTAACCGTTGATCTCTAATCAACATTTGTTGCCCCAATTCTTTACGTCAACAGATTAGCGCCGTTTGTGGGAACGATTCGTTCTCATTTTTTCTTCTTCGTCATCATTTGGATCACACCATATTCATCTCTGAAATTGCGGTTTTACCACTTGTAGAGATACTCGGAGATATGCCTAATGTCCTAGAGGGGGGTGAATAGGACTTTTGAATTTCCAATTACAATTTAAAACTAATCAAGTCAATATTATCAACCAAGATTATCACAATAACATTCAAGGCAATTATATGATGAATTTGTAAGTAAAGACTATCATAGGCATTTCATTAAACAGTTGGCATTCATAATTGACTAAACCATTCAACACATAGCAATCATTCAATCTCACACTGCACAACGATTTATAGTGGTTCGGTTTTCCTACTCCACTCCCGGTTCACGATCTCAACCTATGAGACTACCGAATTTCACTATAGTCGTGGTTTTAAATCAAGTTAACCATCAAGCTTAACATCCTTTGATCTAGGACCATGTTTACCATCCGCCGATGGCCCAATCCAGGGTCTTGACGAGTTTAGATCTCAAACTCTCACCAATCTTAATCCAAGGACATGTACACTCCCGCCGGAGTTTCCCAATCCAGGGAATAGTGATTCAATAAATGGACTCTCAAATACTAGACATACCTAGACGATTGAGCCCCGATTCAATGCCTTTGATGAGTAGCTTCAGCTCCACGTGCTTCAGCTTCTCTTTGTGCTCCCAAGATCAGCTACCGATGCAAATGATGTGATTATGATTATGCCGGGTAGTTGGGAGAGAGATGGTTAAGTTCCTCTTGCCTATTCAATGCAATGGTTATGAGGGAACTACCAAACTTCAGCATTCAATGGCTATAAATGACCTCATAAAGATATTTCGAAGGTAGGTCAGCCATGAATGTAGATCTTGAGTTCATACTTCAAACCGAGCTTTGAATACTCAATGACAAGCCATTGATGGCTAGGTTTGAATGATGAACTCAAGGGATTTAAGAGCAAGGAGGGTAGGAGGATGTGAGTAAAGACTCTCTCTCTTAGCTCTTGATGGATGTTGAAGGCATCCCAAGAAAGACCACAAGATATGGCTTTATAGAGCCCCAAATGATGGCCCCAACGGTTCAAAAACGGTCACGACCGACCTGTCAGAGAGAGGTCTCAACCGATCGGACAGACCGGTCGTATTTTAAAAAGAAGCACATCATATGGGCCTGTCCGACCGGTCAGCTAACCTTACTGGACAATATTTGAAAAGCAATCCGACCGGTCGGCTGCGCTTGCTGGACATATTCACATATGCAAACCGACCGGTCAAGACCGGTCGGCTGCCTTCCAGATAATGCATCAAAGCTGCTGGACAGATTTTAACTGGTGGCCGACCGGTCAAGACCGGTCGGCAGTCCAGCCCAATAAATACCAGCAATGCTACTAAACAAGTTTTGAACTTCTGGCCGACCGGTCAAGACTGGTCGGCTATCCAGCTGAGTTTATCACAGCAAGGTTGCTGTTTGTGTTAATGGCCGTGGCGGACCGGTCAAGACCGGTTGGCTGTCTAGATGATTTCATTACAGCAAGGTTCCTGGACTTTTCTTGTAGTTCTGGCAGACCGGTCAAGACCGGTCAGCTATCTAGATGATTTTGTCACAGCGAGCTTGCTGGACCAAGTCCTTCAACATAGCAGTCATGGACCACAAGTCTGATCAACTTGTGTCTAGATGATCACTTCAATGATGAAGCATGAAGTGATTTGGTGCATGCAGTCCAATGTTTGGACATATTTTCAATTTATGATTCGCACCAGCCATGGACCACAAGTCTGATGAACTTGTGGTAGGGTCGAGAGGGAATGGGATAAGATAGGTCAGTCATTACACCATTCATTGATGTTTTGGGTTTCCTAAGGTCGATCTATATGCAACTTACCTGAGATCTTGTTTCAGCTTGAGCTTGAGCAATGGAAGAAGCATAATCTTCAAGTCTTCAGCTTCAAATCTTCGACCGGGGCTCACACGACAAGACGCGACCAACCAACACGTCAATTGACAAAATAAAGTGTACTAACAATCTCTCCACGATCCCAAGAGACACCGTAGAGGTGGGGCAACTGACGGATCCATCGCTACTCAGATGCCGGCCCCCCTAGGGACGCACAACCCATTAGAGAATTAGGGCTCTCAATGGGTCGGATCTGGATCGGATTCAGTTGGATCCAGCTCCAAGTCTGAAAATCTGTAGATGGATTGGGATCCAACTTGGACCCAAAAGCTGATATCCATATCTGATCAATTTATAAATAGCCAGATCCATTTTCGATCCAAAATCCATATAACCATCGGATTCGGGTCGGATTTAGGTCCAAATCCACCCCATCACAAATCTAAGAAATATATAATATATTTTATTTAATTTAGTAGCAAAATGATGCAAATCCCACTATTTACTGTGATATGGACGACCTAAGATTGTCATTTGTCTCAATTTTGAGATGTGGCATAAAATAATCTGGAAAATAGATGGCCGGCATGGATATACCATATACAGTAATGTGACAATGAATCGGATTTAGATCGGATTCAGTTGGATCCAGATCCAAGTATGAAAATCTATAGACCGATTCAGATCTATTTTTATGAATCCAAATTCAGTCTATTTAATTAATCAAATTTATTTTAAGATATAAATCCGCATTATACGGATTCGGAGTGAATCGGATCTCAAATCTGACCCGCTCTATTGAGAGCCTTATAGAGGATGGATCCCCCACCTAGGGGGATCAAGCTTCTCCACAGCTGTTCCTGTGAGCTCCGAATCAGCCATTGTCGCAGCCACAACAGTCGTAACATTCACCCGAGCCCACGGGCCCAACCAGCGACAATGTCAGACTTGATTTGATTGAAAATAGTTTGATGACAATGCAGGCCCAGTTTGCCCAGATGGTAAGACGATGGGATCAATTCCTCCCTCCTGCTACTGCTCATCCACCTCCAAACCTACCAACACGCTCTATTTGCTCTCCTTCACGATGGGAGCATCAAGGATGGAATAATCTAGCAACACCTTAGCCTACCATAAGTCAAGCCAGACATCACCCTCGAGCCACCACTCAGCCCATAGGAAGTCGTCTCCCTGCTGGTGATTTACGCCACACGATTGATGTTAGATGTCAACGTGAGGGAGAGGCCGAGGAAGTCTCCAATGTCGATCATATGATGGCATGGGAAAAAGGCTTGAAAGAACTTGAGGGCAAGTTGGATAATATGGAACAGCAGTATCGCATGAACGTGCCTGTAGCAGTGCAAAAGAGGGTGGCACGGACAAAACCACCATTCATTGAGGAGATCGTGAAGGCATAGCAAACCAAAAGATTCCATATGCCTGTCATGACATCCTACACAGGGACGTGCGACCTAATGGAGCATTTAGAGACCTATAAGTCCCTCATGGAACTAGAAGGAGACAGCCTAGAGTTCATGTGCCAGGCATTCTCGCTTACCCTCAAAGATGCGGCTCAAATTTGGTTCTGAAATCTAAAGACGCAGTTGATCAGCTCCTTCCCCCAACTATGTACCCTTTTCCTGTCACAGTTCATGGGGAGCGGAACATCGAAGAAACCAGTCGCCCACCTAGCCACCGTCAAGTAGAAACCAAATGAATCTCTTAAAGAATACATGATCAGATTCACATCTGAGGCTGTTCAAAATGAGGGCTACACAAATGACATAGGTCTGACATCACTCCTCAACGGTGTCAAGAACAAGGAGTTTCATTTCGCCCTCGATAAGTCCACTTAGAGGACAATGGCGGAACTCTAAGCCAAAGCACAGAAATACATTAACGCTAAGGAAGTTGTGAAGGCTAGGCGCGAGGCTGAGATTGGATCCGATGACAAGAAGAAGAAGTCTAATGAGCCCTCGTTCTTGGACAAAAGGAAGAAGAAGGAGGATCAACGAGACCGATCCCCAAAGAAGGGTCCCCCTAAGGGCCGATACTAAAAAAATACGCCCCTAAACACCTCCCACGAAAGGATCCTAATGCACATCAGGGACGAGAAGTACATCAAGTGGCCGCCTAGTATGAGGGCAGGGTCAGAAAAAAGAGATAAACGAAAGTTCTGCCTATTCCACCAGGATCATGATCACGATATGAAGAATTGCATCACCCTAAAAGACGAGATTGAAAATCTCATAAGACGAGGCCATCTTCATAACTACATAGAGCGGCAAGACCACTCCCCCAGAAGATGCGATAGATCACCTCGCAAGTAGGACCGATCCCCTAGAGGGCATGACAGATCCCCACGTCGGCAAGACCGACCACAACGGAACAGATCGCCAAATTAGCAAGATCGCGTGACGCAGGAAGACTCCGAGCATGCTGGTGAGATCAGGACCATCTTCGGTAGACCAGCTGGGGGTAGAGATTCCCATAATTCTAAGAAGGCACATGCACGAAAAGCTCAATCCGAGCCATAATCTATGTACTTGGCGGAGCGACTCGGTAAACATCCAAGGTTGGAAAACTAGGTCATCAGGTTCTCTAACGAGGACACGAAAGGTATTCACTACCCCAACGATGACGCCATCATGGTAATGTTGAGAATATCTAATTACAAGATGCGTCGGATAATGCTGTACACAGGAAGCTCCGTCAATGTCTTGTATACCGACGTCTTCAACAACATGAACTTGTTAGTACACTTTTCTGTGGCATATTAGTGCACCTTATTTGTCAATTACGTTAGTCAATGAGTCTAATGTCGGTTGAGCTTAAAGAAGACGAAGACCGAAGACTCAAGCGAACTTGCTACATCAAGGAAGAAGAAACAGGTAAAAGAGATGCCTTGGTGAGCCTTGAACCTTGAACCAAAACCTAAACTAAAGCCTCTAGATGACCTAACCCATTTGGCATATCATTAGTCATCTTAGAATGGCCTTAAGTGTCCCAAAAGATCACCCAAAGAATGGGTGGCTGTGAAAATGCACAAGAAACAACCATCTTAAAAGGTCTGAAGACCTGTCTAAACCTGTTTGAAGACAGGTCGGGACCGGTCGGGACAAGTCGTCTGATCAGTCACGACCGACCCATTTTGGACAGCAACCAAACTGGCTTAGATATATTAGTGCATTAGAAGTCACCTTGATTGTTCGAGTTGTATGGGGAGGAGTTCGAGTTGTTTATGACCACAAGAGTTTAAAATATATTTTTATATAGCGTGACATGAACCTAAGACAACGGTGTTGGATGGAAATGCTTAAGGACTTCCATTTTAAAGTGTCCTACCACCTAGGTAAGGTAAACCTGGTAGCTGACACCATGAGTTGCAAAAGGGTGATGGAATTTGCAGTCCCTCTTATGGTGGAAGAATGGAATATGCTTGAGTTTATACAGGACTTCGAATAAAAACTCTCCGTAGAAGAACCATTTGAAGTGATTGTGCACCTTCATGTAAAACCCGAGGTAGATTATAAAATTCTAATAGCCCAAGATCGGGATGAAGTATTGAGCAAGAAGAAGAAACTAGTGGAAAACGGAAGGTTGCCAGGATAACATATTGGGAGCGAAGGAGGCCTACATTTCCAAGGCCATCTATGCGTTCCAAACTTGCAAGGGCTGAAGATTGAAGTTATGGATCTGGCTCATAAATCTAAGATCGCAATGCATCCTAGGAGCACCAAGATGTACTGGGATATGAAGAGGAATTATTGGTGGGACAATATGAAGCGCGAGATCGTAGAATACGTATCTTTGTGTTTTACTTGCCAGTAAGTTAAGGCCGAACATCGGCGGCCTCCCAGCCTATTGCAACCTATGACGATAGTTGAATGGAAATGGGACTTTATCTCGACGGACTTCATCGTGGGGCTACCCAAAACTAAAAAGGGGCATTATTCCATTTGGGTCATAGTGGACCGATTGACCAAATCAGCCCACTTCCTGCCTGTGCACTCCTCGTAAAACGCTAAAGATCTGGCCAACATATATATTAAGGAGATTGTAAGGCTGCACGGCATGCCTCGTGAAATAGTGTCAAATAGAGATGCTCGATTTACCTTGATTTTCTAGGCTCGAATTTAAAAAGCCTTGGGGGCGAGACTAACCTATAGCACGACATTCCACCCCCAGACGGATGGGCAAATGGAACAAGTGAACCAAGTGCTGGAAGATATGCTCCACACGTGTACTCTGAATTTTAAAGATAGTTGGGATGATTGTCTCCCCTATGTTGAGTTTCCATACAACAACAGTTACCAAGCAAGCATCGGAATGGCCCTATATGAGGCTCTATACGGGCGCCCTTGTCGAGCCCCACATTGTTGGACTAAAGTAGGCAAGAAGAGAATACTTGGGCCGGAACTTGTGCAGCAGACGTCCATAAAATCGACATTATCCAAAGGCGTCTACAAATGGCCCAAAGCCGCCAGAAAAGTTATGCCGACAAGCATCATCGACCTTTGGAATTCGAGGAGGGGACTCATGTCTTCTTAAAGATATCGCTGATGAAAGGAATATTATGTTTTGGCAAAAAGGGCAAGCTGGCTTCGCGCTACATCAGGCCCTTCTAGATCCTGATTCACGTAGGCACAGTTGCCTACCGTCTCGCCTTGCCAACACCTCTTGCTAGAGTTCACAATCTGTTCCACATCTCTATGTTGAAGAGATACGTACCAGACCCCTCCCACATCATAAAGTGGGAACGTGTTGAACTCCAAAAGAATGCTACTTGCGTGTTCCAGCTTACACACATCCTAGACAGAAAGGAACACATTCTTTGTAACAAGGTAATCCCATTAGTAAAGGTGCTTTGGACACACAACTTCGAGGAACAAGCCACCCGGGAAATCGAAGCCAACATATGGAAGAATTATCCTCAACTACTGGAAGAATATAGCCGGGTACAATTTTGAGGATGAAATTATTTTTCTTAGGGGGGTAGATTGTAATGCCCCATAAAACCATCACCTGGGGAATGAGCATGTGCTCGGGCCCATTTGGCATAAATGCCTTTAACATGACTAGTACACCCTCTTGAACTTAGGAAAATCCTAGTTCCATGGCACTTAGAGCTTAGGTGCATTCGATGCGCTAAACAAGGCCTAACCTGCCACCTATCTTGTGGCCAACGAACTCGAGATTTGGGAACTACAACCAGCAAGCCAGGCCTGACAACCCTAGATGAGCACCAAGTGTCACTATCGCCCGAATCAGTAAAAATCTAAGAACAAAAGAGAGCACCTGAAAGTGCAAAGACTTTTCTCCCCAAACCAAATATAGGCAATCATTACTTGAATTGCCTTTTTCTAGATGGACCGTTCGAACCCTTGCATGGCCGTAGGGTCCTGCACCCGAGACTTTAATACAATCATAAACTTCCCCCAAACTTGCAGTCCTGATCCATGATCGGTGATCATTAAACTTGAAATAAGCAATTAACACTTCGACTTCCAAGCCTAAGTGGGTCATTCACAAGACTAGCATATGGTTTAAGCAATAATCAACCTGGTCTAAGCAAGCATATATTATCAAATGTTTAAACTAATCAAGCTCTAAATTTATGTAACCTATGTAACTATAAGAATGGATCAATGAGCTAAAGTCTATACTACTTAGTGAAAGTATATTTTGTCTGTAGATGTGCCTATCTAGTGCCTAGCATACATTCCTATCAAGCATTCATAATTAAACAATTAAACATACAATGCTAAGATAACAATGTGCTCAATTTAATCACAAACACAAGCATGTATAGTGGTTTGACTTTGGGCCTACTCTACTTCTGGTTCAAGTACTCAACCTCATTGAGCACACCGACATTCACTATATGAAGGTTTTAAATGAGGTTCACCAATCAACCTTGAAATTACGTCGGTAGTCTAACATGATACCTTTGTATGTGCGGAAGCTTAAAAAGCAACTAGAATTATGGCTAAGTCCTATAGGGGGTGATTAGGACCTTTAGAAATTCTTTTCACCTACTTACACAATTTAACGAATTAAACTAAGTAAAACACTTCAACTTCCAAGCCTAAGTGGGTTCAATCACAAGACTAGCATATGGTTTAAGCAATAAACTACCTAGTCTAAGCAAGCATAGATAATCAAATGATTTAACTAATCAAGCTCCTAATCTATGCAACCTATGTAGACTTATGAGAATGGATCAATGAGCTCAAGTCTACATAACTAGTAAAAGTACATCTTGTGTGTGGATGTGCCTACCTAGAGCTTAGCATACGTTCCTATCAAGCATTCATAATTAAATAATTAAACATACAATGCTAAGATATCAATATGCTCAAAACAATCACAAACACAAGCATGTATAGTGGTTCAACTTTGGGTCTACTCCACTCCATGTTCAAGTACTCAACCCCATTGAGCACACCAGCATTCACTATCGGAGGTTTTAAATGAGGTTCACATCTCAACCTTTATATGGAGGTTTTCCCGGTTCACCTCTCAACCATCAACGGGGTTTTGCACAAGGCTAACTCTCAACCCGATGCACGTTCACTCCCTTGTCGGAGGCTCCCCCTTGGAGACTTTGTTTAGACCCGACAAACGAGCCAAAGAGTGCCAAACACCCTTAGTCTTTAGGGACAAATAGGCCAAGGTACGGCCAACGTTCCTAGAGTTTTAGGCTCAACAAACAAGCCAAGGATTGGCAAATGACCCTAGTTCGAGTTTGACAAACAAATTTTGCACTCAACTCCCACAGGGAATTGAGTAGATGGACTCTCAACAAAGACAACCTTACTTGTCGGATGAGCCCCTTGTTTAGAGCCGGTTGGGTTGCTTGATCTCCGCTCTCCCGTGCTTCAATCCACTTCCCTTGCTCCTCCGATCGTGTTGCCGTTGCATCGCCAATGCCTTAGCTACACTTGATCAATCACCTTGCTTGTGATGCCTTTGAGATGCCTAAGGTGATAGGAGGGTAGGTTTGAGAACTCTACAACTAATAGAAGTGGGTTGCCTAGAGTTGCTCACCTACAATGATCTAATCTTAAAGATTTGGATAAGGATATGATTATCGAGGAAAATCCAAACTCTAGAGATCAAGAGGGGATAAAGGTCATCTTCTTTACGAGCTTTGAATGCTCCATTTTTGTGTTAAAGCACAAGGAAGATGCCTTGCATAGGTTAGGAATGAGGCTCAAATGGTCTCCAACAATGGTGCCTTCACTCCTCTCAAAATCCATCTCTCTTGCTCAACAAACACCCCAAGCCATTTTCTAAAGAAGGTCCAAACAGACACAAAACGGGCAAAAAATGGCTAGTCCCAACCTGTCCCAACCGGTCGGCTAACAGCTAGGTAAGACAGGGAGCTGCCGTCTTGATGGGGGGGTTTGTCTGACCGGTCAAGACCAGTCAACCTAAGGGCCTGTGTACACAACATGTTATTGTTCAGTCTGAAAGCCAGTCCGACCAATCATGACCGGTCGGCTCCAGTCCAGCCGGCCGGTCGTGACCGGTTGGACAAGCTTGGGTTCAGCCAAATGGGTTTGCTGACCCACTCTTTCACTGTCTAAACACTATGGCCAAGAATGATATGGTCTTTTGGGACACCTAGGGCCAATATAAAGATGACTATAAGATATTCTAAGGGTAGGGTCATCAAGAGGTTTGAGTTTTGGGTAGGTTAAGGTTCAAGGCTCACCAAGGCATCACTTTTACCCATTTCTTCTTCCTTGATGCAGCAGAGCCACTTGAGTCTTCGGTCTTCGTCTTCATTATGCTCAACCGACACTAGGCTCACTGACCTAAGTGATTGACAAACAAGGTGCACTAGTATGCCATAGAAAAGTGCACTAACAATCTCCCCCTTTGTCAATTACTTACAAAAACCTAATCTCCCAAAACAAATACATGAACAAAAGATTACATTGATAATGAAATAAATACAGGACTCTTGACATGCCTAACTAAGCAGCTCCTCTTCAGTTTGCTCCGCCATAATCTGTCAATCCCTACATCACAAAACATAGCAAACTAGTTTTGGTGGGACTTAATCTTTCTCCCCCTTTTTGTCAGCAATTGACAAACTATTCTCTCCCCTTTAATGATACATCAATTAAGGTTAAGGTAAAAGTAGATAATATGTCGCAATTAAAACAATAAGCACATGCTAACACGGAGAGTATAGGGTGCATGAACATAAAAACATGGAGCATGCTATCGAACATGATTAACAAGAAAATGTAACTATCTAAGCATAGTTAACCATGCATAATTGGTCAAAGATATACATTTACAATAAAAGCATAAGAGCTTAAAGCCCAATCAACCAACCTCCCCCTATTGGTATATCAAGACAAATCTTAAGCAAAGATTAGCATATAATAAGCATGAAATTTAACATGATTAGCTAATCTAAGCAGTGAGATAGTCTAGTAGCAAATATACAAAATAAAAGCAAGGCTAAACTACTGAATTTAGGCTAAACGGGCTTGAATCCTCTGATTTTCCCATACACGCAAAAATGAGGCTCAAATCCTTAGTTCCTATAAAATCACTTTCTAGCTACCCTTACTAACTATGTTTAGTTTGAAAGGTCTATGGGTAACTAAATTTCCTCAACACCCTCAAAAAATGAAGAATGAGATGAGGGGTTGGGAACTCTTTCTCGTAGAAGTGATAGCGGTCGGAATCCTCTCTTAGATTGGGGGAAAAGAGGTGGTAGTGGAAGCCATGAGAGCTCTCACAATATTTTGGCTCCCATCACTAGTGGAGTCACTAGATTTAGATTCGGACTCCTCCGTATCATCCCAAGTGGCAGTCATTGCCTTTTTACCTTTTGGTTTAAGCTCGTTCGGACATTCTGGGGCAGTATGGCCACGATGACCGCAACTGTAACATCGGATGAATGAAGATTTGAATGATTTCTCTTTATGTTTATCACCATTTTTGTCCTTCTTGTCACGGCTACTCTCTCTATCTAATTTGAGGATCTTTTGAATTTTTTGTTTATCTTTTCTTCTTCACCATCTTCATCATCACTATCTTCTTTCGACCCACTCTTAATCTTCTTATGTTTATGAGAGAACTTTAAAGCGTTGCTTTTCTTTCTAGATGGGGTCTTAAAGTGTAGTTCATGAGCTTATAGAAAACCTATGAGTTCCCCTATTTTCATGTTGTTTATATCTCTACACTCCTCTAAGGCTACTACCTTAGTGTTAAATCTCTCCGGGAGGGACCTAAGTATTTTTTTATATATACGTCCTTTCGGAACCCGTTCTCCCAAGGCAAACATGGAGTTACAAATATTAGACAGGTATGTATAAAACTCTATAAAAGTTTCGGACTCTTCCATTTTAATATTTTCAAATTTGGTGTTTAAGAGTTGAAGCTTTGAGTGTCTTACTATGCTAGTTCTCTCGTGGGTAACCTCAAGTATGTCCCACGCTTCTTTAGAGGCTGCACATGTGAGAATGCGTTAAAATTCTTTCGAAAAAACCACAAAGCAAATCGCATTGAGAGCTTTGGCATTTGCCATGTATTGAGCTCTCTCACTGTCATTCCATTTTTCATCATCTTTGGGAATGACAATGTATTTTCCATCAACCTCCACTTGTTTGGTGGGCAAGGCATATCTATGTTGTGTGCTTAGCCACACCGGATGGTCCATGGATTGTAAGAAAATCCCCATCCTAGCCTTCTAATAGGTGTAGTTGGACCAGCCAAAGAATGGTGGACGGTTGGTGGTACCCCCATCTCGGTTAGACATCATGTTAGTGCTCCAATACCGGATCTTACTCTAGACGGTTAAGTCCTTGAAAAGCAACCTGCTCTGATACCAATTGAAATTACGTCGATCGTCTAATACGACACCTTCGTATGTGCGGAAGCTTAAAGAGCAATTAGAATTATGGCTAAGTCCTATTGGGGGGGGTGATTAGGACCATTTGAAATTCTCTTCGCTTACTTATACAATTTAACAAATTAAACTAAGTCAGCAAGAACACTTTGGCTTCTAAGCCAAAGTGGGTTCAATCACAAGACTAGCATATTGTTTAAGCAATAGACTACCAAGTCTAAGGAAGTATACATAATCAAATGATTTAACTAATCAAGCTCCTAATCTATGCAACCTATGTAGACTTATGAGAATGGATCAATGAGCTCAAGTCTACACAACCAGTGAAAGTACATCTTATGTGTGGATGTGCCTATTTAGAGCCTAGCATACATTCCTATCAAGCATTCATAATTAAACAATTAAACATACAATATTAAGATATCAATGTGCTCAAAATAATCACAAACACAAGTATGTATAGTAGTTCGACTTTGGGTCTACTCCACTTCCAATTCAAGTACTCAACCCCATTGAGCATACCGGCATTCACTATCGGAGGTTTTAAATGAGGTTCACCTCTCAACCTTTACATGGAGGTTTTTTCGGTTCACCTCTCAATCATAAACGGAGTTTTGGACAAGGCTAACTCTTAACTCGATGCATATTCACTCCCGTGTCGGAGGCTCCTCCTTGGAGACTTTGTTTAGACCCGACAAACGAGCCAAGGAGTGCCAAACACACCTAGTCTTTAGGCCGACAAATAGGCCAAGGAACGGCCAACATCCCTAGAGTTTTGGGCTCAACAAACAAGCCAAGGATCGACAAATGACCCTAGTTTGAGTTTGACAAACAAACTCTATACTTAACTACCACAGGGAATTGAGTGGATGGACTCTCAACGAAGACAACCTTACTTGTTGGATGAGCCCCTTGTTCAGCGCCGGTTGGGTTGCTTGATCTCCTCTCTCTCATGCTTCAATCCGCTTCCCTTGCTCCCCCGGTCGTGTTGCCGTTGTGTCGTTAATGCCTCAGCTACACTTGTTCAATCACCTTGATTGTGATGCCTTTGAGATGTCTAAGGTGATAGGAGGGTAGGTTTGAGAACTCTACAACTAATAGGAGTGGGTTGCCTAGAGTTGCTCACCTACAAGGATCTCATCTTAGAGATTTGGATAAGGATATGACTATCAAGGAAGATCCAAACTCTAGAGATCAAGAGGGGATGAAGGTCATCTTCTTCACGAGCTTTGAATGCTCCATTCTTGTGTTAAAGCACAAGCAAATGGTCTCCAACAATGTTGCCTTCACTCCTCTCAAAATTCCTCTCTTGCTCAACAAACACCCCAATCCATAAAGAAGGTCCAAACGGACACAAAACAGGCAAAAAGGGCTAGTCCCGACCTGTCCTGACCGGTCGGCCAACAGTCAGGTAAGACAGGGAGCTGCTGTCTACATGGGGGGGGGGGGGGGGGGGGGGGGGGGTCTATCTCACCTGTTAAGACCGGTTGGCCCAAGGGCCTGTGTACTGTTCAGTCTGGAAGCCAGTCTGACCGGTCATAGCTGGTTAGTCAAGTCTAGTCAGCCAGTCGTGACTGGTCGAACAGGCCTGGGTTCAGCCAAATGGGTTGCTGACCCACTCTTTCACTGTCTAAACATTATAGCCAATAATGATATGGTCTTTTGGGACACCTAGGGCCAATCTAAAGATGACTACAAGATATTCTAAGGGTAGGGTTATCAAGAGGTTTGGGTTTTAGGTAGGTCAAGGTTCAAGGCTCACCAAGGCATCACTTTTACCTGTTTCTTCTTACTTGATGCAGCAGAGCTACTTGAGTCTTCGGTCTTCATCTTCATTAAGCTTAACCGACACTAGACTCACTGGCCTAAGTGATTGACAAACAAGGTGCGCTAGTATGCCCTAGAAAAGTGCACTAACAAACCTTTACACGGAAGGTTTTACTAGTTCACCTCTCAACCATAATGGGGTTTGGACAAGGGCTAACTCTTAACCTGATGCACGTTCACTCCCGTGTTGGAGGCTTCCCTTGGAGACTTTGTTTAAGCCCGACAAATGATCCAAGGAGCGCCAAATGCCCATAATCTTTAGGTCCGACTAACGTGCCAGGGAATGGCCAATGTCCCTATAGTTTTAGGCTCAATTAACAAGCCAAGGATCGACAAATGACCCTAAATTGATTTTGACAAACAAACTCTACACTCAATTCCCACAGGTTAAAGAGTGGATGGACTCTCAATAATTTGACAACCTTACTTGTCGGATGAGCCCCTTGTTCAGTGTCTTTTTGGGTTGCTTGATCTCCGCTCTCTCGTGCTTCAATCAACTCTCATTTGCTGCCTCGATTGTGTTGCCGCTGCATTGCCAATACCTCAGCTACACTAGATCAATCACCTTGTATATGATGCCTTTGAGATGTCCAAAGTGATAGGAGGGTAGGTTTGATATCTCTACGACTAGTGGGAATGGGTTGCCTAAAGTATCTCACCTATAAGGATCTCATCATAGAACTTTGGATAAGAATATAACTATCAAGTATGATCTAAACTCTAGAAATCAAAAGAGGGTGAAGGTTATCTTCTTCATGAGCTTGGAATGCTTCATTCTTGTGTTAAATCACAAGGAAGATACCTTGCTAAGGTTAGGATATGAGCTTCAAATGGTCTCCAATAATGGTGGCTTCAATCCTCTCAAAATCCCTCTTCTTACTCAAAAAATTGAGCCTAGCCCTTTTATAAGAAAATTCACAATGGATCTAAACGGGCAGAAAACTGGCTAGTGCCGATCGGTCATGACCGGTTGGGCAAGTGGCTAGATAAACAGAGAGCTTGTTATCTTCTGCTGGGGTCGGTCTGACCGATTGTGACTAGCCGGATAGGCCTGAGTTCAGCCAAATCACTGCTGTCCCATTTTATTCACAGCCCGACCTCTTTAGCCAATGTTTGGGTGATCTTTTAGGACACCTAGGGCCAATCTAAGATGACAAGTATTCCTAAAGGTTTAGGGTCATCAAGAGGTTTGAGTTATGATTTTGGTTAAGGTTCAAGGCTCACCAAGGCATCGCTTTTACTTGATTCTTCTTCCTTGATGCAGCAGGTTCGCTTGAGTCTTTGGTCTTCGTCTTCTTTAAGCTCATCTAACACTAGACTTACTGACTTAAGTAATTGACAAATAAGGTGCACTAGTATGCCATAGAAAAGTGCACTAACAAAATTGTTCCTCATGCAGATTCGGCATGTGCCGCGGTTGAATATTATAAGGTCGCTCGTGTAGCAAGATCTTGGGTTGTGTAAGCTATACCGCAGTCTAGATTGGGCCAAATGGGCCTGATGGGCCTTATATTACCAAAAGTAGTCCCAAAAGGTCATTTGCAAGCAACTAAAATTCATGAGGGCTATATTCTCTAAGTGCCCAAATTATAAAAGCCCCTTTTCTCTCATCCACTTCTTATTTCTCTCAACTTGAGCCTCACTTCTTATTTCTCTCAACATGAGATGAGAGAGAGAGAGAGAGAGAGAGAGAGAGAGAGAGAGAGAGAGAGGAGGAGGAGGAGGAGGAGGAGGAGGAGAAGAAGAAGATTAGCCGCAGAGGGCTTTGCATGTCACTTTCTATCCTCTCCTTCATCACCACCATTGTCTAGGAGAAAGAGGAAAAAATGTCTCTTTCCCTAACATGCAACCTTCTTCTTGTAGGAATTTCTAGAAATTTTCAAGACAATGAGGTGTGTATCATTTACCCTTAGGTTACCTTGCACCAAATGCAAGGAAACATATATAATACCTAAATTCTTAGGTAGATATGCTAGGAGATGGTAGAATGTCTTAGGGATTTTGTTCAATGATGATTCTAAAGTGAGAATTTCTTGAATTGTGTTAATTGCATTGCCATGCATGCTCCCATCTATGCATGCTCATTTCATCATACATATTTATAGCATGGAAAATCATGAATTGTTAATTTATCTTGGAAGTGTTGATGTTTTGAGGTGCATGAAGTACTTTCTATCACATGCTTGGAAAATGTTGGATGATTGTTGGAAATTTAACTAAAATTCTTAGTATTGGGTGGTGCATGTATTATAATTGGTATGAAAGGTGGTAAAATATTAGTATAACTATGTATTTATCTATTTCGTTGCTTAAATTGGGAGTCAGATAGAAATTGGAGCGACCGCATAGGTCAACCGCTCCCTTGAAACCGGGGGTCGTCAGGTGAGGTGGATTTCGGGTCTCCGATTGTGGTTTGGGAACCACACCCTAGGATAGGCATTCTATGTGATTTAACGCCTTGATCTGAATCTTCACACCAACACTCTTAATGCGTGGGCCACTGAAAACTGCATGGTGGATCATCCCCAAGAGTCATGAGTCGGGGATGGTGGTATGAGACCTATGCCCGTGTTGTTGGCTTATGCTGGGGTGGTGCCTCCTTGTAGTGTCCCTTAAGCATTTGTGGAGGCGACAGGCCTACCACCTGACTATGGGGAGTGGTGTGACCAAACCTTCCCCGCGTGAGTCAGACGTGACTTACGAGTCACGGCTGAACCGGGCGCTTGGGTCTATCTGCCCAAGCTGGGATCAACGGGGTTACTGACGATGATATGTACTCGCCCACAGGGAGCCAGATGGTCCCAGATCGGCCGAGTGATACAGTGAGGGTGCAGTGGCTTCGCCAACCGGCTGGATGATAAAACAGAATAATTAAAGGATTGACTAATCATGCATGGTTCGGCATGACATTCATGATGGGCGAGTGATGGGGTGATGCCTCATTCACTGACGGCTCGGTCTGTGCGGGTGATGTGGTGGTGCCACTCATTGTCTGCTATGGCATATTGGAGATCGGGTATGCATCTGCACCATATGCACCCATGTATTTAAATAACCATGTTTGATGATATGATGTACTACCTCTTGACTGATATACTCATACCTCATTATCTATAATTGTTACATTTGTGCGTGAGTAACTTATAGAAAATGTTACCACTAAGTTGGCCACTCATTCCCTTTCTGGGATGGTATTCTAAAACACCAACCAGACAACTCGGGTGACGCACGTGTATAGGAGGCGGTTGTGGCGATAAATTTTATGGAGGAGGGTGATCCTGAGGAACCGTATTTCCAGCTCTTGGGTAACCAGCTGTAGAGAGAGTTGGAGTTTCTTTTGCTAGTTTTGGGGGAGAGAGCGCCGGGCGGCGTTCTTGTATAGCCAGTTTACTAGCATTTTGGATTGAGGGTATCGGGACTCCTAGTGGGTCCCGTCGAGTGAATTTATTGTTATACATTGTCCCTTCTTTTGCTGTATATATTTGTGCTCTCTTTTGCTATATATATATATATATATATATATATATATATATACTCTTACTTCTTATGTTGGTTATACTTATTCATGTTGTTGCTTCTAACGGGGATGTTGACTCAAATTTGAATTATCATACTATCTAACTGCATATGTTGCATTACGTGGATATGGGATATTGGGAGTCAATGATACCCATGGCCTTTGGTATCAGAGGGTCCCTGCTGGCATGACCGGCAACTACTCACGATCTTTCTCTCATTTCTGATCACAGGCCCAGGATCTCTACCCATTCTCCATGTCCACGCCGGGCGGCGAAGATCTAACTGTTGATCTCTAATCAACATCTGCTCTCTCAGTTTTGGACATCAACACCAATCACAAGTCCTCTTTACTCTTACTCCTCCCAAATATATGTGATTATCTAACCCAACCTAACTCGACCCAAGTTTGCTCAACCTGAATCTAAGTTCAAATTGGGTTGGCGTCATTCGTCCCAGACCCATTGCGTTATTCGTCCCAGACCCAAACCCAGACCCAAATCGAGGACCTTGACAAGCCGACCAGTTGAACCGCACCCAAGTGGCAGCACTCCAGCTCTCTCCCTCCCTCTCTTATGCAAGTTTATAGGGTCGCCTAATAGAAGTCTAAAGACAGATTGCAGCAGTTGTGGCCTTCTCAGTCTTGGCTTGGAAATTGAAATCTGTTCTTCTTCTTTCTATTCTACATTTGCTCTTGATTGCTCTCTCTTAGAGCCTGATATCAGAAGCAGAATGAGGGAAGATGGGTTATTGGGAGGGCGAGATGGAGATCAACACAAGGACGCACTTCCCAACAACACACGCCAGCGTTGGCTGAAGAGGCGGGAGAGATGGCTGGTCGTTCTAGGAGTCCTACTCCACGCTGTCTACATGCTCAGCATCTTCGACATCTACTTCAAGTCTCCGATTGTCCACGGCATGGATCCCGTCCCTCCACGCTTCCCTGCCCCCGCCAAGCGCCTCGTCCTTCTTGTGGGTCAGTCATCTCCCCTCCCTTCTCTCTCCCTTTTCCATTTCCCTCTAACATTTCAGCATCTTTGCCTCCATTTCCTTGAAGTGGCGATGACCCAGGCCACTAACCAGAAATTCTCTTGATCGGACAATTCCAACTGTCTGATCTGTGAACCTCTTTTGTTAGTGAATCTGATTTATTACTGATTGAATAGTTTTGATCATCTGACCAATGTGATTCTGTTTTATTTTTCTTTCTTTCTCGTGTTTATGGCTCATTCTTTATTGGTTCCTACTGAGGAGTCGTTTGGATGCCTGTAAATGGGGCATGTCGTAAATGATTTATGGGGAAATCATTTACACTCTGCGTTTGGATGACCTTTTTTTGCCTGTAAAATTCAAACTTTTTTTGCCTGTAAATGATTTACAGGCTGTAAATGCTTTACAACATTCACCCCCATCTCTAAATCATTTACAGTGTGCGTTTGGATGACTGTTTTTGCCTGTAAATCATTTACAGGCTGTAAATGCTTCACAGCATTCACCCCCATCTCATTTACAGGTAAAAAGGTGGGATTTGTTAAATTGTCAAAGATTGGCTCTCCATTTACAGGACTTAAAACAATTTACGGGCTATCCAAACACGGACAATCATTTACTTGTAAATCATTTACAGCTTACAGTCAAACAGGACAGGCTGTAAATGGTTTACACCTGTAAATCATTTACCACTTAAACCATTTACAGGCATCCAAATGACCCCTCAACGGTCTGGATCTCATCCAGGAATACCATGTGTATGGTAAACTACGTCCTCGAATACAATGTTTATGGCTCACTCAATGGGTGTTGGTGAACACTTAACCTCTCACTATCCATGCCTGGTTGGAATCTTAGTGCTCATTTCAAAATGGACTTTTGAAAATTTGAATTCCAAAATGCTTTTGGATTCCTGCTAACCATTTTTAACCGGTAAGACCTAATGCAAAAAAGTTCACTGTTTGAGTTTCATCTGGATGTGGCGATCTTAGGTACCTTATCCTTCCATGGTGGGATCCACTGGATGAGCATTGGAGGTTGGCAGGGATATACATTCCATGATTAGATTGGAGGTTGTTGTGGATATAAGTTCCATGGTTAGATTTGCCTATTTGTAGCTAAAGTCCATTTTATTCATCACCTCCTAAAGAAGGGCCATTCTATTTGGTTATAGGATTTTTATATGTTGAGTTTTATGTACATCTATGTAGATCTCGTTTTTCTTTCCAAAGTTAGTCATCAATTGACTAAGGGTATGGCACGTGAAACGCATGTGGATAGAGAAGGGAGAATAAGAAATCAGGAAGGAGAGAGAGTTGGGGTGTGTTGACATGAATTTTGGAGTCACAATTAGATTGTACAGATGCAACATAAGTTCTACAGGGCCCATTGTTATGTCTGTGTGACATCCACCTAGTTGACTAGTTTCACCAGATCATGATAGGATTTGATTATGAAAATGAGGCAGATTCAAAACTCAAGTGGGCTGTTAACGTCAGATTTTGGTAACAGGTCCCTCCCAAGCTTACGCCCTTCTCAAAGTGAGCTCCCCTCCAAACCTGAAAGCCAAAGAAGAAAACTAAGGGTGGCCGGCGCTTGGCCGTTGGCCCTCCGAAGCTTAAGTTAGAAGTGACTTGATAGTAAGATGAAGTGTGAAACGTAGGCTTAGAGATTTTGTACCTTTATCATCTGTGGGGCTATCTATTTATATAGATCCGGGTGATCCAGTCTGTTACGCAAGTCATTAAGATCACTGCTGATTTCAGGGGATAAGGTGCTTATCCTATTAATCCTTAGATAAGAGGATGGCCTAACCACTCTAGACGTCTAGCTGATTACGTCTCTTGATGGAGATCCCCCATGGTTCAGAGCTTCGAATAGAAACAAGCCAAAACCAGCCTATATGGGTTGCTGGTACTATGAGACGAGGGACGTCCCTGCCAGACGACCAGAGACTAGAGACCAGAGACCAGGGCTACTCACATGACGGGGGCTGCTCACATAACGGGAGTTGCTCACATGACTGGAGCTGCTCACATAACGGGGGCTACTCACATAACGGGAGCTACTCACATGACAGGAGCTGCTCACATAACGGGAGTTGCTCACATAACGGGGGCTACTCACATAACGGGAGCTACTCACATGATGGGGGTCTCCCCACTCAACGACCAGAGACCAGAGCCGCTCATATAACTGGGGCATTTACGGGTCGTATATATGTGACTATAAAGGCGTTCGAGGTCCGTAGGCTTCGAGTTCCTTCGACGACCAACTTTATTCTACAACAGATGCCCCCCCAAGTCCTTTGTGTTGAGCAGCTAAGCAAAGGACTTGACTGCGTATGTAATTGCCTAGTGCGTTTTTCGAAGGAGAAGCTGTACATGATCGAGCCCACATTGATGAGCGCCAGCTTTTCGGCCGAAAGAAATGAAGCGGCGCTCGCCAGGTTTCTCAGGAGTTAATGCTCGTGCCCGTTCGACTATCGTGCCAAATGAAGAGTTGCCCCGTGTCATTCAAATCTTGATGGAATGATTGCCTATAAATATCCAGAGCCTGCGAAGATTTCTTTACCTCGAAGTTTTGCTGAAGATTTCCGAAAATCCTTCTTCTTTTTCTGTCTCTGTCTATCTCTGGCGTGACCTCACTACTGAGGTATTCTTTCTTTAGGAAATATTTTGCCTTCTCTTTCTAGAGTCAAGGGAATGAATTCATGCTTGAGTGTTTATACTCAACCCATGAAAATGAGTTGGGCTCAATTAGGGAGGTCTTGGCGACCATGTCCGCATAGAGATAGGCTGGCCTATCAATTGAGTCTTTAGCCCTGCCGTGAGCAAAATACTTAGTTAAGAGAATGTTTATATTCTCTTCAGAGTTATTCAGGTCAAAAAAATGGAGTAGCGACCAAGTTATAGATTCCCTAGCTGAACAGTTAGAATGAAAAAGATCGTCTTTATTTAGTAATGGTCCAATATTCACATGCTTTATGGAAAATATCGGAGTAAAGTAAATATTCCATGTGTCAAGGGCGACGTAGGGGTCTTCCTCGCATGTCTTCCAGATAATATGTACTTGGTCGAGCAATCTTGATGACTCGATACGGGTCTTCCCAGTTAGGATCCAGTGACCGAGTGGCTGTTTCGATGTTTTTGCCTGAGTACTAAGTTATCGAGCTGAAAAGCCCTGAATTTGACCTCTGAATTGTGACAACGGGCTATACGTTGTTGATAAGCCGCTGCTCGAAGACGAAATATGTCCATTTTCTCTTCTAGGAGATCGAGGTGAAGTAATCGACTGCCACAATTGTGAACTTGTTTTGTCATTTTCCCATAGGTAGTGGTCCGATTATATCGACTCATTGAGCGAAAGGCCAAGGGCCGTCCATCGGCGTCATTTGCTCAGACGGTAAATGAGGGATTGGAGAATATCGCTGACATTTGTCACATTTCTTTGAGAATTCGATAGCATTGGCCTTCATAGTGGGCCAATAGTATCCTTGCTTCATTGCTTTGTATGCTAGAGACCGTCCTTTGGGATGATTACCGCATGCCCCTTGGTGTATTTCATCTAGAACACGATATGCTTCTTCTGGAGGGAGACACCTTAAATACGGTGAAGTAAAACTTTTTACGTAACAATTTTCCATTTTGTAAGATGTACCTAGCAGCACAATAGCAAATTTGTCGGGCTGATTTTTTATCATCTGGGAGTCGCTTGCTTTGGAGGTAAAGGATGATGGGGTCCATCCAACATAAAGATAAAAGCAATGTGACGACCTGCTCTGGAGCGACTTGATCGATACTCGGGGTAGATAGATGCTCGATAGGAACAGCTCGCGTCAGATCGGACTCAGGTGCAGAAGATAATTTTACCAAAGAATCTGCGAGCTTGTTCTCCTCTCGAGGAATATGAGTTATTTCATATTTGTTCAATTTGAGCGAGTAAGATGAATACCTGAGATTTGTATGAAGCCATTTGCTCTTCTTTTGCCTCGAATTCGTTGAGTACTTGATTTACGACGAGTTGAGAGTCGCTGTGAATGATCAGGTTCCTTATTGTGAGTATATTTGCTAATTCGAGACCGACAATTAAGGCTTCATATTCTGCTTCGTTATTTGAGGCATGAAAGCTGAAGCGCAAAGCATGTTGGAATTGCGATCCATCAGGAGCGATTAGGATTAATTTGGCTCCACTGCCAGAGGAGCATGATGATCCATCTACGTAAAGCGACCAAGGTGCTTGTTTGGAATGGGGAACTTAATGCATAAGTAGAGAGGGTGTAGAGTTGCCCCTATCTTGGTGAGCGAGGGTCGGCTCAAGATGGCATTGTATGCCAACTTTTAATCGACTACAAGGAAATTGATGAAAATAGTGACTTTGGTCGGAGCTTCTCCGAAAGTGACAGGAAAGTCAATACTCCCTTCTGGTGTTACCACCTCACCCCTGAAACCGACAAGGGGGTTGAGACTGGTTTGAGTAGATTTCTAGCAAGAGCCATCTTGTTGAAGGCTTCAAGATAAAGGATGTCTGCAGAGCTACCTGTATCCAACATAATACGATGAGTTAAATAATTTAATACCTTTAACGCTACGACAATGGAATCCTCATGAGGGAAATGAATTCCTTTAGCATCTTCATGAGAGAGAGATTGGATGATGGCTCAAACTTGACGTGCTGGATGATTTCTCTACCTAATAAATGTGTTGAGGCTTCTGGCTCGCCTTTCGAGTATATGCTTTTCTTGAGGCTTGGGAATCTCCTCCACAAGCCATACTACCTGCAATGGTCCGAATTTCGCTCGCAGGTTCGGCATCTTCCTGTGAAGGACAATGTTGCGGTAACTTTTTCCTTCGCGCTTGGTGTTCACGATGCGTTGGGGCATCAGATCATTTGGTTGACCGATCTTGCCGTGCCACATAATCTCTGAGATGTTCCTTTCGAATGAGGGCTTCAATCTGGTCTTTAAGAGATATACAATCTTGGGTATTATGCCCATGATCTTTATGGAAGTAACATAATTTCCTCTTGTCTCTTTTTTGGGATCCGATTTGATCATCGGAGACCATTTAACATATGACTTATGTTTGATTTCCATCAGTACCTTTTTCTGGTGATTGATTGAGAGGCGTATAATTGCGATATTTTTCGAAATAAGATTTCTTTAGAGAGCGATCGCGTCGATCACGTCTGTACTTCTTATCTGCTGGAGAAATATCTTTACCCTTTCGCGTTTCTCCTAAAATACTATGACGAGCCAAGGCTACTTCTTTAGCGTTAATATATTTTTTAGCTTTGGCCTGGAACTCGATCATTGTTTTAGGAAGGTTTTTATCCAAGGCGAATCGAAATCTTTCGCTTGTAATGCTTGCTCTAAGGGCGGTGAGACCCTTATCTTCAATATAACCCTCAGTTTGGACTGCCTTTGCCGTGAATTGAATGATGAATTCTTTAATTGTCTCTCCATGTTGTTGCTTCAAATCTGACAAGTGAGACGTGGATTTTTTGGTACGAATGCTTCCCATAAACTGAGAAAGAAAAAAAATCTGATAACTGAGAGAAGGATTCAATGGATCGAGGTTTCAGACCACGAAACCAAGTACGTGTCGCATCCTTTAGAGTTAAGGAGAAGGCTCTACAGATAATTTCCGAGCTATATCCTTTTAGCTCCATGAGGGATCTATACGTCTCCAAATGCTCGAGGGGATCGCCAATACCGGTATATGGCATAGTGCTGGGCGTCCGATAATTTTTAGGCAGAGGAGCCTCCATTACATTGTGAGTAAATGGAGGTTCAGATCGTCGAATTGTCGCCAGAGTGGATGTCGGGAGGTTTAGACTATATCGCTGTTCAATATCAGCGAAATGGTCTTCAATTTTCCTGAGATCCCCTTCCCAAGGCAGAGTATAACTGGATGTATTGACATCAAGTTGTTCTTCGGGTTGATGTTGTTGGGAAGCACTGGAGCGGATAGATTGTGGGCGTTGATTAGGAACTTGATTGCTGCGAGGAATATGATTTGAAGGAGGGTTGGCCTGAACTTGTGGTTCATCTAGAGAATGTCTAGAAGCTGCAGGCGTAGGTTGTAATGACGGTCCTTCTGGAGGTTGCTGCGATTCGGGAAAAGGCTGATCAAACCGATTAGATAGGGCTTGAAATCCAGCCTGGAGAGTAAGGAGTGTATCCCTAAAGAAACGCATAATACCATTGAGGCCGCCAGATATATCTTGGAACGGATTTTGAAATTATGTCGGTAGTTTAACACGACACCTTCGTATGTGCGGAAGCTTAAAGAGCAACTAGAATTATGGCTAAGTCCTATTGGGAGGGTGATTAGGACCTTTTGAAATTCTTTTCGCCTACTTACACAATTTAATAAATTAAACTAAGCAAGAACACTTCGGCTTCCAAGCCTAAGTGGGTCCAATCACAAGACTAGCATATGGTTAAGCAATAAACAACCTAGTCTAAACATGCATAGACAATCAAATGGTTTTACTAATCTATGCTCCTAATCTATGCAACCTATGTAGACTTATGAGAATGGATCAATGAGCTCAAGTGCACACTACTTAGTGAAAGTACATCTTGGGTGTGAATGTGCCTATCTAGTGCCAAGCATACATTCCTATCAAGCATTCATAATTAAACAATTAAACATACAATGCTAAGATATCAATGTACTCAATTCAATCACCAACACAAGCATGTATAGTGGTTCGACTTTGGGTCTACTCCACTCCCGGTTCAAGTACTCAATTCCTTTGAGCACACTGGCATTCAATATCGGAGGTTTTAAATGAGGTTCACCTCTCAACCTTTACACGGAGGTTTTACCGGTTCACCTCTCAACCCGAACGGAGTTTTGAACATAGGCTAATTCTCAACTCGAACGGAGTTTTGAACATAGGCTAACTCTCAACCTGATCCATGTTCACTCCCGTGTCGGAGGCTCCTCCTTGGAGACTTTGTTTAGGCCCGGCAAACGGGCTAAGGAGTGCCAAACAACCCCTAGTCTTTAGGCCGACAAACAGGCCAAGGAATGGCCAACATCTCTAGTTCGAGTTTGACAAACAAACTCTACACTCAACTCCCACAGGGAATTGAGTGGATGGACTCTCAATAAAGACAACCTTACTTGTCAGATGAGCCCCTTGTTCAGTGCTGGTTCGGGTTGCTTGATCTCCGCTCTCCCGTGCTTCAATCAGCTTCCCTTGCTCCCCCGATCGTGTTGCCGTTGTGTCGCCAATGCCTCAACTACACTTGATCAATCACCTTGCTTGTGATGCCTTTGAGATGCCCAAGGTGATAGGAGAGTAGGCTTGAGATCTCTACAACTAATAGGAATGGGTTGCCTAGAGTTGCTCACCTACAACGATCTCATCTTAGAGATTTGGATAAGGACATGCCTATCAGGGAAGATCCAAACTCTAGAGATCAAAAGGGGATGAAGGTCATCTTCTTCATGAGCTTGTAATGCTCCAATCTTGTGTTGAAGCATAAGGAAGATGCCTTGCATAGGTTGGGAATGAGCCTCAAATGGTCTCCAACTGTGGTGGCTTCACTTCTCTCAAAATCCCTCTACTTACCCTTCAAAATGAGCCAAGCCCCTTTATAAAAGATGTTCAAACGGACAGAAAATGGACAAAAAACAGCTAGTTCCGACCTGTCCCGACCGGTCGGCCAACGACCAATGAAGATAGTCAACACGCTGTCTAGAGGGGACCGGTCGGACCAGACCAGCCGATTGGTCACGACCGGTCGGCCCAAGGGCTTGCACAATACAGCGACATGCTGACTGGATTGGGGGCTGGTCCGACCGGTCTTGATCGGTCGGTCCAGTCCAGCCGACCGGTCGGACAGGCTTGGGTTCAGCCTATTGATTTGCTGACCTATCTCTTTCACAACCCCAACTATATGGCCAAGGTTTGGGTGATCTTTTGGGACACGTAGGGCCAATCTATGATGACTAAAGGTTTCCTAATATGGCCAAGGTCATCAAAGGGGTTAAGGGTTATGTTTTCGTCAAGGTTAAGGCACACCAAGGCATCACTGTTACCTGTTTCTTCTTCCTTGATGCAGCAGGGCCACTTGAGTCTTCGGTCTTCGTCTTCATTAAGCTAAACGACACTAGACTCCACTGACCTAAGTGATTGACAAACAAGGTGCACTAGTATGCCACGGAAAAGTGCACTAACAGATTCTGCGCAGGAAGGTTGGGCTCTGCTTGAGGAATCCCGATTGAAGCAGCCTGAGGGAGGTTGGGAGTTGGATCAGGGATATCTGGTGGTGGTAGCGTTTGCTTTGAGGTGGAAGGATGAGTCGTTTTCTAAGGAGGTATAGTGGAAGGTAACAATTTGTAATGATAACGAATTGAATACTCGTTCCCACAGACGGCGCCAATCTGTTAACAGGTCCCTCCCAAGCTTACGCCCTTCTCAAAGTGAGCTCCCTTCCAAACCTGAAAGCCAAAGAACAAAACTAAGGGTGACCGACGCTTGGCCGTTGGCCCTCCGAAGCTTAAGTCAGAGGTGACTTGATAGTAAGATGAAGTGTGAAACGTAGGCTTAGAGATTGTGTACCTTTATCATTTGTGGGGCCATCTATTTATATAGATCCGGGTGATCCAGTCTGTTACGCAAGCCGTTAAGATCATTGTTGATTTCAGGGGATAAGGTGCTTATCCTGTTAATCCTTTAGATAAGGGGATGGCCTAACAACTTTAGACGTCTAGCTGATTACGTCTCTTGATGGAGATCCCCAATGGTTCAGAGTTACGAATAAAAACAAGCCAAAACCGGCCTATATGGGCTGCTGGTACTATGTGACGAGGGACGTCCCTGCCAGACGACTAGAGACCAGAGACCAGAGACCAAGGTGGCTCGCATAATGGGAGTGTCCCCGTTCGATGACCAGAGACCAGAGACCAGAGACCAGGGCTGCTCACATGACAGGAGCTGCTCACATGATGGGGGCTGCTCACATAACGGAGGCTGCTCACATGATGGGAGCTGCTCACATAACGGGGGCTGCTCACATGACTGGAGCTGCTCACATAACGGGGGCTGCTCACATGACTGGAGCTGCTCACATAACGGGGGCTACTCACATGACAGGAGCTGCTCACATAACGGGGGCTACTCACATGACAGGAGCTGCTCACATAACGGGGGTCTCCTCACTCAACGACTAGAGACCAGAGCTGCTCACATAACTGGGGCGTTTGCGGTGACCGTAAAGACGTTCAAGGTCCGTAGGCTTCGAGTTCCTTCGACGACCAACTTTATTCTACAACATGGGCCACATCATATGTAACATTGGGAATGGAAACACCCATTGTTGAAATCTTCTTGGGGCCCACAGTGATTTTAATATTTCATCCAAGCTGTTTATAAGGTGATTACTGCTTGGATGAAGGGAAAACACAAATATCAGCATAATCCAAAACTTCTATGGCTCCCAAGAAGATTTCAATGGTGGACATTTAATGCCCACTGTTTCTTGTCATGTGGCTCACCTAAATTTTGAAATTGCTTGATTCTTGAGCTCACATTCTAACATGAATTGGCACAACCAATAGCTGGAGCAGATATGACATAGACACCACACTGGGTTCTACATAGCCTTTGTTGCATGGCTCCCTAGTGGTACCATTGTCGGGGGCTACGCGCAAAGAAGAAGATAGTAGGCTATCAAATTAAATAGCCGAAGCGGGTAAAATCTAAGCTGTTGGATATAAGAAAGGAAAGTGGCGCATGAAGGGAGAACAAGGAGAGAGATGGTTAGGGGGGAGAAAAAAGGAGAGAGACGGAGGGAAAGGGTGACCATCCCAAATTTTTTTTTTTTTTCCAATTTTGTTTTCCACTCTAGATTCAAGTCTACATTGTTTTTGGCTAGACGTCCTAACATGGGCCGTTACAACAGATTTATAGATTGCATATCACACATGCATCATGGTGGGCCCACAGAAGCCTTCCTTTAACGGGCTCCTAATGCATTCCTTCTGTGGGTGCTATATGCAAAGAGGAAGGAGAGGAGATGGGGGCTACTCGCAAAGTGGAGTAAATACCCTTTCTTTTTTAGTGAAAAGCCCTCTTATATCTGTAGTTTTAACTACCACTAAAATTAATTGTGAGGGGTCAAATTGTTTGTGGGTGAAATTTGAACAGTTGGACTGATAACAACCACATTTTTTGGTTTCCAAAATACCCTGATGGGGGCTGTAAAGTCTATAAAAGGAGTAATGAGGCTGGGCTGGGCCCCACAAGTCTTCCCTAGGCTCCACAGGTCGGCTGACCACTTTAGAAAGCCAAGCAATGCACATGTGTTTTTAATTAAGAAAATTGACTGCAGGGGTATTTCAGTAAAAGTTTTTTTTTTTTTTTTTTTTTTTTTCTGTAAGTCAGCCTATTAGTCTTTATTTAGGCCCCCCCCCCCCCCCCTTTTTTTTTTTTTTCCTTTTGGGGAAAAGACATTGTAATTTGGTCTTTAAAGAAAAAGAAAAGATCTTTTTATAGTCGTGTGACTGGTAGAGGTGCTGATTCCTCTCCTTCCTCTTGGTGCTGATTCCAAGATCATCATTGGTGCTTATTTCATGGTGAAACCTATCTCTTTCCCTTCTCTAATCTTTTGTAATCTTCTGCTTCTCTTCTTACTTTCACATCTTTTGTTTCAGACCTTTGAATCTCATTTCTCTCTCTTTATTTTTGAGTTTAGACAAATCCACATACCCATCAACCGTTAAAGATCATCTATAGGTTACATTCAGGATTATATATATATATCTATATATATATATATATATATATATATATATATATATATATATATATATATATATATATATATATATATATATATATATATATCAGTGTTTTAAATAGCGAATAGCGTGTAGCGTAGCGTTCACCCCTTTGAAGCGTGAGGCGTAAGCTACATAGCGTGTAGCTTAAGCTACATGCTAGTTCTAGATTTTTAATCAAGGTTGCGCTTGGTTGCACTAATTCCATGATATTCACCAAATTAGACTGATTAATGATGAAATTTAACAAATTTTCATGATATTTGGTGCAACCAAATGCAACTTAAAGTAATAGGAAAGGCTAATCAATAAGTATAAAGGTAAAGAAAGAGCAACAAAACTGATTTAAAACTATTACTTATATAATTTTTACTAAAAGCATTAAATATTGAAAATAGAAAAATGTAACAAATCATTGAAAATATTATTTGATTTTAATGTTTTAATGAAAAATAACTTGTAATGTGAGGTACGTAGCATGTAGCGTAGTCTATGTAGCATGTAGCGTATGCAAATTATCATGTAGTGTAGGCTACACACGACTTAAGCTATTTTCATGAGCTACGTAGCGTTAAGGCTAAGCTACGCTACGTAGCGTAAGCTACACGCTACATAGCGTAGCTATATATATATATATATATATATATATATATATATATATATATATATATATATATATATATATAAAATCCTAAACACTCCTCTCTCTATTTCTTCTTTTTCTTGAACCCTAGATCTACTATATCCTGAATTTTTAGATTTTTTTTATCCTTGTTATTCAGTTCCAGATTCTTCCATCCCCCATTATTAGGTTTCTAATTACTTGTTAGCACCAGTCTGCATCAACATTGTTATTCTAATTGCCCATTCTCTATCAAATTGGTATTAGAGACAGGTTTGCCATAATGTCAACTCGCACAGGTAGATCTTACCATGGGAGATTTACAAATGTGTAATGGGATGATATGTTTGCACACACGACGGATCAAATTGACTACTTTGCATGTTCAATGGATGCATTGGAGATGCGAGTGGAATGATTGAAGTCAAGGAATGATGGAAATCGTGTACCCGCAAACCCTACACATGACACGAGAGATGGTGAGACTTTCGGACAACATGTGGAGAAAAGGGCTAGGTCGATGATCTTCCACATGAGTATCCATTGGCACCTGCTAATTTAACTGCCAATAGAGCTACTCGGGAGTGGCCTATTCCTCCACGAGGTGTATTTATGGAGACTATGCCAAGGTATTTTGGAGGGAACAAACCTGAACGTAACTATGTGGTTGATGATATTACTAAGAAAGTGAGAATAAACAAACCTGATTTCGTTAGCAATTGGAGCCGAATCAATTTCTTGATTGGTTAACAGTGTTGGAGGATTACTTTCAATGGTATGACATGGATGATGATCGTTGAATCTGATTTGTGAAAATGAAGCTTAAGGGGCATGCTCGTGTTTGGTGGAGAAGTGTGGAAGATCACAAGTATTGACTTGACCAGTCACCTATTGTTCATTGGGAAGAGATAAAATTGAAGTTAAAAGAAGTATCTTCCTCTTGATTTATGAACAACTAATCGAACTTTGGCAAGGGACAATGACAATGGAAGAATACATGAAGTGCTTTAATGAGCTCACGGTCCGTTGTCAAATTAATGAGGAGGAACGTCATATTCTCTCTTGTTTCAAATTAGGCATTAGATCTTAAATTGAAAGAGATGATTACTGTGAGACTTTATGGAATAGATGATACATTCCAATCAGCTTTGAAAATTGAGCATCAACTTAGACAGTCCATTGGGAGAAGATTTGGCGTCATTGCCGGGGAGTTGATGTCTCGAAGAAGTGTTGAAATTAACGCAGCAAGGACTTCTGATAATGCAACAACCAGCAAGCTTGCTGATGCAGGGGCATGCGATGACCTAACCCTAGATGCGTGTATATTTAGTCGGAAGATATTCAAGTAAGAAAATTAACAACTAACTATTTTCGCTCAAAAGGAAACTAACAAATATCAACACGGAGATGAGATCCATCCATCCGGATTATGCCCTTCAGCATAAGAATCACGTAAACCGTAAAATAGGGAGGATCTAGGGATATGGGGATATCCTAGATTTAGCATAGACCAGTCCACAGTCAAGTTTGGATCCGGTTCCCAGGGCTAGGTATCCCTCTTTTCCGATCGAAACAAAAGGGGTAGATTCGGAAAAGAACAAATGTGATGGGGAAGGAACAAGTTTGAGAAGAAGGATAACACAGATGATAAAAATAAGAAAATCCTACCTTTCCTGCACCTTGAAGAAATAGAGATGAGAAAATATGGAAATCGGGGTGGAATCCTCAACACTTGAGGGCCAATTCTGAAACCTTAATCTCTTGAAACAAGAGGAAGAAAAGCAGCCGAAATTTGTATTCATTCAATAATTCGAAATAGGGTTTCTCATAGTATATATAAGCTACGAAAATAAAAAGTGCACTAAAGTGCCTGAAAACAAAAAAAGTAACATAAAAACGCCTAAACTAAATAACGACACTAAAACACCTAAAAACAAGGAAATCAACAGAAAAACGCATAAAAGTAAATCCGCTCCACGGTCCAGCGGTCATGATGCTCTCGCGTACTCGTAACGCGTCAGAAAATGGGTCCAATGGGCCTGTCGTCCATCCACATCAGCTCGTCTGCTCTAACACTCGATCTGCGATGTCACCTCCTTTAGTACACTCTAAAGGGTGCACCACTGATGTCCGCATCACTTGCAAATTCAAAGCTACCTCTTTTGGCGGAGAATAAAGGAAAGGCGCTAATAGGAAGTAGTTCTTGCAGCGTTATTAAAGACGTAGACTGCTATAGTTGTAGTGGAAAGGGTATTATGTGAAAGTACGTCGGTAGTCTAACACGACACCTTCGTATATGCAGAAGCTTAAAGAGCAACTAGAATTATGGCCAAGTCCTATGGGGGGGTGATTATGACCTTTTGAAATTCTTTTCGCTTACTTACACAATTTAACAAATTAAACTAAGCAAGCAAGAACACTTCGGCTTCCAAGCCTAAGTGGGTCCAATCACTAGACTAGCATAAGGTTTAAGCAATAAACAACCTAGTCTAAGCATGCATAGATAATCAAATAATATAACTAATCAAGCTCCTAATCTATGCAACCTATGTAGACTTATGAGAATGGATCAATGAGCTCAAGTCTACACAACTAGTGAAAGTACATCTTGTGTGTGGATGTGCCTATCTAGTGCCTAGCATACATTCCTATCAAGCATTCATAATTAAACAATTAAACATCCAATGCTAAGATATCAATGTGCTCAATTCAATCATTAACACAAGCATGTATAGTGGTTCGACTTTGGGTCTACTCCACTCCCGGTTCAAGTACTCAACTCCTTTGAGTACACAGGCATTCACTATCGGAAGTTTTAAATGAGGTTCACCTCTCAACCTTTACACGGAGGTTTTACTGGTTCACCTCTCAACCATAACCGGAGTTTTGGACAAAGGGCTAACTCTCAATCCGAACGGAGTTTTGGACATAGGCTAACTCTCAACCCGACGCACGTTCACTCCCGTGTCGGAGGCTCCCCCTTGGAGACTTTGTTTAGGCCCGGCTAACGGGCCAAGGAGTGCTAAATAACCCCTAGTTTTTAGGCCGATAAACAGGCTAAGGAATGGCCAACGTCCCTAGTTCGAGTTTGACAAGCAAACTCTACACTCAACTCCCAAAGGGAATTGAGTGGATGGACTCTCAATAAAGACAACCTTACTTGTTGGATGAGCCCCTTGTTCAGCGCCGGTTTGGGTTGCTTGATCTCCGCTCTCCCGTGCTTCAATCAGCTTCCCTTGCTCCCACGATCGTGTTGCCGTTGCGTCGCCAATGCCCCAGCTACACTTGATCAATCACCTTGCTTGTGATGCCTTTGAGATGCCCAAAGTGATAGGAGGGTAGGTTTGAGAACTCTATAACTAATGGGAATGGATTGCCTAGAGTTTCTCTCCTACAATGATCTCATCTTAGAGTTTTGGATAATGATATGCCTATCAAGGAAGATCCAAACTCTAGAGATCAAGAGGGGATGGAGGTCATCTTCTTCATGAGCTTGGAATGCTCCAATCTTGTGTTAAAATACAAGGAAGATGCCTTGCATAGGGTGGGAATGAGCCTCAAATGGTCTCCAACAATGGTGGCTTCACTCCTCTCGAAATCCCTCTCATTACCCCTCAAAATGAGCCAAGCCCCTTTATAAAAGATGTTCAAACGTACAAAAAAGGGCAGAAAATGGCTAGTCCCGACCTGTCCCGACCGGTCGGCCAACAGCTAGGGAGGACAGTGAGGTTGCTGTCTTGTTGGGAGGCCTGTCCAACCGGTCACGACTGGTCGGACTAGACCAGCCGACTGGTCAAGACCGGTCGGCCCAAGTGCCTGCGAGTATACAACAATGCTGTTTCTGGATTGAGCCTGTCTGACCAGTCTTGACCGGTCGGACCAGTCTAGCCGACCGGCCGTGACCGGTCGGACAGGCCTGGGTTCAGCTATACATTTTGCTGACCCAATACTATCACAACCCACTCACCTAGGCCATAGTATAGGTGATCTTTTGGGACACCTAGGGCCAATCTAAGATGACTAAAGGATTCCTAAGATGGTCAAGGTCATTAAAGAGGTTAATGGTTAGGTTTTGGTCAAGGTTAAGGCACATTAAGGCATCACTTTTACCTGTTTCTTCTTCTTTGATGCAGCGGGGCCACTTGAGTCTTCGGTCTTCGTCTTCATTAAGCTCAACCGACACTAGACTCACTGACATAAGTGATTGACAAACAAGGTGCACTAGTATGCCACAGAAAAGTGCACTAACATTATGCAGCACGTTGCCCTTGGAACGTTGACGCTATTTGTGCAGAAGAAAGGGATAATGAATCCGAAAGAGAAAAAGATCCACGTGAGGCTGATGAACAACAAGAAGACACCTATGAATGTGTCTTGGAATACGGAATGTTGGTAGTTGTTCGGAGAATACTAAAGAAGGAAGAGACCAAAGATTGGCAACGGACTGCTCTTTTCCAAACTAGAGTTAAGTGTGGTGATAAATTATGTAACTTGATTATTGATGGGGGAAGTTGTTCAAATGTTGTATTGCAAGAGCTGGTTGAGAAGATACAATTAGCAGTGGAGGCACTCCTATAACCATATAAGATTGTGTGGGTCAATAACATGACCATTCTAGTATCCAAGAGGTGATTGGTGAACTTTTAGGTAGGCCATTATGAAGATTCGATTTGGTGCGATATAGTTCCCATGAACATTTCTCATATACTTCTTGGGAGGCCTTGGCTTTATGACCGAAAGTTGTTCGATGATGGAGAGGCCAACACATTTACCTTCAAATTTAATGTCAAGAATATTCTCGTTACGCCTATGAAAGCAAGGAAACCAAAGAAAAAGAGAGCTGGCCAAAGAAGCAATCCAATGTTTTATTTATGAGACAATTTGAGGAAGAAAGCAATGAGGCAGGGGTTATGTATGTTCTAATGATGTGGGAGGTTAAAGAGAAGGTCCTGAAAAAGGGGCAAGTGATGAATCTGCAAGTATAAAGGTTGGGGCCTAAATTTTCAGATCTAGTACCTGATGAATTGCCAGATGAATTACCATTTATGAGGGACATTCAGCATGTTATTAACATTGTTCCAGGGTCTATGCTTCCTAACCTACCTGCCTATAGGATGAATCCAATCGAGTATGCCGAAAGGCTTTATCAAAGAAAACCTTAGTCCATGTGCTGTCCCGACTTTGTTAATGCCAAAGAAAGACGGGAGTTGGTGAATGTGTGTGGACAGCCGTGCCATAAATAAAACAATCATCAAGTGCCGCTTTCCAATATCGTGACTCGATGATATGCTTGGCATGTTGGCTGGTTTTATAGTCTTTTTGAAGATTGACTTGAGCATTACCACCAGATATAGATTAGACCTAGCGGAAGACAACATTTGAAACAAAGATGGGCTCCCCGAATGGTTGGTTATGCCTTTCAGATAGATCAATGCTCCTAGCACCTTCATGCGACTAATGACCTAGGTACTTCGTACCTTTATCAATCGCTTCGTTGTTGTCTATTTTGATGATATACTTGTATATAGCAAAGAGGCTTTCGAGCACATTAATCAACTTCAACAAGTTATGAGAGTTCCCAGAAAAGAAAACCTCTACATTAACTTGAAAAAGTGCACTTTTATGAGTGCGAGTGTGATCTTTTTTGGCTTTGTGGTCTCTTCACATGGTGTAGAAGCTAACTCGGATAAAGTAAAAGCTATATTATACTGGCCTATTTGATGCGGACAACAGAGTGTACCAGCGTCGCCATAGGAGAGCCCCAGGCCCTGGCCCAACCCAGCCCACACTTTATTTGGGTGATCACTACTTGGGCCTGGCCTGTGGGCCACTTTGAAGACCCCATGTGCATAGGATGTGCATCATGAAGGCCCCAGACTGGGAGGATGCACATGGGCCGCATTATTTGGAGTGCCAGGATAGCTTTTAGGAATTTTGGTTGAGATCTGACTGTTGGATCGTGTCCGATCACATGGTGGCCCACCATGTGATGAAGTCCCTTTTTAGTTTTTAGTGTCCATATATGTTTTGTTATTTTTCTGCATATTTTGGTTGGTTTAGATTTCTTAGTGGGCCCCTACTTTACCAGATTTTAAAAGGGGCATGTTAGTCATTTACTTTTAGTTTAAAAACTCTATTTAAGGGGGGGAAACGTCCAATCCTAACCTGATGAAGAGTATACGTTTGTTTTTTAAAGAGAAGCCTTTCTTTCTTCCATGCGACTTGGAAGAACCCTCTATGAGACTTGGAGCAAGGTGGTGAGATTCCATCTTTTTGTGGCTGTGTGACTCGCTCACATGTTATCTTCTACAACGTGTGATTTTTCCTTCTCCTTCTACTCCTTTAAAAAAACCTCTTTGATCCTTTCTAGCCTAAATCCTTCAACCCATTGTGCCCAAAACCTCGACACCCTATGTCCCTACCTCCCACATAAAACCTACCCTAGACTCTCTCCCAATTTCCTCCCACAACCCTTAATTCCCAAATTACAGATTTATCCCACCCCATATCCCACGTGATTTTCATTTCCTCTAAACATAGTTTATGTGGTGAATGAGTATGGTGAATTCTATGTGTGTATGAATCTGCCCATGAGTATTTTGTTGATATTCTGTGCTAAAGGGTTGTTCTAACAACCTTGACATCCTGCGATTTAATCTTTATATGATTGTGTGCATGTGGGGATGATTTCTAATGAAAGGACATGAATTTTTGCTTGCTGAAATTAGTGTTTGGTGAACTGTTCTGCTGAAATTATTGTTTAGTGGGCTTGGCCCATAACCCACAGGTCCTAGGATTTGTATGCTTTGAATTGTCCTTTGAATAATCTCCTGTGAAACATGACATCCATATATGTATCCTACATCATTTTTGTATCAGAGAAAAGGTTTAGCATAGAATATTTGTGAGTCCCATATAAAGTTAGGGTCTTTTGTGTGCATGTATATAGGTTGAAATTGTATCTTATATAGTGTTTAGGTCACACCATTAGGGTAGTAAATCTGAACTAGAGTCTAGGGTTACATTGGGTACACCCCGTGCCTCATCGAATCAGTTTTCGTGTCAGTCCTAGAATAAGTTTCTTCCTTTTGAGTGAGTCCTTACATTAAAGTTGTCTTAGGTGTGTCGCGGTATGGCAACTGCAAGTAATAGTCGTGATCCCGACTTGTTATCTCAACAGATCCTAGCATAACTACAAGCCATCACGTCCAGGTCAGATCATCTTGAAACAGCCGTTGAGGAACAGTGCACAGCGACAGAATCCAATAGGCGGCGCCTTGCTGACCTTGAGGATCCTGGTGACGAGCATGAGTCTCAGGCTGAGGTATTGGAGCATGGTGCAAGGAGGGATCCCACACCCCCAGTAGAGCCAGCTAGGACTCCCATAGCACATCCTACCCCTCAAAGAGAGCTTGTTAGGGATTATGCGAGGGGGCATGGCCCAGTAGTTGGCCGTGCAAGGGTGCGTCCTTAGCCACCCCGGTTTGAGTACCATGACTGACATGATGTTGAAGACCGTGTCATGAGAGGGGTGAAAATCGATGCGCCGAGCTTTGATGGTCAGCTGGACCCCAAAATCTTTGTTGACTGGTTGGCAAACATGGACCACTTTTTCGAGTGGCATGACATGCCTGACGACTGTCGAGTGCGGTTCGCCAAGATGAAGCTTGTTAGTCAGGCTAAGTCTTTTTGGCTGAACTATGAGCGCCGACTTGAGAGGTCTAGGCAACCTCCCATCACACTATGGGCCAAGATGAAAGAGGGCTTGAGGGAGAAGTATCTTCCCCTGTCATACCAACAGAAGCTCATGGATCAGTGACAGTCCCTTACGCCAGGGGAACATGTCAGCCACAGATTATATTACTAAATTTGATGAGCATATGTTGTGGTGTGACATCCAGGAGGACCCCATTGTGACACTCTCCAGATTTAGGATGGGGCTCCAACCTGATCTGCTCACTCGCGATGTTGGCACCTTGGATCATGCCTACCAGTTGGTGCCTGAATTAGAGTGGTATGTAGCACTCTAGCGTTCTCGACGTATGGACTATCGAGATCCCAGTTCTAGGGCTCCATCTTAGGGTATGAGACCTAATTATCGGACTCAGTCTAAACCATCCTCATCTAGCTGACCAATCCCAGAGATTTCAAGGGTAAGGTCATTGAGGGATCTAGCTCAAGAGGAGGTGAGCCTACAGAATGCTACTAGTGCGGCAAAACGGGTCATTTTGCACGTGAGTGTCCCCAAAAGGTGCAAGGAAAGGCCCTCTTGATTGAAGATCAAGGGGAAGATCATAATGACCAGGGTGACTATGAAGAAGAAGAGTATCGCCCTGATGCTAGTGATGAAGATGATGAGGAGACTGTCCCACTTGCTATAGTCAGACGTATCCTAGCTTAGGCTAAGAACCAGGATGACTGGCATCGTTCTACTATTTTCGATACTTACGCCAAAAGTGGGGAAAAGAATTGCAAAGTCATTGTTGACAGTGGAAGTTGTGCAAATGTGGTCTCTGCTAGCACCTTAGATCGTTTGGGCCTGAAGCCCACTCCCCACCCTCAACCCTATAAAGTGACGACTCTTCCATGCCAGTGTCCTAGTCTTGTTTGGTGCCTTTGGAGTTTGGATCCTATAAAGACACACTGTGTTGTGATGTTTTGCCCATGGATGTGGGACACATCATCTTGGGTCGATCTTGGCTCTTTGATAAGGATGTCACGATATATGGTCGTTCAAATGCGTGTACATTCTTACACGAAGGCAAAAAGATTATTTTGAAGCCTTTGCCTCCCAAGAACACCCAGGCTAAATGGGGAGACGTCAAGAAGGGTGATGAAAAAGAAGTGAGGAAATCCCAGACTAAGTCTCTTCACATTATTAATGCGAAAGAATTTGAGAAAGAGGCTACAGAGAGTTTGGAGGTGTATGCCCTAGTGGCAAGAGAGGCTACACCAGAGGCTAGGGCAGAGATCCCGTCTAGGGTGAGTCCAGTTCTAGAGGAGTTTAGTGATGTATTTCCTGATGACTTACCAGATGAACTTCCACCCATGAGGGACATCCAGCATGTCATTGACTTAGTCCCTGGGTCTACTCTCCCGAACCTTCCTCACTACCGAATGAACCCGACCGAGCATGCCGAGTTGAAGAGGCAAGTCGATGAGTTGTTAAGAAAATGGTTCATTCGAGAAAGTTTGAGTCCATGTGCTGTGCTTGCACTCCTCACACCCAAGAAGGATGGCACGCGGCGCATGTGCGTGGACAACTGAGCAATTAACAAGATCACAGTCAAGTATCGGTTTCTGGTATCGAGGCTTGATGATATGCTCGACATGATGGCCAGTGCCACGATTTTCTCGAAGATTGACCTCAAGAGTGGGTATCACCAAATTCGCATTTGCCCAGGTGATGAATGGAAGACAACCTTCAAGACGAAGGATGGGCTGTACGAATGGCTGGTTATGCCCTTTGGGTTGACTAATGCCCCAAGTACTTTTACAACATATGATGTGGAATTTTATGTAGTGGTGTAGGCATTGAGGCATTGGTGGCATTACCTCATCGACAAAGAGTTTATTCTTTATTCTGACCATGAAGCACTCAAGTGTCTCAATTCCCAAAAGAAATGTAGTCATAGGCATATGCCAAATGGAGTGCTTATCTCTAAGAATTCACCTTTGTGCTGAAACATAGGTTGGAAGTTGAGAACAAAGCAATTAATGCATTGAGTAGACAAACCCACTTGTTGACAACAATGTTAGTAGAAGTGATTGGCTTCGACCAGATAAAGTGTGACTACAAGGGAGATGGTGATTTTGGGTAGATTTATGTAGATTTTTATACCATGCAGCAAGCCACCCAAAGTTCGGTGTGCATAATGGGTATCTCTTCTTCGGAATTCGTTTATGTATACCTGACACTTCTCTACGGGAGTATGTGATAAGAGAATCACACTCGAGTGGCCTCAACGGTCATTTTTTGATGTGATAAAACAGTTGTTGCAATAGAAGATAGATTTTATTGGCCTTCATTGAAGCAAGACGTGGCGAGATGGGTGCATCAATGCCGAATTTGCCAACTTGCCAAAGGACGGAAGCAAAATACAAGTTTATACACACCTCTGCTCGTGCCTTAGTATGGATTTTATTTTAGGTTTGCCGAAGACCGTATGAGGCAATGATCCCTCTTTGTCGTAGTAGATCGCTTTTCTAAGTTGGCTCATTTTATTCCTTGCTCTAAGACCTCAGATGCTTTGAAGATAGCCCACCTTGTTCTTCCGGGAGGTGGTTCGCTAACACGGTGTGCTAAAATCTATTGTATTGATAGGGATGTGAAGTTTATAAGCTACTTTTGGAAAACTTTATGGAAGATTATGAGCACCAAGCTTAAGTTTTCGGCTACATATCATCCTCAAACAGATGATTAGATAGAGGTGGTAAATCGGAGTTTGGGAAATCTACTACGACGACCATGTTTCGAGGTGGGAACAAAGTCTGTCTATGGCTGAATTTGCTTATAACAGTTCGGTTAATCGGTCAACTGAATTGTCACCATTTTAGGTAGTGTTGGGAATGAAACCAAGACAACCCATTGATTTGATTGCCTTGCCTATAGATGCACGACTGAGCGAGGAGGCTGAAACTTTTGCCTAACATATGCGTGGCATCCATGAAAAGGTAAGAAGGAAGATAGTGACCGGCAATGAAAAGTATAAAGCACAAGCTTTTTTTACATTGGCGCTTCGTGGAATTCAAGGAGGGTGACAAAGTGATGGTATGTCTCTGACCAGAAAGATTTCCTAAGGGGCTGTTTGGATGGGAGTAAATGGAGGTAAATGGGGGGAATTGGAAGTAAATGGAGGTAAATGGTATTTGAGGTGTGTTTGGATGGAAGTAAATGCATGTAAATGAAATGAAATGAAATGGGAATAAGTGGGCATGTAAACGAAATCTTCCCTACGAGAGAAGATTTGGAACTAAATGGGGTGAAATGCCTTTTTGAGCTCCTTGGAGAGTCGCACGAGTAAACAAAGGTAGTACTACACACATGTACACCATACACATGGCATGCTAATGATACTCCAAAACAATTCAATTACCGTCTACGTCACTAAAATCACAGCAATAGAATGATCCAAATTGTCCAAAGGTTGGCCATCTAAATGGACGGTTAAAAAGTGTTGGCAAGTTGCTTGTTTGTGATCCATACGTTTGTGGCCCACCCGAGTCTCAAAATTTTCTCATTATTGGCTAAAGTATACATTTTAATGGGCTCATTACAATCATCCTGTTAAATATAGTATATGTACACTAATTTGAGGTATTAAAGCTGATTTGGGATATCACATATGTTCTTGTGAATATATTAAAAAATTCCAATGCATTCCAATTCCTCCCATTTACTCCCAACCAAACAAAATTGTTGGATTTCAAATGCATTCCATTTACTCTCGTCCAAACACAACTTAGTATGCCATTTACTCCCAATTCATTTACCTCCAATTCCATTTCCCATTTACCTCCATTTACAAGCTCCCAAATGAGCCCTAAAGAGTTCCAAAATATTGAAGAAAATTAGCACTAATGCTTATGTTTTGGAGTTGCCAGAGGATTTACATATCAGCTCAACATTCAATGTTGAAGACTTGACAATTTATCATGACCACCATGAAGATGAAGGACATGAGGAGCAAGCCATAAGATTGCCTCCAGTGCCTACCATAAGTGAAATGATTGAAGATGTATACGACAATCAATTGGTGTTTACAAAGGATGATGGATATCACAAGGTTCCTTGTCAAATGGAATGGTATACCAATTTCTTATTGCACATTGATTACTACTTCTGATTTTCAGCGTCCTAATCCGGATTTGTACGAGAGTACCAAGCTACCAACTCACTAGGGTTGAGTTTTTCCAAGCTGGGGAGAGTGATGGGGCCTTAAAGTCATAAAAGGAGAAATAAGGCTGATTCTGTGGCTGTTGGTCCAACTCTTTTTCTTTTTCTTCTTATTCTTTCTCTAGTTGCTCTCTCTCTCTCTCTCTCTCTCTCTCTCTCTCTCTCTCTCAGTTCCCTCCCCACATTCCTCTTTAAACGAGACTGCGTACGTGGCCCTTTCATTTCCATGTTTCCCGAGTTTTTATTGAACACTCTGGCACGTATGACACTAAGTGCACATGCATTGTTTCCCTGATCATGGGGCCTGCCTTAATTATGTGTTGCGTATCCACGTTGTCCATATATTTTTCTAGCTCATTTTAAGGCATGATCCCTAAAATGAAGCTGATCCAAATCTCAAGTGGACCACACCATTGTTAGTGTGTGGGCACAACAATCTACCACTAAGGAGATGGAGTTGAACAGTGTCAGCCCTAGTTCGTCCATGTGTGTGACTGCCGCCCCTGAACGACCTTAAAACCATTGATTGTACCTCCACTAATAGCTTGAGCTTTTAGCGCGAATAGTCAGTTAGTGGGGTGCTAAGGTGCACACAAGTGGTATCAGAGCTCCAGGTCGAGGGATCGAGTGCTCCCAATGTAGTTTCTTGGGGGGGGGGGGGGGGGGGGGGGGGGTGGGTTGTTAGTGTATGGGCACAACAATCTACCACTTGGAGATGGTGTCAAGCAATGTCAGCCCCAGTTTGTCCATGTGCATGACTGCCACCCCTGAACGATCTTAAAACCATTGATTGTATCTTCACTTAGGGGCGGAGCCAGGATTTTCTTCCAGGGGGGGCCTAGGAAGGTTTCAACGATGGGCACCATCGTCCCCACTGTTTCTGTGGTGGGCTCCATTTGAGCTTTGAATCTGCCCCACTCTTTGTGTTCAAGCCATAAAATGATCTCTTCAAATGGTTGGACGGTGTGGATACAACACATACATCATGGTGGGGCCCATAGAACTTGGTGCGTCGCTTCAGTAGCAAGATCGCTACTGAACCCGTCACTAGCTAATCCGCGTTTGAGACGCAGATTTTCTGCGGAAGCCGTTGAAGAAACTGAAATTGCGGTTTTACCGCTAGTGAGATGAGCTTGAAGGTATGCTTATGTCCTAGAGGGGGGGGTGAATAGGACTTTTTAATATTTCTTTGCCAATTAAAAACTTAAAACAATTTACCAAGATGATATTTGTAAATGCATGTAAATTGATCACACAAGGTCTTTCTAAATAATCAACTATACTAAAAGAAGCAATTGATCAAACAGTTCATATGCATGCTTGTATTAATCATTCAAAGATGGTATATGAGCATTTTGTCAAACATAAGATGGGCATTAGGTTAACCACTTATAAGATAGATCTACAAGGGACAATGATAAACAAAATGCAATCACCACATTGCACATGATGTATAGTGGTTCGACGATAAGTCTACTCCACTCCCGGTTTAAGTACCCAACTCCTTTGAGTATACTGGCATTCACTATTGGAGGTTTTAAATGAGGTTCATCTCTCAACCTTTACAACCTACACAAGATTAATGCCTACACAAGGACTTCTCAACTCCTAGGCAAGGACACGCACGTATTCTCCCGTGTCGGAGGCCTACGTAAGGACTTACACGTCCTACTCAAGGACAACTCCGAGATTGGGTCACAATCTCTAGACCCCAATCTCAACAAGAAGGGGGAATCAAATAATGGACTCTATAAGCGTAAACACTTACAAGAGATGAGCCTCGATTCAGCGCCGTTGATGAGTAGCTTCAGCTTCCACGAATGCTTTAGCTCCTCTCCAAGCTCCCACGATCAGCTACCAATGCTTATGATGATCCTAGACTAGTGCCGGGTAGGTGGGAGAAGGTATTGATGTTCCATATGCCTATTATAATGCAATGGTTAATGAAGGAACCATCAATCGGATCATTCAATGGCTATAACTGACTTCAAGATGAAGATTCAATGATAGGGACAACTATGAATGCCATGCTTGAGTTCATTGTTCAAACCGAGCTTTGAATGCTCAATGTAGTGCCATAAATGGCTAGGTTTGAAGGATGAACTCAAGATAAGGATGAGCAAAAGAGATTAGATGAAGGTCTTAATAGCTTCTCTTAATGCTCTAAATGGGTGTGCAAGAGATATCCTCAAAACCCTCGAAATATGCCTTTATAGGCTCCAAGAATCGGGCTCCAACGGATAGAAAACGGTCACGTGCGACCTGTCTAAGAAGCCCAAGGACCGGTCTTAGTTGAGCTACCGGTCTTCCTTTTCATATTTCAGCCCCAAGGTCTCTGGACACTTTTAGTCCTTTTGCAACCGGTCGTGCGATCGGTCTAGGAAGGTCAGCGACTGGTCTTGGGCAGTCAGCGACCGGTCTCTCCTTTAAACTTTTTCTCCCAAACGTTGCTGGATAGATTTTGTCCAAATGCGACCGGTCGTGCGACCGGTCCTAGCAGACCAACGACCGGTCCTTAGATCGGTCTTCAGGAAGACAGATGAGAAGAAAATGCTTGCTGTCTTAGTCCCTGCTCTAGCTGACCGGTCGTCCGACCGGTCGTCAGGCTTAATTTCCTGGCCTGAAATGGGGTGAACTCCATCGACTTTAATGGTGCACATAGAGAAGGTTTTCCTATCTTTTTTAACTGATTGGCACCTACATAATGGAGGTCCAAGACTGATCATCTTGACCTTAAGTCCATGGATCAACTGGCAAACATAGAATGCGATTCGAATGCCATGGACTTGGATGTTTTGGGATCCTACAGGCTGTCTATATGCAACTTACCTTTCGAGCTTGATTTGGCTTGAACTTGAGTGCGGAAAGCTGCTTTGGTCTTCAAGTCTTGAGTCTTCATCTTCGTCGGGACTCACAAGACTTGACTGACTCATACGTTCACGCAATTGACAATGCAATGCACAAATCAGTGCACTAACAGAAAGTTCCTTCGCTGGGAAGTTACGTGGGGCCCAACATGATGTTTTTGATAAATTCACACAGTCCATCTGTTTTTACTACTTATTTTAGGACATGGGACCAAAAATGAGGTAGATTCAAAATTCACGGTAGTGGGAAAAGTGGGTGGAAAAATTCCCACCGTTGAAAACTTCCTGAGGTCCACCTTGATGTTTATATACCATCCAAACCGTTTATAAGGTCATTTCTATTGGGATGAACTGAAAACACAAAAACTTTGCTTAATAATAAACTTCTGTACCCATATGAATGTTTCAATGGTGGTTGCTCAATCCCCACTGTTTCCTCTTGTCTAGCCCACTTGAGTTTTGGATCTGCTTCATTTTTTTGTCTCATGTCCTAAAATAAGCAGAAAAAATGGATGGACGTGGTGGATCGTACAAACATCAGGGTGGGCCCCACTTAACTTCCTTGGGCAGGAACTTTATGAGAAACCTTTCATAGGAAATCTGCCTCCCACCAGGACTTAGCTAAAGACGGACGGTCCTGTCAGGGGCTCTGTGGGGCCCACCGTGATCTATATGTTTATCCACCCCGTCCATCTATTTTGATAGATCATTTTAAGGCTAGAGCCCAAAAAGGAGGCAGATTGAAGGCTCAACTGGACAACGCCACATGAACCTGTCGGGATTGTACTCCTGCGATTGAAAACTCAGGGAGAGCATTTGTCCCCCCTCGCCCCTACGTGGCTCCGCCCCTGCCTCCACTAACAACTCGAGCTTTTAGCGCGAACAGTCATTTAGTGGGGTGCGAAGGTGCACACAACCATAGGAAAAAGTGGTCATTGAATGCCCCCCATTAAAAACTTCCTAGGGCCATCGTAATCTTTATTTGCCACCCAGCCTGTTGATGAGGTCATACAGACCTTGATGAAGGGAAAACACAATCTTGATTCAAAACTTTGGGGGCCCCAAGATGTTTTTAATGGTGGGCATTCAATTCCTACTGTGTGGTCCACTTACGATTTGGATTCGGTTCATTTTTGGGAACATGCCTTAAAATGATATGGAAAAACTGATCATCGGCATGATTATACAACACATACATAAGGTGGGTCCCGTGATTATGGCAATACCCACTACACTAGTGGAGTATGAATCTTGATACACATGAAATTTGCCACTTGGCATGTATTAAAATAAACTAAATCCATTCAAATGTAGGGCCTGCTATTGCTAAGTCAAAATGGCATGTATTAAATTAAACTAAATCCATTCAAATGTAGGGTCCGGTATTGCTAACTCAAAATCCAAAAATCAGATTGTGTGAATGATGTTTACCATTGATTTATGGACACTTGTTTGTTGAAATAGGACCATTAGATATTTTTAATTCTTCACCTTCCAATAAATGTCGAACGATTTGATATTAGGATGAAGAAATAAGCATAAAGTTAGGGCCAATTGCATAAGTTGAGACCATTGGATATTTATCCTACTTCATCGTCCAATAAATGTCCATCGATCTGATACCACTTTGATGCAAGACGAGTAACCACTTGCTCTAAGAGCTTGAACTGATAGAGTGTGCCGAATCAATCCGTTTATCTCATTACCCAAGCCAAGCTAGGCCTTCGGCCAAACCCTCCTTCGTGGGCCCCACCTCACATGGGCCTTGCCTCACATGAGTCACCCGCCTCACATAGACCGCCTAGCTCACACAAGCCGCCCCACTCGAGCTCAGTATGAAAATGCCTTTGCATTAATTACCCCCGGTGACGAGTCTCGAACATAAGACTTCCTGCTCTAATACCACTTTGATGCAGGACGACTAACCACTTGCTCTAAAAGCTTGAACTGATAGAGAGTGGCGAATCAATCCCTTTATCTTATAACCCAGGCTCTTGCTTCACATAGTCGAGGCCCTCGGCTGAACCCTCCTTCGTGGGCCCCACTTCACATGGGCCTCGCCTCACACGGGCCATCCGCCTCACGCGGATCGCCCACCCTAAGTGTGCCCCTGCTTCAGACAAGCTGCCCCACTTGAGCTCGGTGTGAAAATGCCCCTGCATTACAATTACATTAGTGGGATGAGTGTCAATAGATTGCATGAATTTGAGGCCAATTTGGGGCATCAAGTGGTCCCTAAATTGGCCCCTAATCATCTGAAACTATTTATTCGAATTTAAATTCAAAATTTTTTTTTCCTTAAAATTGGGGGAAATGATATATCAAATGGTTAGGCATGTGCATTAGTGGAATGGGTGTCATAGCTTCATGGATTTGGGGGTGATTTGGGAGCGTTCTAGTGGCCCCCAAATTGGTGACACTATTCATTTGAATTTAATTTTAATTTTTTCTTATAATTACTTGGGAGGAGTAATGTCAAATGCTCAAGAATATGCATTAGTGAGATGAATGCAATGGATTACATGAATTTTGGAACTATTTTGGGCATTTGAACAGCCCCCCTAATCAGCAACATTATTTGTCCGAATTTAATTTCAATGTTTTTTAAAAATTTTATTTGGGGGAATGTTGTTAAATGCTCAAGGATGTACATTAGTGTGATGAGCGCTATAACTTGCATGAATTGTGGGCCAATTTGAGATCAATCTATGCTTTTTAGGTTAATAAATTCATCTGATAGCTCGATACAACATTCTCACCAAAGAGTGGACCATTATGGTACCATAAACATGTGAAAAAAATAAATACATATTTGGAATATTTAGATTATTTAGGATTTTCTGATTTTTTTTTTCTTCAGATTTTTCCAGGGGGGGGGGGGGGGGGGGGGGTGGGAGACCAATATGGGGAGTGGAGCGTAATACCAGTTATGCCGCTGTATCGGCTGATACCTGTATTGGTAACGGTGGTGACCAATATGACCACTGTCACTGGTATGGAATACCTTGATTAGATTAGAAACAAGGATGCTGTAATACCATGTAAAATTATAGATTAAAGAGAAGAAGAGAAAAGAAGAAAATAGTGAGAAAAGAAAGTTGGGAGGAGAGGAAAGGTGAGTTAGGGTTGGAAACCCACCCTCTGCCCTTTATATTGAGAATAGAAAGTTATGACAAAAATATCCTTAATAACATAAGCAAAAATACCCTACATGTCCCAAACCAAAATAAACAACTAATAACAAGAAGAAATAACTAAAGCAAAGTGTAGGCGGGTTGTATAGTGGTATGGCCTACATCTCCATGCCCGTTAACATCAATAATACTTCTAGATTCCACATCCTCAACATGGCCACCTGCACCATCCATTCAAGCCAGCTATATTGGCACCCACCATTGACTGACTGAATCATATCATTATTCCACTTCTGCGCTTTTGTTTCTTGAATAGTAATAACTTGGGCCTTATAGCATTCTAACCAGCTGATTCCTCATCTTCATGATCCCTTCCTTTGTCACAAGAACAAAGATTTAACTACCCTCATCAGGGATGATGGGATTTCTTAGATGGTTGTGAAGTTTGTCCTGTCATTTGATGGGTTAGAGAGCTACATGGATTCTGAAATTGGTTTTTTGATGCTTTCTGTTTCTCCTATGTCCTGTTTGCTCTTATAGAACCAGGTTTTTGGAGGGATGGTGTGTGGTTCTTGGCTCAACAGGTAAGGTAGTTATAAGGAAAAAAAATTGGTGTTGCGGTCTATCAGTTTAGTCATTTGCAGTTTGTTTTCTGATACTGGTATATTTCTTGTCGTTTGGGCAGTCTAGTTTTTCATGGTGAATTTTCATTGTTACATTGACTCAAGCAGGATTGTTGAGTGCATGTTGGGTTTGCATGTGGTCTATTTGAATATTTTGTGTATCAGTTCGGTTAATGAACTCTTAAAGTGCATTCTATTCCAATCTTGTGGATCCTTTCTAATGCCTTTGAGTTTCTCACAAAACTGAAAGGCTAGTTGTTTGATGATGTTGGGCTCTCACACCTGTTTGACTACTGCTAGAAAGGATTGGTATTTTAGCCACATGGCTTCAAGCTCATACATTCTACGCTGAAAATGTTGATTTGGGTGTTTCAAGGAGAATGGAGCGATGATTTGGTGAAATCTTATTTTAAAACAACATTATGAAATTGTGATCTCTACAAGGGATTTGCTAGGGTCCTGTCTAGGCTTTCTCTTACCTTTGCACATCCTTTCCTTCTTTGTTCCATGTATCGGGATTATGGGGAAAACCTAGTTCAATTAAAGAGCAAATTATTAATGAGGTTGTTAAAGCTATCCATTGACCTACTATGATTTGGATGCCCATCATTTTTCTTTTTAGGGAGGATATTGTGTTGATGTCACTCATCCATGCGGAGTTGGGAGATGAATAGGGACAGCCATTGTAGTTTTGTCAACAGAAATTGGTGAATGATTATATTATTGGGGATGGCTTAGATGAAAGATATCACCCGTGCTTGCTTCACTTGAGTTGACCCAATGACATTGATATCTGTGGATGAGGTGGCTTCAACGTTTATGTTGCCTCCAAGCCATAAGATCCAAAGACGCCCAGCAAAACTAGAGGTGAGATTATATGGAGATTGATCATACATGATAGCAGCTGTTTCTGGATATGTTCAATCATCTAGATTCAAGAAGGGCTAAGAGATGCTGAATCTTGTTCCATAGGTCATAATTGGCGAAGTTTGGAAATGGTTTCTGGAAGGAAGATAATTTGGCTGAGTTTTCTGTAGGCTGCATAATCTCGGTTCAAATTTCCAGATGAGAAATTCCTTTATTTTACTAATTTTCCTATAGGCATGTGTTTTTAGTGTTCTCTTTGTGTGATTTTGTTTGCATAGTTCTTCCTGAGACTATTCATTTGAAATGCTGAAGTAATTATTGCATTGGGATTGCTTAATTCGGTTCGTTTATCCGCATTCACAGTTTACCAAGGGTACTTAATATTTGAGAAATTGTTTAGGAACCAAACATTCTGAAGCCCACAATATAACTGATGTGCTTTCTATTTCTTTAGATCTAAAGTTCCTTGCTTGTTTACTTCAAAATGACTGCAGCTGATGGTTTACGTGCTGACAAATTCTTTGAGCCGGATTCCGAAGGGCAATTCAGGGCACCTTTTCTCAGAAGTGTAATGAAAGGAAAAGGTCGTTGGGGAGTATCTCATGCTCGCCCTCCAACTGAATCTAGGCCAGGTCATGTTTCTATAATTGCTGGCTTCTATGAAGATCCTAGTGCTGTTACAAAAGGTGAGACTCTCTCTCTCTCTCTCTCTGCTGCCTATATAAATGGAATTGAGTGTTGATGGACCTGTTACAAGTCTTATTCTTTACATATAACCAGTGTTTACTATATCGGTATCGCATTATGTATCGCACCCTTGGAATACAGATACATATTTGTTATCGCACGGGACATGTCGTTTGTGTCGGGTAATGTATCCACATTTTGTGAAACATGGGGAAACATTGGGAGTTTGGTCATTTTTTTCAATGGAACTTTAGGGAATGTTAAAAAGGACATTGATACACACCTTTAAATCATAACATCACAAAAAAAAAAGTGCACATAATAGACTTCCTTTGTATAGTGTCCTAAGCTATGTGCCGTCTTACTGAATTGATGCAACTATATTTGAAAATATTTTTTATTTTTGAAAAATTCCCAAAACTTCATGACTCAGTAGATCAAGTCTCATACATGTTTGATTTTGTGTTTGGAGATTAAGATTGCGACCAATTTAGGAGAAATTACGGAAATTTCGATTTATTCCCAATTTCTCCCAAATTGGACCATCTACCCTCAAATCTCTAATTAAAGTGTATATGATGATCATTTCATCAAACACTCCTAAATAATTTGAAATTGGTCCCTAATTGAACGTTGATAGAAGTGGAATTTTGAAAAAAAAAATATTTTTTAATATTTTTAATTCAAAATAAAAATATTTTGAAAAACCACCAAAACTACATGAGTCAGTAGATCGGCCTCATACATGTTTGAGTTCGTGTTTGGACAGTAAGATTGCAGTGAATTTAGGAGAAATTGTAGAAATTTATAAATTCTCCAATTTCTCCCAAATCAGACCACTTACCCTCAAATCTCAAAGTCGAAGGTTCAAAGTTTAAATCCTTGATTTTCCATGCAAAAAATGAAGAATTAAGAATTTCTAACTTTTTTTCACTGATTTTGTATGATTTAAAAAAAGAAGAAGAAAAAGATGGAAATATAAAATCACTCACCGAATGAAAACCAGCCCAAATTCGCAAAATCTTGATTCCGGTTTGAAATCTCTGTTTTTCTCCCAAATGATATCAAATGATGGATCAAAATCCACCCACAACGTGTTTGAATTAGAGAAGAAAGAAGGAAAATGATGGAAAAATGAAGTTCGGAGAGTTTTTTTGAAAGGGGGTTGTGGTTCCTGTCAGTGTCGACGAATATCGACAGATATCATTGATACGAAGTAAATTTACTATAGAAAAAGGCATGATATCTTGCGATACAATTGATACATTGCAATACATTGCGCTTCATTGGAATAGATTGCTCGATACTAAGGATTTTTGTACTCCATGTTAGTTTTCGTATCATTGACCTGCAATACTGATAATATCGGCTTGATACTGGAATCATTGCATATAACTATGCTATTGTATTTTCTATTTTCTTTGAAACATTGAAATGGCCATTGGTGAAGACCATAATCTATTGTTAATTAGCAACATGATTCCTAGTTTCAGTGACCAACTTGGATGGGGATGAGCCCAAGTTGTATCAGTGTAGCCAAATTGAATCTTGATGAGTAGCATTGTGCCAGCCACTGAAATGTATTTAATAATAAATATTAAATTCCTAATAATCAGAAAATCACTAAAAATGTTGAAAAGACATTTACCAAATTTTATATGTTTAATATCCTTTTTTGGAAGAAGAAAATCAGAATATATCATGTTTTAAAAGTAAGAAAATAGTATAATTAATTTGTCATTGTTTTTTCATTTTTTTATTTTACATAATAGATCTAGATCACACACACACACACACACTTATTGTATAATGGATCCTTTTTTTTTCGTCATTTTTATTTCACATCATAGATCTAGACTGGTGCCTAAATCCATATATCTATGATATGCACGTATTTTAGATTAATGAAATTTGATTCATGAAAAAATGAAGATAAACCTTATTTGAGTAACCCAAAAGGGTTTCTTGACTTACACATAAAATGAAGTTGGATGTTGTTAAAGCATTGTGGACAATAGTGGAAAGGAAGAAATGAAAGAAGAGAAGACAATGTTTTCATTGGAAAAAGAGAAAATAAGTAAAATGAAGTTGGATGTTGTTAAAACATTGTGGACGACAATGGAAAGGAAGGAATGAAAGAAGAGAAGAGAATGTTTTCTTCATATCTCTCTCTTGCCCGGGGTTTGGGCGAATGGCTAGCGTCGTGGGTTTGCTCCCCACAGACGCAAGTTCGAATCCCCTCTTCGTGATTTACTTGATGCACGTGGTTTGCGAGTGATTGTGTGCATCCGTAAGGATTAGTATCGCCTTAAGAAGGGGCGGAGACACCCTGTCGTCATAAAAAAAATAAAAAATGCAAATCAAATTTTAAAGATACACCATTATCTCCACGCATACAGTGCACCAGAGGACAACTCATTATATGTGAACTCTCATAATCAAATACACTGTAATGCTCGTACACCGAAGGCTGTGTGCTCCAACAGATGTAAAACTCTCTCTTTAATGTTTGCACTGAATGAGTTGATTCGTATTTAGGTGAAACAATTTACAATTCATCTGAGTCAGTATGAGTTCCAATGGCATTGCTGAGTCTGGAATTGGAAGTTCATCTGCTGGAGGATAAATTCAAGGAATCCCCATCTACCTTGTTTTAGTTCTTGTTAATGTCTAAGGTACATGAAGGATTCCAAATCCCTTCTTTCAAAAGGTGCGGTAGGCATGGTATCTCAAATCGGTTACGTAATGGCTGTAACGGCCATTACATAATGGTGGTAACAGTCATAACTGTTACACATTACGGGGTCGAAATGGCCATAACAGCCGTTAAAGGAAAAAAACGGGCAGTAACGGTCCCGTAACGCCCTGTAATGGCCCCCGTAATGGTCTTGTAACTGTTTTTTTTTTTTTTTTAAATTTTTTTTATTTGTTATAAAAGAGCTGTAATGGCTGATATGGGGGCCGTAACAGCCGTTACGGGCCTATCTCATAATGGTAATGGTGGTGGCTGTTATGGCCACTGTTACCGTTATGGAACACTTTGGTGGCAGGCCTTGTTCACAATGATAACAGTCTTGGATCTGTTGACTTGGGACAAAGGTACCTTGATGGGGGAATATCATCTTGGCCATAAGAGTTCTCATCCTATTCACCATGGGTCTAGTTATGATTGTGTATGTTGTGTAACATAGACTAGTTGGTCAATAGCATTGGATTGTTGTTCCAAAATTTTTGGTAAAAGATTGGTTGAAATCCATCTAGCCCTGGAGCTTTGCGATGTAGCATGCCCGTTACAACTTCTCTAATTTCTTCGGGGGTGACTGAACTTAACAAGGCTGTATTGCCTTTCTTAGGCTTGGAGACAGTGGCAGACTTGTACCTGTGTTGGCATGTGTTGTCTTTCCTTTGAAGGTGGGGAGTAAACATATTTTTGAAGTACTTGACTATGACTTCCTCCACCTCTTGCAAGTTTTGAGTCCACCTCATTCTCATTCTGAATAGAAGATATCCGATTTTTGGCTCTCCGGGTAATTGTGGTGGTGTAAGAAAAACTTTTTGTTGCAGTCTTCCGTCTTGAACCAATCCACTCAAGCCTTTTGAGCCCTGTGGTTCTGATGAGGACACAAGACCCTTCAAAGTCTATCAACGAAGAAAGCACGCGCCACAAGCATCTTTCTTGTGGCTAGGCGACCATTGAGGAGTATTGAAGACCCTACACGCGTGGTTTGACACATAGAAGACCCCACATTGGGAATACACGTGTGTAGGATGGAGGAAGACCCGACTGGAAGTTATCGGCCGCCCGAAATTCACCCAAACTGAAGAAGCTTGCTGGACAGTTATCATTGTCATCGGGTGCTCGACCACAAGTCATAAGAACTTGGCGTCCTTACTCTCTGGACATTTTTGGCCTTCATCGAGCGCCCGACCAAGTGGTCATCGGGCGCCCGACCACCGTGCGAGTTATTTTTTTGCTTAGTTTTTTTTTTTTTTTTTTTTACTTAAGTAATAAGGGTGTTTTAGTCTTTTACTTATTTCTTAGTGTCTATTTAAGTGGGTTAAGCCCTAAACACGAATTTTAGTTGTTGATTAATGAAAAGCAAACATTTGGTTGCCTTTTTCCTCTCTCTCTCTCTCTCTCTCTCTCTCTCTCTCTCTCTGTTATGGAACTTCGTTTTCTTTCCTAATCCTTTTCTTCTCTTTGCTTCTTATGCCCATCTAATATTCATCTAAGGTAAACTCCTTCTTCCTTCTTTCTCTATTTCTACTATTCCCCAATCCTCGAACCCTAAATTTGAGAATTGAATAAAAAACCCCAATCCCTCAAATTTCCAATTCCCTAATCCGAGAAATCCTTTGATCTCTCGGACTAGTGAACCCCATTGTTCGATTGAGTTATGACCATGCAAGATCGGGAGGTTCCATCCCTCGTCGGATCCAACCTAAGCTATAATTGAACTTCACACTTCGTGGATGTGATGATGACCCACTCCATTGCATGCCTCTTTTATGATTTTCTTAATTTATGATGGTAGATGCTGAATTTTGGATTATTATTGCTATTTATTTCCACTGGGTTACATATTTTCATGAGCATGCATCATAATTAGGGCATCCTGCATCATGTTCTTTTGAAGGCAAAAGGCCTTGTGATAGTCAACCTTAAGGCTATTTTTCATATCCTTAAGATTGAAGGTTGATGCGCTATCTAGGCTTGTCTTTCGACAAATTTAATTTGCTCCTCCAGGGCCGATATGCACCTTTGGGTACAGTTAAAGTGTGCCTGTTCCATTTTTGTAGTTCCAATGCCAATGCAACAACTCTCAGGAGAGAATGAAGAGTTTGTGGTTTGTCAAATAGATTTCCCCAGATGGACCTTATGATTTTCCTGCAGTCCAGATGATGAATCCACAGTGCTTTGAAATGAAATGACCTTTGTTTCTTGATTTTAATTGGTTACGTCTTTAGGGTTATGGGGCAATGGTCAGATCCCACAATAAGGTGATGTGTAATTGATGCTCGGGGAACAACATTCTCCAAGAGGTATTGGAATATACCCAATGTTCGAAGTTTTGGTATCGATACAAGTTTCGCTAGCCAGGGATATGGAAACAATATCGATATCGCCAATAATATCGCTGATAATTGGAAATGTGGGGAAACAATGGAATTTTTCAGTGAAACCTCAGGAGATGCTAAAATACACATATTTGCATATTTACGAATAAAAAATTGCAAAAAGAATGCATACATAATATGTTTCTATTTAATGGGGGCCTAAAAGCATGTGTTATTGTAAGAAATCAATCCAACCAACTCATCCATCCCATCTATCCATCCAACCTCTAACCTTCCATCCAAACATCCGTTGATATTTCAGAATATCGGTAACACATGACATTTCCTAACAAATTGTTGACAACTAGAAAAGAAACGAAAGATTGTGGTCTCGATATCACCATGTTGTGATAATGATAATATCACGATATTATCAATATTATCATCGACAAATTGAAAGCTGCATACAACCATGCACCCATAAAAAATATGAAATGAGAATTTTTTTTTAATATACATATTTTTGGTAATGTCAATACATTGGCGATATTATCGAAATATTGCAGATACATTGGCGATACAAGCAACACTTGGAATTTACACAGTTGAAAATATTGGCAATACAACGGTAGTATCAATGCATTGGCAATACAAGCGACGCCTGGAATTTACACAAATGAAAATATTGACGATATCAATACATTGCGATATTTAACAATAGATCGCCGATAGCTAGATTTTTTTTTTTTTTTTTTTTTTTAATACTATTAGTGTTATCAGTATCGCTACCAGTGTTATCGGTATCGTTGAGCTAGAGATAGAGATAATATCGGGGATATTTCGATAATATCGGAGATAATTCAAACAGTGAATATACCCTATCGAGACGTAACCAGAACGGAGCCGCTTCTTTGTGATAATTAATCCAATTGAAGGGGTTACTTTAGTATCTAAGGTCCATCAACATCGGTCAATGGCAATGCCTTGTTGCAATGAGGCCAATGCAAAGAAGCAGATGTGACTTGATCGGAAGCTTTAGCTCTTAGAGAATGATGGCACATAGATTCCAGAAGCTTTAGCTCTTAGAGAATGGTTGCAGAATGGTTGCATGTATAATCTAATTTCTCCAGGCTAATCATTGTGGAAGGTATGCCCATGGCATGAATGCAATCAATTGAGTGTTTATGACGCAGGATGACCTAATTATGATGCATGTTTATGAACACAATTATTTAGCGGAAATAAAAGACAATAATAATCTAAAATTCTAGCATTAATCATCATAACTAACAAAATCATAAAGGAAAAATGCAATGGAGCGGGCCATCATTACAATCATGAAGTATGGAATTCAATTATCGCTTAGGTTGGATCCAGCGAGGGATGAAACCTCCCGATCTTGCATGGCCATACCCAATCGATCAATGAAGATCACTAGTCCGAAGAATCAGGAAGTTTCTCGGATTAGGGATTTGAGAATTTGAAGATTTAGGGTTTCGATTGATTCTCAAAGTTTGATCGATGAAGGATTAGCAAAACTGGAAATAGAAAGAAGAAAGATAATTACCTTGAAGAATTTGGAGGGGCACAAGAAGAAGTTAGAAGAAGAAGATCAAGGAAAGAGAAGAGGCACCATGAGAGAGAGAAGAGAGAGGCCACCAAAGAGGTTTTCTTTTCATTAATAATCAACTAATCTTGTTTTTGAAATGAAAAGAAGAAAAGAAGAGAAGACTTGGATTTGAGGGATGGGATGATTTGAAATGAGAAGGGATGACCTCCTTTTATAGCTTTTTGGGAGGCTCCAAGCCTAGGTGACATTCCAAGCTTAAACCAAAAGTTTATTTAGGTTTGGGAATGGAGTTAGGCTTGGATGATGAGGTGGCACTTCCAAGCCAATAGTTTTGCTTTTTAGGTTTGGGTTAGGAGTTAGGCTTGGAATGCCCAAAGCAAACTTTCCTTTTGGTTTGGGCTTGGAGTGGGGCTTGGAGTGAGGCTTGGAGTGGGGCTTGGAGTGAGGCTTAGAGTGGTGAGGTGGCAATTTCAAGCCTTACTCATGGTTGGGAAAAGAGAGAGAGAGAGAGAGAGAGAGAGAGAGAGAGAGAGAGAGAGAGTGTGTCTCATGCTTCATGTTGAGAGAAGCTTGGACATGGCTCAGATTATAGATGGAGGAGACTTGATCTTCAACAGGGTGTTGCAGGTGGAGCACTCATCCATTTGTTGCCCGTTGGATGTTGAGTTGCATGTTAAATCATTGGATGAGGAGCAACTTCTGGTTGGACGGACAGAGAAGATGGTCATTTAAGATGATTGACAGTAGAGATGGATCCCTTGCTGGATGGTGGAGAGATTGGATCTCTATGCTGGGAGCGTCCATTCGTTGATGAAGATGGAGACATTGATCTCAACCAGGTAGAATTTCTGCATGCTGGATGTCGATGATGGAATGAAGAGAGCATGCTGCTGCTCCCAAGATGGAGTTGAAGTCCGTCTGCACATGGACAGTTGGACTTTTGCTGCAGCTGGACCTCGATGGCGAGGATGGACTCTGCTGGCGGGTGTGTTGCACGTCTGATGATGGAGGTACAATCAGCCGCTGGACCATTGGATTGGAGTTAATGAAGCAGCTTGGACGCTAGATCAGTTGTCCATTGCTGATTGCTGTTGGATGGTCTGGTGGAGATGGAGACCAGACACCATATGCAGATGACACACCATGTTCTGGTGTTGTCTGGCTGGAAAATGGACGAACGATGTGGATTGATCTTGGGAGGTGCTTGAGCTGCCACACATGCAAGGCATGGAGATGGTGGAATGGAGAAAATGGACGGCTGAAGTTGGAGGGAGTGGACGGTCCAGATGCTGTTGAGATCTGGATGAACAGCTGCTACCTATGCTGGGTGTTGCAGGCCTTCATTAGTTGGACGGCTGAAGTTGGATGAATGGTGTCCAGCTGATGTGCTCTGGACGGTGATGATGGGGTGAACCTTTAGACGGTCAGCTGGAGATGGTCCACATTGGACGGTCAGTTGCTGACTTGCATGGACAGTGAAGATCACACCATCAGTTGTGGGGTCCACCTTGGACGGCTGCTGTTGGAGATTGCTGGACGGACGTCCACTGCTGGACGTTGATTGCAGCACGTGTGAGGCTTGGACGTTGGTGCTGCAGATGGTTGAAGACATGCTTGCTGATGGACGGTCTGGTGATGGATGCTGGACGTGCTGGTAGCTGTTGCACGCGTGCAAGGCGTGGCCACTTGATGGACGCTGCTGGCCTTGGAAGAAGGAGATGATCTCCATGGACGGCTGGAAATGCTGATGTTCAGCAGCTGCTGTGAACGGTGGAGATTACATGGGCTGCACGTGCTGATGAAGAGTGAAGATGGGGTCCATCACAGCTGTTGGATCTGCTGTCCATTGGATGGTGAAGATGTGGTCCACCACGATCTGTTGTAGCTGGACGGAAGTGGATAGCTGGACGGCTTAGATGATCAGCTGGTGGTGAGGGTGGACGGTGTGCTGGATGATGGCTGTTGTGCCTGGGTTGGAATGGATGGTGATCTTGAGGGATCAGCACGTGGACATCCAACCCTTTGCATGTGTGGTCCAGATGAATCTTGGATGGGGATTTGGATGGATGGAGGTGATGGATGGCTGGGATGGGCTGTGGAGCGTCCAACAATTTTGACGTTGGAGATGATCTCTTCTTGCCCTATCCATGCATGTCTGAAAGTTGACAGTTGGAAGATGGGGTCCACTATAGCTGATCTGATGCTCATGAAAGTGTGGCCCGCCTTGATGAGCATTTGGTCCCAACTGTAGACATCCAATCTTAACCTTCGATCTTTGTGGCCTAATTTTCTTTATGATCACCTCCACACTTGATCTTTGATTACTTTTGGGTCCTAAAGTGCCCTGATTGGCTTGGATCTTGTCCAACCTCTCCTGATCACCTGAACATTGAAAATTAATCTAATGATGGATAATTAACTAGGAAAACAATGATATTGCTCTTAACAACCAGGGTTAATTATACAATATTAGGTACTTATCACACTGTAACTGGTTTTTTTTTTTTTTTTTTTTTTCCTGGGAGTTTTTGTGGAGCCCTTGTGGCTGCAGTGCAAGTGCTGCATGGGCATACATGATCATGTGTGATGTTGCCACGGGTTTTAGAATGTCTGGATTATAGTTGCGACATCCATATAGGTCTAAAGCTGGATTTAAAATATCGAGAATATTAAGTATAAGAGTCCAAGGAATCCCCTTCTTTAGCACAGGCTTATAGAATTCATGCTTCCCACTAGGCCTTAGACTTAAATTTCCCAGTTTGATTAGGAGAGTTTAAATTCCTCTTTGAATCCAGGATTTCTTCATTGGGATTGCTGATATTTTTCTCTCCCCTGGGGCTCTTGGTGATGCAGGACAGCCCTAAATATGATGCATGCTCATGAACACAATTATTCAGTGGAAATAAAAGCAGTAATAATAATGAAATCTAGCATCAATCATCATAAACTAAGAAAATCATAAAGGAAACATGCAATGGGACGGGCCATCATCACAACCATGGAGTATGGGATTCAAGTAGCGTATAGGTTGGATCCGGCGAGGGATGGAACCTCCCGATCTTGCATGGTCATACCCAATCGATCAATGATGATCACTAGTCCGAAGAATCAGAAAGTTTCTCGGATTAGGGATTTGAGAATTTGGGGGTTTAGGGTTTAGATCGATTCTCAAGGTTTAGATCGTGGGGAATAAACAAAACAAAAGTTTAGAAGGATAATAATAGAAGATGAAATACCTGGAAGAAGTTGGAGGGGCACAAGAAGAATAGAGAAGAAGGAGATCAAGGAAGAGGAAGAAGCACCATGAGAGAGGGAAAGAGGAAGGAGGCAACCAAAGGTTTGCTCTTTTTCATAAATCAACAACTAATCAAAAAGGTTTAGGGCAACACCCTTATAAAATTCGGAATTAGCATAATTACCAAAATACCCCTACTAACAAAATTTCAAAAAAAAGACATTTACATGAAAAAAACGTACCCACACTAACCCAAAACTCAAATAAGTAAAAAATGCGTAAAATAAACTCAAATCTAAGATGTCCAATGCACTCCAATGATGGTGTGATGAAAGTGGGCCACGATGAACTAATGGTCCGATCACATCATCATCACGATCCAACGGTCCGATCATATCTCCTCCAAGCAACTAACACATGTCTTCCCAAGGTGGGGCCTGATGTCCGCATCACTTGGCTTGGTGGTGCTGTTATGTAGAAAACCTAATGCCAATGTCAGTGTGTTTGCAATCCTTAGAGCTACCTTCTGATTTCAAGTGTGTGGAGTTGTATTTGTTTTGTAGGATGCTTCTGTCTGGGGATAGTCCCACCTTGGTGATGCTGTTACAAATTCCTGTTTCATTGATTAAGAAAGGAAGATCTTTAGACTTCATCTAACTGTCATTTGGTCATTCTTTGTAAAGTGAATGAGAAAGTTTATTTACAGTATGGTCCATAGGAAGGGGAAGACTTAATCACTCTCCAGTTTTCTCTGTGCTCTTTATAATCTTTTCGAGCTTGCTGATGATGCCTTAATTTTCTCATTTCTTTGTTGTAGTTTGATTATTTGTCTGCCGTATGCTGTGTCTGGTGTATTTTCATTAGCTAGTTCTTTGTTTGCTACTATGGTCATGATTTTCCCTGGTTCTCAAATCTTTTATGTTTGTTGGACTGCAACATCCGTTGAACCACTGCACCTGGAACAGTCATCACTCTAACAATGTAATATTTCTTCCACTCTAACAATGTAATATTTCTTCCTACTGTTTTCTTTGCTGCTTTTGCATTTCCATATGCTGGTCTTCTTTTGTTTGTGACCTGGAGCACTTGCTTCTACCTGTGCCATCTCTTAAAGACACCAATTTGCAATCTTCCTTCAGAGCTATAGTTGATTTGTTTTTAATATTTTCTGCTTTTTGGGTGTTGCTTGCTACTGATTCCATCAAAATTTTGAGCTATTCAGCAACTTTCCCTGGCAACTGAAGATAGCCTCATGCCATTTGCAGGATGGAAAGCTAATCCTGTTGAATTTGACTCCGTTTTCAACCAGAGTCGGCACACATTTGCTTTTGGTAGTCCAGATATTGTTCCGATCTTCTGCAGTGCTTTGCAGCACAGCACCTGGAATACATATCCTCATGAATTCGAAGACTTTGCATCTGGTAAGTTTCACAAAATCTCAAACATGAGCTGTGATGTATTTGGAAAATGGCTCAGTTAAGTAACACCTTGGAATGTGACAATTGGACATAAACATGTTATTCACGTATCTTTCATGTGAAAGTTAAAGTGCCCATACTTATTCCCATGATACCTAGGTAAGGACACTGAAAGGGATATAGAAACAGGCATACAACTCTTTTTTTCTTTTCTTTTTTTCAAAAAATCAAGGATATGGATCATTATTGACATCATCATCTAAGATTTATCCCAATTAATTAGGGAAAATCAAGGATATGGATACATTTATAATATTCATAACATGATATGCATACTTTATTTTATAATGAAGAGTTTGACCTGTTATCTTAACTTTTAATTTTATTCCACAACAATTAATGCTGTCTGATTCGGTGAATTTTTCCCAATGTATCCTAGACTACTGGTACCAATGTCCTGATTGTGACGTGATTGAGCATAGTCAAATATTTGTGTATTGTTGCTTATCTTTATCTTGTCTCTATGCATTCCCTTGTTCCTAGCTTTGAAGGCTATTTCATCCTTGGAGATGCCAGGAGAGGCTTTCGACAAGGGGCAAGAGCGGTTAGGGCTCTCGGAGAAGATTGTGTTGGTATCTATTCCGCAAGTATGCGTCTCAAACCAGTTCGGAGATAGTCTGCTCCTCGTCTTGGGAGTTTCAAAAGAGGTTAGGGGTTTAGCTGAAGCGGTGCGGTGGGACCATGGTTTTGAATGTTAGTATTGGTTGGTGTACCAGCCTGGTGGAAAAATGATATGATACAGCATCACGTATTGGTATCGGGGCCGTATTGGCCCATATTGGTCAAAAATATTTTTAAAGCAAAATAATATAAAAAAAATTAGAAAAATAAGAAAAAATGAGATATCCAAGAATCTATCTTTTTTTTTTTTTTGTATTTTTTTTATTTTTGATCATGTATTCAGTATTAGACTATTCTTTGATGAGAATGTTGTCTGTCGATTTGACTTGTTGAAGGTCAACTAAATGGGCCCTAATTAAACACAAATTAAGCATGATTTGGTGAACAATGGCCCATTACATTGAAATACAACAAACAGAAGATGAAAATATAAAAAGAAAGTGAAGGTTTACCCTTCTTTCCGATTTTTTCCGTAATGGTCTACTTCGCTTTGATTTGGAAAGTTCCATTCAAATCATTTGTTTTGATTCCAAAATAGGTCAAGATCTAGCCGAAAATAAGTTTTTAAGCTTCTTCCGTGGTTTAAATGAAGAAAAGATGAGAAGATGTATAAAATTTTGAATAACAAATTCAAAATTAGGTTTTTTTGGGCATATCAGCCATATCGGCCCCGTATCGGACCGATACGGGTCAGTTTTTTTTTTTTTTTTTTTAATTTTTTATCGGACTGATATGACCCCATATCGGCTTATGTTGATATGTATACAATGCGACCGTATCGGTTGATACAGTACTGATATTGATATCCATGGGCAAGACGAGGAGAATTAAGAGGTGGAAGGATGCTGGTGGAGCTGCAATCACAACAAAATGATCCTATGGAAGATGCCATTCTGGTCACTCCACTTTGCACATAGAAGGTCAAACAAGATGCGGCATCAGTTTGTTTGTATGACAACAGAAGGTTTGAACTACTGTCTAAGGATCGGACAAGCAAAGGGATTGTCTTGGAGGAACAATTCCAGCGGACTAAAGACATCCTAGTCAGAGTGGGAGGCTTGGTGGGCATATCTTATGGAACACGGAATGAGGATGTCTATGACTTTTACCAGTTTGTGAAAGTTAAGGCCATACAACATCAACAATCTTGCCACAATTCAAAGACCAGGAAGTCTCCCAAGGGCGGGAGAGAGCTAATGAATCCGGAGTGCTCCATAAACTACAAGGCTATTGCGAAAGGAAGTGGGGCTAAAAAGGAAAGGCCAGGGAGAGGTTGTGATCAATGATCATTCTTTCTTGGAATGTTCATGGCCTTAGGAATAGTGTTAAGAGTGCTCATGTTAAGAAATGCAAGAAGTCAAAGGCTGATATTATCAAAATTCAGGAGACCAAACTGCATCTTGTTGAAAAAGGTACGATAAACTCTATCTAGGGAATAAAAAATGTTGATTGGGTTTTCGTTGAGTCTTTGGGGGCAGCTGGGGGTATCCTAGTTGATGCAGGACAGCCCTAAATATGATGCATGCTCATGAACACAATTATTCAGCGGAAATAAAAGCAATAATAATAATGAAATCTAGCATCAATCATCATAAACTAAGAAAATCATAAAGGAAACATGCAATGGGACGGGCCATCATCACAACCATGGAGTATGGGATTCAAGTAGCGTATAGGTTGGATCCGGCGAGGGATGGAACCTCCCGATCTTGCATGGTCATACCCAATCGATCAATGATGATCACTAGTCCGAAGAATCAGAAAGTTTCTCGGATTAGGGATTTGAGAATTTGGGGGTTTAGGGTTTAGATCGATTCTCAAGGTTTAGATCGTGGGGAATAAACAGAACAGAAGCTTAGAAGGATAATAATAGAAGATGAAATACCTGGAAGAAGTTGGAGGGGCACAAGAAGAATAGAGAAGAAGGAGATCAAGGAAGAAGAAGAAGCACCATGAGAGAGGGAAAGAGGAAGGAGGCAACCAAAGGTTTGCTCTTTTTCATAAATCAACAACTAATCAAAAAGGTTTAGGGCAACACCCTTATAAAATTCGGAATTAGCATAATTACCAAAATACCCCTACTAACAAAATTTCAAAAAAAAGACATTTGCATGAAAAAAACGTACCCACACCAACCCGAAACTCAAATAAGTAAAAAATGCATAAAATAAACTCAAATCTAAGATGTCCAATGCGCTCCAATGATGGTGTGATGAAAGTGGGCCACAATGAACCAACGGTCCGATCACATCATCATCACGATCCAACGGTCTGATCATCTCCTCAAAGCAACTAACACATGTCTTCCCAAGGTGGGGCTTGATGTCCGCATCATTCTCCTCGTCTGAAAAGAACTCGACTCCGACGAGTTAAAATTCTTGTGGCGCTCTAACAAATCCGGATCAACATTCTGCAACTCCACTTCAGTAAACCACGTAGATTCTGACGGTGGCTTGTTCTTCCATTTGACAATGTATCTTTGGAAACCTCCGTCTCTCGTAAACACTATCTCCTCATCCAAGATTTCCTCAATTTCTTCTTTATGGATATTAGGTGGAGGAAGGGGTGAGAGGGGTTGTGAAATAAAATCAAATAAGGGCCATAAGAGAGATGATGGATCAACGATGGGATGGTGGGAACGGACTAGATCTTCCACATTAAAAGTTGGGTTAATGCCCATTTCAGATGGAAGGTCGATCCGATACGCGTTGGACCCAATTTTCTGCACAATCTTGAATGGTCCAGCACTACGCGCTTGTAATTTCTTAGCGGTACCTTGTGAGAACCGCTCTGGCCTTACCCTTACCATTACATAGTCACCTTCTTGAAAATCTAGCAGTCTACGATGAGAATCAGCTGAAATTTTATAATTATCATTACTCTTACTTATCCGCTGTCTAATATGTGTATGCAATTCATGGATATGTCGTGCAAATGCATCGGCTGATTCAGAAGACCTTTGGGTGACAGACATGGGTAATAGATTTATTGGCATTCTAGGTTTATACCCACTAACAACCTCAAATGGACTCATTCCTGTAGATCGATTTACTGACCTATTATAAGCAAATTCAGCAGTTGGTAAGATTAGGTCCCAAGTCTTAACATGATCACCCACTAGACAACGTAGAAGATTTCCAAGACTACGGTTTACCACTTCAGTTTGACCGTCTGTTTGTGGGTGGTAAGCAGTAGAGAATTGTAAACGAGTTCCCATAATGTGCCACAGTGTCTTCCAAAAATAGCTAGTAAATCGAACATCACGATCAGACACTATGGTTTTAGGTAACCCATGGAGACGCACCACACCAACAAAAAAGATACGAGCAACATGAGACGCATCTGACGTTTTCGAACATGGGAGGAAATGCGCCATTTTAGAGAAACGGTCCACCACGACAAAAATGGAATCGTGCTTTTTAATAGTCTTGGGAAGCCCAAGCACGAAGTCCATACTAATGTCCTGCCACGGAGCATGTGGCACTGGCAATGGCGTATACAGCCCGGTATTTTGTTTTCTCTGCTTTGCCAGTTGACATGTACGACACTGCCCTAAAACTTTGGCTACGTCTCGCTTGAGACTTGGCCAATAGAAACGATCTTCCACAAGGGCAATGGTCTTATCACGACCAAAATGGCCAGCTATCCCTCCTGAATGAAGCTCCCAGATGAGGAATTCACGAAGGGACATACGGGGAATGCAAAGTCTGTCTCCCTTGAAAAGGAAGCCATCTTTAAGAACATATTCGCCCATAATACGCTGGTCACTAGAGAGCGACGCGTAAGTACCCCCAAAATCAGGACATGTGGGGTATTCATCTTTCAGTTGCTCAAACCCGATTACCTCTACACTCAAGGAGTTGAGCAACGCCACTCTTCTACTAAGGGCATCCGCTGGTTTGTTTTCAACCCCGGCTTTGTGTTTCAACACAAACGAATATTCCTGAAGGAACGCTACCCACTTGGCATGCCTTGGGTTGAGTTTCTTCTGAGAATGCAAATATCTCAAAGCCTCGTGGTCAGAAAACAAGATGAATTCCTGCGGTAGGAGATAGTGTCGCCAATGTCTTAGGGATTGCACTACCGCATAGAACTCTTTGTCATAAGTGGAGTATTTTTGTTTTGCCTCATTCAATTTCTCACTAAAATAGGCTACAGGGTGGCCCTCCTGGCTCAACACTCCACCTATACCAACACCAGACGCATCAAACGCTACCTCAAAGACTTTAGAAAAGTCAGGTAGACGCATGACAGGAGCTTCTACCATTTTGCCCTTAATCTCCTTAAAAGCCTTGACTGCGGCTTTAGACCACACGAATTCTCCCTTTTTCATGCATTCTGTAATGGGAGCCATGATCGTGCTAAAACCTCTAATGAACCGACGATAAAAAGTTGCTAGGCCGTGAAAGCTTCGCACCTCATGAATGTTCCTCGGTTCTGGCCACTCAACTATGGCCCTGACCTTTTCAGGGTCTGCACGCATCCCTTCAGACGACACTATGAATCCTAAGAACACAACTTGGCTGGACATGAATGCGCATTTCTTAAGATTAGCGTACAACTTTTCCTTCCTAAGGACGCTACAAACCTTCTTTAAATGTTCAAGGTGTGATTCCTTAGTGGTACTGTAAATAAGAATGTCGTCAAAGTACACCACTAGGAATTTTTCCATGAACGGCCTCAAGGCTTGTGTCATCACCCGCATGAACGTACTGGGTGCATTAGTCAAGCCAAAGGGCATGACCAACCACTCATACAACCCATCTTTTGTTTTAAACGCAGTTTTCCATTCATCCCCTGGGCGTATACGGATTTGGTGATATCCACTTTTGAGGTCTATCTTAGAGAATATGGTGGACCTCGCCATCATATCAAGCATATCATCAAGCCTAGGTATGGGAAACCTATACTTGACAGTAATTTTGTTTATGGCACGACTGTCCACACACATGCGCCACGTGCCGTCTTTCTTTGGCGTCAACAATGCAGGCACGGCACACGGGCTCATACTCTCTTGGATGAAACCCTTTTGCAGAAGCTCATCAACTTGCCTCTTTAATTCTGCATGTTCTGCCGGGTTCATCCTGTAGTGAGGAAGGTTCGGTAGAGTAGACCCTGGGACAAGATCAATGGCATGCTGTATGTCCCTCATAGGTGGTAACTCATTCGGTAAGTCTTCAGGAAATACATCACTGTATTCCTTCAGAACCGAAGTCACCTCACGGGGTAACTCTAATGGAACCTCAGGTGTAATTTCTCTAGCCACAAGGGCATACACCATAGAATCCTCCTTAGTCTCTCTTTCAAACTCTCTTGCATTGATTATATGTAGAGACTTAGGCCTGGATTTCCCCACTCCTTTAGGCTCACTTGCCTTCTCATCCTTTTTCTTCCCTAGTGGGCTCTCAGGTGGCATAGGGTTAAGTTTGATCTTTTTACCGTTATGCGTGAAGGTACACGCATTGGAACGGCCAAAGATCGTGACATCATTATCGAATAGCCACGGTCTACCTAGGATAACATGTCCCACATCCATAGGTAAAACATCACACCACAGGGACTCTTTGTATGACCCAAACTCGATGGGGACTAGACATTGATGGGTGACAGGTAGGGATGTCTTGTCAACCCAAGAGACTTTATATGGGTCTGGATGAGGTGTGGGTTTCAGTTTCAATCGCTTTAAGGTGTTAGTGGAAATCACATTCTGACAACTTCCACTATCCACTATCACCTTGCAATTCTTTTCACCACACTTGGCAATAGTGTAGAAGATAGTGCTTCGACGCCAGTCAGCACTACTCCTAGACTGAGCTAGCACACGCCTGACTACTGCAAGCGTTGCTTCTCCATCTATTTCTTCCTCATCAGTAAGTCCTCCTTCAGGATGATACTCTTCAACTTCATAATCACCCTGGTCATCTCCACACTCGTGGGACTCGCCTATAACTAAGGTTTTTCCACGGCTCTTCGTAGGACACTGATTAGATATGTGGCTCGGATTGCCACACTCGTAGCATCTCACTTGGCTACCTCCACTAGGACCTGCACCAAGAACCCCTTTGCCCTTGTCCTCCCTAGGCCTAGGCGGGATGGTTGCCTGTGCCCTAGGTTGACTACCAACATTAGGTCTAGTTCCCTGGGAACTAGATCTAGCGCTGGAGTCTCGGGACTCAAAACGACGGACGACAGGAGTCCTTAGATACTGCTCTAACTCCTGCACGACTTGATACGCTTCATCCAAGTCCGTTAAGGGCCGAGTCATAAGCTCGCGCTGAAGATCCGCACGAAGGCCCGTCTTGAAACGCGAGAGCGTTACTAGAGGGTCTTCTTGGATATCACATCGCATCACATATTCTTCAAATTTAGCGATGTAGTCAGCGGCAGACATTGACCCTTGGCGTAAGGATTGCCATTTGTCAAGGAGCTTCTGACGGTATGAGAGAGGAAGGTACTTCTCCTTCAACTTCTCTTTCATCTCATACCAATGTGTGATAGGGGCTCTACCAACTCTTTCTATCCTACGCTCGGTGTTGGTCCAAAAGAGCTTGGCTTGACCCACAAGCTTCATCTTAGCAAACCGCATTTGACGGTTTTCTGACATGCCATACCACTCAAAGTAGTGGTCCATGTCAGCAACCCAGTCAAGGAATGATTTGGGGTCCAAGCGCCCATCAAAACTCGGGGCCTCGACCCTAACATTCTTCATCGCGCGCTCATCTGGAGCATAGCGGTTTTGATGATCATATGTGGTTCGTGCCTCTCGCACAACACCACGACCGTTACCACGATCCCTATCCTCACTCCTTACGCGCGTGGCAGCGCGTTCCTCTATGATACCAAATTTGATGCAGGACAGCCCTAAATATGATGCATGCTCATGAACACAATTATTCAGCGGAAATAAAAGCAATAATAATAATGAAATCTAGCATCAATCATCATAAACTAAGAAAATCATAAAGGAAACATGCAATGGGACGGGCCATCATCACAAACATGGAGTATGGGATTCAAGCAGCGTATAGGTTGGATCCGGCGAGGGATGGAACCTCCCGATCTTGCATGGTCATACCCAATCGATCAATGATAATCACTAGTCCGAAGAATCAAAAAGTTTCTCGGATTAGGGATTTGAGAATTTGGAAGTTTAGGGTTTAGATCGATTCTCAAGGTTTAGATCGTGGGGAATAAACAAAACGGAAGTTTAGAAGGATAATAATAGAAGATGAAATACCTGGAAGAAGTTGGAGGGGCACAAGAAGAATAGAGAAGAAGGAGATCAAGGAAGAAGAAGCACCATGAGAGAGGGAAAGAGGAAGGAGGCAACCAAAGGTTTGCTCTTTTTCATAAATCAACAACTAATCAAAAAGGTTTAGGGCAACACCCTTATAAAATTCGGAATTAGCATAATTACCAAAATACCCCTACTAACAAAATTTCAAAAAAAAGACATTTGCATGAAAAAAACGTACCCACACCAACCCGAAACTCAAATAAGTAAAAAATGCATAAAATAAACTCAAATCTAAGATGTCCAATGCGCTCCAATGATGGTGTGATGAAAGTGGGCCACAATGAACCAACGGTCCGATCACATCATCATCACGATCCAACGGTCTGATCATCTCCTCAAAGCAACTAACACATGTCTTCCCAAGGTGGGGCTTGATGTCCGCATCACTAGTTGCTTGGAATATTGATGTGTGGCAAAAGATAGATGTTATTCTTGGAACTTTTTCTTTGTCTGTTTTGTTTCGTGATTTTGTATCTTGTTTTTAGTGGGCTTTCTTTGCGGTGTATGGTCCGTGTAGAAATAATTTGCTGGATCAGTTCTGGACAGAGCTTAATAGCACAAGATAGAAGTGGTCGGACCTCTGGTGTGTAGGCGGGGACTTCAACGTCATTCATTTTCTCCCCGCTGATCTTTCCCATCTCGTTTTGGTTTTTGGTTGCAAAGCTGCTTCTTTCCCCTCCACTTATCTTGGCTTGCCTTCACGCATTGGTAGACTAGCTAAATACCTATGGGATGTGGTGATTGAACGTAGGTTGTCCTTCGAGAAAGATAAATTCTTGTCTCTAGGAGGTCATCTCACATTGATCAAAACTGCTCTTTCCAATATACCCGCTAATTTCCTTTCCTCCCTATTCCATTGTCCTAAATCTATTATCCAGCACATTGACAAACTTAGAAGGGATTTTTTGGTGGAAAGGAAATTCGGATAGCTTCAAATTCAATCTCCTTAATTGGTCTGATGTTTGTAAGCCTATCTTTGAAGGTGGTGTTGGCATCCGTGACTTGTCTGGTTTTAATTTGGCTCTCCTATCTAAGTGGCTCTGGCGTTTTGCCTCTGATCGAGATTGCTAGTGGAACCAACTTTTATCCAACGAGTATGGCCTGGAGGAGCAAGGTTGGTTCGCAAAGAAATCTCCCTTATGTAGGGCGTCCACCATGTGGAATGCCATTTCATCCCTAAGATCCAAACTTTTAGAAGGGCTTTCTTTTAGCCTTGGAAATGGCCTCCACATCAGATTTTGGTTGGATCGTTAGGCCTTGAATAGGCCCCTTGTTTCCCTTTTTTCTACCCAAGCCTCTACTGCTTTTGACATTAGTGCCTCCATAGCTTTGAGTTTTTCAAATGTTGGGTCTAGGGCCTGGTGACCCTCTTGTAGAAGTGCCCTCTCTGATGTCAAGCTAGGCAAGTTTCTTGGGCTTCTGGAGCTTCTATCCAGCTTGTGGCCCTCCCTTGACCACGTTGATTCTCTTGTCTGGTCTTGGGAGAGTTCTGGCTCCATCTCTATGAGGTCTCTGTTCAAGGCCCTTAGTTGTAGGTAGTGTTTTAAATAGCGAATTGCGTGTAGCGTAGCCTTCACCCCTTTGAAGCGTAAGGCGTAAGCTACATAGCGTGTAGTGTAAGCTACACACTACTTAGATTTTTAATCAAGGTTGCACTTGGTTGCACCAAATTAGATGATTAATAATAAAATTTAACAAAATTTCATGATGTTTGGTGCAACCAAATGCAACCTAAAGTAATAGCAAGGGGTAATGATTAAGTATAAAAGTGAAGAAAGAGCAACAAAACTGATTTAAAACTATTTCTTATATTATTTTACTAAAAGCATTGAAAAGACTAATGAGTTTTCATTGAAATAGAAAATGTAACAAATCATTAAAAGCATTATTCATTTTAATGTTATAATGAAAAATGACTTGTAATGTGAGCTATGTAGCGTGTGTCGTAGTCTATGAAGCGTGTAGCGTATCCAAATTAATCACGTAGCGTAGGCTACAGACAACTTAAGCTATTTTCATGAGCTACATAGCGTTTAGGCTAAGCTACGCTACGTAGTGTAAACTACACGCAACATAGCGTAGCTATTTAAAACACTGGTTGTAGGTCCCTTGTGCCTTGTGATGCCTTCCCTTTCTTTCTCTAGGGTTATGGGGCTCTCCTAAGGTTTGTGCATTTGCCTAACTCCTGGTTAGAGGAAGGATTCTCACCGTCGACAACGTCCAGCACTGTGGGATGGTTCTCCCAAATGCTTATCTTCTATTCCTTTTTGCAGCTGAGATCATTGATCATTTGTTCGTGCTTCGCTTGTTTGCGAGCAAAGTCTGGTCTGCTATCCTTAGTAGCTTCAATAATTCCCAGGTGTCACCTAGCTCGGTCCGCGACCTCTTGTTCGCCTGGCATGGAGGAATCCTTCAAAAGTGCAGCCGCAGAGTCAAATGGAGGCTATCCATCTTGGCCACCTTTTGGGCCATTTAGCGTGAGAGGAATCGTTAGTGCGTCCAGAACTGTTTGGTGCCAGTGGCTTGGTGCGTTGCCTTGGTCTTTGCTGACGTTGCGGACTAGTCTTCAACCCCTGCTTAAGTGGCGGCTAGGTTTCTCCCTGTTGGTGTTTGTCTAGCTTTCAGCCTGCTTGTTCAATAGGATAGTTTTGCTTTGCTTTGGGCATCTAGCCCGGTTGAGTTGTATGTAGTTTTAGGCTTTTTTGTGTTTTATTTGGTTTGTTTCTGTTTTCTTGCTTTGTTGTTTTCCTGCTTTCTTTTAGTTTTCTGTTTCCTTTGGTCTTTCGGCTTTTTTTTTTTTTTATATGATTTTTACATCCTTAAAAAAAAAAAAAAGATTTGTGAACTTCTGTATGGATGATATATGTTAAGTGTTGATAGAAGAGGGTATTCTTGTAATTTCTCTATATTGCAGCACGTTTGTTGTAAGCTATCTAGAAACTTCATAGGTAGTAAATCGTCTAGATAAGGTTTGAAAATATATCTATGATCTCTTTATAAGCTTGAGACTTGAGAAACTGTTACTAATGCCTTCGTATTCATTCAGTCAAGAAAACAATTCAACCCATTAAGGGTTTTATTGGGCATTAAAGTAGGTCGTCTGATATGAAGAATGTGTCTTGCCAATTTAGTCTCCTACAGCCTCCTACATTTGTGATCTATCGATCTCTGACCATGCAACCTGCTAATCTCATCACCAGACTTAGTTTTCTTTTTCTTCCCTAATGTCTTTCTTCCCCAAGAAACCTTAGTCTCAACCTTTCGAAAAATCCTATTTATTCTCATGAGCTCCAGTAATACCCAATCCCAACGCCAAATCCAAAACTTTTCTTCCCATCCTTAAAAGAAAAGAACTCTTATTTTCATTTTTTTGGTCAGAATCTCCTTTTCTTTCAAAACCCTAATTATTATTTTTTCTTACCATCCTTAAAAAATGGAAGCCAAGAATCTCTTCTCATCCCAATATCTCAACTTTTATTCCTGTTTGATTAAATGGGTCAATTGGCTTCTTTGGAAAAGTCGGCTTGTCCCAAATATTTGTATCCATGATTTCATGGGCTATGTTTATTGCTCTATTCCTTCACTTGCTCGCTTTCTTTTTCTTACTAATGATACATCTTATTTACTTAATCCAACATAATCTGTTGCTCTTATTTGATTGAATGGCTCAATTATGTTCTTTGTAAAAGCCAGCTTGTCCCAATTATCCAATTTTTTGAAAGGTGATAAAATTTTATTAAAAGAAAAAAGCCCCTCTGGCTCCTAAAAGACACCCAGGCCAAGAGCCTAGCTAGAAGATTGAGATACCCTCATCAAGAACATTAATCAAGAAACCCAATCCAAGACATCTAATTTTGCCCTTCTAAAGATGTTCACGGACGACCCACTCAAATTCCAAAAGCATCTTGAGTTTCTTTCACCCTCAAGAGCCCATAGACTGGCCAATAGAGCAAGCCTCCACATGGCCCTTCCTTTCTTCCCTATCTCGCCCCTGTGCATCGTGAGAAATAGGTCCTCACCATAACAACCCCTAGGACATCCTGAAACGATCGAAGATACTTTCCCAATAACCTCCAACAAAGGCGCAATGGATGAACAAGTGGTTCACTGCTTCCACATCTTGCACACATAGATTACAAATATTTGGGATAGCCATCAACCTCTTTTGGAGGTTATCTGATGCAGGATGCCCTAATTATGATGCATGTTTATGAACACAATTATTTAGCGGAAATAAAAGACAATAATAATCTAAAATTCTAGCATTAATCATCATAATTAAGAAAATCATAAAGGAAACGTGCAATGGAGCGGGCCATCATCACAACCATGAAGTGTGGAATTCATTTATCGCTTAGGTTGGATCCGGCAAGTGATGGGACCTCCCGATCTTGCATGGTCTTAACCAGTGTTCACAGTATCGGTATCGCGTTACGTTTCGCACCCTTGGGATACAGATACATATTGCGTATCGGTGGGAAATATCGGTTGTATCGCGGAATGTATCCCACTTTTTGGGAAACATGGGGAAACATTGGAAAATTGATTGAATTTTTCAATGAAACTTCAGGGATTGTTAAAATGGACCTCAATACACACATTTAAATCATAATATGTAAAAAAAAAAGTCCACATAAAGGAGTTCCTTTGTAAAAGGATCCTAAGCTATGCGCTATCTGACTGAACTGATGCAACGATTGTATAAATTGATTCCATAACATATACAAATGTTACAAGACATTAATGTAAACACAATCAATACATTAACAAAGTCAAATAAGCAAGAGAGCTGAGAAATATACCTATGGATGCAATTGACTGCTGCTTAGACCCACATAGAGTTGCGTGGTGGCTCGTAATCATCGTCTCCATCTCGATGGGGTTGGGAATAGAGCTTGCTGCTCCACAAAACGACAGTATTGTGCCCAGGTCATACTAGAATGGTACCAGTTAAGATACTCCCTAACATAACGCTGGTACTCATCCTCTCCAAACTGAACCAATACGCCCATCCGTGGGTACTGCGTAATTGATACATCAGCCCCCCTACGCCCTTACAATGTTGATTTGGATCCATCATTACTCTCAATTTGGGAGGAATTGGAAAATTTCGAAGTTCCTCTAAATTGGGCCACATACACTCGAATCATGAAATTAGAGTATGTGAGATTTATTAGTATTTACATAATAGTTTTTAATTTGACTTACAAGTGGATTGACAACTATTCCAAAAGAAATTTTTGAAAAAAATTCATAATTAATTAATTTTTAATTAATTAGTAATTAAAAAATTATTTAAATATTTTTGATTTTGGGGAAAAATGTTGCCGATCAATAGATTAGCACTCTTACATCCTTTAAATGCTGTTTTGAATCCAACATTGCAAATAATTTGGGAGGAATTGAGAAATTTTGAAATTTCCCCAATTTCCCCCAAATCGGGCCACATACACTTGAATCATGAAATTGGAGTGTATGTAATGCATAATTATTAACATAATAACTATTATTCTGACTTACAAGTGGATTTACTACTGTTACAAAAAAAAAAAAATCCGAAATTTTTTCATAATTAAGTATTTTTTAATTAATTAGTAATTAAAAAATTAATTAACTATTTTCGATTTTGGGGGAAAATGCTGCCAATCAATAGATCAGCCCCCCTACATCCTTAAAATGTTGTTTTCAATCCAACATTGCAGGTAATTTGGGAGGAATTGGGATATTTCGAATTTTCCCAAATTTCCCCAAAATTTGCCCCATATCTCAAATCTCGAAATCGAAGGTTAAAATACATGATTTTTCGTGCAAAACATGAACAATTAAGTACTTCAACTCATTTAAAACAAGTTGTAGTCGAATTGAACGAAAATAAAACGAGATTGGAAGAAAAAATCCTCACCGAGTTCAATAGTGGGCCACCTTTGGATTTCCTTTGAAAGCAACTGTATCCTTTGAGATTCTTGCAATGGAAGCTCTATAATCTTCCCAAAATCAATTTAAGTAGGAGAAATTTGAGAAAAATTAGGCCTGCAGACGTTTTTTCTCCCAAAAACCCAAAAAAACCAAGCTGCTCCCACGTTCCAGACGTTCTGGACAATATCTGGACGATATCGTCCAGATATCGACGATATCTGGAATCGCGTGCAGGAAAAAGTGTGATATCGAGCCGATATATCGTGCGATATCGATACAAACTGCGATATTTTCGATATCGCACGATATATCGTGCGATACCAGGGAATCAGACAGATTTTTGGTTATTACTCTGCCAATATGTATCGGCGAGCACCGATATCGATAATATCGGCCGAGATATCGGCCGATATTATCGATACTGCAATCACTGGTCTTAACCCAATCGATCAATGGGGATCACTAGCCCGAGGAATCGAAAGGTTTCTCGGATTAGGGATTTGGAAAATCTGGAGAATTAGATTTAGGATTAATTCTCAGATTTTGATCATGGGGAATTAGGAATACCAAGGTTTAGAATGTGGAGAAAGAAAGATAAATTACCTGGAAGAAGTTGGAGGGGCACAAGAAGAAAAGAGAAGAATGTGATCAAGGAATAAGAAAAAGCACCATGAGAGAGGGAGAGAGGAAGGAGGCAACCAAAGGGTTTGCTTTTTATTAATAATAATCAACTAATCTCGTTTTTAGGGCTTAGCCCACTTAAATAAGCAATAGGAAAACATAAAAGTACCAAAATACCCCTAAATACTTAAGCAAAAACGGAGATAAAACAAACTTGCGCAGAAGTTTGGGCGCTCGTTCAGGCGTCCGAAGACGTCCAAAAACGTCCAGAGAGTTTCGAGCACCAGAGAGGCTAAGTTCGGGTGCCCAATCAAGCACCCGAAGACAGTGAAATCTGTCCAGCGGGTCTTCTTCCTCCTACACATGTGTCCTCCCAATGTGGGGTCTTCAATGTGTCAAATCACATGTGTAGGGTCTTCAATGCTCCTCAATAGTCGCTTAGCCACAAGGAAGATGCTTGTGGTGGGCGCTTTCTTCGTTGGTAGACTTTAAAAGGTCTTGTATCCTCATCATTATCAACAGTGAGAACCCGATTCTTGCCAACCAACCAAGGAAATTCTGCTTAGATCGGGCCCTCGCTTAAGCACGCATCTTCCCAGAAACGAATCCTCTCCTCGTCCCTGACAGAGAAGCCAATGCCTTAAACTTCTGCGCCATGTTAGTAACCACTTTCCACAAACCAGATGCCTTGCAGAGGGAGGAGTCCTTAGCCCACCAACCCCCATCCTTGACACTGTGCTTTTTAGTGATCACTGATCTCCACAAACTCCCATCTTTCGTTCCAAATCTCTAAATCCATTTACCGAGGAGGACGAGGTTCGTTTCCTCTAGCCTCCTAATTCTGACACCCCTTTCCTCGTGCGATTTGCATGTTTTCCCACTTCAAGAGATGAAACTTTCGTTGTTCCGCAGCACCTTGCTAGGCAAATCATCTCTCAGATTCTTCGCCAGGGCTTAGACAAACTTTGGGCATTTGAAAAAGGGACATGAAGTGAAGGGGCAAGTTCGACAGGGTTGCCTTAATAAGTGTAGTTTTGCCACTTAGGGAGAGATACAGGCTCTTTAAACTCACAACTTCTCAAATTTATAGATGGTTTTCCCACACAAAGTGGGAGGTCGGGATATGATGGAAAAGAACCCGTGCGACACCCGAAAACTTTCGCTAGCCTTGCCACTTCCTCTGCCAACGTATGAATCCCCAGTGGTTTGCTTTTCATGATGTTAACCCTCAACCTAGCACCGCCTTAAAGCATCTCAAATCTTCCTCAAGTTGCCCACCATAACTCGCACCTCCCAAAAGATAATGGTTTCATCCTGTAACACCCTGAAATCCCAAGAGTCGAGTACAAACTCGATCCCTGATATCACAGGAGTTACTAATGCGTATGCGACGCGTGTCATGCGAGTGTATGGTCAATATGGCATCAAATCATAGTGATAGGTCAAGCTAAGAAATGAAATAGGGACATACCAGCAATTAAGTAAATTAAACAAACTTATACGGCACCACATCGCATAAAAAGGGGTCCCCTCAACCGGTCTGATTGGACCTTTTCCAGCCCGCTTGCACATGGGGTACTTGCATCAATGAAGGCTCCTGGTTGGTGTTTTAAAACACCGTCCCAGAGTGGGAGTGAGTCATCAACTCAGTGGTTCCATTTCCCTAAGTTACTCAAAGCACAAATGTAATCAAATGTAGGTAATGAAACAAACATACATACATAGCAGTCATAAGCGTAGTAGGTAATAAAACAAACATACATATATAGTAGTCAAAAGCATAAACATAGAACCGTTCTAGTCATAGCAGATAGTGAGTGCCACCACCACTTCACCCGCACAGACTCAAGCCGCCAGTGAATGGGGCACCACCCCATGACTCGCACAACTACTTCTTATAATCTTAATGCATGAATGCATGAAGTGCAAATGCATGCCCGAACGGTTTTTTGTCACAGCCGTCAGTGAGTGGCACCGCCACCTCCCCCGCACAGACAATGCATGCCATGACGAACCATGCATGATTAGTCGAGTTATTAGTTATTCCGGTTTAGCATCCAGCCGATTGGTGAAACCACCGTACCATTGTTCTATCACCAGGCCAATCTGGGACCATCTGGCCTCCTGCGTGGTAAATGCATCTCATCGCCAATAACCCCTTGATCAAAGTATGGTTAGACAGTGACCCGTTAGCTACGCCCAAGCCAAAGCTGAAGGGTCGTCACCCAACTACTAATATAAGTAATTAATTCAGAGGTGTGGGCTTGTTATTTAAATTAAAACAATAATCCTCGGGTCGTTTAAACGGTGCTTTGGCACGAAACAATCGGCCGGCTATTTCATAGGGCGGCTCAAACAACCCTGTGCTTAATGGTCACTATGGGGAGGCACCACCCCAACGTTGGTCGACAGCTCGGGCATAGGTCCCATACCACCATCCCCGGCTCATGAGACTTGGAGATCGATCGACATACGATTTTAAGTGAGCCCATCCAGTGGTAACATTGGTACGTGGATTCGAATAGAAGCGAAAGGTCACACAACATGTTTAACCCGGAGTCGGGCTGGGCCTTCGACGGAGGAGTAGTATGGGAAGGCTAGCCTTAGGCACATGTGGCCCATGTGGTACTCTAACCACAGTCGGTCACCCGCACTCTACGCCACTCGAAGATTCCAACCCAGGGGCGATCGACCACGTGTGGTTACCCCAATTAACATCAAAGTGCCGGGCTGAACCATCATACAAGTCCACTCCCACAAGAACATCATGAATAAGAGAGTTCGGATCAACCGATAGGCATATATCATGAACAACCTATTCCAGGTCAGCATAACAAGGAGGCAAGGCTTCGTCTAATGAAGTTTTAACTACCATGAGCAAAATCAAGCAAATCTTTCAACAGGGTAAGATCACTAGCATATGATCAGCTCATTTTAATCACACGAACAAGAACAAACACCCAAATTTCAGCATGCGACCTAAGACTTAAGATTCTACAACATGCATGCGAACATCAATGCAGCCAATCATAGATTCAGCAACTGGGAATTAATTATAAGTATTCACAATCACACAAATCAAGCATTAACTACATCTAATTGCATTTGATGCTAGGTAACCTAGAGGTAAATGGTCCGCACCTTTGATTTTGGAGAATTTCGAAAAATCCTACAAAAATAAGAGTTGCATGTTAGAGAATTGAGGAGAGGATCTAAAAGAGTTGCTAGATCTTGGAGAAATCACTTCCTACTGGAACGAGCTTGTAGTGGAGATTGGCGTCAACAGAGTCGTAGGGGCGATAGGAGATCGGTGGGGAGACATGCAAGGTGAGATTCTACCTCCAACACTCTCTTCCCTATTCCCTCCACTTCTCTCCACTTCTCCCAACCTCTCTCCCAGCTTCTCTCTCAGATTTTTGCTAGAGAAATGAGAAAGATGGATGGAAAAGGGCTTATATGGGTTGGGTTAATTGGGAAAAATGGCCCTAGTACTTTTAATCAGATTAAAATGGCCTTTTTGGACCTTTTTTGATCATGTGGGGCCCACTTGGCCCATCTGGCCCAATCTAATCCATTGGACCACTTCCCCATGGTGATATCTACCTATGGTTGCGATATGGAGCAATTTGGATGCAACGTTTATCGAATATGGGGAGAAGTCTGTTTGACGGTCACCAATCATCGATCGGGGCCATGACTTTGGGGATGGGTTAGATGTTATATTTAGACCCTAGGCTCTAAGTTTTATCAACATGCAAGGGTCCTAGTGGCCCACCTTAGAAAAAGGTGATTCTAGTAATAATTGCTCTAGTTAGTGTTGGTGTGAGTGTACTTGCGCCTGTGTGTGCACCTGCAAGACATCGTAGCTTCGCGGTTTCGGACACAGATTTCGGCATGATACCCATCCAAGAGCGTCAAGCTCGGCCTGGGGGTTGTCCTATTTGAGTTTTAGGTTCGTTGGTCTTGGATCGGGCTGTGAAACGACCTCCTACGAGTGCATCCAAGTTCTATTTCAATGCAGCTATAGTTCTACTAGGCTAAGAGTGGTCAATTATTCAACTTAAGGTGACGTATGCAGGATGAGCCCAAGTGTGCATTTAGATATTAGAAAATGCGATTTTACGGGGCGTTACGCATCCGCATATTGAAGATGGGAAATTTGGGGCCTGACGTTCACCATCTTGAATCCGCTAATAAGGCTTGCCTCCTGATCTCTATCCAGCATCTTGCTAAGGGCTTTTGTAACCACCACGAATAGAAACAGGGTTAGTGGATCCCCCTAGCCGAAGGCATCGTGAAGCCTTAAAAAAACCTTTTGGGGAACCGTTGATTAGAACAGAGAACTCGGTTGACGTGACATGAGCTTGGATCCATCTCCTCCATTTTTGCCTAAACCCCAACTGCCGCAACATATAGTCGAGGAAGTCCCACTCTACATGATTGTAAGCTTTCTCTAAATCTAGCTTACAAATGACACCCTTCTTGCATGCCCTATGCCATGTTTCAAGACATTCATGTGCGATTTATGCATTATCCAGAATGTGCCTCGTGCCTTGGGTATTAGGGATGTTATTTGTGAGGATCACTCAGAGATGAGAGGCTAGGATTTTGTTGAGAATCTTGTATGGACTCCCAATAAGGCTAATGGGTTGAAAGTCCTTCAAGTAATTGATGCCCTCTTTCTTTGGGATAATAGCTAAAAAGGAGATGCTCAACTCTGATGACTGCCGATCACTCTCGAAGGACTCAAATATAAAGTGTACAATATCTTCCTTACCCGTCTCCCAAAACACTTGGAATAAAAGACCATAGGAAAGCCATCCAGCCTCAGGGTTTTTTCCCTTCCCAATGCATCCATTGCGGCTTTGATTTCATCCGTTGAAGCCAGTGTTTGGAGAAAATCTACCTCGGCTTCTGAAATTCTGTTGAACGACAAATCCCAGTCTACTGCTAACTGGGGGAGGGGGGTTGGTTTGAAGGGGTATGGAATTTCTCCGTATTAACATTAGGAGTGTTAAACAACCACTTGATCTAAAAGCTCGAGCCATTAGAGGATGGTGTATCAATGCATATCAAGGGACTTTAACACTCCCCCCGCACGTGTGGGGTGGAACTCCGCATGGGAACATACTGGGCAATGGTGGAGGACACTCACTCACACCATAAACAATAACCCCCCTTGGGAGAATATATTACAAAGGCATATTTGTTGCTCCCGGGTTTGACCACTTGACTTTCCACTCTAATACCATGTCAAATAACCACTTGCTCTAAAAACTCGAGCCATTAGAGGATGGTGTATCAATGTATATCAAGGTACCTTAACAAGAAGCATTCTCGCATGTGCAAGGGAGCAAGTTGCTGCACACATGTGAGACGATTGTTAGGGAGTTTGCATGAGCCACGAGCTCATCACCTTGAATAGGGCTGGGGACACATCGAGGCATCTCTTGCATCGACTTGTAAATTGCCCCATTGAGACCACTCCTTGCAATCATGTTGACTCTGCCAGTGCTTAGAGTCTAATGAGGTTGACAACCTCTTGGACACGCGTTGCAACCTACACAACCTCCTTGCACTCTAGACCTATCGAACATATTCCCTGCTCCCATGTGTCCCGAGCCACCTGAATCCCTCCTTCGACCCTAGTATAGCACGAGCCACGTGGCAACAATACGAGATTAGGAATCCAGAGCTGTTAGGAGTGGCACTATTGAACCTCGCCATTTCAGCCATCATGCCACACTTGGTGACATCCAAGGCACGTGTTATCACCTCCCCCATTGATGCACCACCTACTGCCTGATAAGCGTCCTCATCCATGCATGCGTCCTTGTGAGCAATCAATGCTCTGCCAGAGCAATGAACATGATCTCTGCTATCCTCCTCAACGCGCCACCCCCCACCCCCTTGATCGACTGGCTAGTATCGCTTTCGACCACGAAGCCATTGCAGCTTTGCTTAGGGACCTTCTGCCCCTTCCTAGACCATCACACTCTCGCCTCATATACATATAGAGATACGATTCAGTGCTCGAGTAGACTTCTTTTTCTTCACACATAACCTTGCCACCTCAGCTCCTATTCTAGCTTTGTCGAATTGGCGGCGATAACCTCCTTGAAACAGGAACCCACCACCATGAACAGCTCCAAGAGCTAGAGTTTTAAGAGCAGCCTATTGAGAAGGAACCAAGCCTTCTCCCATCCAAATGGCAAGTTGTCAACCCTCTTGCATAACGAGGCTAGTAGCTCCTTGAAGAAGAAGTTGGCTAGGATGCAGTGGTCGACATTCGTGCTCTACCAGAGAGAGAGATCTAGACTTTGGAATCATTGATTAGCCTCAAGATCTAGTTTGCCTCCTCCAGACTGCAAGAACGGGTGAGCCACTTTCCTAGATTGCCGATAGAAGCACCCTCCTTTAGAGATGCCATTAGGCTCCACTGCATAGCCACCAAGCGTTCTCCAATGCTTATGGGCAGACATTTGCCACCAGACACTTGTCCTCTTCCTTCCACACCCATTTGTAAACCTGTAAGGTCAGGGCCACAGAACATGATGGGAAACTTCTTTTTCTTTCTTTCTTTCTTTATTTTTTTCCCCTGAGAGTTAAGATACTGTGAAGGCATTGAGAACCAATCTGCAGTTAGAATTACTGAATTGTTTGGAATGCCATTGTTTCCCAGACTTGAGGTTGCTGCCCCATTGCTGCCTGGCCAAGTAAATAGAAGATACAGCAATCATCTTCTTTGATGATGATTGTGATGATATTCTTCTTTTAATCCTTGGGTTTTTTTTTTCATGCCAAAACCCCCTAATTGAACAATACATGGAAGATAGTGAATGGATTTTATTATGTCTGAAAGGGTTTTGTTTGTTCCTGCCTGACTGATTCTCTTGAGTTGTCATTTTCTTTCTGAACACATCTTTCTACATCATTTTCTGTCATTTATTGCATATATATAAGGTTTATGCTTCTTTAGTAGCTTTCCTGGAAATATGGGAACCCGCTTATGTTACTCTCTCGAAAATCTTCTGCTGTCACTATTGCCTAAACCTAAAATATATGTTCCTTTGATATCTTTCACTGGAAATCATCTAAAGAACTTACAGATGAAAATTCATTTTCCTTCTGATGTGGCTGCTATATATTTTCTTCTTTAATGTCTTATTTCACCACTATCTATCTATATAGCTGATGAGGAATTACATGATCCACCGTTAGAGGATAGCACAATATCCTTGGGTTTCTAGTTTGTAGAAGTGGGGCCCATGGCTCAGTAATCGAGACAGTTGATCTGATTATCACCATTGTGGATAGGCGATGCCTGAGAGATCTCCCAGATTGGATGATCCTATTAATCCATTCTTTCTTCTTTTTATTTCTCAATTTGATGTGGACCATTGCTGTATTTCAAAAATGTCCAATTACAGGGTACCAATAGGACTTTAGCATTTCCCATTCAAGTCTTTTCTAAGTCATGTTATTTGGACTATGTGACCCATCTGAGCAGCAGCCTTTGTCACGAAACCATGGGCTATGTTAATTCAGAAATGATGATGCTGTGCTTATCATTGGGGCAAGGATCATATTACTCCCCTGTAGATGACATGCTACTCCGCGTAGAGTTGGGTGGGTAAGCTTTAACTTAGAACCAATTTGTTTGTCCCAACTACAGAGACATGCTCATTGTCTAATCTGATAACCACATGCTGAAATCTAAAATCTTGATGGGTCCTAGGCATGCTACAATTTTGTCTCTCTATTGCTGCAGTTTTTACTTGTATTTATTGCTTTACAAATTGAAGAGTTTTAATGCAGATGCATCCATTTTGGATCAGTGGTCCTTTGATGAATTTCACAGCCTTCTGAACAAGTCGAATGATGACCCTAAATTGAAGCAGTTGCTTCTACAGGATAACCTGGTCTTCTTTTTGCATCTACTTGGTTGTGATACCAATGGTCATGCACATAGGCCTTATTCATCCATCTATCTCAACAATGTCAAGGTGGTTGATCATATTGCTGAAGATGTATATAATCTTGTTGAAAGATATTTCAAGGACAACCGGACAGCCTATGTTTTTACTGCTGACCATGGAATGAGCGACAAAGGTTTGGATTCCTTTTTTATATTCTTTTAAATTATGAAACTGGATTTGTTTAGTTTTAATCCTCGGAAGCCTGCTAAATTCTTATAAAGTGGATGATGCCAACTGTTATAAAGTGGTGTTAGTACGCACATTCCACTGTTAGTACACTCACCCCCACTGTTAGTCGCACCCAAGGTGTCCCGTATCGGTATCGGTGGGCGTAACGGTGCCCACCGTTTCCGATACGGATACGGGCCGTATCGGCCGATACGGCTTCGTAACGGTCCAAATTTTTTTTTTTTTTGCCAAAAAATTCTAAAAAAATATGGATTAAATCCAGAAAATTCCAAACATCCCAAATATGCAATCATTTATAATTTTGAACATGTTTATGGTAGTGAAGCGGTCTACTCTTTGGTGAAAAAGCTGTATCGGGCTGTCTGGTGAATTTATGAAGCTAATAACCTAGAATTAACTGCAGAACTTATAAATTCAAATTTTTAACTGTCTAATACCAATAATATGTATATTAGAATAAATGTAACATCAAAGTATTTTAATTCTCATGTACTATTATTTTTTATAATTTACTTTATATTATTTACAATTTATTTACATACCTGAGAAGTGAGGAGTGAGGATTGAGGACTTGCAAAAAATAATGTATTAAGACTTCTCTTATCTTGAATTTATGACCGACTCTTGTCCTGCCAATTGAACATTCTAAAGTAGAAAAAAAAATTAGTAATACTTGATATACTCCCCTGTAAGCATGTTGATTAAAGATTACTTGACTGGTTGTCACTTGTCAGGGGAGTTATTTTAAACACAAGTTCAACAATGTAAAGTGTGTGTTTTCTTGGTGAATGTATGACCATGTGGGTAATGGAAAAGACTCACCAAACCGGAACTCACCACCAAAATGAAAACCTGCTTTGTTGTGGTTGCTCAACCTCCACGTCGTCGTCGTCGTCATCATTGGGTTGTTGCGGTCTTGTTGTTGCATATCCATAATATTCAGTGCCAGAGGGAAAGACCAGGTCAATGAAACCTGATGATGACTGATCCTGACTAGGCAAAGATTCTGACCCTGAGTAAGGATATCTACTAGTGCCCATCGAATAGCCGTGCCCATACTGGTACTCGTATTCAGGGCCAGGCTGTTGAGATTGAGATGAATAACTTGGATTTGGTTCATATGGTAGATGTGGAACAGTGTCAGGAGGACTACTCCAACATGAAAGTGGCAGAACAGGTTCCCTATAATCCCATTGGCTGTAAGAATACCCATAATTCCTCGGATCATAGCCATACGCATGCTGATGTTCCAGATTTGTCGGTGTAGATTGCGGTGTAGGACCTGTAGGTGCAGGACCTGCAGGTGCACTACTGGAGCCAGGCTCTTGCTGGCTGTATCGTGACTCAGTACACTCATAAGTTCGACCCCCTCGGCCCCGCTTGCTTCGTCGAAGCTCATCAGCCTCGCGATCCGTAGACGGCTGTATGGTATCAGTAGCCCCGGTGGGTTGAGCAATGCCCGAAGTGGGACCAGCATTAGGTGCATCATCATCATCATCATCATCATCATCTGTTTCAGTATCGCTAGAGCTCGCACTCTTCTGCTGAGTTTGCATGAAATCCGCCCCCCTTTCTGGGTCGAACACAAATGCACGACTCTCTTGCTGCGCCTTGCGTATTTCTTGGTCTTCAACTTCTATTTCTTCACTATCCTCTTCTATTTCTTTTTCCCTTGCTTCCAACCAAGGTAGAATTGGGTCATCCTCATCATAAATATTGTCCAAGTTTATTGGACAATAATCCACATCACCGGCATTATTGGCGTTAGGCCTTCTTGAATGCATGCGCATTCTTAGCCTCATGTTGTAATGCATAAAGACAAGTCTATCTAACGTCCTAGTCTGAATTCTATTACTATTCTTCGTATGAATAAGTGCAAAACAACTCCAATTTCTTTCGCAACTAGAGGAAGACGTTGTTTGGCTCAAAATCCTTACTGCAATTTTTGGGAGAGCCGGTGTGTCCTCTCCGAAATTTACCCACCAGTCGGCGGGTTGCAACCTAAATACTGCATGTTGTGCAAGAGTATCTCCAAGGCTACCCTGGCGTGTTCCAAATATATCCAATTCATTCAAAGCCTTTATTTGTACATCTAAGTCAGGCTCTAATCTCTTTATCACGTTCTTTAATCCAATATGAACCTCATCATCCATAACAAATGATTGGGCATATCTATACCTAGGATTTAGGTAATAACCTGCTGCATGAATATCGTGGCGAGCTGCTTTGTACATCTTTTGTCGATCAAATTCCAGTAAGATTGCCAGCTTGAACAATCACGTTGAATTGCCAACTTCGCTTTATCCATGGCGTCGTAGAGGAAGCCCATCGTAGGTGCTTCATCGGTTTCAACAAGACGAAGTACCCTCATCAGTGGTTCCATCACCTTTAAAATTTTCTTAACCCTCTTCCAATATTTGTTGTCTCTTATGGTGTTTACAACATCAACCGGCGTCCATGATGTCTTCTTCCCATATTTTGTGTTGAGCCATTGTTGGGAAGTAAACATTTCACTCAACTCTCCCCTATGCTGATACAAACTCTCTAAAGCTATAAAGTTTGTTGCAAATCTAGTCGCCGCTGGCCTAAGCAACTCTCGTCCCTTCGTGAACTTCCTCATTATTGCAACTACGTGATTATGGTTGTAAATAAATGTTGTCACTTCTTTTGCTTTTTCAAGCATTTCTTTGACATTCTTTCTCTTTCCAATATCTTCCAATATAAGATCAATACAATGTGCAGCACACGGTGACCAAAATATATGTGTTCTCTTTAGCATCAACAAATTTCCTGTAGACTTATATGTTGCTTCATTATCTGTCACAATCTGCACCACATTCTCCTCCCCAATCTTATCCACTACTTTATCCATTAAGCTAAAAATATATTTAGCATTTTTATTTCATCCGAGGCATCAATTGACTTGTGGTACACTGTTCCCAAGTGGCAATACACCATGAAGTTGATCATGCTGCGTCTTGTTGGGCCAGTCCAACCATCACACATAATCGTGCATCCTCTGGCTTGTCATATGGGTTTAAAGGTATTTACGTATGCCTTTGTATCCGCATACTCTGCGTCTGTCCATTTTCCCCTAATCTCCTTGGCTGTGGGAGCTTTAATTCCTTCACCTGCTTCTGCTGCTGCATCAATTACCACCTGCCAATATGGAGAGTTTGCCGCATTAGGGGGTATGTTGGCATGTATAAATAACTTTGCTGCTGCCCTACCCAGTTTCTCAACAGAAGTTCTACTCCACATTTTTTTTATCTTCTTTTGTTTACTAGATTCTTTCTTGAAGAGGATCGGATCAACAGAGGGTCTCCTAGGCACATCTTCTTCTTCCACATCTACATCTATAGGATGACGAGCTGCATGTGAAGATATGCCCCGCCGGCTGCTAAACATACGCCTTAATCCACCAAACATACCCCCTCTAACCCCAGTTGTACTTCTCGTTGGGGCTGCAGTTGTACTCCCCTGGCCACTCCCACTCCCACTCGCACTTGAACCAAACGTGCGTCGACGTTCTTCCTCTTCACGAGCATAGCGCACGCTTTCTCTCCTAGCTATAGTCGTTTCTCGATCAGAATCTTCCCCAGAATCAATGATGTCTTCGCCACGAACGCCCATATATTCTGGACCGAACACCTCTTGTCGGGCCGCATCAAGGATATCATCTTTCTTCTTCTGCACAGCAGCTCGTTTCCCCTTTGACTCATCTAAATTGGCTTGCATCAGTATCATTATTTCTTTGGGAACTTTGGTGCATCCTGCAACTTGACCCTTTCGATTTACCAAATGTTGTTTAAGTCGCATAATTCCACCACTTATTACTCTATCGCAATAGTTGCATTTTATTTGGTGTCTTCCACCACCTACCCTCTGACAATGTTCCCATCCAATATCCTCATTTGAAGTTCCACTTCTAGTTCCAGACATTTTTTAATTAGAGATGGCTTATGTGGCTATGTTACTTAGATACTTAGTCTAAGAGTGAATTACTTAGATTTTAAAACTTATAAATGTAATTGTAAATCTTAAATACAGATAATGAAATCAAGTACTAACTACTAAATTCAAATATTAAACCCTATGGGCTACGGCGTACAAGCCTACAAAGTATAACTACGAAGCTCCAAAACGGCAAAACCTGTCGAAAAAATAAAAATATAAACATACATTAGTCATTAATCTGTAAATATGATTCTCCATGTTTTAAAAAAAAAATGATTTTCTCTAATTTTTAAAATTATTCCGAAATTAAAAAAAATACAAAAAAAATAACAAACCATATGCATAATCTGTAAAATGCACATGATTATGTTCTATTATAAGTAACACATGTTATCCAATCTTTAAACCAGAATTTTTTTTTGAAAAAGATGATTTTCCCTAATTTTTAAAATTATTCCGAAATTAAAAAAATACCAAAAAAATAACAAACCATGTGCATAATCTGTAAAATGCACATGATAACATTCTATTATAAGTAACACATATTATCCAACCTTTAAACCAGAAATTTTTTTTGATAAAAATGATTTTCCCTAATTTTTAAAATTATTCCGAAATTAAAAAAATACAAAAAAATAGCAAATTATGTGCATAATCTGTAAAATGCTCATGATTGTGTTCTACTATAAGTAACACATGTTATCCAACCTTTAAACCATAATTTTTTTTTTGAAAAAAATGATTTTCCCTAATTTTTAAAATTATTCTGAAATTAATCCGAAATTAAAAAAATACAAAAAAAAATAACAAACCATGTGCATAATCTGTAAAATGCACATGATTATGTTCTATTATAAGTAACACATGTTATTCAACCTTTAAATCAGAATTTTTTTTTGAAAAAATTAATTTTCCCTAAAATTTAAAATTATTCCAAAATTAAAAAAATACAAAAAAAAAAAAAACAAACCATGTGCATAATCTGTAAAATGCACATGCTTATATTCTATTATAAGTAGCACATATTATCCAACCTTTAAACCAGAATTTTTTTTTGAAAAAAATGATTTTCCCTAATTTTTAAATTTATTCCGAAATTAATCCGAAATTAAAAAAAATACAAAAAAAAATAGAAAATCATGTGCATAATCTGTAAAATGCACATGATTGTGTCCTACTATAAGTAACACATGTTATCCAACCGTTAAACCAGAAAAAAAAACATGATTTTTACTAATTTTTAATATTAATCCGAAAATAGACAGAAATTAAAAAAATATAAAAATCAGTTGCATAATCTTGAAATACACATTTTAACATTTTACAATGGCTACTAACATCATATCAAGGTGGAAAAAAAGTGATTAGAGGAAGAAAAATGTATAAATACCTATTTTCGGATTTCTTCGAAAAATGGCCCACGGAGCTTCGGTTCATCCAAATCGTAGAAATTGGTCGTTTTAATTCTCCAAAATAGACTAATTGTGGTCGTTTTTAGCAAAAGAACAGATTAGAAAAGAAATGGGGGAAGAAAAGTGTGAAGAAATTACAAAACATCAAGTATTTGTAAAAAAAAAAAAAAAGTAGCCGTTTTTTTACCGTTACGGGGGGCATAACGGCCGTTTTGGGCCGTTACGGGCCAAATTTTCGGGGTCCCCGTTTTGGACCCCGTAACGGCGTCGGCCGTATCCGTTACGTTTCGGCCGATACGGCCGATACGTAACCGTTTTGGCCCACCTTGGTCGTACCGCAATGTTAGCCACCCCCCACTTGGGAATCGATACCAAGACCTCAGTGTTGAAACGAGGTTATCTTCACTTAGTCTACTTGGTGCTTTTGATTAGATGGTTGTTGTTTGGTGAGAGTAGGCTATGCATTACAGACTCTAATGGGAGGAATATATGGCTCTTCCAGAAGGAAGCCTTTCAAAATCTCCTTTCCTAGTCCACTTATGGTTGAAGGGCCTACCCTCATATTGATATTAAATAAGTGAGTTGCCAAGTTTTTGTGGCCGTGGAGACTTGGAGACTGACAAAAAATCCTCGATAAAGTTCTATTTTGGATGTCGAAACTTCTGTTGTATTCTATAAGAGGTAAATGAACTAGCCAACTCTCGGGGAAGATGTTTGTAGACCCACTATGAGTATTTGAAATTCTGTCCCATCTTGTAGCTTGGGTTATCGTTTGTTTCTTTTATGATACCTTGGTACCTTTTTCTTCATGATGAATGCTACTCTTATATGCACACCACACCCTGGACACAGACCTTGCACACGGCTGACTTTGGATCTAAGCAGCTCATTACGCAGGGGTCCCTTTGGATATAATCTGAGTGAAAAAATCAGGCTGGTTGGACAATCATAACTGCTGGATTTGAAGGAAAAAGTGAATGGTTAGCATTGGCTACATTCAATACTGAGGTTTAACAATCCACATTATATAGTGGGGCCCAGTGGAGACCAAACACTGGGCTTGGATCTCATACTCGTGTCCTCTTCTTATATTTGCAGTTAGCATGTAGGGACCATGTGTAAGATTAGAATTTCTATTATATTTTTTAAGAAGTCAAATCTTTATTAATCTGAATGAAGAGCAAGAATCCTAGCCGTTGATCTACCACGCGTTTTAACCCTACTACTTTTTATTTTTTTTAAACACTCATCCTTAATTAATTCCATACTTAAACCATCCTTTTGCCCATGAGGGAAGTATAACCCCCCTTTTATTCTCTTAACTCCTTAGAACAGAACTTGCAACAATCTTGTGCACTCGACAGTTAGCCTTATAACTCCTAAGCAAGATTAAACCCAGAAGAGACCTAACCACTGACTTAAAAATAGAAACTTATGCTTAACACCTGCCTGTGTGCGGATGAACAGTATATATGTGAACAATACACGTGTGAGCAATGCACACATGTGGGGTCCACAACATGATCAGATCAGATGTGGGACATATCAATCTCATTGGATCACCTGTGGGAGCCACTAATCTGTGGATAGATGGTATGTAGCTGGAGGACTCTTTTGTTCTCTTGGTTGAGATGTGATGGAGGGTGCTGATTGTATCAAAACCTCTACAAAGTAAGCGAGTATTTTCTTCTTTTGTATGTGTTAAGACCATGAATGTCCTTGTGTGTTAGATTCTGTTGATTTAACATGCTAGTGTCTAATCTGTTGTGTTCTAGTGTTCCTTCTCCACTTCTTCCTCCCATCTTGTCTATGTTACTATCTTTGTTTTACTTTATTTTGCTACAGCGGATCTTATTACAATTATGGTCTTATCTTGTGGTATAAATTGTCCAATGCATTCTGTCTTTTAAGATTTTGACATAATCACGGTTTTACTGATAGGAAGTCATGGCGACGGGCATCCTTCAAACACTGATACTCCTCTTGTAGCTTGGGGAGCTGGTGTTCAGACTCCGAAATTGGTGTCTGGCAATGGACATTCTGATGCTGATTTTCGTTTTGTTGATGAGCATAAGCATGACATGCCTACACCTATTGAGTGGGGCCTTGGAAGCATAGAAAGAGTGGATGTTAATCAAGCTGATATAGCTCCTCTTATGGTTGTACAATGGTTTTCTATCAAAACTGGAATTTCATCTTTGTCTAAAAACAGAATAATTTATAGCATTACCTGTTAATCTTATTTTCTGATTGGTCCCTTTAACTTTGGCAGTCGACTCTTCTCGGTTTGCCATGCCCAGTTAATTCAGTTGGAAATTTACCTCTGGGTTATGTTAGTTTGAGTGAGGTTAGTTGTATGAACTTCATTCTTTCACCTTTGTGTTTTCTTCTATTAGAATTTGTAATACTCATGATGATTATTTTTTTTCCTTAGATAATGCATATTAAGAGAATGAACTATGAACCCAGTGATGTTATTCTTCTTTTGCATTGAATTGTTAAATTGTAAGGTAAGGAGTGATTTGGTTCTATGCTTTCTTTAACTAGGCTGAAGAAGTTGAAGCTGCACTAGCAAATACAAAGCAAGTCCTTAATCAGTTCCTCCGCAAGTCAAGTATCCTTTGCAAGTTGAAGGGAATACCTACGCTCGTTACCTTTTCTTTTGAATAATTAGGGCAATTGTTTCTAGAAGCCTCGTGACTTTTTTGAAGTTCCATTATTTGCTGCTTATGGATGTATTCTGCTCGAATCATAAGTGAGATGGGAATGTCTTGTAAGTTATAAACTTATAATAAGCCATTTGCATCTCAATTGCGTTTTGATTAGTAAAAGCTGGAAAATGGCAGCTCTCCTAATAATGCTCCTTTTGTGAGCTTGCTCCAAAAGGCATGTTTGTTACTCTGAACAATCAGGAATAGATCCAATTTCTGGGGACTTCCAAAGGGGATGTCAAGCATTATAGCGACTTCAGCAGTTATTTTTCGAGGCTTTTTATCACACAATCATACCTGTTCTACTTGGGCAGTTGTTGCTGCTTCTTTAACAGAAAGTTACAAATGCATGATATACAAAAAAGGCTACACTGCAATTCTTGACCAGTATTTAGTGTTTTTTTTTTCTTTTTCTTTTTCTTTAGTTTCTCGGTCATTTGCCACTCTACATAACTTCTCCTTGGCATCATTTGTGGTTCTTAAGAGCTCGCTTGTATGGGGGGCAAATCCAAACTTCTTTTCTATTTCTATACTAAAAGGCTATGAATCCAGGGACAAGGGTGTTTGTTCATGCAAATCATTGCGGACAGGAGCCTCTTGATGTCAATGGTAGGATTTTAAAATATGTTTCATTGCGTCTCCTGCCCAAACGATTGTTATGCCAGTCTATTTGATTTGCTCAGATCCTTTCCCAGTTCAAATTGGCATCAAAAGCAGGCATTCATCTGATGCATCAATTATAATATATTCTGTTTCATCAGATCTGCATTTATGGCTGTGCTTTCATTCTATTCTGAAAGTGTGAATGCTGAAAGTATGCATTTACACTTTGAGAGAAGGGTGTTCCCATGCTGCAACAAAGAAATGTACGGATTTGCATAGCTTGTTGTGCTTATCAGGATTCATTCTTTCCACTTATATAAGCTTGATATCACAGCTTGGTCATATTTTCTCATTATTTTCTTGACAAGATGTCCAGAGATAAAGCAGTCAAACACCTTAAAGTTTAAGCCTTTCAAACCTCTGGCAAACTATTCCTCTGTTTTAGATCGTATTGAAGATCTGATATCTGGCGGAAACTATGAAGCTGCTATGAAGCTGTCCCAAAATCTTAGAAGTTTGGCCTTGGCAGGTCTTCATTATTTCCAAACGTACGACTGGTTGATGCTCATGACCACGGTTACTCTAGGATATATTGGTTGGATGATTTGTCTTGTTCTCCATGTATTGCAATCTTATACCTCTCTTGTGGAGAGTATTTATAAGAAGAATCAAGGGATTCGTCTGTGGAAGAGCAATAGAAGAGTAAGGATTCATTGATGTTACTTCTAATATCATATTTATGTGGTTTCCATGATTTCTGAATTCTTATAGTTTCGTAAGGACTTAAAGTCAGCTTTATTTCTCCAATAGTTGCTATACACATTGATACTTCCACAGCTCTCTTAGCTGGTACCTGCAACCCAGATTAGTATGTTAGATGCTACATGTTGATGGGTCAACCAATGTTGCAGAATTTCTTTTTATTTTTTGAAGGTAATGTTTAAGAAAGATTCCTTTTGAAACATTTCTATTTATTAGGCACTATCTGTCAACTTACAGATTTTCAAACCTCAAACCATATGTATTGTCTCAACTTGAAAATTGAATGCTGATTTGGTTCTTGATAGTTAAAAGACTAAAAAATAAGAAACCCTTTCTCTAAGAGAAAAAAAAACCTCGAACAACGAGATGGGAAAAATTATCCTCACAACAATCGATAGTGTTTATCAGTCTGTATCTGCCCATATTGACTGATATAGTGATTTTTGGTGACTGAGTCACATATATCTATCACATTGTCTGGGGACCAATATGCGATTTGCATTGGTTGATATTTTGAACCATGGAATCGAAGGCATCATCATCATCTAAGCCTTATTCCAATTAATTGGAATTGGTTACGTGAATCATGTTCCACCCTTCTTGATGGGGACATCTGAGCAACATACTAGAGGGTTGAGTCAGTCTCCTTATGGCTCGATGACTATTACATATGGCCCACTTGGCCCAATTCACATTCTTAGCCACGTTGAAGACCCCACGTGCATGTTTGTGCATCTTTAAAGACCTGCAAACTGGGAAGATGCATGTGTGCTGCATATAAGTGCTTGATGGACACATTGGACCATTGGATCGAGTGGACACGATGATTGAACTGTTGGATCATCATCATTAGATATCTTGATGATGAACCTCATGGGCCACGAAATAGTTTAGTTGTTTGGTTTGTTTATATGTTTCGTTATTTTTGGTATAACTCATATTTGTGTTGAGATTAGGGAGTTAGGAACAATTTTTAATTCATTAAGCGTGTTTATATTGAGAATCTTATTTGAGAGTGCCTTTTTGTTAAAGGTCTTTTCTGAGACTAGGAAGGGTTTGGGCGTCCCCACCCTAACCATTATTGAATGTTATAAATGAAAGAGATTTTGCTTTGTTTACTTTGAGATTTAGCAAAAATTTCATCATGTGATTGGATTAGTGGTGCGAAGCCACCGGGAGCGATTCACTAGTTATCTTTTCTACTTTTCTAGGTATCAGCTTCCCTCTTTTCTTGTATTTTTCTCATTCTCTTCCATTAGAAGGTATTTTTTCACTTTTCTCTTCTCGTCCTATCTAGTTTCCTTTTCTTCTTTCTCAGTGGTAGAGTTCAATACAAGGTCATGGGTTCGAGCACCCATTGTGGTGTGAGTGCGTGGGCGTGTGTGAGTGCGTGTGATAAAAGAAAAACCAATCCCTTATACCCTTCTTTCTTCTTCCTCTTCCCTCTCGTCCTTTGATTCCCCTACTCAAAACCCTAAGTCTCAAAACCCTAATTCCTCAAAACCTTAATTCTTAAAACCTTGATTCCTCAAAACCCTAATTCCCCATAACCCTAATTCCCAAAATTTGATTCCCTAACCCCAGGGTCCTAACCCTACCCTACCCAAACCCTAACGAAACCTTAATTCTCAAAACCTTAATTCCCTATAACCCTAATTCTAAATCCTAATTCCCAAAATTCGATTCCCAAACCCTACAATCCTAACCCTAACCTACCCAAACCCTAACAAGCCAAGTGAACCCCTTTGAATTGAGAATAATACTTATGATATGTGGGAGTTCTACCTTCTATAGATCTTGATTATTTGGTACTGTATTGGATCTGCATTGTGGGATTGTCATATGTCTTGAATTGAAACATATATCATTATTGAATTTTTTAAAACTTGTGATAAATTAACATGATTTTGTGATTTAAATTGTTCTAGTTAATCTGTTTATCATCTCATTGCATCATTTTGGGTTAGGCCATCCATCCTGCATCAAATTTTGGTATCAAAGACATGTTTGGCATGGGTTTTAGCACGTTCATCGCATTTAGAGTTTAGGGTTAGCGTGTCCATCGCATTAGAGTCTAGGGTTTACATATTGTCGCGTTTAAAGTTAGTAGCCTTCCATTCTCATCAACTTGTATTTAGGATTTTAGTTGTTAGTTCTCTCCAATTAGCGTGTCTAGTGCATGCCCATGTGTAGTAGGCATGGTTTTTGTCTACACCCCATAATGATCTCGAAACAGCTTACCGAAGCCTTCAATGCCATCAACCATTGTCTTGCGACCATCAAGGCTCAAAATATAACCACCAGTAACTAGTTGGCAGCAAGGTGTCCCGTAGCGGTATCGGTGGGCGTAACGGTGCCCACCGTTTCCAATACGGATACGGGCCGTATCGGCCGATACGGCCCCGTAACGGTTCAATTTTTTTTTTTGCCAAAAAATTCTAAAAAAATATGGATTAAATCCAGAAAATTCCAAACATCCCAAATATGCATTCATTTATAATTTTGAACATGTTTATGGTGGTGAAGCGGTCTACTCTTTGGTGAAAAAGTTGTATCGGGCTGTCTAATGAATTTATGAAGCTGATAACCTGGAATTAACTACAAAACTTATAAATTCAAATTTCTAACTGTCTAATACCAATAATATGTATATTAGAATAAATGTCACATCAACGTATTTCAATTTTCACATGTACTATTATTTTTTATAATTTACTTTATATTATTTACAATTTATTTACATACCTGAGGAGTGATGAGTGAGGATTGAGGACTTGCAAAAAATAATGTATTAAGACTTCTCTTATCTTGAATCTATGACCGACTCTTGTCCTGCCAATTGAACATTCTAAAGTAGAAAAAAAAATTAGTAGTACCTGATATACTCCCTTGCAAGCATGTTGATTATTGGTTGTCACTTGTCAGGGGAGTTATTTTAAACACAAGTTCAACAATGTAAAGTGTGTGTTTTTTTGGTGAATGTATGACCATGTGGGTATTGGAAAAGACTCACCAAACCGGAACTCACCACCAAAATGAAAACCTGCTTTGTTGTGGTTGCTCAACCTCCATGTCGTCGTCGTCATCATCATCGGGTTGTTGCGGTCTTGTTGTTGCATATTCATAATATTCAGTGCCAGAGGGCTTTCCAGGTCAACGAAACCTGATGATGACTGATCCTGACTAGGCAAAGATTTTGACCCTGAGTAAGGATATCTACTAGTGCCCGTCGAATAGCCGTGCCCATACTGGTACTCGTATTCAGGCTGTTGAGATTGAGATGAATAACTTGGATTTGGTTCATATGGTAGATGTGGAACAGCGTCAGGAGGACTACTCCAACATGAAAGTGGCGGAACAGGATCCCTATAATCCCATTGGCTGTAAGAATACCCATATTTCCTTGGATCATAGCCATACGCATGCTGATGCTCTAGATTTGTCGGTGTAGATTGCGATGCAGGACCTGCAGGTGCACTACTGGAGCCAGGCTCCTGCTGGCTGTATCGTGACTCAGTACACTCATAAGTTCGACCCCCTCGGCTCCGCTTGCTTCCTCGAAGCTCATCAGCCTCGCGATCTGTAGACGGCTGTATGGTATCAGTAGCCCCGGTGGGTTGAGCAATGCCAGAAGTGGGACCAGCATTAGGTGCATCATCATCATCATCTGTTTCAGTATCGCTAGAGCTCGCACTCTTCTGCTGAGTTTGCATGAAATCCGCCCCCCTTTCTGGGTCGAACACAGATGCACGACTCTCTTGCTGCGCCTTGAGTATTTCTTGGTCTTCAACTTCTATTTCTTCACTATCCTCTTCTATTTCTTTTTCCCTTGCTTCCAACCAAGGTAGAAGTGGGTCTTCCTTATCATAAATATTGTCCAAGTTTATTGGACAATAATCCACATCACCAGCATTATTGGCGTTAGGCCTCCTTGAATGCATGCGCATTCTTAGCCTCATGTTGTAATGCATAAAGACAAGTCTATCTAACGTCCTAGTCTGAATTCTATTTCTATTCTTCGTATGAATAATTGCACAACAACTCCAATTTCTTTCGCAACTAGAGGAAGATGTTGTCTGGCTCAAAATCCTTACTGCAATTTTTTGGAGAGCCGGTGTGTCATCTCCGAAATTTACCCACCAGTCGGCGGGTTGCAACCTAGATACTGCTTGTTGTGCAAGAGTATCTCCAAAGTTACCCTGGCGAGTTCCAAATATATCAAATTCATTGAAAGCCCTTATTTGTGCATTTAAGTCAGGCTCTAATCTCTTTATCACATTCTTTAATCCAATACGAACCTCATCATCCATAACAAATGATTGGGCATATCTATACCTAGGATTTAGGTAATAACCTGCTGCATGAATATCGTGGTGGAGCTGCTTTGTCCATCTTTTGTCGATCAAATTCCAGTAAGATTGCCAGCTTGAACAATCACGTTGAATTGCCAACTTCTCTTTATCCATGGCGTCGTAGAGGAAGCCCATCGTAGGTGCTTCATCGGTTTCAACAAGACGAAGTACCCTCATCAGTGGTTCCATCACCTTCAAAATTTTCTTAACCCTCTTCCAATATTTGTTGTCTCTTATGGTGTTTACAACATCAACCGGCGTCCCTGATGTTTTCTTCCAATATTTTGTTTTGAGCCATTGTTGGGAAGCAAACATTTCACTCAACTCTCCCCTATGCTGATACAAACTCTCTAAAGCCATAAAGTTTGTTGCAAATCTAGTCGCCGCTGGCCTAAGCAACTCTCGTCCCTTCGTGAACTTCCTCATTATTGCAACTACGTGATTATGGTTGTAAATAAATGTTGTCACTTCTTTTGCTTTTTCAACCATTTCTTTGACATTCTTTCTCTTTCCAATATCCTCCAATATAAGATCAATACAATGTGCAGCACATGGTGACCAAAATAGATGTGGTCTCTTTAGCATCAACAAATTTCTTGCAGACTTATATGTTGCTTCATTATCTGTTACAATCTGCACCACATTCTCCTCCCCAATCTCATCTACTACTTTATCCATCAAGCTAAAAATACATTTAGCATTTTTTATTTCATCCGAGGCATTAATTGACTTGTGGTACACTGTTCCCAACTGGCAATACACCATGAAGTTGATCATGCTGCGTCTTGTTGGGCCAGTCCAACCATCACACATGATCGTGCATCCTCTGGGTTGCCATATGGGTTTAAAGGTATTTACGTATGCCTTTGTGTCTGCATACTCTGCGTCTGTCCATTTTCCCCTAATCTCCTTGGCTGTGGGAGCTTTAATTCCTTCACCTGCTTCTGCTGCTGCATCAATTACCACCTGCCAATATGGAGAGTTTGCCGCATTAGGGGGTATGTTGGCATGTATAAATAACTTTGCTGCTGCCCTACCCAGTTTCTCAACAGAAGTTCTACTCCACATTTGTTTTATCTTCTTTTGTTTACTAGATTCTTTCTTGAAGAGGATCGGATCAACAGAGGGTCTCCTAGGCACATCTTCTTCTTCCACATCTACATCTATGGGATGACGAGCTGCATGTGAAGATGTGCCCCGCCGGCTGCTAAACATACGCCTTAATCCACCAAACATACCCCCTCCAACCCCAGTTGTACTTCCCGTAGGGGCTGCAGTTGTACTCCCCTGGCCACTCCCACTCTCACTCGCACTTGAACCAAACGTGCGTCAACGTTCTTCCTCTTCACGAGCATAGCGCACGCTTTCTCTCCTAGCTATAGTCATTTCTCAATCAGAATCTTCCCCAGAATCAATGATATCTTCACCACGAACGCCCATATATTCTGGACCAAACACTTCTTGTTGGGCCGCATCAAGGACATTATCTTTCTTTCTCTGCACAGCAGCTCGTTTTCCCTTTGACTCATCTAAATTGGCTTGCATCAGTATCATTATCTCTTTGGGAACTTTGGTGCATCCTGCAACTTGACCCTTTCGATTTGCTAAATGTTGTTTAAGTCGCGTAATTCCACCACTTATTACTTTATCACAATAGTTGCATTTTATTTGGTGCCTTCCACCACCTACCCTCTGACAATGTTCCCATCCAATATCCTCATTTGTAGTCCACTTCCAGTTCCAGACATTTTTTAATTAGAGATGGCTTATGTGACTATGTCACTTAGATACTGAGTCTAAGAGTGAATTACTTAGATTTTAAAACTTATAAATGTAATTGTAAATATTAAATACAGCTAATGAAATCAAGTACCAACTACTAAATTCAAATACTAAACCCTATGGGCTACAAGCCTACAAAGTACAACTACGAAGCTCCAAAACGGCAAAACTTGTCGAAAAAATAAAAATATAAACATACATTAGTCATTAATCTGTAAATATGATTCTCCATGTTTTTGAAAACAATGATTTTCTCTGATTTTTAAAATTATTCCGAAATTAAAAAAAATACAAAAAAAAATAACCAACCATATGCATAATCTATAAAATGCACATGATTATGTTCTATTATCAGTAACACATGTTATCCAACCTTTAAACCAGAATTTTTTTTGAAAAAAATGATTTTCCCTAATTTTTAAAATTATTCCGAAGTTAAAAAAATACCAAAAAAAATAACAAACCATGTGCATAATCTGTAAAATGCACATGATTATATTCTATTATAAGTAACACATATTATCCAACCATTAAGCCATAATTTTTTTTTGAAAAAAATGATTTTCCCTAATTTTTAAAATTATTCCGAAATTAAAAAAATAGCAAATCATGTGCATAATCTGTAAAATGCAGATAATTGTGTCCTACTATAAGTAACACATGTTATCCAACCATTAAACCAGAAAAAAAAACATGATTTTTACTAATTTTTAATATTAATCCGAGAATAGTCAGAAATTAAAAAAAAATATAAAAAAAATATAAAAATCAGTTGTATAATATTGAAATACACATTTTAACATTTTACAATGGCTAGAACATCATATCAGGTGGAAAAAAAGCGATTAGAGGAAGAAAAATGTATAAATACCTATTTTCGGATTTCTTCAAAAAATGGCCCACGGAGCTTCGATTCATCCAAATCGGAGAAAATGGTCATTTTAATTCTCCAAAATAGACTAATTGTGGTCGTTTTTAGCCAAAGAACATATTAGAAAAGAACTGGGAGAAGAAAAGTGTGGAAAAACAAAAAAAATCAGATTTATAGAAAAAAAAAAGTAGCCGTTTTTCGATCGTTACGGGGGGCGTAACGGCCGTTTTGGCCGTAACGGCCGTTACGGGTCAAAATTTTGGGGGTCCCCGTTTTGGACCCCGTATCGCATAATGGCAGACGCCGTTTCCGTTACGTATTGGCCGATATGGCCGATATGTAACCGTTTTGGCACACCTTGGCTGGCAGTCCTCAGGAATGAAACCAATACTCTTATGAACCAGTTGGAAGTGTCCCTCCAAACAAACCTCGATAATGGGGAAGATGCCCAATCTTACGTAGGAGGTGAAGCTGAAGGAGTTGAGACCGTGCTACTTGCAGTCGTTAATGCGCCTTAGGCCAGACAATAAAAAGTGATGATTGGCGTAAAAATTTAATTTTCCACACTTATGCCAAGTGTGGTGACAAAAACTGCAAGGTGATCATTGATAGTGGCAGTTGCACCAATGTGATCTCTGCTAGCACCGTGGATCTAGGTTTGATAGTAGTTCCTCACCCTCAGCCCCATTGAGTATCATGGGTTGATGTGTCTTCTATTTTAATATCTCAGCGTTGTCCCATTCCCATCTAGTTTGGTTCCTATATGAACACGCTGTGGTGTGATGTTTTGCCTATGGATGTAGGCCACATCATTTTATGCAGACCCTGGTTGTATGATCACGATGTGACACTATTCGATCGCTTGAATACTTGTTCATTTATGCGTGAGGGTAAGCGGATAAAGTTGAATCCTCTCCCGCCTAAAAGCACCCTCGGAAAAGGAGGACGTCAAGAAACGTGATCCTGAAGATGTGAGGAAATTCCATCTTGAGTCTCTTCCTATAATAAATGCCAAAGAGTTTGAAGTGAAGACTAAAGCTGATTTGACGGTGTATGCTCACATGGCAAGTGAGGTCACACCTAAGGTTAGTATGGAGATGCCACTTGAGGTTACACTCGAGGGTAGTGTAGAGTTACCACCTGAGGTGAGTCTAGTATTGGAAGAGTCTAGTGATGTTATCCTAGAGGACATAACGGATGAGCTTACACCTGTGCGGGACATTCAACATGATCTAGATCTTGTCCCCGAGTTGACTTTACCACACCTTCCTCATTAACAAATGAGTCCTACGGAAGAAGTGGATCTAGAAAGGCAAGTAGATGAGCCTAGAAAGTCTATAAATCTTATTCCCGCGTTAGTCTCACATAGGTCATCAGAGTCTGCAGATGCATTTACACGTCATATCCATGATTCACATATTGAAATTAGAAAACGAATTAGCATGAGCAATGAAACGTACAAGATTTGTGCTGACTCTCATCACAGGTTCAAAAAGTTTCAAGTAGGTGACTATGTGATGGTTCATATAAGGCTTGAATGGTGTCCGCAAGGGACCATTAAGAAATTACAAGCCCGTAATGTAGAACCTTATAAGATACCGAGTAATTTGGGACATGATGCATATGTTGTAGATCTTCCACTTGACATGGGTATTAAATCTAGATTCAATCTGGAAGATCTTGTATCTTTTTAGGGTCCAACATCTACACCCACCAGCCTTTATTCAGACCATCACCTTGATCTTGATGATATCCCTCCCGACCTGCCCTATGACCCTTGTCCTATACCCGACTATTCTTCCTAGCATCTACCTCTTTTGCCATACACTCCTACCAAGAGAGAAAAGATAGAGGATATCTGGGATGAGCGAGTGGTTTCCACATGACATGGAGGTTATTAGGAGTACCTCGTCAAGTGGAAGGGCAAGCCAAAGTCAAACAGTACGTGGATCACAAATGCAGAACTTCAATGACGAGACTCGGATCTCCTCGAGCTTCACCCCAACTTTATTTTGCCAGAGGCGAAATCTCTTCAACTAAGGGAAATTGATGGGCACATCTGAGCAACATACTAGAGGAGGAGGGCTAAGCCAGTCTCCTTATGGCTAGACGACCATTACATGGGGCCCACTTGGCCCAATTCACACTCCTAGCCATCTTGAAGACCCCATGTGCATGTTCGTACATATTTGAAGACCCCACACTAGGAAAATGCACGTGGGCTGCATATAGGAGCTTGATGGAAACGTCGGACTGTTGGATTTAGTGGATACGATGATCGAACCGTTGGATCATTATTATCAGACATCTTGATCATAGACCCCATGGGCCACAAAATAGTTTAGTTGTTTAGTTTGTTTACATGTTTCATTATTTTTGGTATAGCTCATATTTGTGTTGAGATTAGGGAGTTAGGAACAATTTTTAATTCATTAAGTGTCTTTATGTCAAGAATCTTATCTAAGTGTGCCTTTTTCTTAAAGGTCTTTTCTGAAACTATAAAGGATTGGATGTTCCCACCCTAACCATTATTGAACATTATGAATGAAAGAGATTTCTCTCCTTTTGCTTTGAGATTAAGCAACAATTTCATCATGTGATTGGATTGGTGGTGCGAAGCCATGGGGACCGGTTCCCTAGTTATCTTTTTTACTTTTCTAGGTATTATCTTCCCTCTTTTCTTGTTTTTTCTTATTCTCTTCCATCAAAAGGTATTTCTTCACTTTTCTTTTTCTCTTTCCATCTAGTTTTCTTTTCTTCTTTCTTTATCAACAACCAATCCCTTATGCCCTTCTTTCTTCTTCCTATTCCCTCTCGTCTTTTGATTCCCCTCCTCAAAACCCTACTTCCTCAAAACTCTAATTCCTCAAAACACTAGTTCCCCATAACCCTAATTCTAAATCCTAATTCCCAAAATTCAATTCCCAAACTTCTGGTGGACGGATCCACTGATAAGACATTTTTCAATTAATTATCACTATAGAGGAAGCTTCAACCACAAACACACACACACCCACCCACACCCACACACGCACAACACTAGTTGTCTCATAATCATAAAACAAGAATGGTGCACGTAAACATACATACACTATCTGGTATGGTGTACCCAAATCAATGTACACTAACACTTTTCAAGCTGGTGCATTAATAATTATGCCAAGCTTGACACAAATGGTGTTAACACATACTGTGGACGTGGCTTTGATGAAGACATTTGCTAATTGAACTTCTGAGCAAACGAAGGGTGTGTGAAGAAGCTTGGCGGCTAATTTCTGTTGAATAAAGTGGTAGTAAACGTGAATGTGCTTTTTGAGTTCATGGAAGATTGGGTTAGATGCAATGTATATGGTTGCTTGATTATCACAACATAGAGGAATTGAGGAAGATGTCACAAACACACACACGCACCCACCTTGTTAGCTGGGCAATGCACCCACTTGGTTAGTCACACAATGCACCCACCCACCAGTGGGGTTAGTGTGTCTCCTTAGCACTCGAACCTGAGACCTGCTGTTGAAACGCCTAGGCATCTTCCAGCTGGGCTATTAGGCGAGACACAAAGTTTTGAAGAAATAGTGTGTGTAGTTAAAGAGTTGGGCGGAGAAAAGGCGCCTGCTCCAGATGGGTTCCCAATACTCTTTTATCAAAAGTTCTGGGATTTGGTTAAATGCGATGTAATGGGTTTTATTAATGAATTTTATGAAATACGTTCATTGCACTAATCCTAAGAAAGGAAGGTGCGGAAAGCTTGAAGGACTATAGACCGATGAGTTTATTGGAAGGACCATATAGAATTCCGTCAAAAGTTTCAGCCACAAGATTTAAAGCAGCCTTAGGTGAAGTCATCTCTAAATACCAAGGGGCCTTTGTTACGAGAAGATAAATTGCAGATAGTATCTTAGTGGTACACGAAAGTATAGATATATGTAACAGAAGTAGAAGGAAAGGTGTGGTTTGTAAGCTGGATGTAGAGAAGGCATATGATCATGTCGATTGGGGCTTCTTAGATTATATGCGGGGTTAGTTGTGGTGTGAAAGGAGATGACGAACATGGATGCGGATGTGTGTTGAATCTCTAAAGTTATCCATTATGGTAAACAACTCTCTTTTTCCCTTTGTTTAGGGCGTTGCTAGCACTGTTTGAATTATCTCCGATATTATCAAAATATCCCCGATATTATTTCTATCTCTAGCTCACTGATACCGATAACACTGGTAGCGATACCGATAACACTAATAGTATAAAAAATTCTAGGTATCGGCGATGTATTGCTAAATAGTATCGATATCGTCAATATTTTCATTTGTGTAAATTCCAGGCATCTTGCCAATGCATTGATACTGCCATTGTATTGCCAATATTTTCAATTGTGTAAATTCTAAGTGTTGCTTGTATCGCCAATTTATCTGCAGTATTTCGATAATATCATCAATGTATCGATATTACCAAAAGTATGTATATTAAAAAAAAAATCTCATTTCATATTTTTCATGGGTGCATGGTTGTATGCAGCTTTCAATTTGTCGACGATAATATTGATAATATCGTGATATTATCATTATCACAACATGGTGATATCGAGACCGCGATCTCTCGTTTCTTTTCTAGTTGTCAACGATTTGTTAGGAAATGTCATGTGTTGCCGATATTCTGAAATATCAACAGATGTTTGGACGGAAGGTTAGAGGTTGGATGGATAGATGGTGTGGATGAGTTGGTTGGATTGATTTCTTACAATAACACATGCTTTTAGGCCCCCATTAAATAGAAACCTATTATGTATGCATTCTTTTTGCAATTTTTTATTCCTAAATATGCAAATATGTGTATTTTAGCATCTCCTGAGGTTTCACTGAAAAATTCCATTGTTTCCCCACATTTCTGGTTATCAGCGATATTATTGGTGATATCGATATTGTTTCCGTATCCCTGGCTAGAGAAACTTGTATCGATACCAAAACTTTGAACATTGGCAGTAAAGGGATCCATTATCTCCATATCTTTTTGTAGTGGTAATGAAAATGCTTGACAAGATGAGAGAGAGGGGCAGTGGTAGATCTCTTGCGAGGCTTCAGAATAGATGTCTCCAACTTTCAGATAACTCATTTGCAATATGCGGATGACACATTGCCGTTTTGTGAAGTTGATGAGGAGACGATGGAAAATTTACGGATGATAGTGATAATGGTTTGTTTTGAAGTGGTGTCTGGTTTAAAGATCAATATCCACAAAAGTGAGTTATTGGGTGTTGGGTATCTTAAGGGTCGAGGTGTCTTCGTTTGCAAGGTTATTTGGCTGCAGTGAAGGATCATTCCCAACCACGTATCTTGGGTTACCTTCATGTATAGGTAAGCCTCCCAAACGGTTATAGGACAAAGCCATTAAAAGATTCGAAAATAACCTATCGCAGTGGAGAAGCAGGTATTTGTCTCTTGGGGAAGGATACCTATGATTAAGGCGACTATGTCCAACCTTCTGATTTACTTTATGTTCCTTTTTAAATGCCCAAAGTCAGTATCGAATAAATTGGAAAAAATGAGGGACTTCTTCTAGAAAGGTGATGTAGGACAGCCCTAATTATGATGCATGCTCATGAACATAATTAAATAGCGAAAAATAAAAGGAATAAATAATCTAAAATCCAGAATCACTCATCATAAACTAAGAAAATTCACAAGGAGCTTGCAATGGATCGGGCTAATTGTCACAACCACGAAGTTTGAGTTTCAATTATGACTAGGGTTGGATCTAGCGAGGGATAGGACCTCCCGATCTTGCATGGCTATAACCCAATCAATCAAGAGGAATATTTAATCCAGGAAATCAAGGGATTTCAGATTAGGAATTTGAAAATCTGAAAACTTTAGGGTTTATGCTCAAAATCGTATTTTGGGATTATGATTAATGAAGCAAATAAGTTAGAAAAGATAGAATTACCTGGAAGAAGGATTAGAGGGACATAAGAAGCAAATAGAAGAAAGAGGGATTAAGGAAGAAGAAACATCACCATGAGAGAGAAAGAAGGAGAGAAGCACCAAAAGGCTTTTCATTAATCAATAAGCAAAGTTAAATTCGAGTTTAGGGCTTTAGCCCACTTAAATAAGCAAATAAAGACAGAAGGACTAAAATACCCCTAAAACTAAGCAAAACGAGTAATTAAACATAAGTGCAGGAAAGCTTGGGCGCTCGATCGGGCGCCTGAGCGATCGCGCGAAGTCATCCGAAAACTTCCAGAGAAGTTCGGGCGCTCGTCAGACAAAGTTCGAGTCCCTGATGGGGCGCTCGAAGGCTATGGTCGGGCGCAGAAATTTCCAGTTCTTTGGCCTTTTTTCTCCTTTCTTCCTTCACACGTGTCTTCCCTGAGTGGGGTCTTCTATGTTTCCAATCGCATGTGAAGGGTCTTTAGCGGGTCTTCAGTTCCTCAATAATCGCCTATCCACAAGGACGGTACTTGTGGTTGTTGCTTTCTTCGTTGGTACACCTTGAATGCTTTTGTGTCCGCATCAATTCCCCCTGAGTGAGAAAAACTTGACTCCAACGAGTTGAAACTTTTGTAGCGCTCTAGTAGATCTGGATCAATACTCTGCAACGCTTCGCTCGACAGCCACGTGTAGTTAGACGATGGTTTGTTTTTCCATTTGACAAGATACCTCTGGAAACTTCCATCTCTCGTAGATACTATCTCGTCAACCAAGATCTCCTCAATTTCTTCTTTATGGGTAATGGGTGGGGGAAGGGGTGGACGGGGTTGTGTAGAAAAATCAGAAAAAGGCCATGAAAGGGACAATGGGTCGACAATGGAATTATGGGAACAGACTAGATCTTCCACATTAAAAGTTGGACTAATGCCTATTTCAGGTGGAAGGTCAATCCGATACGCGTTGGACCCAATCTTTTGTAATATCTTGAATGGTCCAGCACTACGCACTTGTAACTTTTTAGCGGATCCTTGAGAGAATCTCTCTGGCCTTGTTTGCCCTATTATGTAGTCTCCTTCTTGAAATTCTTGCACTCTACGATGAGAATCAACAGAAATTTTATAATCATCATTGCTCTTATTTATCTGTTGTCTGATATGTGTATGCAAATCATGAATATGGTGTGCAAATGCATCGGCTGATTCAGAAGACCTTTGGGTAACAGACATAGGTAAGAGATCTATGGGCATTCTAGGTTTATACCCACTTACAATTTCAAAAGGACTCAACCCTGTAGATCTATTAATTGACCCATTATAAGCAAATTCAGTAGTTGGTAAAATTAGGTCCCAAGTCTTAACATGTTCACCCACTAGACAACGTAGAAGATTTCCAAGAATACGGTTTACCACTTCAATTTGACCATTTGTTTGTGGGTGGTAAGCGGTAGAAAATTGCAAACGAGTTCCCATAATGTGACACAGTGTCTTCCAAAAATAGTTAGTAAATTTGACGTCACGATCAGACACTATAGTTTTAGGTAACCCATGGAGACTCACCACACCATAAAAAAAGATACGAACAACATGAGACGCATCCGACGTTCTCGAACATGGGAGGAAATGCGCCATCTTAGAAAAACGGTCCACAACGACAAAAACGGAATCGTGCTTCTTGATCGTCTTGGGAAGCCCAAGCACGAAGTCCATACTAATGTCCTGGCACGGAGCATGTGGCACTGGCAATGGCGTATACAACCCGGCATTTTGCTTTCTTTGCTTTGCCAGCTGACATGTACGGCACTACCCTAAAACTGTGGCTACATCTCGCTTGAGACTTGGCTAATAGAAACAATCTTCCACGAGGGCAATGGTCTTATCACGACCAAAATGGCCAGCTATCCCTCCTGAATGAAGCTCCTAGATGAGGAATTCACAAAGGGACATACGGGGAGTACAGAGTCTGTCTCCCTTGAAAAGGAAGCCATCTTTAAGAACATACTCACCCATAATACGCTGGTCACTAGAGAGTGACGCGTAAGTACCCCCAAAATCATGACATGTGGGGTATTCATCTTTCAGTTGCTTAAATCCGACGACCTCTACACTCAAAGAGTTGAGCAACACTGCTCTTCTACTACCGGCATCCGCTAGTTTGTTTTCAACCCCGGCCTTGTGTTTCAGAACAAATGAATATTCCTGAAGAAATGCTACCCACTTAGCATGCCTTGGGTTGGGTTTCTTCTGAGAATGCAAATATCTCAAAGCCTCATGGTCAGAAAACAAAACGAATTCCTACGGTAGGAGATAGTGTCGCCAATGTCTCAGGGATTGCATTACCGCATAAAATTCTTTGTCATAAGTGGAGTACTTTTGTTTTGCCTCATTCAGTTTCTCACTGAAATAGGCCACTGGGTATCCTTCCTGACTTAACACTTCACCTATACCGACACCAGACGCATTACACGCTACTTCAAAGACTTTAGAAAAGTCAGGTAGGCGCATGACAGGAGCTTTTACCATCTTGCCCTTAATTTCCTTGAAAGCCTTGACTGCGGCTTTAGACCACACGAATTCTCCCTCTTTCATGCACTCAGTAATGGGAGCCATGATCGTGCTAAAACCCTTAATGAACCGACGATAAAAAGTTGCTAAGCCGTGAAAGCTTCGCACCTCATGAATGTTCCTCGGCTCAGGCCACTCAACTATGGCTCTGACCTTTTCAGGGTCTGCGCGCATTCCTTCAGATGACACTATAAATCCTAAGAATACAACTTGACTAGACATGAACGCACATTTCTTAAGATTAGCGTATAACTTTTCATTCCTAAGGACGCTACTGACCTGCTTCAAATGTTCAAGGTGTGATTCCTTAGTGGTACTATAAATAAGAATGTCGTCAAAGTACACCACTAGGAATTTTCCCATGAACGGCCTCAAAACTTGTGTCATCACCCGCATGAAAGTACTGGGTGCGTTAGTCAAGCCGAAGGGCATGACCAACCACTCATACAACCCATCTTTCGTTTTAAACGCAGTCTTCCACTCATCTCCTGGGCGTATACGGATTTGGTGATATCAACTCTTGAGGTCTATCTTAGAGAATATAGTGGACCTGGCCATCATGTCAAGCATATCATCAAGTCTAGGTATAGGGAACCTATACTTGATAGTAATTTTGTTTATGGCACAACTGTCCACACACATGCGCCACGTGTCGTCTTTCTTTGGCGTCAACAATGCTGGCACGGCACACGGGCTTATACTCTCTTGGATGAAACCCTTTTGCAGAAGTTCATCAACTTGCCTCGTCAACTCAGCATGCTCTGCAGGGTTCATCTTGTAGTGAGGAAGGTTCGGTAGAGTAGACCCTGTAACAAGATCACTGTCATGCTGTCTGTCCCTCATAGGTGGCAACTCATTCGGTAAGTCTTCAGGAAATACATCACTGTATTCCTTCAGGACCGAGGTCACCTCACAGGGCAACTCTGATGGAACCTCAGGTGTAATCTCTCTAGCCACAAGGGCATACACCATAGAATCCTCATTAGCCTCTTTTTCAAACTCTCTTGCGCTGATTATATGGAGAGACTTAGGCTTGGATTTCCCCACTCCTCTAAGCTCACTTGCCTTCTCATCCTTCTTCTTCCCTGGTGTGTTCTCAGGTGGCATGGGGTTAAGTTTGATCTTTTTACCGTTATGCATGAAGGTACACACATTCGAACGACCAATGATCGTGACATCATTATCGAATAGCCACGGTCTACCTAGGATAACATGTCCCACATCCATAGGTAAAATATCACACTACAAGGACTCCTTGTATGACTCAAACTCAATGGGGACTAAACATTGATGGGTGACAGGAAGAGATGTCTTGTCAAACCAAGAGACTTTATATGGGTTAAGATGAAGTGTGGATTTCAGTTTCAAGCGATCTAAGGTGCTAGTGGAAATCACATTCTGACAGCTTCCACTGTCCACTATCACCTTACAATTCTTTTCACCACACTTGGCAATAGTATAGAAGATAGTGTTTCGACGCCAGTCAACACTACTTCTAGACTGATCTAGCACACGCTTGACTACTGCAAGCGTTGCTTCTCCATCTAATTCTTCCTCATCAGTAAGTCCTCCTTTAGGGTGATACTCTTCAACTTCATAATCACCTTGGTTATCTCAACCCTCCTGGGACTCGCCTACAACTAAGGCTTTTCCACGACTCTTTGTAGGACACTGATTAAACATGTGGCCAAGATTGCCACACTCATAGCATTTCACTTGGCTCATGTTACTAGGACCGACGCCAAGAACCCCTTTGCCCTTGTCCTCCCTAGGCCTAGGCGGAATAGTCGCCTGTAATCTAAGTTGACTACCAACATTAGGTCTAGTCCCCTGGGAACTAGATTTAGCACTGGAGTCTCGGGACTCAAAACGACGAACGACAGGAGCCTTTAGATATTGCTTTAACTCCTGCATGACTTGATATGCTTCATCCAAGTCCGTTAAGGGCCGAGTCATAAGCTTGCGTTGAAGATCCGTACGAAGGCCCGTCTTGAAACGCGAGAGTGTTACTAGAGAGTCTTCTTGGATATCACATCACATCATATATTCTTCAAATTTAGCGATGTAGTCAGCGGTAGGCATTGACCCTTGGCATAAGGATTGCCATTGGTCAAGGAACTTTTGACGGTATGAGAGAGGAAGGTACTTATCCTTCAACTTCTCTTTCTTCTCATACCAATGTGTGATAGGGGCTCTACCAACTCTTTCTATCTTACGCTTGGTGTTGGTCCAAAGTAGCTTGGTTTGGCCCACAAGCTTCATCTTTGCAAATCGCATTTGATAGTTTTCTGACATGCCATACTACTCAAAGTAGTGGTCCATGTCAGCAACACAGTCAAGGAATGCCTTGGGATCTAGACGCCCATCAAAACTCGGGGCCTCAACTCTCACATTTTTCATCGTACGCTCATCTGGATTATAGCGGTCTTGATGATCACACCTGGCTCGTGTCTCTCGCACAAAACCACGACCATTACCGCGATCCCTATCCTCACTACCTTCACATGCGGCGGCGCGTTCTTCAATAATTCCTCCCACTTGGGAGTGCACATCATCCCCTACAGTGGGGTTTTCCTTTTCGGACGCCTCTAGTTGCTTAACCTTAGTCATGGTAGTGGTGATTTGGTTCTCGAGGCGGGCAAACTCACGCTTTTGACTTACTTCTAGATCGGTTATCTTTTGTATCAATTGAGCAAGTTGCTCAGATAACGGCTCGTTATTCATGGTAGGTTAAAGTCCGAAACCTCTACCTCTTCTCGTGGGCATACAATTAAAACTTGAACCAAACTTTACCCAACTAGACTACTAGGTGTTATGACTCACAAGATGAATGCGATGAATGCAAAACTAATATGAACTGACGCAATTAAATTAAGACTGGAAACAATTCAAATCTGGAAAATTTTCAAATTAGGAAACTTTCTAAAGTTGGAAAGTTTCTAAAATTGAAAACTTTCTAAATCTGGAACTTTCCTAAATTAAACCTAAAAATCAAAACCCTAATTTGATAACTCAATCTAGACAAAACCATTTAAGCCTATTTTCTGATACCAAATTTGATGTAGGACAGCCCGAATTATGATGCATGCTCATGAACATAATCAAATAGCGGAAAATAAAAGGAATAAATAATCTAAAATCCAGAATCACTCATCATAAACTAAGAAAATTCACAAGGAGCTTGCAACGGATCGGGCCAATCGTCACAACCACGAAGTTTGAGTTTCAATTATGACTAGGGTTAGATCCGGCGAGGGATAGGACCTCCCGATCTTGCATGGCTATAACCCAATCAATCAAGAGGAATCTCTAATCCAGGAAATCAAGGGATTTCGGATTAAGGATTTGAAAATCTGAAAACTTCAGGGTTTATGCTCAAAATCAAATTTTGGGATTGTGATTAATGAAGCAAATATGTTAGAAAAGATAGAATTACCTGGAAGAAGAATTAGAGGGACATAAGAAGCAAATAGAAGACAGAGGGATCAAGGAAGAAGAAACATCACCATGAGAGAGAGAGAAGGAGAGAAGCACCAAGAGGCTTTCCATTAATCAATAAGCAAAATTAAATTCGAGTTTAGGGCTTTAGCCCACTTAAATAAGCAAATAAAGACATAAAAGTACTATAATACCCTTAAAATTAAGCAAAACGCGTAATTAAACATAAGTGCAGGAAAGTTTGGGTGCTCGGTCAGGCACCCGAGCAGTCGCCCGAAGTCGTCTGAAAACCTCAAGAGAGGTTCGAGCGCTCGTCAGACTAAGTTCGGGTGCCCGACGGGCGCTGGAAATTCCCAGTTCTTTGGCCTTTTTTCTCCTTTCTTCCTTCACACGTGTCTTCCCTGAGTGGGGTCTTCTATGTGTTCAATCACATGTGAAGTGTCTTCAGCGGGTCTTCAGTTACTCAATAATCACCTATCCACAAGGACGGCACTTGTGGTTGGCGCTTTCTTCGTTGTACACCTTGAATGCTTTTGTGTCCACATCAAAAGGTATGGAAGAAAATAAAAAGTTTTATCTCATAAAATGGGAAGATGTATGCAAGCCAATGAGCCGAGGGGTGTAGGGCTGAGAAGGTTGGAGGTGGTTAATTAAGCCTTGCCACATACATGAGTATGGAGATTTGGGGTGGAGGAGGGGAGTTTATGGAGGGATGTAGTTGGGAAGAAGTATGGGTTAGGCTCCGAGGCTTGGTGGACGCGGTCTTCATCTCTCTATAGATCTTCTTATCTATGGAAAGTGGTTAACTTGATAAAAAATAAGGTATGGGAAGGGGTGGGTTACTCATTGGGAAATGGGCAAAAGATTAGGTTCTGGGATGATATGTGGGTGGGGAAGTAGAAATTGGGGGTAATATTTCCTACGTTAGCTGGTCTATTGAGAGAAGAGGGGATGCTAGTGGCTAGTTGTTATTCCTTACAAAGAGAGGAAGTTATTTGGGCTCTGCCGTGTAGAATGAATTTAAATGATGACGAATTTGAGAAATTGGTGAATTTGTTGAACCTTTTATCTAGAGCAAGACTCAATGGTGTGGTTAAAAGAGAAGTCGGGAAAATTCTCAGTTAGGTCACTCTTCAAAATGCTTAGTGGAGATCAGCCAGTTAATGAGATTTCTCCGACAGCTCTAGTATGCTATTATAATGCTCCAATGAAGGTGGTAGCGTTAGCTTGGTTAGTGGGAGGTAACAAGGTGCTTACGGTGGACAACCTTCATAAAAAAAATGATTCTCCCGAACATTTATATTTTGTGCCTTAAAGATGAGGAATCGATGGATCATTTATTTATCCATTGTGAGTTTGCTCGTCAAATGTGGATAAATGTTTTTCATCTCTTTCAAATATTCTAGATATGGCCGAAATCAATTGGGTATTTCTTCATGATGTGGCATGGGGGAGGGTCAAGCAAAGTAGGTTCAAAAGTTTGGTGATTATGGCTTCTGACGGGTATTTGTTCTATATGGTTGGAGAGGAACTATCGTTACTTTAAGAATTGTGAGGGGCGAGTAGAGGCAGTTTTCGATAAAGCAAAGGCGCTGGCTTAAAGCGTTGGAAGGTGGATATCCATTTGCTTGATTTGTGGGCTGTTTTGTAGTAGCTTCTTGTGCTTTTTTTTTTTTTTTTTTTGTATATTGTAATTATGGCTGTGGCCAGATTTATTCATGTTTTAGTTCTTAGCCTATTTAAGGCTATGTTATCGAAGTATGATGGTACTTTTTTTTTTTCAAAGAGTTTCAATTTTTGTTATTATGTATTGCTTGGAAGAAGGATAGAGAGGGGACATGTGACTCTAGGCTTGAGTAGAGAGGTTGTGGCTCTTTCCACAATCTTGATTCCTTTGCTTGATTCCCTTGTCAATCCAGATCCTTTGGATTGCATCAAGTTTGGTTTTAGACCAAGTTCCTTCTTTGGGAACTTGGACCGTTTCCTCTTCAATTAGTCTTCTCTTTATCTCATCTCAACACTAAGGTCCTGGTATCGAATCCCAATGTAGGGGGTGGCTAACATTGAAGAGTGACTAACAGTGTGGGTGTGTGTATTTATAAAAAAAAAAAGTCTTTTCTTTGTCTCTTTTCCTTTCCTTCCTTTTCCTTTTTCCCCTTGCTGCTTTTCCTTGCCCCCTCTCCTTTTTTCTTACCAAACCCATGAAAAGGAAAATTACTCATACCATTCATCCTCTTTCTTTTCCCCTTCTTAAACCCTAAAAAAAATCCCCTCAAATCCTAACCCCTAATCATTCCCATTTCCCAACCCTCCAAAATCCTAATCCCATTTCCCATCCCCTAATCCAGTTCTGGTTAAGAGTTTCCATCTCAACATTTGATTAAAGAAGGCTGACGATCCCGACTCATGATTTGAGACGCTATCTCTCTGTTCAGATTAACGATCACCGTTCAATCAAAGCAATGGTGATCGTATGTATCGTGGAATGTATCGCTATTTTTTGGAAACATTGAGAAATTGATCAAAATTTTCAATGGAAGTTAAGGGATGTTAAAAAATACATAATTACACACTTAGAACTCAAAGATCACAAAAAAAAAAAAGTACACATTATAAGTTTCCTTTGTATAGGGTCTGAAACTATGCATTGTTTGACAAAAGTGATACAATTATATCCAAAATGATCTCATTGAATGTATATTATATTTATATAATGCATGTAATTTATTAGCACATTAAATTTTTTAATTAGTAGCACTAATTTGTCCTATAATGTACTATGCATTTATTTAAAAATATAGTTTTAAATTATTTTTTACGGTTAAAAACATAAATTTATTTTAAAAATAAATAAATGAGTGTGGCTAACAATAAGATCAACATGCACATTAATACACAAATATTAGGAACAAATTTTTGTTGGTCAGTGTAATTTTTTTAATATATATTTTTTGTTTTTTTATTTTTTATTTTTAAATTTCAATAAATTCAATTAATATGTTGATCAGCCTACAAGCATTCTCACATGATTTTCCACATTCTATTTGCAAGTTGAAGGATGAAATCACGGAATTTTTTGTATTTTCCCCAATTCCCTCATTTTCCCCAAAATAAATAATCAAACATAAAAACCATGATTGAGAATGCAAAACATGTAAAATCATGGATTACTAAGTTGGTACCACAGATTCTAAGCTATTTAAACAAGTACAAACACTTCAAATTTAAAAAACTCACCGATTGGTTTTGAGCCCATCTCGACTCTCCGAACTCGATTTCCCCACTCAAATCCTCCTCTCTAAACAACTCAAAATGACTGGTCAGAGAGAGAGAGAGCCGGGGGGGGGGGGGGGGGGGGGGGGGGGGGGGGTTCACAGCCTCACCCTGGTTTTGTATCGGCTGCATGCGATACCGTTGATAGTTATGTCATTCCCTGTGACAGCCAATGTGCAATTCTCTAACAAGAAAGAACTAAATACATTTAGATTGACTGCCATGTCACATGAGAGGACATTGCACTCAGGAAAACAAGACCCCTTATCTTCTTATAAACAATGAAATTGATAATGTGGTCGATAAGAGGCTTCTAATGTATTAGAGCATTACCATCTTGGAGAACTATTTTGTTGGAAGTCTACATGCACTACGAGTGTATCTCCCCAATATTTTATAATTAAGAATTCTAGCCTAGAGGACGCTACAACTTTTTCTTCTTAATCAACTTCTATAATTATTAATTATGATCTAAATTGTTCTAAATCATTACTTTTCTATTGCAGGTATATTTATGCGGAATGCTATTGATGGGAATACTTTGTGTTCTACTGTTTATGGAGAGCTCTCCTCTTCTTTACCATGCTTATGTTGCAATGACGGTGTTTCTCTGGACTCAAATATTTAGTGACATTCAGTTTCTAAGAGCAGTATGGAGATCCTTGTCTGGGAGCAAAGTTAATTTTATTGGGAAGCTTCTAGCCTCTTGTGCTGTGTCCATATCTACTCTTGAATTCCTGGTATGGAAGCATAATGTGCAATTGCCCATCCTGCCATTAACTTTAATAACTTGTTGAGGAAGCATTGGAAACTACAGACTGTACTTCACTTGTCTTTTTTATCTTTACGCAGGTGACTAGCTTCTATGAAAGGAAGCTCTACACTTGGTGCTTCCTCATTATTGGGGTCATAGCTGCTCTTTATATTTTTTACTCTATTCCAGGGAGACCAGTGATACCATTTTTTATATGGGTTGCATGTTGGCTTTTGTCCATTTTTACGTTAATGCCAGCAGAAATTCCTGACAGCACTCACTTAGTGTAAGTCTCTTTGTTTGAGGCCTCTCGACTTTATTACTTGGTTATATGCTCCATCAAGATGTGATATCAAATAATCATACACATGATTGTAGTTATTTGTTGTAGTGGATGCTTAAGCCATGTTTGGATACATGTATTCCAAGGGAAAAGATAGCAAAAAGGTAATGATTAGGCAATGATTATTTCCATGAGCATTACTGAAAAATGAATTCTGTTTTTAGGCATCTTTGTTGGATACCAAGCGGGAACGTAATATTTGTGAGACAACTCCATTTATTTCTGGTGCCAAACAATCTAAACTATGGAAAAGTGCAGTGGTTGGTTTGTGGAATCATCCCTTTTCTTTGCTATCCAAACATATCAGACTGTCACATCAATGGAAAGCCTTTTCCATTTTGATTTGCATGGAATTAGTGATATCCCAACATGCCCTTTAGTCCATTCGAACATGAATTTGTTGTTTACTTGCTGTAACTTTATCATAATATAGGTCTAAAGCTATTTGCTTCCATTCTTTTTATTATGACGTGCCCCAAACAGACCCTTCAGCAATTGGAGGACATTGGTGCTTTCTACCGAACGTACCTATCTTTTAGATAGAGGAAACCTTTGATACTCTGGCAGAGCATGCTAGTTCATATACATGCATAGAGAAACCATACAATTGGCACACAAATAACTCAAATTAAACCATTCAAACGGTTATCCATAATTGAATGAACTGCAAACCAAAACAATGTATTAATTTCATTATGCAAACAATGTATCTAAATAGGACGATTCAATGAAAAATATCCTATGGTCTGAATTTACCAAACGTCTGTCTACCAATCAGAGGTTAGGATTGCTCAGACAATTATGATATTTGGATTATGACCCATTCAGAATAGGTTTTCTAATTTCATTGGTTAAAGTTAATAGATGCCAAGTATACAAGTTCTAAATGCATGTGTATCAAGCGTTATTATCTATTAAGAGCATCAAATAACTGTCCTTTTACAATCGCTTCTTCACCCTTCTACCAAATCTTACAAAATCCTTCGTCCTTTTCCACTTGTGTTGCATGTGCCATATCCTCTAATACTAGTAAATGGTAAGATGCTTTTCTAGTCACATCACTATCCTTCAATATGTGGTTTTACCCCATTTTGTCATTTGGTTAGTGAGCTTGTTTGACATTGCATGCTCTAGTCCTTCAACTATTCCCAAATTGCCTTTGTTTGGTTAAAAATGCAGTGGTGGATATGCTTATTTTAGCATGTGGGTGGTGTTCAGTATACATGTTTCAGTGGGTTCTTTGCTATTTATTGTAGGCAAATTACTTGAGCATGTCCTTTCCACTTCCCATCCATGGTTGGCACGTGTTTGCCTTGGCACCAACTTGGATGCCTGTTTTATTGCCCTTATGTGAGGGTACTCCATATGTGCATGTTCCTACTGCTCCGTAGCACTTCGGCAATTGCCACTCCATGAACATTTGCTTCCTTGCACTTCAGGGTGTGCATGTATTGGTTGGGCTGGGAATTAGTATTGGGTGGGGCTGTTTTGGTATGTGAGTGTTGTCAATCTGAGCCCAACCATGGTAGCCTCCAGAGCCCAAGTAAAAGAGGAAGGTTCAGATCTGGTGAGCAGTCTATTGTAAAACGTTTTCTAGTCTATCACTACTTGCTAGAGAAAGCCAAAGATGATGATGATGAATTCAAACTCTGATTAAACAAAATGGATTAGTAATGTTGCTTTTCAGTTGTAACTGTTAAAGTTCAAATTTGTACTTCAACTAAGACCATTTATTTGTAGAATTGCAAGTGGAGCTATAGTTATCCTGATAGGGATGGCTGCTTGGAGGCTTGATTCAAGTACCAGAGGAAGTAAGTATTGGATATGCATCCTCAATTATGATAAACAAAGGTCCAGGTTTCAGAAACTCTTTCATTTGCAGGTAAATAGCTCACCTTGTTTATATATTGACTTGTCTCAACTTCAGAAGCTTAGAGATTTGTTTGAACACATCTAAATATATCACTGTTTTGTTCTTTGGATATTAGGCTCTTCTAGTTGGGCTATCATCAGGGATGGTGTGGTTATCGACTTCTCACAGAACGCAGAAGCAAGAACTTCTCATGTTTCACCAGTTGATAAACTGGTCCTTAGCTGGTTATATTTTTACCTCCTTGCTTTCTTTGTTATCCATAGTGCTTATATTTATAGCTTGAATAATAAATATAATCAATATTAATTGTTTCTTCGAGTTTAATTTAGAGGCTTCTTCTTCAAGTACTTCGTATGGAAGTGTTGCTGTAAAAATTTCTTCAACTTGTCAATACCCACAGTATCACTGCCAATGACAATGATATCATCCACATACAAGTACTAAAACAATGGCACCCGCGTCACTTTGCTTCACAAATATAGAGTAGTCATCCTGACTCAGTTTCATCCCATGTTCAAACACCACTTTACTGAATTTTTTGAGCCAAACTTTTGAGATTTTTTTAGACGATTTCTTATGGGTTGAAGATCAGGTTTTGGGATGATATATGGGTGGGGGAGAGGAAGTTGGGGGATATATTTCCTAGGTTAGCAAGGCTAACAAGAGAAGAGGGGATTCTAGTGGCTAGTTGGGATAGTGTATATTTCCTTTTTTGGCTGCGTCCACATTTATTAATAGAAATGCAAAGCTTCAAAAAAAAAAAAAAAAAATCGGGTGCCACTGATGTTTCTAGGTATCAAATGTTACTGAAGAAATATGATCTAAAGTATGAATTGACAGTAACAGATAACATGAAGTGACTAGTAACAACATGTAACTCATAACATGATGATTGGCAAAAATTCACCGCTATGAATACTTGGTAGGCCACAATTAAATTATTCATTTAACATTAGAAGCCTGGCCACTTAATTATTCTAGTGGTCACTGAAGAACCCGAAGTTAGTGTACAACACTTCAACTATTTGCTCTGAAAGGTATTCAGATGATTACCAAATGATGATACTCATTTTCTCTTGATTGTCTCTGAAACGTCCTGCCCTACACCTTTCATTATAGGTTTCACAGTTTATAGATGATGTTTCTAACTGCTACCATGTTTTCTTTTATTTGCAACAGGTCTTTCTATGGTTCTACCACTGTTTTCACCAACCAGCCTCTTGGATCGCCTCTCTTCTATATTTCTTGGTTTTGCTCCACCTTTTCTACTCCTATCTATCGGGTATATTAACTTCTTAGTTGATGTCATGGTGTATTTGGCCAATCATATTCAGAGAATAGGTATATGATAAATGTATGATCAATCTTTTGTGATGAATGTTTTGCAGATATGAAGCTGTCTTCTATAGTGCACTTGCTCTTGTCCTTATGGCATGGGTTTTGATTGAATGTGCAGTTCTCCACTTGTCTGAAGTGAAGAACTCACCTGCTTACATAAAAAATGTTGAGGATCAAGTCATCCTTAACCATGATGAAAGATACTTGCAGTTATTGGACATTAGAGTTCCTTTGATCTTTGTGAGTCAAATTTCCACTATCTGTTCTTTTGCTTGGTGTAATTTTGATTGTGAACTATTTAACTATGTGTAGCCTTCACATTTTTCTTCACATTAATGTGAATATTGTACACTGCAAATGTTAAACTTATTGCGAGAAAGTTCTTCTTGATGTCATAGCAATTGATTTCCTTGTTCCACCTTTCTTTGAAATAGCATAGTTTTGTTTCTGATCGGTAGTGCCTTATGTTACATTCATGACGGCTGTGATGCACGTCTCAGCCGAGACAGTATAGATGCGACTTCCCCCCCTCTTTTTTTTTTTTTTTTTTTCAGTATTTTGAGCTTGGAGGAATGGTTGTGTAGGGCTCTCAACCAGATCTATGCCCATTTTGACATAAAAGCACAAGAGTCATGGGTGTTTCTGAATCAATGTAGGTCGGACTGTTATGGGGAAGAACTGAAAAACCGCTAGCCAATCACTTCTTTTTTTTTTTTCAACCTAATGGGTCCCAAACTCCCAATCCACCAAACCTTGCTCGATTTTGGGTTGATTAGGGCCTATTTGGTCTATTTTCCCAAGTTTTTCACATTTATAACCCATTTTTCCTGATGTAACCTATTAATTAATGAATGATTTGTTTGAGGTTCAATTGTTAGTATGTTGCTTAGGGATCAAGTTAAGATAGCTTGGTAGGCTACTTAAAGTAACCATAGAGTGCAACTTAGATAACTTGGTACTTGGTAGAAATGTTAAGCCAACAAGGTCGGTTGAAAAGAAGAAAGTAGACACATGCATAACAAGTTTTCTATGGGTCTTTTCTGAATGTTCAGATTACTGAGAGTGTGGAGTGTCTCTTACTAGTTTCATGCCAGATTCTGAAAATTGGTTTTGCTGGGCGTATCAGCTGGCCCAAAATATTGGACCCATATCGGTGCCTGTTCTTACTGGAAAAGCATCCAAAACATATCGGAAAGAAAGGCTGAACTTTTTTGACCTCCAACTGTTTTGACTTGTCCTTTGCATTTGGTGCTTTAGCATCTGGGAATAAGAAGTTCTTTGGTTGATTGTTAGTTTATATTGTAATAGGTTTTATTACATATTTTAGGTTTTTAACCAAATATTACAGAATCATTAAATTCACCATAGAAAACAATATTATTGTCAGTTCATACTATAATAGGTTTTATTAGACATTACTGCAATACAATATAATAAAATGTAAACAATGCTATTGTAAGTAATTCTATGCATATTACCCAACATGATCAATTAAACCCTGCTATATTAATTTTGTGGAAAACTGATATTAAGCTGTTTAATGTGCACCTTTCTAATTGGTTGAAAGTCTGTAAAATGGTTAAAAACATGAAATATTGTGACATTAAGAAAATAAGCCGTTAACTTTGCTTCAATCCATCGTAACCCACTCAAAATTGTGCTTTGACTACAAATTGGGATCAGATATGGTCTTTTTATGTGTATCACCCCATATCTGATATGGTGTGGTGTGTTGGAATCAGTGTTTTAAATAGCGAATAGCATGTAGCATAGCCTTCACCCCTCTGAAGCGTGAGGCGTAAGCTACATAGCGTGTAGCATAAGCTACACACTGCTTAGATTTTTAATCAAGGTTGCACTTGGTTGCACCAAATTAGATGATTAATAATAAAATTTAACAAAATTTCATGATATTTGGTGCAACCAAATGTAACCTAAAGTAATAACAAGGGGTATTTATTAAGTATAAAAGTGAGGAAAGAGCAACAAAACTGATTTAAAACTATTTCTTATATTACTTTACTCAAAGCATAAAAAAGACTAACGAATTTTCATTGAAATAGAAAAATGTAACAAATCATTAAAAACATTATTGATTTTAATGTTATAGTGAAAAATGACTTGTAATGTGGGCTATGTAGCATGTAGTGTAGTCTATGAAGCGTGTATCGCATCCAAATTAATCATGTAGAGTAGGCTACATGCAACTTAAGCTATTTTCATGAGCTACATAGCATTTAGGCTAAGCTATGCTACGTAGCATAAGCTACACGCTTCATAGTGTAGCTATTTAAAACACTGGTTGGAATCAATACAGCTCATGTGCACTAATACGAGCCGATACTGCCACTAATTATTTGGTTGGACATTTCATTCCTGTTTCAGGTATCAACATTGGATAATAGTAGTACGACATGCCCGTATTGGCCAACACCAGTTGGATATTTGGATCCTTGGTTTTATGTATTCTCCCTTGTTGCAACTCTGATATTCCCCATACATATACTAATCCTTTCCAGCGGTTTCCATGATCTCCTTGCATCAAATTGGTATCAAAAGCAAATCTCAATCCTTCTGATACCTATTTTGTAATTTATATCACATGGCAGCAAGAGGATGTGGGGCTGTTTTTGCATGACTCAAAAGCATCAGGATGAAATCATGATTGTTTACTTCGGTTTCGGTAACAGGATCCTCCAGTCGTTCACCTTCCTCCAAAGCAGCTTCCTTTCGGACCTGAAAGAACACAAAAGAAAACTAAGGGTGGCCGGCGTCCAGCCGTGGGCCCTCTGAAGCTTAAATCAGATGGGATATGATTATAAAGGAAACAGCGGGACATTAGCTTAGAGATTGTGTACCTTTCTCATCGATGAAGCCATCCATTTATATAGATCCAAGTGATCCAATCTGTTACGAAAGACGTCAAGATTACTGCTGATTTCCGGGGATAAGGTGTTTATCCTGTTGATCCCTAGATAAGGGAACGGCCTATTCTAATTAGACATCTGGTCGATTACGTTCCTTGATGATGATCCCTTGAAGTCCGGAGCCACGAACAAAGATAAGCCTAAAATCGGTCTATATGGGCTGCTGGTACTATAAAGGCGGAGGATACTCCGGCTCGGAGGGAACTGCTCGCATGCTGAGATGCGACCCCTTTCGGAGACCACGAGCCGAGCTGCTCGCATGCTGAGATGCGACCCCTTTTGGTGACCACGAGCCGAGCTGCTCGCATGCTGAGATGCGACCCCTTTCGGCGACCACGAGCCGAGCTGCTCGCATGTTGATCGGATGGCATTGCTTGGGGATCTGAAATGAACTATAAATGGAGGAGGCTCGCTATCAAACAATCTGATCACGACTTCTCTCAATCACTTTCTGATCGTATCTTTCGATGATCAACTTTATCCTACAACAGATGCCCCCCAAACCCTTAGCGTTGAGGAGCTATGCCAAGGGTTTTGTTTGTATGCGTAACCGACTGTTGGAGGAGAATTCGTACGTGAATCATCTGGAGTGACCCTGCATTTATGACTGCCAGCTTTCCGCAGCTTTTCGGCCGGGAGAGGTGAAGCGTCGCTTGCCACATGCCTCTGAATTTAATGTTCGTGCCCGTTCGACTGTCGCGCCGGATGAGAGGCCGCTGCGTGTCATCTGAATCAAATGAAATGATTGCATATAAATATCGGATCTGCGGAGATTACCTCATTTTCGAAATCCCGCCGCAGAGTTTCAGAAAACCCTTCTTCTCTCCTTCTGTCTCTGGTGTAAACCTCTTCACAGAGGTATCCCTTCTCTTGCCTTTCCTCTTTCTTTCTTCCTGTCTTTTTCTTTTACGATGGCGTGGGTTTTTGATGAAGAGATCGTTCCTCTGGGAGATGATACCCCCGATTCTTCTAAATTGAACAATGCTCGAGTACTGGCGGGGAGATATTCTGCCGTCGGTTATCCATCTATAATGACGGAAGAGCAACTCTCGGACCTACGAGAGAGGTATCGGGTTCCGGATTCCGTCATACTTAGGTTACCTGGGAGAGGAGAGATAGCCGATGCCCCGCCGCCGGGCTGTGTAGCCTTTTATGAATATTTTTTCCGGCTCGGCGTGCGTCTTCCCCTTCATCCCTTCATCTGGAACTTCCTTCGCACTTATAAGATTGCCCTCGGCCAACTTATTGTAAATGGCTGGAGGGTGCTTATAAGTGCCTTCGTTCTCTGGAAACAAGCAGGTAACGAAGATTTGACCGCTGAGGAGTTTTTTTATGTTATACCAGCTGAAAAAGGCCCCAGCTAGCGAGGGTTGGTACTACCTCTGCTTCTGGCACCGGGATAACTTTATCCTGGGAAACCCATCCTCCAATTATCCCAGGTAGAGGAAAAAATGGTTTTACATCTCCGGCAATTGGGAGTCAGACGTGGGCTTCGACCCCAAAGGCCACAATGTTAACCGCTTCTTTGGTGAAGGTGGGTTGATTTTCTACCCCTTTGCCAGAAGAAAAAAGAATTTCGCGCCGCTTTTGACTGATGTGCCCTCATCTTCTTCTTGCAGGCATTCCGATTGGGGCTAGGCCAAACTTGAAAGGAGGACTTAACGAAAAGCTCGTCAAGGTCTCCAAGCTTTCAGCGACTGCGCGCAACGTTAACGTTGCCTTGGACCTTCGTTGTCTCTCCGCCGTGGGCCTGATTTCCCAAGAGGAGATGGCGAATGTGGGAGACAGAAGGGGCGCGTTGGGGGTGCTTCCCTGCCTGAAAGGCACAACTTCGAAAAGGCAAAAGAAGTCAATAGCTGGTCCTTCAGCTGCGCCCGCTCAGTTAAAGGGGCCTGCTCGCGGCTCACAACCGCATAGTGCTACTCAAGAGGGAGTTGCCGGGACCCCTCCTACTACTGCGACCCCTCCAGCTAGCTCCCGCGGCCAGCCGATAATCGAGGTCATTGACAACTCGCCGAAAGGCGATCGAACGAAGACAAGTCTTCCTCCGAGGGAGATATCATGCGAGCCCAACATTGCTCGCGAATCAGTCACACCTGCCTCGGGGCCTGCGAATACTCGCGAGGCAGGCTCTAGCGAGATGGTTGTAGCCCAACCCTCAGGGTCGAGAGTCTACGTCATCTCGCCACACTTGCATCCAATATACAAGTTCATATTTGAAAATATTTCCCCCAACTCCTTTGGGGGCCTCCCTGAGGCAAGTCCAGAGGCTCTCTCCACCGACATAGGGGTGTGATTAGTTCAGGTGACAACCTTCTCTCCACCTCCCATTCTTCTTTGAATTATTTTTTTCTTTCTTGTTTGAGCAGAGTCTGGACCTCACGCTACAAGTTAGGCGTGACATCGATGCTGCCCGTCGCATCGTCGATGACGGGGAGAAGAAGAAGAAGGCGACGGAGGGTGAGATCTAGGGAAGGGACCGTCTAATAAAGTCTCAGGAAGCCCAAATCGCGAAGATAAACGAGGAGAAGCAAATCCTCATCGCCAAGGTCCAAGCTCTGACTGATCGTTTTCAGTCAATAGACCTCAATTTTGCAAAGCTCCAAGAAGTCCACACCAAGAGCGAGAGGGAGAAGGAGATCTTTCGCTAGGATAAGATCTCCCTCGAGGAGCAGCTCAAGGATTGCCGAACTCGGCTTGAAGAGGCTAGGAAGACTCTCGCCCAGCTAAAGGACGATTCCATTCACTGGGCGGAGGAAAGAGTGGCCCTTGTCAAGATGATATCTGACGAAGGTCCTCGTGTGGTCCAGGAGTTCCGAACCTCTCAGCTCTACGACGAGGAGCGTTATGAGGCGTATATCGCTGGTCGCGACTTTGCAGTCAGCGTTATGCAACAAATTGCTCCTTCATTCAACGTCGAGGAGTTTGAGAGAGTGGCCTTCGAGGTCGTAGCTAGAGAGCGAGCTGCAGCCGAGAATGAGGTCACAGGGGCTACTGACGCTGCACCTGCTCCCGAGGCCGGCCCTGAAGCGGAGAGTTGAGAGCGTCCCCCAGACGAGGATGACCGATCTTAGAGTTGTCGCCCTTCTCTCTTTTTTTTTTATTTTTTTTATTTTTTTAAAGGAATGTATCTCTGTAAACGATTTGACTATTTTGGTCAACTGAAATGAAAATTACCTTTTCTTAACGCCATGTAACTTTTCTCGCTTTTCTCCCTTTGCTGATTTGCTGATCGCATGTTGAATGCTTGCATACTTAACTCATGAAAAACTCAATCCGAGGGTCGTGGTAACCATGTCCGCGTTAAGATAGACCGGTCTATCGATTGAGGCTTTGACTCTGCCGGAAGCAGAGGGTTTGGTCAAGGGAATGTGTATATTCCCTTCAGGGCTATTCGGGTCCAACTAGTGGAGTAGCGACCAAAAAGTCCATCTTTATTTGAATGTCATCGGGATTTACATCAAGTTCATGGGAAATATCTGAGTAAGTGCTCTACGAGCCAAGGGCGGCGTAAAGGCCTTCCTTGCATGTATTCGAGATAATATGTGCCTGGTCGCACAATTTTTATTACTCGGTAGGGGCCTTCCCAGTTCGGATCCAATGAGCGAGCAGGAATTCCGAGGTTTTGTCTGAGGACTAAATCGCCGAGCTGAAAAGCTCTAGGTCGGACTTTGGCGTTACGATAACGAGCGATATGCTGTTGATAAGCTGCTGCTTGAAGCTGGGATGCGTCCCTCCGCTCTTCCAAAAGGTCGAGATGAAGCCTCAGACCCTCCTGATTACAAGTGAGATCGTACTGATCGATCTGATACGAGGGCACCTGAACTTCGACTGGGACCACTGCATCGGTGCCGAAAGCCAATGAGAAAGGAGTTTCTCCTGTTGACGTGCGAGTCGTAGTCCTATAGGCCCATAAGACTTCTGGTAGGAGTTCTGGCCACAGGCCTTTACATTCATCAAGCTTGGTCTTTAGATGATGTTTGATGATCTTATTTACCGCTTCAACCTGCCCATTGGCCTGAGGATGATATGGGGAGGTGCGAACACTACATATCTTCCATTTTTCGCAAAATAATGCGAACGCGGCGTTGTCGAATTGCTTTCCGTTATCGGTGATTATAGTATGGGGGAGCCCATAACAGCATATGATATTTCTCCATATGAACTTAGTAGTCTGTCTTTCAGTGATTCTGGCTAATGGTTCTGCCTCGACCCATTGGGTGAAATAATCGACTGCCACAATTGCAAATCTGTTCTGGCCTTTCCCGGTAGGTAAGGGCCCGATGATATCGACTCCCCATTGGGCGAAGGGCCAAGGGCCATCCATTGGCGTCATTTGCTCGGACGGCACACGAGGTATAGGAGAATATCACTGGCACTTGTCACATCTTTTGGAGAATTCGATCGCATCCGCCTTCATAGTAGGCCAATAATACCCTTGCCTCATCGCCTTTTACGCTAAAGACCGTTCCTTAGGATGGTTACCACATGCCCCCTGGTGTATTTCATCCAGAACGCGATGCGCTTCTTCTGGGTGAAGACACCTTAAGTATGGTAAAGTAAAGCTCTGCGTAACAGCGTTCCGTTTTGTAAAGTATACCTGGCAGCACGATGACGGATTTGCCTTGCAGATTTCTTATCATCCGGGAGTTGTCCATCTCTGAGATAGAGGACGATGGGGTCCATCCAACATGGAGAGGAATGTACGGCGATCACTTGCTCGGAGGTCGTTTGGTTGATACTTGGAGCATGGAGATGCTCGATGGGAATAGATTGCAATAATTCTGATTCCGGTGCGGAGGCTAGTTTTGCCAAAGAATCGGCGAGTTTGTTCTTCTCGCGAGGGATGTGAATTATTTCATATTTCTTCAGCCTTGCGAGCAGGATGAGCACTCGAGATTTGTATAAAACCATCCGTTCTTCCTTCGCCTCGAACTCGCCGAGTACTTGATTGACTATGAGCTAAGAGTCACTATGAATAAGTAGACTCTGAATTGAGAGGGTGTTTGCTAGTTCGAGGCCGACGATCAAAGCCTCATATTCTGCTTTATTATTCGAGACGTGAGAGTCAAATCGTAAAGCATATTGAAAGCGCGACCCGTCAGGAGCAACTAAAATTAAGCCCGCTCCGCTATCGGTGGCTCATGAAGACCCATCCACAAAGAGCGACCAGGGGGTCTGGTCGCTGGTCGAAGAGTTATCAATGGGGGAGGAATATGTGAATTCGGCAATGAAGTCGGCCACGGCCTGACCCTTAATGGCGGTTCTGGGGCAGAACGAAATATCATGCTCGCTGATCTCATTCGCCCATTTAGTTAATCGCCCCGAAACTTCGGGTCTTTGAAGGACCTGTCTTAACGGATGATTCGTTGGTACCAATATAACGTGGGCTTGGAAATAGGGTCGCAGCTTTCGGGCAGCAGTGACTAAGGCGAGGGCCAATTTCTCCATATCAGAATATCGAGTTTCGGCATCCACCATTGCTCGACTAATATAATAAACAGGTCTTTGTACCCCGGAATCTTCTCTTATTAATGCGGCACTAATAGCCGTAGAAGACACAGATAAGTAAAGAAGAAGCTGCTCGTGTGCCACAGGTTTGGATAAAACATGAGGTGCACTCATATATTGCTTCAGTTGTTGGAATGCTTCCTCGCACTGTGGTGTCCACTCCCAGTCGGCTTTGGCGGTGGCTTGGAGGAGCTTAAAGAAGGGTAAGCACTTATCAGAGGCCCATGAAATGAACCTGTTCAACGATGCAATGCGACCAGCCAGACGTTGGACATCTTTGAGAATGGACGGAGACTTCATCTCAATCAAAGCCTTTATTTTCTCAGGATTCGCCTCGATTCCTCGTTGGCCGACCATAAATCCGAGAAATTTCCCAACGGACACTCCGAATGCACATTTTTTTGGATTTAGCTTCATCTGATACTTCCTCATTAAGTCGAAGGCTTCTCGAAGGTCTGCGAGGTGGTCGTTTTCTAGGACGCTTTTCACCAGCACGTCGTCAACATAAACCTCCATATTCCTACCGATTTGCTCGGCGAATATTTTATTGACCAGGCGCTGATAGGTGGCTCCTGCGTTTTTAAGACCAAAAGGCATTACCTGGTAGCAATACAGTCCTCGGTCAGTGATGAAGGCAGTATGTTGGCTGTCAGGTGGATGCATAATAATTTGGTTATAACCAGAATAAGCGTCCATAAAACTGAGCAGTGCATGCCTTGCCGTTGAATCAACCAATTGGTCGATCCGCGGATTCGGGAAACTGTCTTTCGGGCACGCTTTGTTCAAATCAGAATAGTCGACGCACATTCTCCACTTGCCGTTAGCCTTTCGAACGAGGACAACGTTCGCGACCCATTCTGGGTAGTCAACTTCCTTTATAAAATTGACTGTTAGCAGCTTCTCAACTTCAGTCTTAATCACCATTTGCCTTTCTGTCGTGAAGGCACGCCGACGCTGGTGAACAGGTTTGTATTTCGAATCAACATTCAATCGATGTACTATGACGCTGGGGTTGATACCTGGCATATCACTATGGGACAAAGCAAACACATATTGGTATTCGGTGAGCAAATGAACCAGATTTTCACGAAAGACACTGCTTAAAGAAGATCTAACGTAGAAAGTTCTGGACGAATTGTCTTCAGACAAGTGGATTGCAATTGTCTCTTCCCCTGGAGTTCCTGATTGGAGGGCACTCTCCCTTGGGTCCAACGATGTAGCCACCGGAGGGCTCGAGGAATCTTTTGTCACCATCATAGCCGGCGTTGCCTGGGCCTTCTTTCGATCTTGTACGACGATCTCGTAACACGCTCGCACCTCCTTTTGATTTCCTCGTACAACGCCGACTCCATTTGGAGTGGGGAATTTGATACATAAGTACAGGGGGTGTAGAGCTGCCCCTACCTTATTGAGCGAAGGTCGGCCCAAAATGGGGTTATACGCTGATCTCCGATCCACCACGAGGAAATTCACGAAGATAGTGGTTTTCGCTAGGCTTTCTCCGAAGGTGACTGGAAGGTCGATGCTTCCTTCCGGCGTTACCACTTCGCCCCCGAAGCCAACAAGAGGAGTTGAGACCAGTTTGAGTAGGCCCTTAGCGAGTGCCATTTTGTTGAAAGCTTCCAGGTAGAGGATATCAGCGGAGCTACCTATATCCACCATAATACGATGAGTCAAGTAATTTGATGATACCTTTAATGCGACCACCATGGAGTCTTCGTGAGGGAAGTGAATCCCTTCTGCATCTTTAAGAGAAAAGGAGATCGGGGGATGATCGGGATTCGGCGCATCGGGCGTTTTTTCCAACAAATAGATATGCTGCGGCTTCTGAGACGCCTTGCGAGTGTATGCTTTTCTTGATGCTTGAGAATCTCCCCCACAAGCCGGTCCTCCGGCGATGGTCTGGATCTCACTAGTGGGTTCAACGTCCTCTTGCGACGTATGATTTTGAGGTGACTTCCTCTGGTGTGATGGGGCTTCCACCCTTTTAGGTGATCGACCCTGTCGGGCTACGTAATCTCAAAGATGACCTTTCCGAATAAGAGCTTCGATGTGATCTTTCAGGGATATACAATCTTGGGTGTTGTGCCCATGGTCTTTGTGGAAATAACAGAACTTGCTCTTATCTCTCTTTTCAGGATCGGACTTGATCTTTGAAGGCCATTTCACATACGGTTTATGCTTGATCTCCATTAACACCTTTTTAGGAGATTGATTGAGAGGAGTGTAGTTATGATATTTACCAGAGTAGGGCTTCTTTGGGGAACGATCCCGCCGATCGCGCCGATATTTCTTATCCGGGGGAGAGATATCCTCCGGCTTACGCTTCTTGCCCTGTATACCATGACGTGCCAAAGTGACTTCTTCCGCATTGATATATTTCTGAGCTTTTGCTTGGAATTCCGCCATAGTTTTAGGAGGGTTCTTATCTAGGGCGAATCTGAATTTCTCGCTCGTAATTCCGGCTATGAGGGTGGTGAGGCCTTTATCTTCGGTATAACCTTCAGTCTGGACTGCTTTTGCAGTGAATCGAACTGTAAACTCATTTATCGTCTCCCCATGCTGCTGCTTCAAGTCCATTAAGTGAGTTGCCGGCTTTTTGGTACGAATGCTTCCCATGAACTGAGAAAGGAAGAGCTCCGACAGCTGAGAGAAGGATCCGATGGATTGGGCTTTGAGCCCCCGGAACCATGTACGCGCTGCAGCCTTAGGGTTAGGGAAAAAGCCCTACACATAATTTCTGATCCATGTCCCTCCAGCTCCATAAGAGACTTATACGTTTCCAGATGTTCGAGAGGATCGCCAATGCCTGTGTACGGAGTGATGATAGGCGTGCGATACTTCTTAGGTAAGGGTGCTTCCATGACCTCACGGGTGAAAGGAGATTTAGATTGATGTATTGACGCTACAGCAATAGATGGTCGATTCGTCTGATATCGTTGTTCTATATCGTCGAAGCGATCGTGGATTCTTTTGAAGTCTCCTTCCCATTGTAAGGTATAGCCTGAAGTTTCGACAGCAGACCCTTGAGATTGCTGTTGCTGGGAGGTACTGGAGTGTATAGAATGTGGAGGGGGTACCAGGACTTGATTGCCGAGTGGCATTCGATTTGATGGAGGAGGATTTGGCTGGGTTTGTGGCTCGCCCGCAGAATGTTTGGAAGCCACTGGTATAGGTTGCAGCGGCGACCCTTCTGGAGGTTGTCGTTAAGGCTCCGAAAAATGCTGATCAAGCCGATTAGATAAGGCTTGAAACTCGGCTTTGAGAGTCAGAAGCGTGTTTCCAAGGAAACACATAACGTCTTCTTGATTGCCGGATGCATCGAACAATGGGTTTTGTGATGGCACATTAGGATCTCCCTGGGGGATGCCAGTCTGAGGGAGGTTAGGCACTGGTTCGGTAATGTTAGGCGGAGGCAACGTCTGCCTTGAAGTGGAAGGGTGAACCGTCTTTTTAGGAGGCATGGTGGGAGATCTCGATCAATGATTAGAACAGCTAATCCTGACAATCTCGATTCCCACAGACGGCGCCAATCTGCTTATGTCGGTTTCGGTAACAGGATCCTCCAGTCGTTCACCTTCCTCCAAAGCAGCTTCCTTTCGGACCTGAAAGAACACAAGAGAAAACTAAGGATGGCCGGCGTCCAGTCGTGGGCCCTCCGAAGCTTAAGTCAGATGGGATATGATTATAAAGGAAACAGCGGGACATTAGCTTAGAGATTGTGTACCTTTCTCATCGATGAAGCCATTCATTTATATAGATCCAAGTGATCCAATCTATTACGCAAGATGTCAAGATTACTGCTGATTTCCGGAGATAAGGTGTTTATCCTGTTAATCCCTAGATAAGGGAACGGCCTGGTCCAATTAGACATCTGGTCGATTACGTTCCCTGATGATGATCCCCTGAAGTCCGGAGCCACGAACAAAGATAAGCCTAAAATCGGTCTATATGGGCTGCTGGTACTATAAAGGCGGAGGATACTCAGGCTCGGAGGTAACTGCTCGCATGCTGAGATGCGACCCCTTTCGGCGACCACGAGCCGAGCTGCTCGCATGCTGAGATGCGACCCCTTTCAGCGACCACGAGCCGAGCTACTCGCATGTTGATCGAATGGCATTGCTTGGGATCTGAAATGAACTATAAACGGAGGAGGCTCGCTATCAAACAATCTGATCATGACTTCTCTCAATCACTTTCCGATCGTATCTTTCGATGACCAACTTCATCCTACAACAATGATCTAGATGGTGATTGGCAAGGCAATTGGGTTGACTTGCACAAATTGTCTTTGATGCACATCAAGGACTAGCTAACCACGGTCATAGGACAATTGAATCCCGACCATGAAATATTCAACTGAAATCAACCAGAAGGTGATGGGGATCACGAGCCAGATGAAACCCAATGCACTCAAGAAACACGTGAGATGCATATTGCTATAGAAGATGACAACGCTTGTCAACAAGCTCATGACAATGCTACACCCTGGCAAGGTGGATATGTGGACAATCTTGTTTGTGCACTCAAGGGGACTGGTAGAAGTGCACATTTAGGAGTGCTAGACATCCATGGGAAGATGCACCCCTAAACATTTTCGGGTGGTCCTGAGTGTTGAGAACTTTAATTGGAAGAATCTACCATGGTTGTGGAAGGTTAAGTTCGTTAAGATGAAACTTAAGGACCAAGCGTCAAATTGGTGTCAATGCCTTGAAGAATTGAGGGAGGAAACTGGATGAGGAAGGAAATATTCATGGAAAAGTATGAAGAGAAAATTGAAAGAAAGTTTCCTTCCTATTTCTTATCCACAAAACCTTCTACCAGTGCTTTCATCCCCAACAAGAACAAGATATTTTTGAGGATTCCTTGGGTGATGCCGCGAACCATTGAGGCTTTGTTTCTTTCGTGGCATGGAGATGGGTTAAGTAAGATCGGCAAGAAATTATGGAGGCTTAGTCTATTAACCAGCCTGTGGTCTATTTGGGAAGATAGGATCAACCATTCCTTTAGGGATAAGTTCTTTTTATATTGTTTTGGGTTGGGCTAAGAGCAATGTAAAAGAGTGGGCTTCCTCTCCAAATCCCCATAGATTGTTTCTTATAAGCTGTTTGGGGATCCATTGTGTTTCTCTGTTACGCCTTTGGCACATTTAATAAAAGCTTATTGCATTGTAGAAAAAAAGAAGTAGAAGAGGATAAAAGTGTATGGGGATGCATCGGTGAGTTTGATTAACTCACCAATTGAAATAGACTAGTTTGATGGATAAAGAACTTGGCTGCTTACTATGTATCCAGACTGAAATTTGGACTCCCAAATGAGTGGCGATGATATGATTTTGGACAGCATAAGATCTGTATCACCTACCTTGAAAGGTAGTGTGGAAGTTAAAGTATTTGGGCTATGGCAATATTATTTAGGGTTGCGCAATGTCGTTGACATCTATGCCAACTTTGAGTGTGCTACATGACACAAGTGGGATCACTTTGCTGTTACTCCTGAACCCACCTCATTAGGACAACAAACTTGTTATGTGCTTTGATAATGGCGACATTGATGAGTATGGAGGCCCGTCCTGATGATGAGCATGTGATGTTGGATGATGTATTTGGTTTGCCGTTATTTGTCAAGCATGTGATGCAACATCGGAGCACAAAGAAAGTGATCGCGTGTGTAAGATCATCTTTTGCACACGTGGATCATGTGGCAGAAAGTTGTCCCATACTGATGGTGGAAGTGGTGGAAGTAGCAAGAGTATCATCTCATAGGAGATGTTTGACAAGCTACAATAGAAGATTGGATGACATCCCACACCATACAAGATCGTTAAGTAAGGATCTCTTACCAATAAAACCTACATAATTTATTGGAAGATGCAGGTTGGAAAAATAAATATATGGTTGTGAATGGAGGGGATAGATAACTTAAAATCACTCTATGCCAACAGTTCAGTAGAGTCACCCCACACAAGTAGAAGCATCTTACTTCTAGTATTTTGAGTCTCATGAAATAGGGGGAATAAATTAGGAAAAAGCTTAACATTAATTCAGTAGTTTGGCCTTATGGCATCTAGAATCTTGTATATATATGGAAAGACTCAGTGCCCTAAAGTTCGTACAAAAATCTAAAGAGTAATCAAATCTCAATCTTGAGAGATTACATGTGCATTAACATAGAAGTCGGGTAGGGTAGTAAAGGCATCCTTAAGGCCCTTAACAAGGGTGAGGAAAGAAAGGTTGTTGTGATAGATGATATACCCACACAAGTGCTGATGATACTAGGTAAAAATCAGATTAGCTTTGTTAACCCGTACCTTGACTATTCAGAAGAACAAAAAAGATGCCTATCAAGGGATCAAACTTATACAAGTCACGTTATTAAGCTTTGAGATAGGGTCGTGGAACAACAATTGCAACAAGAAACAATGATATCAGAAAATCAGTTCGGCTTCATGCTAGGGAAATCAACAATTGAACCTTTTTTTCCTACTTAGATAATAGAAAAACACAAATAAGTGGAAAAAATTCTTCATGATCATCATTATCATCTAAGATTTATTCCAACTAACTAGGGTTGGCTACACGAATCCTTTTCTGCCATGCCACTCTATCAAGGGCCATAATTTCAGTTAGACCACATGTGATGTGGACATCAGGCCCTTTAGGGTTTATCAGCGTAGGAGGCGAGTGACACCTATATCTTTATGGCTCGATGATGACAGGCCTGGATCGTTCGTGACGATTTGAGGAGCATCGAAGACCTCACACATGTGGTTCGAGACATTTGGGAAGACCCCACATTGGGAGTAAATGTGTAAGTTGCTTGGAGGAGATGATTGAACTGTTGGATCGCGAGGATGACGCGATCAGACCGTTGGGTCGTCATGGCCCACTTTCATCGTGCCATCATCAGAGGCCATCAAGCATCTTAGATTTGCGTTTATTATATGTACTTTTACTTATTTGAGTTTTGGGTCAGTGTGTGCACGTTTTTTCGTGTGAATGTCTTTTTTTTTTAATTTTGTTAGTAGGGGTATTTTGGTAATTATGTTAATTTCGAATTTTATAAGGGTGTTGCCCTAAACCTTTTTCATTATGCTATTGATTAATGAAAGAAAACTTTTTTGGTGCCTCCCTCCCTCTCTCTCTCTCTCTCTCTCTCTCTCTCTCTCTCGGAACTTCATCTTCTTCTCCAATCCTCTTCTCTTTTCTTCTTATGCCCCTCCAACATTCTTCTAAGGTGAGTTATTCCCCCTTCTTTCTCTACTTCCATTATCTCCATTCTTTGAATCTTAAAATCTGAGAATTAACTCAAAACCCTATATTCTCGAGTTTTCAAATCCCTAATCCGAGAAAATCCTTTATCTCTTGGACTAGTGATTCCCATTGGGCATTTGGGTTATAACCATGCAAGATTGGAAGCTCCATCTCTCGTCGGATCCAACCTAAGCAATAATTGAATTTCACACTTGTGATGATGGCCCGCTCCATTGCATGTCTCTTTGTGGTTTTCTTAGTTTATGATGGTTGATGTTGAATTTCTAGATTATTATTGTCTTTTATTTCCGCTGGATTATGTGTTCATGAGCATGCATCATAATTAGGGCGTCCTGCATCAAATTTGGTATCGAAGACTAGGGCTTGCATGGTTATGTTTAGATCGAGTTATCAAACTAGGGTTTTAATTTTATGTCAGTTTTAGAAATTTTTAGATTTAAAAAGTTTCCAAAAATAGAAACTTTCTATTTTTAGAAAGTTTCTAGATTTGGATCGTAGTGTCCGGATTTCGTGTTTCCGGACTAAGAAAGTCTAACTTTCGAAATTTGCTATTTTTAGAAAAGTTTCCATTTTTGAAAAGTTTCCAAATTTAGAAAATTTCCTGATTTAGAAAATTCTGGTTTAGTGAGCCTAGGGTTAGGAAGTTTGTCAGTTCATACATCATCATAGGATTATATTTATATCATGCACGTTGTGAGTCATCCAATCCATAGAGTCGAGTTTAGGAAGAACTTAGGACAAATCCTCCGTTGTGTGCCCATTCGTTTTGGTCATGGTTTTGGATTACGCATCACTACCATGAATCAGGATTAGATTCTGGAGGCTTTGGCCGCCATATCCCGATGTCTGGACAACATTGAAAACCATTCTAGAAAATCCTTCCAGAATCTCAACGACAAATTAGAGGCATTCAACCAGACTAGCCCTGACTATGGAAAAGATGATCAACATTATGCCTTGGTGAATGGCAAGTTGGATGGGTCCAAACATGATGTTTATGAAGTGGAAGAGTACGTGCCTGACGTCAGTAGTGATGAAATGGAAGAAATTGTGGCATCGCTCATCATCGTTGATGATGATGAAGTGTGTGCTAGTGATGAAAAGGTCGAAGAAATTGAGACCGCACCACTTCTAGATGTCATGTGTGACGTAAGTGATGTAGAGTTCCAATCTAAGTCTCTTACCATAATGCACACGAATGAATTTGAAAAGGAGACTAGTGAAGATATGATGGTAGACACCCACATGACTTGTGATATCCCACCAGATGATTTATAGGATAAATTTTCACCCAAATGGGTTATTCAGCATACAATCGATCTTGTCCCTGGGTTGGTCCTGTTAAGCTTTCCTCCATACCAGGTGAACCCCGCAGAAAATACAGAAATGCAGTGTCAATTTGATAAACTTCTATGGGAAGAATTCAATAAGGAAAGTTTGAGTTGGAGTTTTATTTTGTCTGCCAAGCCTGCCTTTTCACTTTAAAAAAACAATGGCATATGGCACACATGTGGGCATATCCTGGTCGTCCACAAAGCTTCAGTCAAGTGTCACGCCATCTTGCGATGTATTCACTTCATGGTGGATATGATGGTCAGAGCCCCTATTCCGCATCTTGATGACATTTTGGACATAATGGCTGATGCCAAGATCTGCTTTAGACTTGGTATCAATAGTGTGTGTTTTCAAGTGTTGGGATACCTGAACATCATCCTTACTTATAACACTTATAATGAGAAATTATGTGTCACCCATGAGAAGTGTGCTTTTGTTACGGTTTTTCTAGTTCTAGATCATAGGGTTGTTTGTTTCCATCGGATTGTTTATTTCAAGTCCGTTGCTTTTTCAGAGCGTCCTTTAGTTTCACCCATGTCTGTCACCTAAAGGTCTTCAGAGTCAGCCGATGCTTTTGCACGACACATTCATGAATTGCATACGTATATTAGACAGCAGATAAATAAAAGCAATGATAGTTATAAACATTCAGCTGACTTGCATCATAAGTTACAAGAATTTCAGGAAGGAGATTATGTAATGGTGAGGATAAGGCTAGAGTGGTTTCCTCATAGTACCACTAAGAAATTACAAGTTAGTAGTGTTGGACCATTCAAAATATTGCAAAAAACTGGGTCCAACGCATATAGGATTGACCTTCCACCTAAAATGGGCATTAATCCAACGTTTAATATGGAAGATCTAGTCATTTCGCCTAATCCTACCATTGATCCTTCTTCTCTTTCATGGCCGTATTCTAAGTTTACTTCTCAACCCATTCCACCCCTCCCCCCACCGATTGAATGTAAGGAAGAAATCAAAGGGATTGTGGATGAGGAGATTGTATCCACTCGAGAGAGAGGCTTCCAGCGATATCTTGTTAAATGGAAGAACAAGCCACCATCCGATTCTGCATGGCTTACACAGACTAGATCCATACATGTTTGAGAAGCACCAGAGCTTTATCTCGCAGGAGTCGAGCTCTTATCAGACGAGGAGAATGATGCGGACATCAGGCCCTTTAGGGTTTATCAGCGTAGGAGGCGAGTAACACCTATATCTTTATGGCTCGATGATGACGGGCCTGGATCGTTCGTGATGACTTGAGAAGCATTGGAGACTTTCACATGCGGTTCGAGACATTTGTGAATGTTGACGTCTGATTCTGGTAACAGGCTCCTCCAAACTTCACCCTCCTCCAGGCGAGATCCCCTCTGGATCTGAAAACCAAAGAAGGAAGCTAAGGGTGGCCGACGCTTGGCCGTGGGCCCTCTGAAGCTTAAGTCAGAGGTGACTTAATAGTAAAATGAAGTGTGAAATATAGGCTTAGAGATTATGTACCTTTATCATCTGTGGGACCATCTATTTATACAGATCCAAGTGATCCAGTCTATTACGCAAGCTGTTAAGATCATTGCTGATTTGGGGGGATAAGGAGCTTATCCTATTAATCCTTCAAATACGAAGATGGTATAACCACTCTAGACGTCTAGCTGATTACGTTCCTCGATAGGGATCCTCTGTGGTCTGGAACTATGAATAGAAACAAGACAAAGCCGGACTATACGGGCTGCTGGTACTACGAGACGAGGGACGTCCCTAGCAAACGATCAGAGACCAGGGCTGCGCAGATTTAAGAATATCCTCGTTAGATGACCAAGGAACAGAGCTGCTCAGATAACGAAGGTATCCCCACCCGACGACCAGCGACCAGTCTTGCTCGCATATTCGGAAGTGTGTACGGACGCATCTGCGCGATATGCGAGCTGCGACCATAAAGGCTCATTGGTCGAATGATTGGGTCGTGTCTTTACGGAAAAAAGGCGCTCGCAAGTCTTGGGTCTTAAACCTCTTCGACAACCAACTTTATCCTATAACAGATGCCCCCCAAGTCCTTGGCATTGAGGAGTCTAAGCGAAGGACTTATTTGTTTGCACATGTAACTGCCTAATGCGTTTTTTGGAGGAGAAGTCGTACATGATTGGGCCCTCATTTATGAGAGCCTGCTTTCCGCAGCTTTTCGACTAGGAAGAAATGAAGCGGCGCCCGCCACGTGTCTCCGGAGTTAATGATCATGCCCATTCGACTGTCGTGCTGAACGAATGGTCGCCGCGTGTTGCCCAAATCTTGAAGGAATGATTGCTTATAAATATACGAAGCCTACAGAGATTTCTTCATTTCGAAGTTTCATCGGAGGATTTCAAAAAAGTTCTTCTTCCTTGTTCCTGTCTCTCTCTGGTGTTCCTGCCTTCCTCTGACGTCACCTTCATTTTTTCCTTTTGAGGTATTCTCCTTTCCTTGTTCTCCTCCTTGAACGGAAATGGTGAGAGATTCCGATGATGAGGCTATCCCTTTGGGGGATGCAACTCCGAATTCTTCTTCTTCAAACAACGCAAGAGTCCCTGTGGGGAGATACTTTGCGTCCGGGTATCCTTCGGTAATGACGGAGGAACGATTAACTGAGTTACGGGAGAGATACCGGATCCCTGACTCCGTCATTCTCCGGTTACCTGAGGAGGGAGAGACTCCAGATTCCCCACCTCCAGGCTGTGTAGCCCTATAGGACTACTTTTTTATTCTCAGTGTGCGTCTTCCCCTTCACCCCTTTATCCGAGACGTACTTCGTATCTACAAAATTGCCCCTGGACAACTTATTGTAAATGGCTGGAGGGTTGTTCTGAGTGCTTTCGTTCTTTGGAAGCAAGCCGAAAATGAAGATTTAACCGCCGAAGAGTTCCTTAGAATGTTCCAACTCATGAAGGCTCCTTCCAGTGAGGGTTGGTATTATCTGTGCTACAGGCACCAAGATAATTATGTTTTGGGGAAACCCACTTCGAATTACCCTGAATGGAGGAAGCAATGGTTTTATGCCTCCGGAAATTGGGAATCTGACGTAGGATCCACCCCTAGGGGCCATAACGTGAGTCGTTCCTTTGGTGAAGGTGGGTAAATCTTCATTTTACCGCAGTTTTCGTAGTGGTCTTAATCTCCTTATTTACCCAACTCCGCTCGTATTCGTAGATATTTCGACTGGAGGAAAGCCGAGCTTGAAAGGGGGGATTAACGAGAAGATTGTTAAAATCTACAAGCTGTCAGTTAGTGACAGGAATATCGAGTCCTGTCTCTCACTCCCACGACTTGCTGCTTCCAGACTGATATCTCAGGAGGAAGTTGTAATGGCAAACGTTGGAGAGAAGAGAGGATTGTTACCCCGCCTGAGGGGTACCGGCTCGAAGAGACAGAAGAAGACAACGGCTGGTCCATCTCACCCATCTGGTCGGTCGAGTGAGCCTGCCCGAGGCTCGCAACCATGCGACTCTCTTCCTGAGTCTACGACGGATGTTCCGGCAGTTCCTCCAGAGCCGCCGGTTATTGACATTGTTGATAACTCCCCGAGAAGCGACGAGGCGGGGCCAAGTCGCCGCTCGAATGAAGAGCATGGCGAGTCTGAAGTTGCTCGCGAGTTGATCCCTGCTCGCGAGCCACCTGTTGCTCAAGATGCGAGCACTGCTGGGCTGGTCGTGGCTTAAGCCTTCTGGAGTTCGAACATTCAATGTCCCGAGTCACTTCCATCCAATTTGCAAGTTTATATTCGACAACATCACCCCCACAGACTTTTGGTACTCTTCCTGAGCCTAGTCCCGAGGATCTTTCCATAGATGCGAGGGTGAGGATGATCCAGGTAAAAGTACTTCGAATTCGACTTGTTTCTTGCTTCCTCCCTTTGTTTTTTTTTTTTTTTTTTTTGTGATCGTTTGATAACCCTTTTACTCCTCGAACAGGGACTGGACCTCATTATACGGACAAGACGTGACATCATCGCTGCTCATCGTATCATTGATGAGGCTGAGGAGAAGAGGCTCGCACTGGAGAAGGCGGTCCAAGGGAGAGACCAAGTCATCAAATCTCGCGAGACCCTGATCTCGAAGATGAATGAGGATAGAAAAATCCTCATTGAGAAGATCCAAATCTTGACCGACAGGTATCAGACCTTGGATACGATCTTCGCAAGGCTCATGGAGATGAAGGAGAAGATAGAGAGAGAGAGATTTTCCGCCAAGATAAAATCTCTCTAGAGGAGCAGCTCACTAAGAGTAGGTCGCGATTAAAAGAAGTCAGCGATAGCTTGGAGAAAGAACAGTCCACCCTCGCGCAGCTCAGAGATGATTTCATCCATTGGGAGGAGAGAGTGGCCTACGTCAAGATGCTATCTGAAGAGGGACCTCGAGTTGTCATGGAGTTCCGTACTTCGCAATTGTATGACGACGAGCGGTATGAGTCATACGATGCTGGTCGCGACTATGCCTTAAGAGTAGTGCAACAGATATCTCCATCTTTCAATATGGAGGAATTCAAGAGGGTCGCGGCCATCGTCGCTGTTGAAGAGAGCAGCCGCTCAGAATGAAGTTACGGAAGCTACCCAAACTGTAGGGGTTCCGGAGTTGGGCCCAGAGGTCGAGAGTGTAACGACCCGAGATTTTCGACTCTCGTGTATAACACGACGGCCAAATTCCCAAGTAAATCATGGACTAATTGATTTGTTAAATAATGAAATATAGCATTCAAGCACAATGGCGGAAACATTTGTCATTTTATTCTATCAAACTTGCTACGTCATCATCAATGTTTAAATAAGGGAACCAACCAATATCGATACTGATTAATCAAAATACAAAACCATGTCTTCTCTGGAAGACTTATTACAATTTCCATAAATGGAACCACTAATAAAAAAAATGTATAATAAATGAAAATATCAACTAAATTCCTTCAACGTCTTCATTCGCCATGTGATCGTACGAACCATCGAACTCTTCACCTTGAAAGTCGAGTTCGATACCTGGATCTTCACCTGCATCATCTAAATTGCGATTAAGATAGCGTTAAACGCTATCATAGTGGGGAATATTCCGTCTAAGATAATCAAGAATAATAATGTACAAAACTCAGAGTAGCGCAACACAATGATATCTTTATTCAAACAAAACCATCAAGTAAAAATCTTTGTTAATGCGATGTATGGAATGCATGATCTGGCTAAGGCACCCTGGCTAGAAATCATAATACATGAAGTGGGAGACTCCCTATTACGACTTCACGCTAACCACTAGTCACCAAAGGTTCCTGGAATGCACAAGCCCATAGTTTTGCCCGACCACGTGAGAAAAGGGACGCTCATAGCCCAAATCTACACGTGACAGTGTACGGGAGAAGTAGGACACTCTAGCATATTCTCAATTCCGTACACCCACATGGAGCCAAATGAATGCATGATTTTAGTTTCACCATTATTTAAGTAATTTCACATACAACCATTTTTAGCAGCTCACTGGACACTATGGGGAGTCGCAAGTGACCCAGCATAGGCCGACAGCTCGGGCTTAGTGTCTATGGCACCAACCCCGGCTCATGAGAATTTGTATATCATTAGTGTCCACTCATTGTCCCGTTTTATGATTTCATCATGTCCCAAAAAGCTAATGTTGGCAAAATTTATTAAAATACTCATTTAATGTAAATGGGTCCAATCAAGCATCATGTACATTTAACGATCCATTAACAAACAATCACTTCATTCTCTCAGTTAAGTCAAGATATATTCTTCCATTATGGACACCTCTCACGGGTTCCATTTCTCTACATCAAATAATTTTACCAACTTAGGGACAGAGTATACAATAATGGGATGTCGATATGATAATCTTATACATATATTTCATATCACAATAAAAAATCAATGTTACTTGTAAAATATAGATTAAGGAAATAAGGTCATAGATTCCACAAAGATAAATAACATAAATACTCATGCTTCTTAGTAAAAAATCTAAACAAGGAATCACATCATTATGTAATGATATTCATTGTAAATCCTACGTTATATGGATCAATAATAACTCAAAATAAAATAATTTCATGTGCCACAAAAGAGACTTATGATAATCGTGATATTATTAATGAAAGGCTTGAAGGAAAATCCTCACCTTATGATGGACTTAGAAGGGGGTTGCAGAAAATCCTAGCCGCTAGAAAATATGAGAAAGAACTCTCTTCTCTTCACTCTCTCTCTCTCTCTCTCTCTCTCTCTCTCTCTATCTCTCTTTCTCTAGGGCATGGAGGCTAGGGTTAGGAGAAGGGCTTGGAGGTGCGTAATAGGAATATGGAGAGGGTCGTGCGCACATGAGGATAGAAAAGAAAGGAATGTGCGTGAGGTCTTGTGTAACAACCTCTTGAGATGGGTTTCTCAAATCTCAATATTCGGGTGATCTTTGATCAATTCCAATCCGTTCATCTTATCAAGCTTGAAGAGTATGGTCAGAATACATAAATTTCTTAATGATCCACATTCTAGATTGGCTGATTCTTGAAAATGGCCTGACGGGTGCTAAAATGGGCCAGATCTCAATTAACGGTCTACGTTTGATGATCAGGGCCCAAATTTTGAAAAAATATGTAGTCATGATAGGCAAACAATTTTACAAAGTTTAGTGATTGATTGATGGTGAGAAATGCCTACATCTGAAATTCCAAATTTTTACGGAAAAGGAAGGGGCTGGCTTTGTGGTTCAACGGTGTAGGATTATAGATCAGGGTCCAAATTTTGTTTAAACTCGTAGTCATATGAGTATAATGGGTGGTCCAAATTTGAGAAGCGATTGATGGTGAGAAGTGGGTAAATTGAAATGTTCAGATTTAAAAAGAGTCGGTAACTCGTTAATTTCTAGAACAGGATAACTTCACGCTATAAGAAAGAGGCTTATCAAGGTGGGGCACTCAAATCACATTATTGGTCAATGATAAAGACGATCCAAGTCACTCATATGAAGAGAAATATTCGACTACGACTAACCATCTACTTTCCTCACTCGATGGGCATGAAAATCAAGGGTTAAGTGGCTAATTTGACAATCGGACCGCTTCTACTATGATTTAAGAGCTGAAATTTGACGTGCATGGTTAATATGTGCCCAAAAGATTAAATCCAGGGTTTTGCGTGAAAGTGATCATCAGAAACTATAGCACTTAAAAATGACATCTTAACTTAAGTTTAACTAATGGCATTTTCGTAATTATCTGAAAAGTGCGTCATTTTTTAAATCTGATTTTTCTACGATGTTTATGAGATCATTCTAAGCAACTTTTGTGAAGGGTCCCCTATCGGATCTCCTATGGATGTCCCGCTATTCGCAAATCAACCGTAAATGTACGATAATTAATAAAAAATAAATTAAAAATGAATTTTCAAATAAATCTCGAAAATCTGGGGCGTTACAGAGAGTAGCGCTCCTCCCAGTGACGTGCGAGAATGATCGTCTCCTCTCTTTTCTTTTTCCTTTTGTTGATTTTGGTTACTCCCTGGTTGTAAAAACGATCTTGATACCTTCCTTAATAGAATGAATCGTTTGATATTTTGGCTTCTTCTAGTGATAGATCGTTTGTATGTTGAATGCACAAATGCTTAACTCATGAAAAATGAGTTGGGCTCAATTCGAGGGTCTAGGTGACCATGTCCACGTAGAGATAGACTGATCTATCGATTGAGACTTTGGCTCTGCAGTAAGCAGAAGATTTGGTCAAGAGAACGTTTGTCTTCTCTTCAGGGCTGTTCTGGTCCAAAGCGGAGCAGCGACCAAATTATGAAACTTATAGTTGATTAACCGTAACGGAAGAAATGATCTTTATTTAAACGTGATCCACGTATTTAATGCATGAACGTTTTACGGATAATATTGGAGTAGATGCTCCACATGCCAAGGGCGATGGAGTGGTCTTCCTTGCATGTCTTTCAGATAATATGTACCTGGTTGCACAATTTTGATAACCCGATAGGGGCCTTCCCAATTCAGATCCAACGTACGAGCTGGTGTTCCAAGATTTTGTCTAAGCACCAAATCGCCGAGTTGAAAAGCTCTAAGTTTGACCTTTGCGTCACGGTAGTGAGCTATACGCTGTTGGCAAGCTGATGCTCGAAGTCGGGATGCGTCCCTTCTTTCTTCCAAAAGGTCGAGATGAAGCCTCAGACCCTCTTGGTTGCTCGCGGGGTCATACTGCTCAATTCGATATGAGGGTACTTCAACTTCCACTAGAACAACTGCTACGGTACCGAATGCCAAAGAGAAAGGGGTTTTTCCAGTTGACGTACGAGTCGTTGTTCTGTAGGCCCATAAGATTTCAGGTAGAAGCTCTAGCCACATACCTTTACGTTCATCAAGTTTAGTTTTCAAATGATGTTTAATAATCTTATTGACTGTTTCAACTTGTCCATTAGCCTGAGGATGATATGAGAAAGTTCGAATACTTCGTATTTTCCATCTTTCGCAAAACTTCGAGAACGCAACGTTGTCGAACTGTTTTCCATTGTCAGTGATTATAGTATGGGGGAACCCATAGTGGCATATGATGTTTCTCCATATGAATTTAGTAGTCTGTTTTTCAATGATTGTGGTTCAAGGTTTTGCCTCGACCCATTTGGTGAAGTAATCGACTGCTACAATTGCGAACCTGTTCTGGCCTTTCTCGGTGAGTAATGGCCCAATTATATCGACTCCCCATTGAGCGAAGGGCCAAGGGTCATCCGTCGGTGTCATTTGCTCGGATGGCACGCGAGGGATTGGAGAATATCGCTGGCATTTGTCGCATTTCTTGGAAAATTCGATTGCGTCCACCTTCATGGTGGGCCAGTAGTACCCTTGCCTCATTGCTTTATATGCTAAAGATCATCCCTTGGGATGGTTACCGCATGCCCCCTGGTGTATTTCATCGAGAACGCGGTTTGCCTCTTCTGGATGGAGACACCTTAAGTATGGTAAAGTAAAACTTTTGTGTAATAATATTCCGTTTTGTAAGGTGTACCTGGCAGCACGGTAACGAATTTATGGGGCAGATTTTCTGTCGTCTGGAAGCTGTCCATTTTTTAAGTAAAGGACGATGGAATCTATCCAGCATGGAGACAAATAAATAACGGCTGTGGAAGATACAGATAAATAAAGAGAAAGCTACTCGTGTGGAACTGGTTTGGATAGAATAGGAGGCGCCCTCATGTATTGCTTCAATTGCTGAAATGCCTCCTCACACTGTTGGGTCCATACCCAGTTGGTTTTTGCGGTAATGCGGAGAAGCTTAAAGAAGAGAAAGCACTTATCAGAGGCGCACGAAATAAACCTATTAAACGACACAATGCGACCAGTCAATCGTTAGACATCTTTGAGAGTGGATGGAGACTTCATTTCAATCAAGGCTTTTATCTTCTCGGGATTTACTTCGATCCCCCGTTGACCAACCATAAATCCAAGAAATTTTCCGACAGAGACCTTGAAGGCACATTTTTCTAGATTTAACTTCATCTGGTACTTCCTCATCAGGTTGAAGGCTTCCCGGAGATCTGCGAGATGATCATTGGCCGCGACGCTTTTCACGAGCATGTCGTCGACGTAAACCTCCATATTCTTGCCAATTTGTGCAGCGAACATTTTGTTGACCAAACGTTAATAGGTGGCCTCTGCATTCTTGAGACCGAAAGGCATTACCCTGTAGCAATATACCTTGTAGCAATATAAGCCTCGATCAGTGATAAAGGCGGTATTTTGACAGTCGGGCGGATGCATCATGATCTGGTTATAACCAGAATAAGCGTCCATAAAGCTGTGTAAGGCATGTCCTGCTGTTGAATCGACCAATTGGTTGATGCGAGGAGTCGGGAAGCTATCTTTTAGGCACGCTTTGTTCAAATCGGAGTAATCTACACACATTCTCCACTTACCATTGGCTTTGCGAACAAGAACTACGTTCACGACCCATTCTAGGTAGTCAACTTCTTCAACGAAATTGACGGCCAATAATTTTTCGACCTCAACTTTAATCACCATTTGCCTTTCTGTCGTGAACGCTCGTCGGCGCTGATGAACAGGTTTATATTTTGGATCAACATTCAGACAATGGACCGCAACGTTGGGGTCGATACCTGGCATGTCTTCATGAGACCAAGCGAATACATCTTGATATTCGACTAGGAAATTGGTCGAGTTTGCTCGAAAGACACTGCTTAGGGAGGATCCGATATGAACCTTCTTGGAGAGATTATCTTTAGATAGATGGATTTCGACTGTCTCCTCTCCTGAGGTCCCTGATTGGTGAGCACCCTCCCTCGGGTCCAATGCTGTTACTATCAGGGGATTCGCTTAATCTCCTGTAATCGTCATAATAGGAGCTGCTTGGATATTTTTTCAATCTTGTACCGCGATTTCGTAGCATGCTCGAGCTTCCTTTTGGTTCCCTCGTATGACCTCGACTCCGCTTGGAGTAGGGAATTTAATACATAGATACAGGGGGTGTAGAGCTGCTCCTATTTTGGTGAGCGAAGGTCGACCCAAAATAGCATTGTACGCTGATTTTCGATCCACCACCAAGAAATTGACGAACACAGTGATTTTGGTTGGACTCTCTCCGAAGTTGACAAGAAGGTCGATGCTTCCTTCTAGAGTTACAACTTCGCCCCCGAAGCCGACGAGGGGGGTGAAGATAGGTTTGAGTAAATTTCTGGCAAGTGCCATTTTATTTAAGGCTTCTAGGTAAAGGACATCTGCGGAGCTACCTGTATCCAACATAATACGGTGAGTTAAATAGTTTGATACCTTTAATGCGACCACGATGGAGTCCTCGTGAGGGAAATAAATTCCTTCAGCATCTTCAAGAGAAAAAGAGATTGGGTGATGACTAGGATTTGGTGTATCGGACGATTTTTTCAGCCATTAAATATGTTGAGGCTTCTGAGACGCCTTTCGAGCATATGCTTTCCTCGAAGCTTGAGAATCTCCCCCGCAAGCTGGACCTTCAGCAATGGTCTGAATTTCACCAGTGGGTTCCGCATCTTCCTGTGGAGGATGATGTTGAGGCGACTTTTTTCTTCGTGATGAGGTATTGGTTCTTTTAGGCGACTGATCCTGTCGCACAACGTAATCCCAGAGATGTCCCTTCCGAATGAGAGCTTCAATTTGATCTTTCAGAGATATACAATCTTGGGTGTTATGCCCATGATCTTTGTGGAAATAGCAGAACTTTCTCTTGTCTCTTTTTTTAGGATCTAATTTGATCCTTGGAAGCCATTTTACATAAGATTTATGCTTTATCTCCATTAATACTTTCTCAGGAGATTGATTGAGAGGCGTTAGTTGTGATATTTATCGGAGTAAGGCTTCCTAGGGGAACGATCCCGTCGATCGCGCCGGTATTTCCTATAGGAGGGGGAAATCTCCTCAGACTTACGTTTCTTCCCTTGTATACCATGACGAGCCAACGCAACTTCTTCTGCATTAATGTATTTTTTAGCCTTGGCCTGGAATTCAGTCATGGTTCTAGGAGGGTTTTTATCCAAGGCGAATCGGAATTTCTCGCTGGTGATTCCTGCTATAAAGGCAGTGAGGCCTTTGTCTTCAGTATAACCTTCAGTCTGGACGGCTTCTGCAGTAAACCGAACTATGAACTCCTTAATTGTTTCTCCATGTTGCTGCTTTAGATCCGATAGATGAGATGCAGGCTTTTTTATACGAATACTTCCCATGAACTGAGAGAGGAAGAGATCCGATAATCGGGAGAAGGATTCTATAGACCGAGGTTTTAGGCTTCAAAACCATGTACGCGCTGCATCCTTTAGAGTTAAAGAAAAAACCCTACACATAATTTCCGAACTATACCCTTCAAACTCCATGAGAGACCTATACGTCTCTAAATGTTCAAGAGGATCACCGATACCTGTATATGGGACGATGCTAGGCGTTCGATATTTTCTAGGCAAAGGGGCCTCCACTACCTCGCGGGTGAAGGGGTGTTCAGATCGATGGATTGATGCAAAAGCAGCAGGTGGGAGGTTGGATCGATACCGTTGTTCCATATCAGCGAAACGATCTTCGATTCTCCTGAGATCTCTTTACCAAGGTAAAGTAAAACTCGACGTTTCGACACCAGATCCTTGAGATCGTTGTTGCCAAGAGGTACTGGAGTGGATAGATTGTGAAGGTGCTGGAGTTTGATTACTGGGTGGCATGCAATTCGAAGGAGGATTTCGCTGAGCTCGTGGTTCATCTGCGGAATGAATGGAAGCTACTAGTGCAGATCGCAATGGCGGTCCTTCTGGAGGTTGCTGCGATTCGGGAAAATGTTGATCGAACCGATTTGATAAGGTTTGAAGCCCAGCTTTGAGGGTAAGGAGTGTATCTCTGACGAAACGCATAACGCCATCGTAGCCACTAGATATGTCGTGAAATGGATTTTGCAACGGTAGGTTGGGCTCTTCTGGCAGAATCCCCGTCGAAGCGGTCTGAGGGAGATTGGGTGTTGGTTCAGGGATGTCAGGTGGAGGTAACATCTGCCTTGAAGTAGAAGGATGAGCCGTCTTCTTAGGAGGCATAGTGGGAGGTGACAATCGATGATGAGAGCGGATTGAATTCCAGGAAGTTCCCACAGACGGCGCCAATCTGTTAACGTCTGATTCTGGTAACAGGCTCCTCCAAACGTTCACCCTCCTTCAGGCGAGATACCCTCTGGACCTGAAAACCAAAGAAGGAACCTAAGGGTGGCCGGCGCTTGGCCGTGGGCCCTCCGAGGCTTAAGTCAGAGGTGACTTAATAGTAAGATGAAGTGTGAAATATAGGCTTAGAGATTGTGTACCTTTATCATCTGTGGGATCATCTATTTATACAGATCTGGGTGATCCAGTCTGTTACGCAAGCTGTCAAGATCATTGCTGATTTGGGGGGATAAGGAGCTTATCCTATTAATCCTTTAAATAAGAAGATGGTATAACTACTCTAGACGTCTAGCTGATTACGTTTTTCGATGGGGACCCTTCGTGGTCTGAAACTATGAATAGAAACAAGCCAAAGCCGGCCTATACGGGCTGCTGGTACTTTGAGACGAGGGACGTCCCCAGCAAACGATCAGAGACCAGGGCTGCTCGGATTTAAGAATATCCTCGTTAGATGACCAAGGAACAGAGCTGCTCGGATAACGAAGGTATCCCCACCCGACAACCAATGACCAGTCCTGCTCGCATATTTCGAAGTGTGTACGGACGCATCTGTGCGATATGCAAGCTGCGACCATAAGGGCTCATTGGTCGAATGATTGGGTCGTGTCTTTACGGAAAAAAGGCGCTCGCAAGTCTTGGGTCTTAAACCTCTTCGATAGCCAACTTTATCCTATAACAGTGAAGACCCCACATTAAGAGGACATGTGTAAGTTGCTCGAAGGAGATGATTTGACCGTTCGATCGCGAGAATGGCGTGATCGAACCGTTGGTTCGTCTTTTCATCGTGCCATCATCGGAGGCCATCGGGCATCTTAGATTTGCGTTTATTATATGCACTTTTACTTATTTGAGTTTTGGGTCAGTGTGTGGATATTTTTTTGTACGAATATATTTTTTTTTAAATTTTGTTAGTAGGGGTATTTTGGTAATTATGTTAATTCCGAATTTTATAAGGGTGTTGCCCTAAACCTTTTTCATTATGCTATTGATTAATGAAAGAAAACCTTTTTGGTGCCTCTCTCTCTCTCTCTCTCTCTCTCTCTCTCTCTCTCTCTCGGAACTTCATCTTCTTCTCCAATCCTCTTCTTCTCTTTTCTTCTTATGCCCTCCAACATTCTTTTAAGGTGTGTTATTCTCCCTTCTTTCTCTACTTCCATTATCTTCATTCTTTGAATCTTAAAATCTGAGAATTAACTCAAAACCCTAAACTCTCGAGTTTTCAAATCCCTAATCCGAGAAAATCCTTGATCTCTTGGACTAGTGATTCTCATTGGGCGTTTGGGCAATAATTGAATTTCACACTTCATAGTAGTGATGATAGCCCGCTCCATTGCACGTCTCTTTGTGGTTTTCTTAGTTTATGATGGTTGATGTGGAATTTCTAGATTATTATTGTCTTTTATTTCCACTGGATTATATGTGTTCATGAGCATGCATCATAATTAGGGCGTCCTACATCGACATGTCATCAAGTCTTTTCTAGATTGGTCCTTCCAGGATTACATATGTTAGGTAGACTGGGTTGCGGGGGCAAGTGGTGTGATCTTGGATGCAAATTTGTGTGAACTCGGCTAAATTTTCTATTCTTGTAAACGGCTCGTTGAATGGTTTCTTATCAACTTCTAGAGGGCTTCGGCAAGGAGATCCTCTCTCCTTATCTATTTGTGTTAGTTATGGAGGCCTTCACTAAAATGTTATAGAGGGGCAGAAATGGGCTTGGTGAAAGGATTTGGGGTTGATGGATCTGATTTCCAGGTTATTCACCTTCAATATGCTAATGATACTCTTATTATTTTGTGAGGCAGATGCTCTAAAGTACAAAATCTTCGAGCGATTATCGTTAGCTTTGAGGCAGTTTAAGGATTAAAAGTTAATATAAGAAAGAATGAGGTCTTGGGGGTGGGAATTCATAAAGAGGAACTGGGGAGTTATGCTTCTTTACTTGGATGAAGGGAGGGCTCCTTCCCTTTGTCATACCTTTGGGCTCCCATTATGCATTGGAAGGCTGGCAAAACATTTATGGGTGGGAAAATCACTTTGATGAAAGCAACAATGTCTAATCTCCAAGTTTATTACATGTCATTATCTAAATGTCCTAAATCGATGTAAGAGAAATTGGAAAAAATCAGGAGGGATTTTCTTTGGAAGGTTTGGAATATAATCATTAGTTTCATTTCATGAAATGGGAGCAAGTGTGCAAACCTTGGGATCAAAGGGGGGATGGAGCTTAGGAAGTTAGATGAGTCAAATCTTATATTATTAGGGAAATGGGTATGGAGGTTTAGGGGAGAGGCGGGATCCCGATGGAGAGAGATAATAGGAAGGAAATACGGGTTAGATGAGGGGTGGTGGACCAGGTCTTCTTCATTGTATCGATCATCTTATATTTGGAAATCTGTGGCCTCACTGAAACAAAAAAGTTTGGGACGGGATAGGTTTTAATTTGAGGGATAGGAAAAATATTAGGTTTTGGAGGATATTTGGTTAGGACTTAGGAGAGCAAAAATTGAGTGAAATATTTCCAAGGTTAGCGAGGATACCTATGGAGGCAGATGTGGGGGTGGCTAGCTGTTTTTCCATGAGGGGGAGAGGTAGTCGTTTGGGTGCCGCAGTGTAATAGGAACTTGAATGAAGAAGAAGTTGAAGAATTGATAGGGCTTGTCCAATTGTTAGACAAGGCTCCTCCGGTGCTATCAGATTCTGACTCGTTCAGATAGTTAAAGGATAAGTCAGGCAAGTTTTCAATGAAATCTTTTGTTGGCGAGAGTTGTAAATTTTGCTTCGTATATTTGTAAATTGTGGCGTTCACCACTTATTAATGATACTGTCAATGTTAAAATAAAATAAAATCAAGTTTTTTCTTACTACCTCCACCCACATCCTTTTGAGCCTTCCACTTGCCCTTTTCTAAGTGTTCAATTTGAACATACAATGGAGTACCTTGGGGGATCATGTGGTGATGATGAGGAAAGAGATCCAAGAGAATACATTGACATCACAAAAACAATAACGAGAGTGCTATTACAAGAATGAGATGCGTCTATGTGAAAGGAAACTTGGGCCATATGACTTGTTTCTCTATTAAATGTACAGAATGAATACAACGCTATGGTACTTATGGGCTTCTCAAGTCTACCTAGGAAGATTCTAGAATTCTTTTTGAGCTTATCTAGAGAGATCTGGAAATCTTTTTGCGCTTATCTAGAGAGATCCTGAGCATCTTCTCAAGCCTATTTAAAAGATTTATAAGAGTTACATGAAAGCCCTCAAAATACATATAAATTACAAAGAATGCCCTCATAGGACTTGCACCACTGTTTTTGAACACTTCCCCTCAAACCATATATTGACAAAGGCTGATCTCTGATTTTGCTACATATCCAATGATGAAAACCTCAAGGAAGTGGCTTAATACAATTATTGGCCAATTGTTGAGAAGGAACAAACAGGCTGCCAATATGCCCTAAAGAAACTTCTCACGGACAAAATGGTAGTGAACCCCCAAAGTGTTTTTCATGTTGTGAAAGACCAGATTTGCTGCTATATATGTAGCACTAAAATGATGACAACAAAGGAAGGGGCAGGCAATGAAACATGAAGTCTCAAAGTAAAAATTGTAGCCAAGTCAACTCTTTCTATAGATGCCATAGATACACAGTAGCAATATGTAGATCACTAGAACAAAAAAGAATTTGCATTATTTCTTGGCATGTTAAGAGATGAGTGCTTCTAAAAGATGCATGTAGATCATCAGGTGATGCAACAAAGTCAGAATTTAGAGTATGCAGTTAAGGAGACAATGGAACTCGAGGGAATATGAAGTCAATGAGAAAGAGTACCTTTCACAAGCCAGAGAATACGCTTTACAAGATGGAAATGGGACATGGTCGCTTGATGCATAAACTGACACATTAAGTTCACATTGCAGGTCAAGTGAAATGATATACTGTAAGAACCCAACTATACTGAGATACTCAGATTAAGTCACAGGGTTGTAGGTTTAGAAGAAATGGCACGAGTAGTGAAAGGATTGTAACTAGCCATGACAGCATGGGAAGATCCTGATAATGTTTGGTTGGAGACGTGACTAATCCCGAGGAAACCACGTTAGTCTTTATATGTAGAAAATAGTGAAGGGGACCGAAGTCCTTCATGCAAAAGGGCTTGTGGAAACTGAAACAACGGAAAGAAGTCGGACTTGGAGGAACTAGTGGCTAATGTTGTCATAATCGTTATCATATCGCAAATAGTAGGTGTCGAATTGCATTAATAACTTATCATATTGTGGATGGTGAGATTTTTTCCTATTTTCTTAAAAACAGGAAAGAATCTGAGAAAATTATGATAAAATAAAGGCAGTCCTTGCATGATGGACAGTCTAGATCAATGATTGGACCTTGTCTATTATAACAATATGGAGTACCAATTTTCTTAGCCATTGATCGGATGGTTAGGATCACCCAATCAAAATAATTTAAGAGGCATGGACAATCAAAGGTGTGCCCCACATGATGAATAGTCCATATCACTTACTGAACCTATTCTAGTATAATAATTATGAATGTTTCGTATCCATTGATTAAACAGTATCATTAGATCACTGGTTGAATGTGCTCCCGATAATTGGTTGTTCTGATTCTTAACAGTCAATTTAGTTGGACGATTGTAAATATGTGCTCAGATTCAAGGAAAATGGTCGCTCTAAATTGCTAGAAACAATCCAATCATTGATTTGGTTGGTTCATCATGAGATGGCCCTACATTTGATTCCCACTGCCTCTGAAGAACTGCTTAATTCTAATTTTTGTCAAGCATCCCAAACATGCACAATGTTGAAAACTTAACAAAATTGTGATTATGTTGGCCAACTCATGAATGAAGCATAAAAATAAAATTGAAAAACTAGACGATTTTGTTAAAGCAAGAAATTATTTTTAGTTATAAAAATTTGAATGTCAATAGATGGCCCTTGGGGATTTTCAAGAAAATCACCGTCCAAATCAAATTAAGCCAAAAGAAAACATTTATTAATTATTAGACATGCTTATGTAGCTCTTTTGTTGTAGAAACAGAGGGGAATGAATGTTGCTCAATTGTGTTGCAAAATGAGAAAGATCTTGATCTCTTTCCTCTTGAGTATTCAAAAACCCCAAATCCCTCTCTTAAAAGTTGCAGAAAGACTTAGGCCTTATATAACTTCTAAAAGAAAAGGCGAAAAAGGGCTGGAAAAGAAGATAATTTTTTTTTTTTTATAATACATTGGAACACATCATGATTTGAATCCTACGATTCATACACATTTTTCTGCATTGCAATTTGGCATACGACTATATAGTTGTAAAAATATGATATGAAATGAACCTTTCCATTAATATCGTACATTGTACGATAATGACAGCACTGCTAGTGACAATAATTTCATTAACGTACTGAAGAAGAATGACAAGACCAAAGAAGTCTTGGTGGAGAAACATAGATGTCTGCGAGATTGCACTTGAAACCAAGCTCAAGTCAAGCATTGGTAAACCACTCAAACCTAGTACAAGGAGCCCGCCCTCAAGTCCATAGATGGACATGCAAGAAACATGATCCAAGAGAGATGAGTCACGGAAGCATTGAGGTTTTTCCTCTTCACAAATAATTCATTAAAAAAAGCATTCTACATCTATGACACCAAGCTGTTGAATGGACCAACCTTGAGAGATAGCAATGGTGAGAACAATGTGAATTGTTGTAGGTTTTGCTGCAAGACTAACGGTTTCATTGAGATCAAGACAATGCAGTTGATTATAGCCTTCGGATTCAAAATAGCCTTGTAGTGTTCATTGAACCATCAACATAGTACTTAATTGTATAAGAGGACCTGCTTTAATACCATGAAAGAACATTGAGGGATATGAATTGTTTGTCTATTGAATGAATGGAATGAATGTGTGCGTATAATATTGATAGGCCTTCTTGTCTACCTAGGAAGCTTCTAAAAATCTTCTTAAGCTTATTTGGAGAGATCCTGGAGATCTTGTCAAGCGTATCTCAGTGTTCAAAGTATCAGTATCGCTACAAGTTTCATTAGCCAGGGATACAGAAACAATATTGATATCGTCGATAATATCATTGATAACCAAAGATGCGGTGAAATATGGGAAACATGGGGAAAATGGTGAAATTTTTCAGTGAAATTTTAGAATATGTTAAAATACACATGTTTGCATATTTAGGAATAAAAAAATTGCAAAAAGAATGCATAGATAAAGTTTTCTCTTTATACCGTGGCTACGTATGTTAAATAAGCACCAATGGCCTTTTTTTTTTTTTTTTGTGTGGTTCTTTCTCGTGTATGCTTTCTTCTCGCTTTTCGTGAGCTTTTAATAAATTATTGTTGTCTCTAAAAATATACATAATAAGTTTCCACTTATTTCGGGGGGGGGGGGGGGGGGGGGGGGGGGCATTTACTATCGTACGAAATCAGTTCAACCATCCCTTCCATCCAATTATCTAACCTTCCATCCAAACATCCATTGATATTTCAGAATAGTGTCAACATACGATATTTCGCCAAGAAATCGTCGACAATTGGAAAGGAAAGGAAAGATTATGGTATTGATATCGTCCATGTCGCGATAACAATATTATTGATATTACCATCAACAAATTGAACATTGCATACAACCATGTGCCCATAAAAAAATAATTTGAAATCAAAATTCTTTTAATAAACATATTTTTGGTGATATCAATACATTGGCAATATTATCAAAATATCTCCGATATAGTGGTAATACAAACGACGCCTGGAATTTACAAAGTTGAAAATATTGGCGATACGTTGGTGATATTGGTACATTGGCAATACAAGCGACACTTGGAATTTACAGTCGAACATATTGGCGATACAGTGGTGACATCGATACATCACCAATGCTTAGCGATGCATTGCCGATACAATTTCTGATACTACCATTGTTATCGTATCGCCAAGCTAGAGATACAGATAATAATGGGGATCTTTCGATAATATCGGGGATACTTCAAACAATGGCTTATGTTATAGATTCACATCGATTTCAAGAATACATTCATTGTACATATGCACTGCAATGAATGCCCTCATGGGAATTACACCCCTATTGCTTAATTGTGTGTTCATCATATGCTATGAAACTAAGGAAAGTTTTTCGAGGTAGTTGTTTGACAGGCTATGCTATATGGATAAGGAGTTTGGCTGTCAGAAAGTAGTATGATATATTGAGTGTTGCAATAATGAGGATGTTGAGATGGATGTGTTGGAAGACAAGGAGCAAATTAAGAATCAGGTCCTCCCAAGCAAAATCGGAGTTGTCTCAATAAAGTGTTTAATTAATTGACAGAACAGATTGAGAAATTTTGGTCATGTTGTACTGATGAAGACAGGAGACAGCTCTAGTGAGGGGTACATTAATTAGGGTTGAAGAACCTGAAACAAGGATGAGAGGAAGACCTAAAAGGACGTAGATTGAGGTGATGAGAAGGGATGTGAAGGGCTTGTTCATTTGGCGAGGATAGGACCTTCAGTAATTCATTTAAGAAACATGTTTGAAAAGCCAACCCCAAAATATTTGGTACAAGGCTTCGATGATGATGAGTGGGCTACTTTGGGATGAAGTTGAGGTTGGTTGGTAGGTAAGCTAAGCAGATCGTAGAGTGCAACTGAGATAACTTTGTGGCTATGTTAAATATTTGAAGTTAGCTTAGAAGAAGAAACCATGTAAACAGGTGAGCACCTGAGCTGAAAGCCTCACTTCTGGGAAGTAAGAGTTTGTCCTTTTTTTTTTTTTTTTCCATCTTATATATTGCCTATCTTTTCTGCAATAGAACTCCAAAATGCTGTAGATTTCTGTTATAGCAGAAAAAAGCAAAGCCCAAAACAAACAACGCCAGTTATGGATTGTATAGGCCGGCAACTGTCAGCTGAATTGAGTTGGAGAAAAAGGTTAAAAGAAAAATGCGAGTCGAAGCATTTTATTGATCAGAAAGAAAATTTTCTCTTATATTTTAAGTTTTTCAGAATTTGAACCTCAAAAGCTTACACAATTATATCTCTAACGCCAGTCCTATATGCCTGTATATATTATTAGGAAACTGATGCAAATTGTACTTTGTAGATGGTGTTGTTTAATGTTGCATTTTTTGGAACGGGGAACTTTGCCAGTATAGCAAGCTTTGAGATTTCATCTGTCTATCGGTTCATCACAATCTTCAGCGTAAGAAAAGCATTACCTCAGTGAGTTCTCAAGTTTTAATGCAGTAGTTGGTTTGTTTCTACATCTTCAGTATTGTGCTGATATGATTTTCTCTTGATTGCAGCCATTTCTTATGGCAGCGTTACTTATTTTCAAGTTGTTTATCCCATTCATGCTTGTCATGTAAGTAGGAATTTTGTTTGTCCAGTCACATTATTTGTACAGCATGATTTCAGAAATTATATAGATTAAAATTGGCTATCATTTAAATTTTTTTTCTTATGTTTGTGCTTGCATATTTAATGTTCAATTGTTGAAACTTTAGCATTAAATATTTCAAGTTTATGAAGTATTCTTGGCTATCCTCTCTTCTTTTCATGGATTACTTTAGATGTATCATTAGATAAACTTGTAGTTAATGGTGTTTTTACCCTAATTTCTTTAAACTTGAATGCAGATGTGCATTTAGTGCTATAACCAAGCTAATTCGAGTTCCACGACTGGGGTGCTATTTCCTTGTCATTTTATTTTCTGATGTAATGACCATCCACTTCTTTTTCCTGGTATGCTTCCTTCTTAGATATTACCTTTTGGATTTCTTGTAGATAAAAAAAGCTTTTATTTTTTTTTTTTTTTTTTTTTTTGGGCATATTTGGATACCATCGCATTAAGTACTTTTATTATTTTTTTTTTTTTATGGCAACAAAAAAGTTACTTTTTAAATTTAAGTTAGTTTGGTAGGCACCTTTTGAAAAGTAACTTAACACCTTAAAGTTGCTTATAGTCATGACATTTTTTTTTTCGCTCTCTCTCTCTCTCTCTCTCTCTCCACATACTGGACACTCCGTATCGAAGGTGGCCCCACATGATGGATGGTCCACATCAAAGGTGGGCTCACATGATGGGCAGTGGACATTGAAGGTGGGCCCCACATGATGGTCAGTTAATATTGATGGTGGGCCCACATGATGGATGACCCACATCAAGGTGGCCCCCACATAATGGGCTGTCCACATCATAAGTCAGCCCTAATGATAATGGCCCACATCCAAGGTAAGCTCCGCATGATGGACAATCCACATTGAAGGTAGAGCCCACACGATCAAAAATCCACATCAAAGGCGGGCTCCACAAGATGGGTAGTGGACATTGAAGGTGGGCCTCACGTGATGGATGACCCACATCAAGGTGGGTTCCATATAATGGATGGTCCATAACAAAGGTCAGCCCTAATGATGAATGCACCCCACATTATGGACGGCCCACATAGAAGGTGGGGCCTACGCAATGAATAGTCCACATCAAAGATGGGCTCTACATGATGAGCGGTGGATATTGAAGGTGGGCCCCACATGATGGACAATAACATTGATGGTGGGCCCCAAATGATAGATGACCCATATCAAGTGGGCCCCAAATGACGATAATTCACATCGAAGGTTGGCCCCTAGTGATGAATGGCCCACATCCAAGTGGGCCCGCATAATGGACAGCCTGAAAGTACGTCGGTAGTCTAATACGACACCTACGTATGTGCGGAAGCTTAAAGAGCAACTAGAATTATGGCTAAACCTATAGGAGGGGGGTGATTAGGACCTTTTTGAAATTCTTTTCGCCTACTTACACAATTCAACAAATTAAGCTAAGTAAGCAAGAACACTTTCGACTTCCAAGCCTAAGTGGGTCCAATCACAAGACTAGCATATGGTGTTAAGCAATAAATATCCTAGTCTAAGCATGCATAGGTATACAAATGATATGACTAATCAAGCTCCTAACCTATGCAATATATGTAGACTTATGAGAATGGATCAATGAGCTCAAGTCTACACACCTAGTGAAAGTATATCTTGTGTGTGGATGTGCCAATCTAGTGCCTAACATACATTCCTATCAGGCATCATAATTAAACAATTAACCTCAAATGCTAAGATATCAATGTGCTCAAATCAATCACAAACACAAGCATGTATAGTGGTTCGACTTTGAGTCTACTCCACTCTTGGTTTAAGTACTCAATTCCTTTAAGCACACCGGCATTCACTATCGGAGGTTTTAAATGAGGTTCACCTCTCAACCTTTACACGGAGGTTTTACCGGTTCACCTCTCAACCATAACCGAAGTTTTGGACAAAGGGCTAACTCTCAACCCGAACGGAGTTTTGGACATAGGGTAACTCTCAACCCGACGCACGTTCACTCCCGTGTCGGAGGCTCCCCCTTGGAGACTTTGTTTAGGCCCGGCTAACGGGCCAAGGAACGGCTAACGTCCCTAGATCGAGTTTGACAAACAAACTCTAAATGGACTCACAATAAAGACAACCTTACTTGTCGGATGAGCCCCTTGTCTAATGCCGGTTCGGGTTGCTTGATCTCCGCTCTCCCGTGTTTCAATCAGCTTCCCTTGCTCCCATGATCGTGTCGCCAATGCGTCGCCAATGCCTCAGCTACACTCGATCAAACACCTTGCATGTGATGCCTTTGAAATGCCCAAGGTGATAGGAGGATGGGTTGAATCTCCTACATGGGGTATGTAGCTTGTTCTAACTAGGAGATTCATCTAGAGGGTCTTCTAAAGGTCTTGAACAAGAGATATGCCTATATGGTATAGTGTCTCACCTCTAAAATTGAGAGAGGAATCAAGTCATCTCTTAGTTTGCATTTGAATGCCCTCACTTGTGTTTAAACACAAGGGATATGACTTGAAACTCCTCCTCTTTGAGGCCCCAAAAGATGTACAAAAGGTGTGGGCAATGGGCTCTCAAAAACCTCTCTCTACCCCCTCAAAATGAGCCAAGCCCTTATCTAGAAAAGTGTGCAACGGATACAAAATGGGCAGAAAACGGCTAGTGCCGACCGGTCGTGACCAGTCGGCCAGGGGTCCACGACCGGTCAGCCATAAGACAGAGTGTAATCTGTCAAGAGGGGGGGCCTGTCCGACCGGTCGTGACCGGTCGGGACAGCCCAGCCGACCGGTCGGCCCTATGGCCTTATGTATACAGCAAGCTGCTGTCCAGATGGGGACCCAGTCCGACCGGTCGTGACCGGTCAGTCCAGTCCATCCGACCGGTCGGTCAAGCCTGGGTTCAGCCCGATGTTTGCTGACCCAGCTATTCTTCAACCCTCTCACTTAGGCCAAGATATAGGTGATGATTTGGGACACCTAGGGCCAATCTATGATGATTAAAGGTTCCCTAATATGGTCATGGTCATCAAAGAGGTTAAAGGGTTGGGTTTTGGTCAAGGTTAAGGCACATCAAGGCATCACTTTTACCTGTTTCTTCTTCCTTGATGCAGCAAGGCCACTTGAGTCTTCGGTCTTCGTCTTCATTAGGCTCAACCGACACTAGACTCACTGACGTAAGTGATTGACAAACAAGGTGCACTAGTATGCCACAGAAAAGTGCACTAACACGGCCCACATCCAAGGTGGGCCACACATGATGGATAACCCACATTGAAGGTGGGCCTCGCAAGATGGATGGTCCACATTGAAGGTAGGCCCCACATGATGGACAATTAACATTGAAGACGGCCAATGTGGGCCCAACTTAATGAACAGTCCATGTCAAAGGTTGGCTCTACGTGATGGACGGTGGATATTAAGGGTAGACCAAACAAACTTGAGGGATAAGTACCTATGTGATGTTGGAAACCAAACACACTTTTCTGCTTCTTGGTTGATGAGTATGTTGTTAAACAACATACCTATCTAATGAATAAGTAGAAACCAAGACAAGCTACTTGAGGTATAAGTAGCTTATGTAAAATAACTTATGGTCCAAATGAGCTCTTCATGTTCTCTACTTGGTAGTTGTATGATTAATTAATTATACAATAATAATTACTTGTTCATCATAAACAAGCTAGGAAACTAAACATTTCAAATATATAGGGCAGACAATTTATATGTTGGCAATTTTAAATGTTAAGAAACTACAGATGTATAATAGTGCTTGTAGAGTTTGGCACCTGCTTAAATACCTTGCAAAACCTATTGATGACACTATTTCCTCCGGACATGGCAATACTTGATTTGTGGTTCAAAATATGTCATCTGCATTAACAAGTGTTTTCAATTATGCAATGCATCTCATTACTGCTACAATCATGAAAACTAATGATCCCTTCATAGCTTCAAAATAAAACTCTTGATTACCACCAGGGTTGCAACTGCCACAATAGCCACTATTGTAGTTATGATATCCATAGCTGCAGCCTACATAATCATGATCTTCATGTCACCTCCACAGCCACCATTCAGCTGTTGTGTCCATTACCATTTCCATTGTCATCGCATACCTCACAAATGTGTTGAACATCATCTCTAGAGCTGTCTTCAGTGTCACCAATTTGCCGAGGTAGCCCAAGGGAGCTTGTAACGGTCCAACCCCAACAGTGTAACGCGTTTTAAATCCGTGAGCTTCGGCAAAGCGGACAATATTACACTGTTGGTGCTGGACCGTTACAGATGGGGACAACCTTTCATGCCTGGGTGTGTAGAATTGATCTTTTCATAAATGATGCTGTTAACAGTATATATATTTAGTATTTCATGTGGGGACAGGAAGCAGTTATGTAACAGAAATTGTGGTGGTATGATAAGGTCTAGAAGGCTATTTGTGAGAAACAATCTTGTTACAAGGCCTTGCAACAACTAGAAATAAGGAAAATATAGAAGAACATAGAAACACCAAAAAGAACAGGAAGAAAGTAGTGAGGCTGAAGTTAAGGCATACAATGATCTGTATTAAGGACAAGAGAAGGTGAGAAAGATGTTTTCGAACTCAAGAAAATGTGAGAGAGGAAGGGCATGGCTATATATGTTAGATGCATTAAGAATGGTAACCAGAGGGTATTGAATTGGGACTATGAAATATATGAAACATGGAGAGCCTATTTTCCTAACAAAATGCCAACCACTCTAACCTCAGTGCATTTTAGGGTTGGTCCAACTGAGCTAGCAGAGCACCTACCTACCAACTAATAAACGGGTGTTACCACTTCAGTGTGCATACCTCGTCGTCCACAACAAACACAGAATGTTATCAAACTTGCTCGTGTGATCTCATCCTGAACATGCCTCAACAAATGACAAGACAAAACATATTGATGACCTGAAGGACTGAAAAGCAATTGTTCGCGCGTACTTCGTTCCAGTTAAACCTTCATGCTGTGCAGAATTCATAAGACGATGAATCATAATAAATACACAAGCCCAAAACATAATTTTCTTAAGCTTGAAACATGTATACGGATTGAGTGCATAATAAAATGTCCAAGAAATAATAGGTGAGTTCCCACTCTCACAAAAGAGTCTATAAGGATTTTAGAACCCTAATCCATGACATATGCCACAATTGCCTAACTTGCAATATGATTGGTAAAGAGATCATGGTGTGCTATAAAGTCCATTACAGGGCCATAAAGGCCATTACATAAAGGTAACAATGGCAACTGTTACACATTACAGGGTCGTAAATGTTAATGCACTTTTCTGTGGCATACGAATGCACCTTATTTGTCAATCACTTGCGTCCATGTGTTGTAATGTCAGTTGAGCCTTAGCAAGCTGATGACCCTAACCCTTAAAACCTAAACAACCTAAACCTCTAGATGACTTGGACCTAATAGGAAAACCCTTAATCATCATCTTTAGCCTTAGAACACTTAGAAAAACATAATAAGTTAGGCTAATAAAAGAGGTGCAAAGTGCTGTAAACAAAGGGAGTTTAGTGATTTAGAAGCCACCACTATTGCAAACCATTAGGAGCTCTAATCCTAACCCATGCAAGCCATTCTCCTTGTGATTCATCACAAGCATTGAGCATTCAAAGCTCAAATGAGAATGGACTTGCTCTCTCTTGATTCTTAGGAGTTTAGATACCTTGATCATAGGTAGAACCTTCGTCTAAACACCCACTACGAATCTAATTAGGTGTATTCCTCTAGGAAACCTATTTCCTACTAGTTGTAGAGGATTCACCACTTCCTAGCACCTTGAGCATCTTCATTAGAGCATCTTATGCAAGGTAGCTGATCATTGGAGCTAGAGCATTGGCGATGCATCGGCATTAGCGATTGGGGGAACAAAGGGTAGCTAATTGAAGCACAAGAGAGTGAAGATCAAGCAACCCGAAGCAACGCATTAACGGGGCTCAAATCCAACAATGTTATCATTTGTTAGAGTCCACATGCTCTTTCTTCATGGAGGATTGAGTATAAGAGTTTGAATTGCCAAACTCGATGGGTTCGGTTATAGGACTTAGGCTCTTATGAGAGGGCTAAACCAAGTCTCTGTGTGTAGTCTCCGGCGGGAGTATACGTATGTTGTATAGGTTGGGAGGAACCTTGTTAAGCTCTTTGGTTGGGTAGAACCATTAAACACCGTAATAGGTTGGGAGGAACCTTGTTAAACTCCTTGGTTGGGTGGAACCATTAAACACCTCGATAGGGTGGAACCGATTTAAAACACCTAGGTTGGGAGAAACCTGATTTAAACTCCCTAGTGAAATCCAGTGTGCTCAAGGGGTGAGTACTTGAACCGGGAGTGGAGTAGATACGTAGTCGAACTATTATACATGTTTGTGTTTGTAATGTATTTGAGCACATTGTTAATATAACATTATATGTTTAATTGCTTAATTATGAATGCTTGATAGGAATGTATGCTAGGCACTAGATAGGCACATTCACACAGAAGATGTGTTTTCACTAATTAGTGTAGACTTGAGCGTATATGATCTATTCTCATATAGTATACATAGGTTGCATAGATTAAGTGCTTGATTAGTTTTATTATTTGTTAATCTATACATATTAGACTAAGTTGCTTAATTGTGTAATCAATTGCTAATCTATGTGATTGGACCTACTAAGGCTTGGAAGTCGAAGTGTTCTTGCATACTTAGCTTAAATTGTAAAATAATTTACGTAGGCGAAAAGAATTTCGAAAAGGTCCTAATCATCCCCCCTCTAGGACTTGGCCATTATTCTAGCAACTTCGCTCTATGCTTCCGCACGCATAGTGTTTACAAAGTGTGAGCCGTAGGTGCAATTTCAGTAAAGGCCGTAACGGCCCGTTACAGGAAAAATGACCCGTAAAGGCCATTACGGCCCCCGTAACAGCCCGTTATGCCCCCCTTGTAAAGGCCGTAAAGGCCTTGTAACTGTCTGTTATGAGGCCAATACAAGTTTTTCGGATTTTTTCAATTGAGAGAGAGAGAGAGAGAGAGAGAGAGAGAGAGAGAGAGAGATTATGGCCCCCGTAACGGCCGTTACACCCCATATCATAAATGTAACGGTGGTGGCCGTTATGGTAACCGTTATCGTTATTCACTACGGAATACCTTGAAAGAGATCCACGAACATCACTCTAGCAGTATAATACTCAAGAAAATGTCTCGTTTCTCACTTGATCTCCACAAGGTACACCTCATGGATCGTGATTAAAAATGAAAAGGGAAAGAAAGAAATAATGAAGTAGCATATGTCCATTTCTTGCATTTTGCATGTAGGTAAGTTCTAGGTCCCCCATTGAAAAAACCATGGAACTACGATGATAGGTTCTAAAACCGTGCATAAAACAAGTTAACTCTGCCAGCTCATGGATTGTGATTTAAAAAGAAAAGGAAAAGAAAGAAACAATAGATAAGCATGTAGCCATTTATTCTTGCACTTTACATGTGCCAGATAGTTAAGTTTAGGGAGGTGGGTTTCTAGGTCCCTGTTGAGAAAACTATGGAACTAGGATGATAGGTTATAAAACCATGCACGAAAATAAAACAAGTTAACTCTGCCAGCTCATGGATTGTGATCTAAAAAGAAAAGTAAAAGAGAGACAACAAATAAGCATATATCTATTTATTCTTGCACTTTAAATATACCAGATGCTAAGTTTAAATAGGTCAGTTCTAGGTACCCTACCCCTGAAACAGGAACACTAGATAAAATTTATTAATCTTCTGAACATTCAAAATATTATTATCTACCTTCCACAAGCAAAGCAGGATCTTATCTGGTGCTTTGATCTCAATTTTTAACACTAAATTATTGTCTTGATCAATTAAAGTGAATAATCTGATTTACAGATTAACTAGGATTTGAGAAGAGAACTGCGTAGGTTAAAAAACCAAGCTTAAATAGAACAAGTCGTAGCACCTCCAACAACCTTTAAATGGCTGGGTGATGCCCTCACCTGCCACATTCTACTTCTTTCTTACATACACAGTGATTTTTTCATATTTAAATTATACGTAGGTTTTCTAATCCCACATGCATGTACAGGTTAACCTTTTTGCACGCAACCACATGTGCCCACATAGGAAAATGGCGCAGGATCCAAGTTGCCCTTGCGGGTCCCACTGTTTAGATGGCCTGCCTCAAAAATCAGGCTGGTCCACTCGTCAAGAGGGCTACATTGTATGACATAAGTGAACAGCTTAGAAAAACTATGTCAAGTTTTCCTAAGCCATCCATTTGTTTCTAACATTTTGGCCATCAACTTAGTTGACCAGCTTGATTTTTAGGCCAGGCATCTACATGGCAGGACACACCTAATAGGTGGCCTTGGGTGTCCACCCTAGTGCCATTTTGATTCATTTGGGCATGTAGAGGAGTTGTCTTGTATGCATGTGGGACTAGGAAAGAACAAAACAAAACAGAAACTTTCTGCAATATCTCCAACTAGTTGGGTCGATTCGAAGACACATTCATAACTTCACTTAATTCTACCTTTTATATAATAATTAAATTATAATATTTAGAATAGTTAAACTCGTTGATTGTAATCAACCTACATAATAACTATTAGATAGCACTAAACTGTAATCAACCTATGTGATAGTCTATTACATTGTGCCTGATGGATTTTTATGCTCTCATTGCCGGTCCATAACCATGATAGAGGAAGGCTACATCAGGTTGGCAGCCGGCATCGAACCTATGCCATAACTTCCAATATGATATTCCAAACTCATGCTAGGGTGTTACTTATAAGCTACACGCTACATCAGAACCTAGGTGCAATGAGAAATGGGCAAGGGTTGGTTCGGGCGTCCCCTGGAAGTGATGCACCCAAGGTGTCCCGTAGCGATATCAGTGGGCGTAACGGTGCCCACCGTTCCTGATACGGATATGGGCCGTATCGGCCGATACGCCCCCTATAACGGTCCATTTTTTTTTTTTTTTTTTTTTTTGCCAAAAAAATCTTTAAAAAAATATGGATTAAATCCAAAAAATTCCAAATATCCCAAATATGCATTCATTTATAATTTTGAACATGTTTATGATGGTGAAGCGGTCTACTCTTTGGTAAAAAAGCGGTATCGGGCTGTCTGATGAATTTATGAAGTTAATAACCGTGAATTAACTGCAAAACTTATAAATTCAAATTTCTAACTGTCTAATACCAATAGTATATATATTAGAATAAATGTAACATCAAAGTATTTCAATTTTCACATGTGCTATTATTTTTTATAATTTACTTTATATTATTTACATACCTGAGGAGTGATGAGTGAGGAATGAGCATTGGAAAATGAGGATTGAGGACTTGCAAAAAAATAATGTATAAGACTTCTCTTATCTTGAATCTATGACTCTTGTCCTACCAATTGAACATTCTAAAGTAGAAAAAAAAAAATTAGTAGTACCTGATATACTCCCCTGCAAGCATGTTGATTAAAGATTACTTGACTGGTTGTCACTTGTCAGGGGAGTTATTTTAAACACAAGTTCAACAATGTAAAGTGTGTGTTTTCTTGGTGAATGTGTGATCGTGTGGGTAATGGAAAAGACTCACTAGACCGAACTCACCACCAAAATGAAAACTTGCTTTGTTGTGGTTGCTCAACCTCCACGTCCTCGTCATTATCATTGGGTTGTTGCAGTCTTGTTGTTGCATATCCATAATATTCAATACCGGAGGGAAAGACCAGGTCAACGAAACCCGATGATGACTGATCCTAACTAGGTAAAGATTTTGACCTTGAGTAAGGATATCCACCAGTGCTCGTCGAATAGCTATGCCCATACTGGTACTCGTATTCAGGCTATTAAGATTGAGATGAATAACTTGGATTTGGTTCATATTATAGATGTGGAACAGCATCAGGAGGACTACTCCAACATGAAAGTGGCGGAACAGGTTCCCTATCATTCCATTGGCCGTAAGAATACCCATAATTCCTCAGATCATAGTCATACGCGTGTTGATGTTCCAGATCTGTCGGTGTCGATCGCGGTGTAGGACCTGTAGGTGCAGGACCTGCAGGTGCACTACTGGAGTCAGGCTCCTCCTGCTGGCTGTATCGTGACTCAGTACACTCATAAGTTCGACCCCCCCCCCCCCCCCCCGGCCCCGCTTGCTTCGTCGAAGCTCATCAGCCTCGCGATCCATAGACGGCTGTATGGTATCAGTGCCCTAGTGGGTTAAGCAATGCCAGAAGTGGGACCTGCATTAGGTGCATCATCATCATCATCTGTTTCAGTATCGCTAGAGCTCGCACTCTTCTGTTGAGTTTGCATAAAATCTGCCCTTCTTTCTAGGTCCAACACAAATGCACGACTCTCTTGCTGTGCCTTGCGTATTTCTTGGTCTTCAACTTCTATTTCTTCACTATCCTCGTCTATTTCTTTTTCCCTTGCTTCCAACCAAGGTAGAAGTGGGTCTTCCTCATCATAAATATTATCCAAGTTTATTGGACAATAATCCACATCACCGGCATTATTGGCGCTAAGCCTCCTTGAATGCATGCGCATTCTTAGCCTCATACTGTAATGCATAAAGACAAGTCTATCTAACGTCCTAGTCTGCAATCTATTTCTATTATTCGTATGAATAAGTGCAAAACAACTCCAATTTCTTTCGCAACTAGAGGAAGACGTTGTCTGGCTCAAAATCCTTACTACAATTTTTTAGAGAGCCGGTGTAGTCTCTCCGAAATTTATCCACCATTCGGCGAGTTGCAACTTAGATACTGCATATTGTGCAAGAGCATCTGCAAAGCTACCCTGGCGACTTCCAAATATATCTAATTCATTCAAAGCCCTTATTTGTGCATCTAAATCAGGCTCTAATCTCTTTATCACATTCTTTAATCCAATACGAACCTCATCATCTATAACAAATGATTGGGCATATCTATACCTAGGATTTAGATAATAACCTGCTGCATGAATATCGTGGAGCTGCTTTGTCCATCTTTTGTCGATCAAATTCCAGTAAGATTGCCAGCTTGAACAATCACGTTGAATTACCAACTTCGCTTTGTCTATGGCATCGTAGAAGAAGCCCATCGTAGGTGCTTTATCGGTTTCAACAAGACGAAGTACCCTCATTAGTGGTTTCATCACCTTCAAAATTTGCTTAACCCTCTTCCAATATTTGTTATCTCTTATGGTGTTTACAACATCAACCGGTGTCCCTGATGTATTCTTCCCATATTTTGTGTTGAGCCATTGTTGGGAAGCAAACATTTCACTCAACTCTCCCCTATGCTGATACAAACTCTCTAAAGCTATAAAGTTAGTTGCAAATCTAGTCGCCGCTGGCCTAAGCAACTCTCGTCCCTTTGTGAACTTCCTCATTATTGCAACTAGGTAATTATGGTTGTAAATAAATGTTGTGTATTTCTTTTGCTTTTTCAACCATTTCTTTGACATTCTTTTTCTTTCCAATATCTTTCAATATAAGATCAATACAATGTGCAGCACACAGTGAGATGTGGTCTCTTTAGCATCTACAAATTTCCTGCAGACTTATATTTTGCTTCATTATCTGTCACAATCTGCACCACATTCTCATCCCCAATCTCATCCACTACTTTATCCATCAAGCTAAAAATATATTTAGCATTTTTTATTTTATCTGAGGCATCAATTGACTTGTGGTACACTGTTCCCAAGTGGTAATACACCATGAAGTTGATCATGCTACATCTTGTTGGGCCAGTCCAACCATCACACATGATCGTGCATCCTCTGGCTTGCCATATGGGTTTAAAGGTATTTACGTATGCCATTGTATCCGCATACTCTGCGTCTATCCATTTTCCCCTAATCTCCTTAGCTGTGGGAGCTTTAATTCCTTCGTCCGCTTCTGTTGCTGCATCAATTACCACCTGCCATGTTGGCATGTATAAATAACTTTGCTGCTACCCTACCCAGTTTCTCAATAGAAGTTCTACTCCACATCTGTTTTATCTTCTTTTGTTTACTTGATTCTTTCCTAAAGAGGATCGGATCAACAGAGGGTCTCCTAGGCACATTTTCTTCTTCCACATCTACATCTATAGGATTACAAGCTGCATGTGAAGATGTGTCCCGTCGGCTACTAAAAATACGCCTTAATCCACCAAACATACCCCCTCCAACCCTAGTTGTACTTCCCGTTGGGGCTGCAGTTGTACTCCCCTGGTCACTCCCACTCCCACTCGCACTTGAACCAAACATGCGTCGACGTTCTTCCTCTTCACAAGCATAGCGCACGCTTTCTCTCCTAGCTATAGTCATTTCTCGATCAAAATCTTCCCCAGAATCAATGATATCTTCTGGACCAAACACCTTTTGTCGGGCCGCATCTAGGATATCATCTTTCTTTTTCTACACAACAACTCGTTTCCCCTTCAACTCATCTAAATTGGCTTGCATCAGTGTCATTATCTTTTTGGGAACTCGGGTGCATCCTGCAACTTGACCCTTTCGATGTGCCAAATGTTGTTTAAGTCGCGTAATTCCACCACTTATTACTTTATTACAATAGTTGCATTTTATTTGGTGCCTTCCAACACCTACCCTCTGACAATGTTCTCATCCAATATCCTCATTTGCAGTTTCACTTCCAGTTCCAGACATTTTTTAATTAGAGATGGCTTATGTTACTTGGATACTGAGTCTAAGAGTGAATTATTTAGATTTTGAAACTTATAAATAAAAGTGTAAATAGTAAATACAGCTAATGAAATCAAGTACTAACTACTAAATTCAAATACTAAACCCTACGGGCTACAACAGTACAACTACGAAGCTCCAAAACGGCAAAACCTGTCGAAAAAATATAAATATAAAATACATTAGTCATTAATCTGTAAATATAATCAAATGAAAAAAATAGCAAATCATGTGCATAATCTATAAAATGCACATGATTGTATTCTACTATGAGTAACACATGTTATCCAACCTTTAAACCAGAAATTGTTTTTAAAAAAAATGATTTTTCCTAATTTTTAAAATTATTCTGAATTTAATCCGAAATTAAAAAAATACGAAAAAATGGCAAATTATGTGCATAATCTGTAAAATGCACATGACTGTATTCTACTATAAGTAACACATGTTATCCAACCTTTAAACCAGAAATTGTTTTTTAAAAAAATAACTTTCCTTAATTTTTAAAATTATTCAGAAATTAATCCGAAATAAAAAAAATACAAAAAAATAGCAAATTATGTGCATAATCTGTAAAATGCACATGATTGTGTTCTACTATAAGTAACACATGTTATCCAACCTTTAAACCATAAATGTTTTTTGAAAAAAATGATTTTCCCTAATTTTTAAAATTATTTCGAAATTAATCCGAAATTAAAAAATACAAAAAAGAAATAGCAAATCATGTGCATAATCTGTAAAATGCACATGATTATGTTCTATTATAAGTAACACATGTTATCCAACCTTTAAACCAGAATTGTTTTTGAAAAAAATGGTTTTCCCGAATTTTTAAAATTATTCCGAAATTAAAAAAATACAAAAAAAAGTAGCAAATCATGTGCATAATCTGTAAAATGCACATGATTATGTTCTATTATACGTAACACATGTTATCCAACCTTTAAACCAGAAATTATTTTTGAAAAAATGATTTTCCCTAATTTTTAAAATTATTCCGAAATTAATCCGAAATTAAAAAAATACAAAAAAATAGCAAATCATGTGCATAATTTGTAAAATGCACATGCTTATGTTCTATTATAAGTAACACATGTTATCCAACCTTTAAACCAGAATTTTTTTTTAAAAAAATGATTTTTCCTAATTTTTAAAATTATTCCGAAATTAAAAAAATACAAAAAAAAAAATAGCAAATCATGTGCATAATCTGTAAAATGCACACAATTGTGTTCTAATATAAGTAACACATGTTATTCAACCATTAAACCAGAAAAAAAAATGATTTTTACTAATTTTTAATATTATTCCAAAAATAGTCCAAAATTAAAAAAATATAAAAATCAATTGCATAATCTTGAAATACACATTTTAATATTTTACAATGGCTAGAACATCATATCAAGGTGAAAAAAAGCGATTAGAGGAAGAAAAATGTATAAATACTTATTTTCGGATTTATTCGGAAAATGGCCCACGGAGCTTCGATTCATCCAAATCGTAGAAATTGGTCGTTTTAATTCTCCAAAATAGATTAAGAGTGGTCAATTTTAGCAAAAGAATAGAGTAGGAAAGAAATGGGAGAAGAAAAGTGTGGAAAAAAAAATCAGATTTAAAGAAGAAAAAAACTAGCTATTTTTTTATCATTAGGCTGACCGTTACAGGGGCCGTAATGGCCGTTATGGGGCGTAACGGCCATTACGGATAAAAAAATTGGGGGTTTTAGACCCTGTATCGCGTAACGGCCTTCGCCGTTTCCGATACGTATCGGCCGATACGTATCCGTTTTGGGATACCTTGGATGCACCATAACAATGCCCAGTTGTTGTGAGAAGTTGGCAAGGCACCATTCTAGATGCGTGCAGGTAAAGAAGGTAGTCTACGATAATAGGATTTGTCTTGCCACATGGAATATAGAACATTGATAGGTAAGAGTATAGAGTTAGTAGATACGATGAAACGAAGGAGAGTTAGCATAGCATGTGTTTAGGACAACAAGTGGAAAAGGGCCAAAACTAGAGAAATTGATGGATATAAGCTTTAGAATTTAGGAAAGGACAATAATATAAATGGGGTAGGGATAGTGTAGATAAGGATTTAAAGGATAAAGTTATAGATGTTAAGAGAGTAAGTGATAGAATTTTATTAATAAAACATGTATTAAGAAAGGAGATAACCAATGTTATTAGTGCATATGCACCACAGGTAGGTTAAAGGATTGTATCAAGAGACACTTCTAAGAGGATATGGATGGAATAATGCAAAAAACTCCAGAGAGAGAGAGAGAGAGAGAGAGAGAGAGAGAGAGAACATTGAATAAATTACTCTATGGCATACAATCTAGCTCGAGCCAATAAATGGTTTGGGGGAAGAAAGTAGTGGATATGTTAGGCTGCATGGAGCCAATAAATTACTCGTAGGAAAAGAAAGTAGTGGATATGTTAGGCTACATGGAGGACATGGTTTTGGGGGAAGAAATGAGATAGGGGAAGCCATCCTTAATTTCTCTATGGCATACAATCTAGCTCGAGCCAATAAATTACTCTAAAATGGGAGATGAACATTGAATAACTTTCAAAAGTGGATCACATACAAGCCAAATATATTTCTTTCTACTTAGGAAGACAGGTTAATACGTAACAACTGCAAGATGATATTTGGAGAGAAGTTGACCACATTAATAATTATGGATGTTTACATTAGGAGATGGAAGAAAGGTAATGAAATTAATAGATGCCCAAAAACTAGGTGGTAGAATTTAAAAGGAGAGGAAACAATGTTATTTAGAAATAAATTATGGAAGAAGAAAAGTGGAATGTCGAGATAAAGGTAAATGATATGTGGAATGAGATGGTTGAGTGCATTAGGAAAGTGGTAAAAGATGTTTTAAGAGTATATAGAGGGAAAATCCAATCATATAAGGAAGCTTGGCTGGTGGAATGATGATGCACAACATGTTTTAAAGCCTAGTAAGGGACTAGAAACAATGAAAATCTTGAACAATATAAAAATGCCGAAAAAGCTTGGTAAGTAGTGAGGCTAAATTTAAGGCTTATGATGATTTGTACAATAGATTGGGGGGACAAGAGAAGGTGAGAAAGATGTCTTCAAATTTGTCAAAATGAGAGAGGAAGAGTAGGGACCTAGATCATATTAGATGACATTAAGAGCAATGACCAAAGGTACTAGTCGCGGACAATGAGATCAATAAAAGGTAGATAAGCTATTTTCGGAACTTGTTAAATAACAATCACTCTGAGAGCATAGGGCTAGGAGGAACCATAAACTCAAATGACATCACCGTAAATAGACCCTTTTGTAGGATTAGGATATATGAAATCAAAGAAGGCTTAAGAAAGCTGAAAATGGCAAAGGCCCTTAGACAAGATGGTATGCTAAAGGTTTGGAAGAGTATGGGAGATACTAGGCTATTTTGGTTAGCAAAGTTGTTTAACAAGATTGTAAGATCGAAGAAGTGTCAAACAAATGGAAGAAAAGTACCATGGTACCTATTAATAAGAATAAAGGAGACATAGCTGCACTAACTATTGTGGGATTAAATTTATGGCCCGTTGTATGAAACTTTGGGAAATAATGATTTAGCAAAGACAAAGGTATGAGAAGAATGTATCAGAAAATCAGTTTGATTTCATGCTAGGGTCTACAACTGAAGCTATTTTCCTACTTAGACAATTGATGGAAATATAGGGAGAGGGAGAAGGATCTCCACATGGTTTTTATTGAGTTGGAGAAATCTTATGATAGGGTCCCTTGAAAGTTAATTTGGCAGGTGTTGGGTAAGAAATGAGGTCCACTAGTGAAGAGACAAGTGAGTTCCCAATTACTCTAGGCTTTAACTAGGGGTTGGCATTGAGCCTGTACTTTTTCGCATTGGTTATGGATGAAGCAAGGCATTTGCAAGAAGAGACCCATGGTGTATGTTGTTTGTAGATGACAGTTTTGATTAACAAGACAAGGGAGGGCGTAGAAATAAAGCTAGGTTTATGGAGGCGCACTTCAAAATCTGAAGGATTTAAAATTAATCTAATTAAAATAGAGTATATATGGAGTGAAATTTAGGAGTGGGAATGAGGGAGTTAAGATTATTGACCAAGAAGCTTCCCAAAATGGCCACTTTTGATATCTTGGGTTGAAAATTCTTAAGAGTGCACAGATTGAGAAGGATATTACCCCATAGAATTCAAGTAGGGTGGAAGCAATTGAGATGTGCTTTTAGAATTTTATGTAATCATAGTGTACCACTCAAACTTAAAGGGAGATTTTATAGGATGGCTATAAGACCAGCCATGCTTTATGGGACAAAATGTTGGCCTAGGAACAGGCCTTGCTACTGACTCTTCCGCTGAAGCAACAGAACCAGATGGGTAGTTAAGGAACAACATGTTCACGAGATGAGTGTAGCTAAAATGAGGATGTTGAGATGGATGAGTGGTAAGACAACAAAGGTTAGATTTAGAAATGAATGCATTCAAGGGAATTTAGGAGTTGCACCAATAGTAAGACGAGGGAAAGTAGACTCAGATGGTTTGGTCATGTGCAATGGAAACCAAGAATTGTGCTTGTTAGGAGTGGGTACAAGTTGAAGGCTCTAAAGGGGCAAAGGAAATGCAAAAAGAACATGGGTGGAGGTAGTAAGAAAAGACATGTTGATCTATGGTCTAATTGAAGTTATGGCCCTTAATAGAGTGGAATGGTAGAAAGGGATTCCTGTAATCAACCCCAATTAGTTGGGACAAGGCTTGGATGATGAAGAATAGTTAAACACAGTTAAACCATACAAAATAGCTACACTGAGCAAATGAACAACTGACAATATAGTGGTGATAGATGTTAGCTTTTTTAATAGAGATCTTAAGTTAGAAACTTACTAGCCTTTTTCATTTTTAGCATTAAAACCAACCGACAAGCAACTTAGTCTTGAAAAGTCAAATGAGTTAGTGAGCCAACTTAACAAGTCTTGTCGATTTGGTATGGGTCGCATACTCACAATAAGAAGCGAGATTCCTATTGACATCACAAGTTCCCTGGTGACATACTCGGCAATTTATGTCGATTTAGAAAACAGCTAAGAAATGAGTCACTTTGATTCTAGATGAGTCTAATGAGTTAGATAGCCAACTCAACGAGTCCTGTCGATTCAGGGATGCGTAACAGTAAGAAGTGAGTTTCATATTGACATAACGAGTTCCTTAGTGATATGCTTGATGAGTCTTGTCGATTTAGTGATGAGTCACACTTATGAGAGAATTTCCTAGTGACTCCCCTTTTTTTTTCTTTTTTTACGCAAACACCCTCACACCCACACACACTACAATGGATACTCAAATCCATGACCTTAGTGTTGAAACTCTTGCGAGTCTACCACTAAGCCATGAGTAGTGACTCACCCTAAACTCTAGTCAAATTAAGTTATCTCGGCCAAGTTTTGAGCAATGTTTTAAATAGCTTATGCAACATAGCTCATTGTAGCCTTCCCACCACGTACTTCACGAAATAGCTTAAGTTGTGTGTACATTAGATGTTATGTAGCAAACCCTCCAGGCTACACTACATGCTACACAGTTTACACTACAAGTTATCTTTCACTAAAACATTAAAATCAATAAACACTTTCAATGATTTGTTGCATTTCGCTAATTTTCACTAAAAGTTAGTTAATGTTTTCAATGATTATAGTGAAATAATGTAAGTAACAATATTAAATTAATTCCTTTGCTATTTTTTAAATCTAGGGAATTTTACAAAATAGTACCTCATTAACTTGGTATTTACATCCTAATACCCTTTTTAATTAAGTTTTCATTAAGCTACCTCATTAATCAGGTTATTATCAACTAGGTACCTTCCGTTAGTTTTCTCTAACGCCTGTCATGATTTTTCCTAAAATGACAAGAATTCCCACATAGTCTTTAACATGGAGGCTTATGGTGTACGTGCATTGTGGGATCCACTATGGTGATGTAGGATGCCTTAATTATGATGCATGCTCATGAACACAATGAAATCAGCGGAATTAAAAGACAATAACAATATAAAATCTAGCAGTAATCATCATGAACTAAGAAGATCACAAGGAACATGCAATGGAACGGGCCATTCATTACAACCATGAAGTATGAGATTCAAGTATCACTAGGTTGGATCCAGCGAGGGATGGAACCTCCCGACCTTGCATGGCTATAACCCAATCAATTAAGAAGAATCTCTAATCCAGGAAATCAAGGGATTTTGGATTAGGGATTTGAAAATCTGAAAACTTAGGGTTTAGGATCAAAAGTCAGATTTTGGGATTGTGGTTAGCAAAACAGATAGACTAGGGATAGATAGAATTACCTGGAAGAAGAATAGGAGGGGCACAAGAAGCAGGTAGAAGAAAGAGGGATTAAGGAAGAAGAAACATCACCATGAGAGAGAAAGAGGAAGAGAGAAGCTCCAAGAGGCTTTTCATTAATCAATAATCGAAGTTAAAAAAATTCGTGTTTAGGGCTTTAGCCCACTTAAATAAACAAATAAAGACATGAAAATACTAAAATACCCCTAAACTAAGCAAAAACGCGCAAATAACATAAGTGCGGGAAAGTTCGGGCACCTGAGCTGCCGCCCGAAGTCGTCCGAAAACCTCCAGAGAGGTTCAAGCGCTCGGAAGACAAAGTTCGGACGCCCGAAGGCTTTGGTCGAGCGCCCGATCGAGCACCCAAAGACATCGGGCGCCCGAAATCTTCAGTTCTTCGGTCTTTTCTCATTTCTTCCTTCACATGTATCTTCCCTGAGTGGAGTCTTCTATGTGTCTGATCACATGTGGAGGGTCTTCAGCTCCTCAATAGTTGCCTATCCACAAGGACGGTGCTTGTGGTTGGCGTTTTCTTCGTTGGTACACCTTGAATGCTTTTGTGTCCGCATCAATTCCCCTCGGGTGAGAAAAACTCGACTCCGACGAGTTGAAACTGTTGTAATACCTCTGGAAACCCCCATCTCTCGTAGATACTATCCCATCATCCAAGATTTCCTCAATTTCTTCTTTATGGGTAATGGATGGAGGAAGGGGTGGAAGGGGTTAGGAAGCAAAATCAGAAAGAGGCCACGAAAGCGACGATGGATCAACAATGGGAGCATGGGAACGGACTAGATATTCCACATTAAAAGTTGGATTAATGCTCATTTCAGGTGGAAGGTCAATCCGATACGCGTTGGACCCAACTTTTTTAATATCTTGAATGGTCCAGTACTGCGCGCTTGTAACTTCTTAGCGACTCCTTGAGAGAATCGCTCTGGCCTTATTCGCACCATTACGTAGTCTCCTTCCTGAAATTCTTGCGCTCTACGATGAGAATCAGCTGAAATTTTATAGTCATCATTGCTCTTATTTATCCGCTGTCTAACATGTGTATGCAAATCATGAATATGGCGTGCAAATGCATCGGCTGATTCAGAAGACCTTTGGGTAACAGACATAGGTAAGAGATCTATGGGCATTCTAGGTTTGTAACCACTTACAATTTCAAAAGGACTTAACCCTGTAGATCTATTAACTGACCCATTATAAGCAAGTTCAGCAGTTGGTAAAATTAGGTCCCAAGTCTTGACATGTTCACCCACTAGACAACGTAGAAGATTTCCAAGACTACGGTTTACCACTTCAGTTTGACCATCTGTTTGTGGGTGGTAAGCAGTAAAGAATTGCAAACGAGTTCCCATAATGTGCCACAGTGTCTTCTAAAAATAGCTAGTAAATCGAACATCACGATTAGACACTATGGTTTTAGGTAACCCATGGAGACGCACCACACCATCAAAAAAGATACGAGCAACATGAGACGCATCCGATGTTTTCAAACATGAGAGGAAATGCGACATTTTAGAAAAACAGTCCACAACGACAAAAACGGAATCATGCTCTTTTATTGTCTTGGGAAGCCCAAGCACGAAGTCCATACTAATGTCCTGCCACGGAGCATGTGGTACTGGCAAGGGCGTATACAGCCCGGTATTTTGCTTTCTTTGCTTTGCCAGCTGACATATACGACACTGCCCTAAAACTTTGGCTACATCTCGCTTGAGACTTGGCCAATAGAAATGATCTTCTACGAGGGCAATGGTCTTATCACGACCAAAATGGCCAACTATCCCTCCTGAATGAAGCTCCCAAATGAGGAATTCACGAAGGGACATACGGGGAATACAAAGTCTGTCTCCCTTGAAAAGGAAACCATCTTTAAGAACATAGTTACCCATAATACGCTGGTCACTACAGAGCGACGCGTAAGTACCCCCAAAATCAGGACGTGAGGTATTCAGCTTTCAGTTGCTCAAATTCGACTACCTCTACACTCAATGAGTTGAGCAACGCCACTCTTCTACTAAGGGCAGCCGCTGGTTTGTTTTCAACCCCGGCCTTGTGTTTTAGAACAAACGAATATTCCTGAAGAAACGCTACCCATTTAGCATGCCTTGGGTTGAGTTTCTTCTGAGAATGCAAATATCTCAAAGCCTTATGGTCAGAAAACAAAACGAATTCCTGCGGTAGGAGATAGTGTCGCCAATGTCTCAGGGATTGCACTACCGCATAAAATTCTTTGTCGTAAGTGGAGTACTTTTGTTTTGCCTCATTCAGTTTCTCACTGAAATAGGCCACTGGGTGTCCTTCTTGACTCAACACTCCACCTATATCGACACCAGACACATCACATGCTACTTCAAAGACTTTAGAAAAGTCAGGTAGACACATGACAGGAGCTTCCACCATCTTACCCTTAATTTCTTTGAAAGCCTTGACTGCGGCTTTAGACCACACGAACTCTCCCTTTTTCATGCACTCGGTAATGGTAGCCATGATCGTGCTAAAACCCTTAATGAACCGACGATAAAAAGTTGATACGCTGTGAAAGCTTCGTACCTCATGAATGTTCCTCGGTTCAGGCCACTCAACTATGGCCCTGACCTTTTCAGGGTCTGCGCGCATCCCTTCAGATGACACTATGAATCCTAAGAACACAACTTGACTAGACATGAATGCACATTTCTTAAGATTAGCGTACAACTTTTCCTTCCTAAAGACGCTACAGACCTTCTTTAAATGTTCAAGATGTGATTCCTTAGTGGTACTATGAATGAGAATGTCGTCAAAGTATACCACTAGGAACTTTTCCATGAACGGCCTCAAAGCTTGTGTCATCACCCGCATGAAAGTACTGGGTGCGTTAGTCAAGCCGAAGGGCATGACCAACCTCATACAGCCCATCTTTTGTTTTAAACGCAGTCTTCCACTCATCTCCTGGGCATATACGGATTTGGTGATATCCACTCTTGAGGTCTATCTTAAAGAATATAGTGGACCTGGCCATCATGTCAAGCATATCATCAAGCCTAGGTATAGGGAACCTGTACTTGACTATAATTTTGTTTATGGCACAGCTATCCACACACATGCGCCACGTGCCGTCTTTCTTTGGCATCGACAATGCTGGCACAGCACACGGGCTCATACTCTCTTGGATGAAACCCTTTTGCAGAAGCTCATCAATCTGCTTCTTCAACTCTGCATGCTCTGCAGGGTTCATCCGATAGTGAGGAAGGTTTGGTAGAGTAGACCCTGGGACAAGATCAAGGACATGCTACATGTCCCTCATAGGTGGCAACTCATTTGGTAAATCTTTAGGAAATACATCACTGTATTCCTTCAGGACCGAGGTCACCTCACGGGGCAACTCTGATGGAACCTCAGGTGTAATCTTTCTAGCCACAAGGGCATACACCGTAGAATCCTCCCTGGCCTCTTTTTCGAATTCTCTTGCACTGATTATATGTAGAGACTTAGGCTTGGATTTCCCCACTCCTCCAGGCTCACTTGCCTTCTCATCCTTCTTCTTCCTTAGTGTGTTCTCAGGTGGCATGGCGTTAAGTTTGATCTTTTTACCGTTATGCATGAAGGTACACGCATTCGAACGGCCAGAGATCGTAACATCATTATCGAATAGCCACGGCCTACCTAGGATAACATGCCCCACATCTATAGGTAAGACATCACACCACAGGGACTCTTTGTACGACCCAAACTCGATGGGGACTAGACATTGATGGGTGACAGGAAGAGATGTCTTATCAACCCAAGAGACTTTATATGGGTCTGGATGAGGTGTGGATTTCAGTTTCAAGCGATCTAAGGTGTTAGTGGAAATCACATTCTGACAACTTCCACTGTCCACTATCACCTTACAATTCTTTTCACCACACTTGGCAATAGTGTAGAAGATAGTGCTTCGACGCCAGCCAACACTACTTCTAGACTTAGCTAGCACACACCTGACTACTGCAAGCGTTGCTTCTCCATCTACTTCTTCCTCATCAGTAAGTCCTCCTTCAGGATCATACTCTTCAACTTCATAATCACGCTGGTCATCTCCACCCTCGTGGGACTCGCCTATAACTAAGGCTTTCCCACGGCTCTTCGTAGGACACTGATTTGACATGTAGCCAAGATTGCCACACTCATAACATCTCACTTGGCTCATGTTACCAGGACCAGCACTAAGAACCCCTTTGCCCTTGTCCTCCCTAGGCTTAGGCAGAATGGTCGCCTGTGCCCTAGGTTGACTACCAATATTAGGTCTGGTCCCCTGGGAACTAGATCTAGCACTGGAGTCTCGGGACTCAAAACGACGGACGACAGGAGCCTTCAGGTATTGCTCGAACTCCTGCACGACTTGATATGCTTCGTCCAAGTCCGTTAAGGGCCGAGTCATAAGCTCGCGATGAAGATCCGCACGAAGGCCCGTCTTAAAACGCGAGAGCGTTACTTGAGGGTCTTCTTGGATAACACATCGCATCACATATTCTTCAAATTTAGCGATGTAGTCAGCGGCAGACATTGACCCTTGGCGTAAGGATTGCCATTGGTCAAGGAGCTTCTGACGGTATGAGAGAGGAAGGTACTTCTCCTTCAACTTCTCTTTCATCTCATACCAATGTGTGATAGGGGCTCTACCAACTCTTTCTATCTTACGCTCGGTATTGGTCCAAAAGAGCTTGGCTTGGCCCATAAGCTTCATCTTAGCAAACCGCATTTGACGGTTTTCTGACATGCCATACCACTCAAAGTAGTGGTCCATGTCAGCAACCCAGTCAAGGAATGCTTTGGGGTCCAAACGCCCATCAAAACTCGGAGCCTCCACTCTCACACTCTTCATCGCACACTCATCTGGATCATAGTGGTCTTGATGATCACATGTGGCTCGTGCCTCTCACACAATGCCACGACCTCTATCCTCACTACCCCCACTTGTGGCAACGCGTTCTTCAATGATTCCTCTCACTTGGGAGTGCGCATCATCCCCTACAGCGGGGTTTTCCTTTTGGGACGCCTCTAGTTGCTCGACCTTAGTCATGGTAGTGGTGATTTGGTTCTCAAGGCGGGCAAACTCACGCTTTTGACCTGCTTCTAGGGCGGTTATCTTTTGTATCAATTGAGCAAGTTGCTCAGATAACTGTTCGTTATTCATGGTAGGCTAAAGTCCGAAACCTCTACCTCTTCTCGTGGGCATACAATGAAGACTTGAACCAAACTCTACCTAATTAGACTACTAGGTGTTATGACTCACAAGATGAATGCGATGAATGCAACACTAATATGAATTGACACGATTAAATTAAACAGGAAACGACTCAAATCTGGAAATTTTCCAAGTTAGGAAACTTTCTAAAATTGGAAAGTTTATAAAATTGAAAACTTTCTAAATCTGGAACTTTCCTAAATTAAACCTAAAAATCAAAACCCTAATTTGATAACTCGATCTAGACAAACCATGCAAGCCTATTCTCTGATACCAAATTTGATGTAGGATGCCCTAATTATGATGCATGCTCATGAACACAATGAAATCAGCGGAATTGAAAGACAATAAAAATATAAAATCTAGCAGTAATCATCATGAACTAAGAAGATCACAAGGAACATGCAATGGAACGGGCCATTCATCACAACCATGAAGTATGAGATTCAAGTATCACTATGGTTGGATCCGGCGAGGTATGGAACCTCCCGACCTTGCATGGTTATAACCCAATCAATTAAGAAGAATCTCTAATCCAGGAAATCAAGGGATTTTGGATTAAGGATTTGAAAATCTAAAAACTTAGGGTTTAGGATCAAAAGTCAGATTTTGGGATTGTGGTTAGCAAAACAGATAAACTAGGGATAGATAGAATTACCTGGAAAAAGGATAGGAGGGGCACAACAAGCAGGTAGAAGAAAGAGGGATCAAGGAAGAAGAAAGCTCACCATGAGAGAGAAAGAGGAGGAGAGAAGCTCCAACAGGCTTTTCATTAATCAATAATCAAAGTTCAAAAAATTCGAGTTTAGGGCTTTAGCCCACTTAAATAAGCAAATAAAAACATGAAAATACTAAAATACCCCTAAACTAAGCAAAAACGCGCAAATAACATTAGTGCGGGAAAGTTCGGGCGCCCGAGCTGCCGCCCGAAATCGTCCGAAAACCTCCAGAGAGGTTCGAGCGCTCGGAAGACAAAGTTCGGGCGCCCGATCTGGCGCCCGAAGGCTATGGTCGGGCACCCGAAGACAGTGGTCAAAATCTTCAGTTCTTCGGTCTTTTCTCCTTTCTTCCTTCACATGTGTCTTCCCTGAGTGGGGTCTTCTATGTGTCTGATCACATGTGGAGGGTCTTCAGCTCCTCAATAGTCGCCTATCTAAGGATGGTGCTTGTGGTTGGCGCTTTCTTCGTTGGTACACCTTGAATGCTTTTGTGTCCGCATCATGTGGCGTATGTGTTTAATCTACGACGTCCATCCAATTTACCTAATTGTTTTAGGGTGTGAGCTAAAAAAAAAATAAGGCAGATCTAAATATCACATGGACCACATTGCAGGAAACAGTGGCAATGAACAACCACCATTAAAAACTTCTTGTAGGCTGCAAAAGTTTTGGATCAAGCTGATCTTTGCTTTTTTCTAAAAATACACGTCTCTGTGTCCTTTTCAACAAGTTTGATGGAAAGCAAACATTATGGGGAGTATTACGCTGGGTCCTAGGAAGTTTTTAACAGTAGGAGTTCAATCAGCACTGCTTCCTATTATATGGTCAAGCTGAGATTTGGATGTGCTTAATTTTTGGGTTCATGGCCTAAAAGGAGCCTGCAAAACGGATGGACAACATGGATATACAATACATACATCAAGGTGTGGCCCATGGTAAGGGCCGTACCATGTTAGGTGAGGCTGCCGCACCTATTCTGAAACGTCTAACCAGCAGCAAAGACGGACGCAAATTACCTTTGCTCCCAGGACTTCTTGTAATCAGAGTTGTGTGAGCCCACAGAGATCTTTGTAAAACATCCACTCCATTCATCAGTTTTGCAAGACAACAAAAGGACGGGAATAGAAAATTAGAAAGATCCAGAACTCGCGTGGGATAGACCACATGAAACAATGGGGATTGGACACTCACCGATCGAAACTTTGTGGGGGTCACAGAAGTTTTGTATGAGGATGATATTTGTGCCGTTAGTTTGTTTGAGTGGTAATGACCCTATGAATGGTTGGGATAGCCTATAAATATCATGGTCTGCTCCAGGAAGGTTTCAACAGTGGACGTTTCCGTTCCCGTTGTTTAATGTGGTGTGGCTCACATGAGTTTTTAATATGTTTGATTTTTAGAATATTATCCTATTGTGGCCTTGCAAAACTGGTGGATGGAGTGGATTTATGACGGGAATATCTGTGGGTCCCACATCATTTTCCAACTGCATGAACTTCCTGTGCTAGGAGAACAGGTAATCCGGATCGGGCAAAGTGGTGCCTTAACCTAAATTGAATACGGTGCTTTGTGAGCCCCACTATGATGCATGTGTTTAATCCACACACATCTATTGATTTTTCCATATCATTTTTGTGCATGAGCCCAAAAATGTGGCAGATCTAAGTCTCAGGTAGACCATATTGCATGAAATGGTGGTTGATGAATGCGCACCATTAAAAATTTCTAGTGGGATACAAAATTAGGATCAAGCTGATTTTTTTTTCTTTTTTTTTTTTTCTTTTTTAACTTCATCCATGTATGTGTGATGTAATCAATAGGTTGGATGGCAAATAAACATTATGGTGGGCATTAAGGTGGGCCCTAGGAAATTTTTAATGGTGGTCGTTCATTCACCATTGTTTCCTATGACGTGGTCCACCTTAGATTTGGATCTACATTATTTTTTGGCTCATGACCTGAAATGATTTGGAAAATGGATGGATTGCATGGATACATCATGGTAGGTCCCACAGAACACTCACCAATAATCAAGTCAATGCAATGGTGCAAACGGCATTTACATCTAGCATGTGCATTTTTGTCATTTTAGAAAAAAAAAAAAAAAAACTCAATTCTGTAAACTAACGGACATCAGAGAAGCCCAACAGAAGGTACCCATTTGACAACAACTTGATTAATGAGGTAGCTTAATGAAAAGCTAATTTAAAAAGGTACCTAGATGTAAATACCATATTAATGAGGTACTATTTTGTAAAATTCCCTTAAATCTATATTACTTAATCTTTGCCCTATTTTTCCTATCAGTTTAGGTTGCATTTGGTGGAACCAATTATTTTGAAATTTCATGATATTTCATTATTGATTTGTCTAATTTGGTGCAAAATATCATGAAATTTCATGATGTTTGGTGCAACCGAATGCAGCCTTAACTAAAAATGTAGGAGCAACATGTAACTTGGTTACAAACTAGATCACTTACTCTTCATGCTTCTGAGGGGTGAACACTACACTACACACTATTCGCCATTTAAAACAATAGTTTTGAGTTGAGTCTCCCAGTTTTAGAAGTATGGTGTGGGATTAAGCAACCTCTATGTATAATATGACGTATAAACATGCATGTTTAAGTGAAATTCACCCCGATCTCCAAGTGCCTCACCCAATTTTAGCTGTTGGACCCAAAAATCAGCCTGGTCTGTTATTTAGGTGGGCCATACAAAGGGAAACAATTTGGAGAGGGACGCCCACCCTTGATCTTTTGGGGCCCACCATGATGATTGTATGAAATCCACTCCAAATGTTAGATATCAAGCTAAAATTTAGGCCTTTGGACTAAAAGAAGGCCCATCCGTGATTCAGGTGGGCCACACAAAAGGAAACAATTTGGAGGGTGGTCTTTGCCCCATTTACTGTCTCCAATCATGTGATCTGCCTAAATCATGGATCAAGCTGATTTTTGGGCCCTACTACTAAAATGGGGTAACACACCTAGTGATCGAGGTGGATTTCACAAACATTATGGTGGGCCACGTGCGAGAATTTGTAGAATCCATCTAATGCATGCTTAAAAAATGACATGGTTTCACTCCATTTGCCAAACATAATTTCTTTTTTCCACTAGATTCATCTAAACAGTGCCAAATACAACTAAGGATTCCTATTCACATGGATTCCATGGTAATTGTTATTTGGATTCCAATTCATACCAAATACATCAAGCCAAATGACCCCTTGTGGAATAGTTTGGATAGCTAATAAACATTACCCTCACGAAGATTTAAATGGTGAGCGTCTCCATGCCCACTATTTCCTTCATTTTGGCCCACTTGAGTTTTAGATCAGCATATTTTAGGCTAACATCCTAACATGAGCTGGCGCAAATGATAGATTGAGTGGATGTCACACACATGACATTGGGTCCAAAAAAGGGCAAATCTATCTTTTGGTTCTCTTTATAAAGAATGAGGGCAAAAATGTCATTTGCATGCCTTAAAGGTCAAAAGTTAATGGCAGTTTCCTTTTTCGTCATTGTTCCATGATAGAAACTCGAGTTCATTTTGCCATGTGTGGAAAAGGCAAGGATTTACTTAGAAATAGTCATGACAGTGGTTTCTATGGAAATGGCCCCAGAAGGGCTGTAATGTGAAAAACCCTAGGTGATATTAATCTCCTTTTTCTTTTAGACCAAATGGCTCTTGTGGTTAAAACCAGTGTTCCCAGTATCGGCATCGTGTTACGTTTCGCACCCTTGGGATACAAATACATATCGCGTATCGCTAGGGATATATCGGTTGTATCGGGTAATGTATCGCACTTTTTGGGAAACATCGGGAAACATTAGGAAATTGATTGAATTTTTCAATGAAACTTCAGGAATTGTTAAAATGGACCTTAATACATACATTTAAATCATAATATGTAAAAAAACAAAAAAAAAAAAGTCCACATAATGGAGTTACTTTGTAAAAGGATCCTAAGCTATGCGCTATCTGACTAAACTGATGCAACTATTGTTTAAATTGATTCCATAAGATATATAAATGTAAGAAGACGTTAATGAAAACACAACCAATTCATTGACAAAGTAAAACAAGCAAGAGAGTTGAGAAATATACATATGGATGATGCAACTAACTGCTGCCTAGACCCACAGGGTTGCGCGGTGGCTCGTAATCATCGTCTCCATCTCGATGGGGTTGGAAATATTACTGCTGCTCCACAAATCGACAGCATTGTGCCCAGGTCATAGTAGAATGGTACCAGCTAAGATACTCCTTGACATAACGCTGGTACTCATCATCTCTGAACTGAACCAGTACACTCATCCGTGGGTACTGTGTAATCGTAACAGTTTAGTAGAATGAAACTCGAGCTCCCCTCCCATATTCACTTGTATGGATGCATACAATGATCCCATTGATGGATACACCTCATTATCGATCGTCCTCAATACGCTATGTATGGGCTCGATAATGGCTAATATATTGCGCACACGTTCCCAAAATGAATGATTCAACACAAGCTCCAAACGCGCAATCCTCTCCTCTAGACGCTGGGGGGGGGTGCGCTTTGGTATCCTCCAAATGCAGTTTTGACTATCCTCTATCCTAGTTCAATGCAATGCAAGCTTTAGATCTATATGGGGACTCAACAAAACCTAGAAAATGGCTAATTAGACTCAACAAAATATGACCCCTTCGTAGAGTCGGTATGCGGCGTGCCCCTGCCCGAGGTTTGGGGCGGAGCGCCCGAAAGCCCTACAATTTTATTTTATTTTTTTAGAGAGGAGAAATTAGAAGAAAATCGAACAAAAAATCATTTTTTTCCATAAATGGGGGACTCTTGTGCGGCTGGACGATATCGTCCAGGTATCGTCGATATTTACACCCATTCCACAATATTTTGCCGATATCTCAGTCGATATCGATATATCATGCGATATTTGCAATATCGGCCAATTATATCATTGATATGTTGGAACTAGACAATTTTTTTGTTGTTCCAGGGCTGTTTCGTGTCAATGACCTGCAATATCGATAGTATCGGCCGATATTATCAATATTACAAACACTAGTTAAAACTAGAAAATAGTTAGCATCGAAGCCCAACTTTCAGACCATTTCAGAAGTTAATCTGGTTATTAGCTTATGAATGATTAGTTTGAAGACGCTCTGCTGCATGTACTACTTGCACGATATGCTTGCCAATATAGATTAGTCTGTCAAGTTGGCCCACACTAAATTTGGTTAGTACTACCAGAAATTCAAATGGAAATAGTTTTACTCAAGGTACTCTCTCAATGTTTTTTTTTGTTTTTTCTCGTGGATTTGACAGGTCCGCAATACCGGTAGTTGGATGGAAATTGGTAACAGTATCAGCCATTTTGGAATCATGAGTGCCCAAGTTGTGTTTGTGCTGCTGCTCTTTGCCCTTACAAATATATACACGAAAGATATCCAAGTCAGATCACCGAAGTCATCCTCCCGGAAAGCAATATAGTGGTGAACTGGAGTTTGAAAGTTCCACCACCAGAGACGACATGTTTCCATTTGGGCTATGGATGGTTTGGATTTCTTTGTTCCAGTTGCGTATATGAACATCGAGGTTTTTCTTCCTTTCTTCTTCTGCTTTTTCCTTTTTCTTTTGATAGATATGAACAATTGAAGTGCAACATTGTGGCCCAATTTTGACTCAAGCTTTCTAATCCTTGTAATGCCGTAATTTCTTGTGGACTTTTTATTTTCTGTTCCTTTAAACATCCTTTGCCTCTTTATAACATTAGGTCTTGGGTTCCTTACCAGTTTACCTATTAAAAATTTTCTGCTAGAACATTCATCAACATGCAAGAACATGAGCCGATGACACAAAATCCAAGACTGCACAAGAACTGAGTTTTCCATTAGTTGGGAATACACTTTTCAGATATGCTGCCCCTAAAGTCAGGCCATCTCAATCCGCAGGTGTGTCACATTACACATTAAATCCATGGCCAAAAGTTGTTTTAACACTCAGTTTACCATATAAATTAGGCCCACCTGAGGAGTGAAACAGCCTTTTTTATGTGGCATAAGATCTAAGCTTTGTTTCCAACCGGATGGAAGTGCGTGACCGTAGATGACTAGACCTCCACACACTTGTAATTAGCTAACGTCGATCATGTTATACCTCTCCAAACTCACTAAGATGGAAATTTGGTATTTTATTTATTTTTGTCCCACTTTCCTTCCATTTGTGACTAGTAGCATCGATGGATTGTGGAGGCATTTGACAACCTTGGATTATACAATGTACATGCGATTTAACTTACAACCTAGTTAGGTGACAGGGAAACCATGAAGATACGTAAATACACATTTTCTTATTCACCCCACGTACGTAACAATCTGGCACATGAACAAGATCTAAGCATTCATCACACGTGTCCCACATTGCAGATTGTTTTGGCAAAAAATAGGCAGGTCCACTCATCATTTGGTGCTGAAAGGAAAGATTGAAAGAAATTGACCAATGGTCCATATAAATGGACTCGCAACTGGTGGGCCATGGAATTATACATGACTCCCCTATATGATGAATGGCTTGCAGCACACACGTTTGTCATGTTGGCATGTACAGGTAAAGTGTACTTTTTTACTTGATTTTGGTCGTATGCTATTCATAGATGCAAGATCTTAGTGAGAAATGTTCGGGTAAACACAAAGCAGCCCGTAGTTGTATTGGGACACTTGGACAATCTGATCAATTCATCTAGATTGTCCATTGGGCCCAATATAGGTTTCTTGGGCTACCATGAAAATATTGCACCAATTTGAAAATTGTAACCAGCTGATCATTAGCATTTAATATGGATGATGGAGATCGTTTAGACAATATAGGTACAATCAACAACTTGATCAATGTAATTGCCAGGGCCCACCATATATTTCTATGATTCTAAAGAGCCACTTTGTTGTTAGGCAATTCCAACTATCCATCCATGGCCCGGAAAAACGACGCTTCAGATCGACCGATTAGACTATCCAAATGACAGATACAACCAGGAGCACTATAACTATAGTGCTCTGAGAGCACTGGAGCATTTCTCATCATTAAGAGTAGCTTTTGGACTAAAACAACAAAACAAAAAAAAGAAGAAAAAAATAAGAACGTATTTTGGTAATTTCCCTGTGAAGGGGAGCATGTTGCTCGGCAGGTACTGTATAGCTGAAATTCATTATTCTAGAATAGTAGGGCATTTCTTAACTAGAAATTCTAATTAGTTAGCTGTTATTTCTATCAATGATGAATCTTTCTACAACTTTTTATGGGGAAATATATGATTCTCCAGCTATGGATATTTACAGTTTGTGCAAGTGGCACTAACGGTTTAAGTGATCTAAACTGCTCAACTTATGAAACCCTCTCCCTTAGCATAAGTTAGGATTGTGCTCCATGACAAGGGGACTCAAGCACAGAGCTGGGCTTACTTGTCAAAGCAAGTACACTTAATCAAGTTAAGGGCCCATTAGGATGCACTTTGCAATTAAAAGGGGTTTTGTTTCCAGTGGGGGGTTTCGGGCTTGCTTTCTGGGCGACTCAATGAAAATTGATAGGATTAGTTTCCGTAAAGTAAGCATTTTAGCACCTATTTTGTCAAGCGGAACAGTGAAACAAGGGTTTGCAGAGTGCATCCAAATAAAACACCAAAAACCCTGATTTGGGTCAAAAGGTGGTTATGCCTAAAATTCCCTTTCAAAGGATCATTGCAGAAACTAGATTGGAACCCAGGTTTCATCGGTAACTTGTTGTTTGGTTGAAAATGGTGCAATCCAGATTGTGTTCCAACAGTTGCTTGTAGCATGGCCCACTTGGGCTTCAGATCCACCTGAGAACCTTACCCCTGACCTATTATAGTCTCGCAAGACGGATGGCCAGGTTGGATGGCAAATAAACATTATAGTGGGCCCTAGGAGGTTTTTAATGGTGGACGTTCAATCAACACTGTTTTCCTATGGTGTGGCCCTTTGAGATTTAGATCTGCCTCATTTTTTGTCCAATGCCCTTAATTGAGATTTCAAAACTAATGGACCTTGGAGATATAAAACATATACAGTATAGATGTACAAAGCATACATGGAGGTGGTGACGCTCACTTCTGCCTCTTTTCTGTTCCGTAGAAACAGTCGCCCACACTGTTTCCACTACTCCCGGTTCCACTCAATTTAAGTTTCCAGACAGAATCCTCTTTCGCTGGAACTTGCCACCAAACACCCCAGTTAAAATTGGATTATGCCGGAAACGAGTTTTCAGATGCCAACCAAATGGGCCCTAAGGGCCGTTCGGAGGCCTGTTTGGATGGAGCTTTTGTAAAACTCCTTTTCCTGCTTAAGTGATGTTCTTGCCTACTTGGCGAGTCAGCTTTTTCATATGGGCCCTAAATACTTGATTGCTACAGACCCGGCCAGTTTTCATTCCCTTGTCACGAGGTACACGCTAATAATCATCATGAGTATAAATGATAAATGACTTCTACATTAATAGTGGGTTGACAACCATAATTGTGCAAGTCATCCTTGCTTGGTAGGACTGTCAATGGACTGTGCCAGCCAGCTTTATGTGGGCTTGGCTGTCACACTACATCCAAAGGATCAACTAGAGCCTAAAAGACAAGTCTGCTTATTAATTGTGCCAAGCTTGGGCCATGCATTTTATTAGAACAAATTGCAGTCAATTTCATGGAAGGTATGTTGAGGCATAGAAAAATGCAAAGGAGAAAGAAGAAAACTTGAAAGAAATGAAGAAAAATTAGAAGAAAAAGTTACTAAAGACAGACCTTTTATGTGTCTTGCATAAAAGGTGTTTTACGCGGGGGTCCTTTACGCGAGATATGCTCCAGAGGTATAAAGGGGAGCCTTGTGCATCTCTTTCTTCCCGAGTTAAACACACAAGTTGCGATCCCCAGGAATCGAAGAAGAATGACAAGAAAACTTTGTCGAAATAAAGAATTGAAGATCGAAGAGAAGTTTTTGAAGAAACTTGTAAAGTGTTTATGTGACTCGCGTAAGCACTCTGACTTTTACGTGGGTCGCGTGGAAGCTCTATGAAGTGTAGAATTTCAGCATTTTGTCACATTTTGTTAAAGATGTCGGGATTGTATCCTTGTGATTTCACTCCCGTTCCCCTTTTAAAAGTCAAGAGTCTTAAAGAATCAAGCTAGATTAAAGCCGCAATGCGAGAGAGAGAGAGAGAGAGAGAGAGAGAGAGAGAGAGCAATATCAGCTCGAGAACTCACTTAACTATTTCTCTATCATTGTTGGCAAAATGAAAGAAGAACATGGTGAAACTCTGTCAAAATTTATAAGTTCATATTGTATTTGTATCTATGCATATTCTATTTTAAAATCAAGGAATGTATCAATGGAATGTAAAAGAACCCCTAAACAATGAATAAGAATGATGAATATTTCTCCATTTAGCATGTTAGGTGCTGGAATACTGCTCTTTCTCCCATATCTATCAAATAACATTTTGTTGTGTAAACGTGAATAAAATGGCAACTCTACTGGGGAACTAGTTTAGTATTCTAATACTGACTACGCTAAAAGAGAGACATTTAGTATAATAAGGCGTTATCCAAGCATCAAAATGACGACTCTCAATTACAGCATTTCACCCTTCATCTCTAGAATAGAATATCATACGAATCATTCAGAATAATTCATTTGTTTTTGTGTAATCACAGGTATACTGCTCGGAAAAAAAAAAAAAAAAAAGAACTTGTAATGGCTTTCACAACTAGCAAAGCAATCTTCCGCTTCATGCTCGGAGGATTTACTGTCACTTACGATAGTCAAAGTGTCACAAGCAAAGATAAGAGAAAGGATAACATGAATGAGACAATTGTGGCTACAACAGGGGTGATATCAGCTTCACCAATTGCTAAAAGCACAGACAATGGATGAACGAATGTACTGCCAAAGAAGAGAAATAACAACACCCTTCAAAGCTTTAGCAAAGACTGTATTAAAGAGCTCTCGCTCTGAAATATCACGAAGACCCATACTCGAAGTGTTGCTAGACGTAACCCAACCACGGCTCCACCAGCACTGTACCCAAGAGCTGCGGAAGTATCCTTTACCACTAAGGATTTTTTTTTTCGCACTTCTTGTCTCTCCTGTTGTACAAGTATGAAGAGATAAGGCTGTTATGTTATACGGGTCTTCCCCCATAGTGCTATCAATAATGAATCCAGTCGGAAGTACACCAACAAGAGTGACGTGCTTTAAATACATAAACTCCTCACGGTCTAACAACCCTGATCAAGTAGTGGTTCAGTTTCATTCACTTCTCCGACCATAACATCATCATCACCAACAAAATCATCAAGCGAAGAGGTTACTGTCCTTGTAGCTGAAACTAGCTAAACCGATCATTCTATGAAAGAACGCTTAGAAGAAACTCATCATGGAAGAGTGCAGAACTATGCGAGAGGCCTTAGTAATAATAGCTTGAGCAGCACCCTAGAACGCTGCTCCTACTATGGCTTCTATAAAGAATGTGGAACATCTAGTTGAGGGATCGCAACCACCCAGGATCATATCACATGGGTTGGCCCTAGCACTCATTTGAGATAAGGCAAATGATCGCCAAAACCATCCGTTTAGAAGGAGAAAGAAGCCAAAGAGACAGATTTCACAAATGACGTAACGTACTATCAAGAAAACTATTAAAGGCGGTAAACCCAAACTTGGTTCAAACTGTACAACGGTTCAAACAGTAATCTCTGCTACACCAATTAGCTGAAAAGGTTGATGACAAAGGGACAATGGTGAAGACCCGGAGAAGGGAGACCCGATTCTCTCTCGCGAAAAGACATGTGCTGCTAAGAGCAGTAAAAAGACCAATTATGTGAAACATCATATAAAAGAATCCCGCATTGGAGTCGTCATCGTTACTCTTTTCAAGAGAAACCGAAGTTCACTCCACTTCACAAGAATGCCCTGCATTCTCAATTATAATAGGCAACACGTCCGCAACAATCTTCCTGGACAGACAAAAGGAGAAAGGGAAGGTTATGGTGATGATTGAGCCTTCTTTCATAATGTCATCGATAGTCGGCCCAACGTAAACTTCTACATCAAAACAGAGTTGGTTACTTCCCCAAAACGGCAATGCGTCAATTCCAGGTCGAGTAACGACTTGTTCTCATTCACATTACCAATGATGGTGTATTCATCCCCACAGTAGTAAGCCAGATGTAGAACGAATGAGCAACAGTCAATACGACCGACATTAATCAAGCCAATCTACCTTTAATAGATAAATGTCTGGCAAAGATAGTGCAAAGCAAACTATATTAGTGAAAGAATGCAAGATCATTTAAGATGCATTAGCAATAATAATCCGCAACGCGACTATGACTACAATCCCAAATGATAGCCATTATGAACAAGAAGAGTCCACAATCTAAAAGATTGCATAGCCATAAAAGAACGAGCATCACAAGTTCGCATCTATCGCCATTTAAGCTATAATGCAAGAAGAAATTAGGTTCGGGGCATCACTGATGAACGAAGCCTTCAGAAGGAATTCAACAGCTCCGTTCCCGGAATATGTTTGTACGTGGGGGCAGATGTGAGATGCCATCATGACAAATTTTTTTCCTTTAGAAAGCAGACAGAAAAATTCTCCTATAAAGATTATAGTTGGAAAGATGTAAGTTACACATATATGGAATCATTCAGCTCTGCATATTTGGAATCATTCGTCAGTGCATGAAAGGAATCATTTAGCTCCGCATATATAGAATCATTCGTCGGTGTATGAAATGAATCATTCAGCTCTGCATATATGGAATCATTCGTCATCACATGTCTTATAAAGAATCATTCAAGCACTGTGTATTGCACAAGGAATCATTTGCATCGCGTATGGAACTATTCATCACTTCGTATTTGACATAAAATCATTTTTCAATCCATGTTATGAGTCAAGATTATTCTTTAAGTTTGAATTATTCCTTCAATCTATATTCGCAGCAGGAGAATTCTTCAACCAATATCATAAGGTAAGAGTTATTTGTCGATCTATATTGGTAGAGGAATTGCTCCTCATCCTATATCACGAGATGGGATCATTCTTCAATCTATATCGACAACGAGATTATTCTCCGACCTATATTATGGAGCAGGATTATCCTCCAATTTATATATATTAAAAGGAAATTATTCTTCAGTTTACATCTCAAATTTGGATAGTCTTCGAATTGTATTGATCTTCAGCTCCTATCAGCAAGAGAGATATCCTCCAATCTATATTATAAGGGGTCATTAGTCACCTGGTGTTCCTAAAGGAATTATTCTTCAGATGATGTTATGATGGATTTGCCAAAGAAGAAAGTCAAAGTAGCAGAGGGGAAAGCCCGACCGAAATATCACTGCAATTAAAACAAGAAAGAGAAAGTCTTATTTTGTTGCCAAGAGTATGAGACATTCAAAAAAGCTTCCTCTAGTAATGTCATTAACAGAGCTAATGGAAGCCTCTTGTAGACGAATTATACAATGCCTGCACCTCAATTGAAAAAAGAATAAAGAAGTTATCAACAAAGAGACATTGAGACAGTAATCAACGAGTTAAAAGATCATAAAGACTGTGGGTTTTAAATGAGAGGAACCCGCGGAGCTAAATCATGGAATAAATATACAAGTCCTAAGTGTTGTCCATGGAAAGAGATGTAAGAAGCTTTGTGCTTTGGGGGCATCTTCCAAGTTGGTACATACTTAGCGGCTAACTCAGAAGGATTTATGGACGATTTAACAAGAAATATTATCCCTTAAAAAGGAGACGAATTTCTCAGCCAAGAATTTCCCCAATCAAAAGGGGCAGAGGATTGATAAAGACGTAAATTTCAGGTAATTCAAGAAGTGATATCTTAATAAGAGCAAAGAGCTTCGCTTGATTTTCAGTCTTGCAAATTGTATGAAGGACAATTATCGCTAATTATCCAAGGAACAGCCTACATTGATAAATCGCAAAAAATAAATATGGAAATGCCCAATTCAGAACCAACAGTAACAATGAACTGGTCTCAATATTTCCAAGAAGAAACAACTGATTAGATAGATTCAAAAGTTTACTAGAGGAAGTGAAGCATCTCAGTGGATCCCTAATATTGCGCCCATTAAGAAAAGATGGGCAGATGCAAATGCAAGTTTGCAATGATAAAATTTTGGTATTAATATGCCGCCGGCTCTATTTCATTCATATATTTTAGGTTATCTGATATACGACCATGGATGAAACTTTACAACAATGCGTTCATTATAAGTGAAACCCAAATACAAAACCCTGGATAACAGTGATTATCATGCCTACAGGGGACTGGTCTATTGCTACAATCCGAAGATTGCACACCCAAGTGTAGGTAGCGAAGTAGTAAAATACTCGGTGAGACCGAGGTTGAACCACAGGAATTGAGGTTAAGAAACTTAGAGGAATTAGTTTATTTGAGAGAGACGAAATCTGATTTTATTCACAAGAGTGGAGCAAATTGTGTGTGATGAAAGATAAAAATAGAAAAAGGGGCTAAGGCATTAGGGATCCACCTTTGAGTAATTCACAAGGCTTGATTCATTGGTCCAATTACAACTCAATTAGAACCGAATAAAGATTTGTTCCAATCGGAAGATAAAACGGTTAAACCACTTGCATATTTCATAAAAGATGGTGATCTGAACCGATTGATTTGACCATAAAGCACTCGTTAGTTGATAATAGGGAATTCCAAGCATCCATTATGCCCAGAGTCGACAATGGATCAAAGAATTATACAGATCAATAACTTTGCCAAAAAACCAATCGATAAGATCACAATTCATACGACCAAATGCATACTTACAATATAGGAGGCTTTAATTGATCGATCCAACCGTTGAAATACGTCAATCGATCACAGGGAATCCAAAGCATCTAATATCCTCGGAGTTTACAATGGATCAAGGAATTTTACAGATCGATGACTTTACCTACACTAGCTCGATGACCGTAGGGAATCCAAAGCATCCATCGTGCCCGGAGTCGATCAACGATGGATCAAAGGACTTTATCGATCATGAACTAGCTAATTAGTGTGCAAGGGATCCCAAGCATCCAACGTGCCCGGAGTCGACGATGGATCAAGGGGTTTGCACAACAATAGCGTTTGCCGAGGTGGATAACCAAACCAATCAACCAAAGAGAACTCCAACATTCAAGCACAATTGTTGAACAAAAAGAACCGTAGCTTGCAAATTTCTTCAAAGGCTTCACCCCTAGCCTTAGCTAGAGGTTTAGCCAAGCATGCTATAATGGAAGATAAATTCTCTACAAAGAAAATTCTACGCTACTCTACTCTAAGAAAGAAAAGGAAAAGAAAGAAAACTAAAGAAGAGAGGATTTTAGATTGTGGGATGATTGAAATGGGTGAGAGGAGTGCTCCTTTTATAGCCTCTTGAGAAGTTTATGTGGCACTCTAAGCCTAAGTGACACTCCAAGCCTAAAGCAAATTTTTCTCTAGGTTTGGGCTTAGAGTGAGGCTTGGGATGACATGTGGCACTCCAAACCTATGTGGTATGGAAAGGACTCCAAGCTTAGAAGTGATTTTTCTTTAGGTTTGGGCTTGGAGTTAGGCTTGGAGTGGTGAGGTGGCATGATAGCCTTACACGTGTGTGGAGAGAGAGAGAATGAGAGAGAGAGAGAGAGAGAGAGAGATTTTCTCTTGTTTGCAAATGTCTGGGGGAGAAGAGCTCCCTTGAGTTTGTACGAGCAAGGGTGGAGATGGGGTCTCCATCAGCTGCTTTTGGACATTGGGATGGAGAGAAGCTCCTCCATCGTTGCTCTGACTATGGTGGATGATGGTTGCTGCAGGATGAATGGTTGATTGGAGGGTCGAGCTCAGCTGTGGAGGCCACTGCCTGAATGGATGCTGGACTTAACAGCTTCTTCATGGACGTGCAGACGTCCTCATCTGCAGGAAGTTGGAGTGGATGGACTGCTTGGAGTTGTACACATGCTGGACGATGGTTGTGTGGAGTGAATGGTGGCCTGGACGGTCTGATAGGCCCACTTGCTGTTGCTGGAAATGGAGATGGGATCTCCTTGTTGCACCGCCCATCATATGATTAGGGCCACCTGCTGTTCTGATTCAGTTGGAGATGGACGGCTGAGATGATCTCCATGGATAAGTGGGCCGTTCAGATGTTGCTGTTGAAGGTGGGGTCCACTTCATCTGGATGGATGGTGATGATGAGGATGGTGAAAGTCCTAAGACACCTTGGCTGCCAACGTATGGTGTTGGCGTGGCTTGAAGATGGACGCTGGATGGTGCTATGAGGGCTAGAATCGTTCAGCCTCTGTTGTACGTGGGGATGCTCCTGACCGTTGATGAAGATGGTGACATCCACCATTGATTCTACACATCCAAGAGTGTGGAGATGTCCATACATGGTGGAAATTGGAATTTGGATTGTAGATCAGCCATGCTGGCACGTGTTGATGGAAGATGATGGGGTGAACCAGCTATTGGACTTTGGATGGGCGGTGGATGAATGGTCCATCTTGTGGAGTTGCAAGTGTGGTGTGGACGGTGAGGTTTTGTTCATCTGGACATCAGATGGAGGGCTGAAGTTGTCCTTCTCTTCTGGATGATCGTGTGATGGCCCACCTTGCTGAATTGGATGGTGATGATGGATGTGACCTCCATGGCTGAAGTGAGTGGACGACTGAGATTTGACGGCCTCCAGCCATGGACAGTGATGACGATGCTAGAGATGGAAGCTCCACCTTGCGCATACGTGTAGGAGCTGAGCGGCCACTTGATGATAGGCCGAGCTTTGGACGTTGCAGATGCATTGGATGTTCTACGTTGGGATGGTCCACCTATTGGATGGTTGGAAGCTGATTTGCTGGCCGATCACCTTGATGGGCGTGATGGACTGTGGAATGATGGTGATGAGGACATCCAACCCTTGTTGCACATGGACGGACGGTGAATTGATTGATGGTAGTGCGGTCCACTTTGGACGGCTGTGATGGGCTGTTGAGCGTCCAACAGTTTGGACGTTTGAGATGATCTCTTCTTGCCCCATCCTTGCAAGTCTAAAAGCTGACTGTTGGAAAGTGGGGTCCACTATAGCTGATCTGATGCTCATGAAAGTGTGGCCCGCCTTGATGCATTGTTGGTCCCTCATGTGGACATCCAATCTTGACCGTCCAAACTTATATGATCGCCTAATCATAACCATCATACACAACCTGGATTTTCAAATGAACGGTTGTGATGCGGTCCACCATAGAACATGATCCATCCTTTGATCTTTACGATCTGATTTCCTTCCAGGCTGCCCTGATGGTTGATCTTGCTTTCTTTTGGGCCTTTAAACGCCCTGATTAGCTCAGATCTTGCCCAACCTCTCTTGAATGCCTGAACATTGAAAATTCGCCTAATGAGGGATAATTAACCGAAAAAACAATGATAATACCCTTAACAGCCAGGGTTAATTATACAATATTAGGTACTTATCATCTATACAGACTATGAAGAACATATACAAAATTACCCAATTTGGGTCGGAGGCGAATTCAGAAGCAACTCGCCCTTGCGAGAATTATGTCAACACGTGGGGCCTACACCATTCAGAATCGATTAGTGCCCTACCCATCGAAAACAGTTTCTACAAACATAGCCTGATGATGTCTAGAGTCGTAGTAGGTCTTCTAGAGGTCACCGTCTCGGAGATAGGTATTGACCTAAAGTTGTACCGCTTGATCAAATGCTCATCGGTCATCGTGACCAGAACTGAAACGAAATAGGACATAAGAACTTAAATGAAATGGGACATAGATACTTGACTCTTCGAGATGGTGTGGTCCAGATGCTTGACACATTCAGAAGACTCCCTTTTTGAAAGACATAGTCTCCTGCAGATATGGTCTTTTACCTGTTAGTCAAAGTTTATCTATATAATGAGTTTAAAAGGCATGTGTCAAATCACCGCCTGGAATATAAGGTGGAATACGTGATGTTGTCAGCTTTATTAATCCTCTGTCTTCATGTAGACGTAGGTATATTTTAGTAGCAACAAATTATTTGTTTTCCAAATTAATGGAAGGCATCGCGCTACGCAATGCCTGAAGAAAAGACGTGATAAATTTTATTTGGCAGACAAATATATAAATCAGCAAGGAGTTCCGTAGAAAATGATCACTAACAACGACACTCCATTCAAAAGCAAGGATATGAAAAAGTTATGTCAAAAGTTCAGAATCAAGAACTTCTCCGCAACGCATTGTTATCCAATAACAAACGAATTAGCAAAGACTTTCAATAAGATAGTCAGAATCTTGAAAAAACTATAGGAAGCTTTATGAGCTTACCAGACAACTTATAATATAGTGATGAAATGCCAACAAGGCCAACAAAGTTAGAAGATCTTGATGAAAGTGGCTAAGTAACACGGCAATGCTTGGAATAATATCAACTACAGATAGTAACGGTCTGTGACAAGAAAGTCAAGCATTGACCATTCAAGAAAGGAATAGTAATAATGCTCAAATGACCTATAGTGATTACATACAAGGCCGAGGGAAAATTGGACCTTAAATGGAAAGGTTTGTATATTATTTCAGAGGCTTACTCCAATAGAGCTCACCAAATAGAATATCAAAGAAGATCAAGAATGGACACATGTACGAAAATGCTCCCCGTGAACATACCTCTATTACTCCATTCGCCAACCTGCCGAAGAATATACTTTATGACAGTATAGGTAGCAAATTATATATAAATCCTGCAAATATGTAGGTCGCGGTGAGCTCCTCAAGAGGGCCAACCACGCGTAAATCTTATAATTGCCGATGATACGCCAACAAAAACCCTATGAGCCAACTGAGAGCTTTGTGGGCAATAACCCTATGATTTGACTAAGAGCTCTACAAGCCAAGGCAGTAGAGAGAACAACCCTATGGGTCGACTGAGAGCTCTATGGGCGAACCTCATGTGTGAGACATGTTGTCTCTGCCAGTCAGGTAATGCAGCTCGAAGGCTGAGGCTAAGAAAAAGACCGCTGCAATGTGTCGTCGTTGATCATGGCCAACCATGCATAAGTCCCCCCATATCGATGTGCTTTGTTTCTGGTAATAACGCATAGGGAAGGTTGAGCCTTGAGTCTCCCATATTTTCGGACTGACAATAGATTTGGTACCAAGGTGGCCGTGAGCGCTTCAAATAGCCAACCATGTGCGTAAATCCTTTAAGTTACTACCTCGATAGCTTCATTGGGTCCCTCTGATGGAACGATGACATGAGAGCTCTCTGGAAGCGGAGCACACCTCAGGAGGGCCAGCCACACATAAATCCATTGCTCCAACTACTTACGAGCTAGAATTGTGGTTGTTCCAACTACTCACGAGCTAAAATTGTGCTTGCTCCAACTACTTACGAGAATAAATTGTGTTTCTATTAGAGGCGCATACTAACAAAACTCTAGGGTAGTTCCGCCCATCATAAAGAAAAGGAACATATCATAAAACGTTGCGCAGCTAAAAAAATAAGCAAATATCTTAATGGCATTAATTCACATGCAATAATAGCATGTTCAAATTATAAATTCTTCTACAATTATATATGTTGCGAGAATTGCATACACTATGATACTATGAAATGCCTTAAAATTAACAGGGAATATCTATGAGCATTCATTCGACAAGACTGTATTATATCATCGGCGGTATAAGCTTTATACTATTACTCGACGTTATTCAATTTATATGGAATTCTCATTATGAGCATTGTTCTTTAAAATTATTCATTATATTATTGACGATATTCGACAATGTTTTATTTAACTCCGGTTATTCAGCCTCTTATATTGATATTGATTCGACTCTGGTTCTTCAACCTGTTATAGTGATATTGATTCAACTTTGGTCCTTCAGACTCTTATATTGATATTTATTCGACTTTGGTTCTTCAGTTTCTTATATTGATATTATTGGTGATATTTGCCCAAGTTTAATTCGACTTCAGTTCTTCGAGTTCTTATTAGCTATATATTGGCCTGAATCTGACTCAACTACAGTTATTCGACTTCTTATATTCCTATTAACGAGTATATTCATCGAGGCCAACTATTTAATTTATGAAAGTTAAAGCTTATTCAGGAATTCTAGTCTATACTAGAAGAGAATCATATTTTTCTCATTATGAGATATGATTGAAGATTGCTTGAATTTATTATTATTAAGGAATAACAACTTTCTCGTTGTTCGTTATGTGCCTAGGTCAATTTATATTTGCTTTGCTTTTTATGGATCACTCCAAGAGTGATTGCTTTGTTCGAAGGAATCAAAGATCTTTTGAGAGAGGAGAATCGCAGCTCTCCACATTCGTTAATAATCTCTGATAATTCTCTATTCATATCAGCTTCTTTAGAGACTTTGAATAGGGGAGGAACATCCTTCATGAGCTTTTCATTCTTTTCTTTCAAGATTACATTGATATCTGCATCACTGATGCTTGTATCTTGATTATTATATCTTGACTATTCCTACCCCCTTTTGATTGGGAGAATGCTCGTTTAGGTGAGGATTCTGGCGATCAAAATATTTCACCTTCATCTTCATGGGTAGTATCTCTTGATATATCGACCGTTAATTGAAATGTCAATTCCTCTTTCGTCCTGATCGGCAATTCTACGCGCCTCATTAGAGAAGACTTCAGCAACGACGTACGGGCCATCCCATTTGGGTTCGAATTTGCCCCATGTTTTGCGGGTCATTACAATGGGTCTTTTGAACATCGCTACCAAATCTCTCTTTTTGAAAGATTGGTGTTTCACTGTTTTATCGAATGAAGTAGATATTCGGGCTTGATACGATTGCAAGCGTTGTTGTGCAACAAGTCTTTTTCATCTAACATATCCAACTTCCTCAATCGAAGTTTTGCATTTTCATCTTCTGTAATTTCTTGATGCATGTCACTCTTAAAGATGAGACTTGCATTTCGATTGGGAGTATAGCTTCTACCCCATATACTAATGAGTATGGTGTAGCTTTTGTAGTTGTGCGATGCATCGTTCGGTAGGCCCATAGTGTTTCTTGCAATCTGTCATCCCAATCCTTTTTATTCCCTCTCACCGTCTTCTTTAACATTCTGACGATTGTCTTATTGAATGCCTCTGCTAGCCCATTTGCAGCTGGATAGATGGTGTAGAGTAGGAATGCTTAATATTGAACTTCTGGCATAACTTGTCCATGTTCTTATTTCTAAATGGAGTGCCATTATCTGTAATAATTTTCTGAGATACCCCATACATGTGGATGATGGCATGCCTGATGAAGTCCGTCACATCTTTCTCTTTCACATTTCGCAACACAACTACCTCTGTTCATTTGGAGAAATAATCTATGGCTGTCATAATGTACTGCCGCCCTTGCGAAGATGGCAGATTAATCGGGCCGGTAACATCCATTCCGCAAGTAGCGAATGGCCAGAAAGATATAGTCTGATGTAGCTCTTCGGGCGTCATATGAATAACATCGCCATGAATTTGGCATTTGTGGCATCTTTTTGCAAAATTAATAGTGTCTTGGAACATTGTCGGCCAATAGTATCCAACGCGATGCACACGGTTAAAGAGATTTGTGCCTGCTTGCTAAGCTTCGCAATCTCCTGAATGAGCTTCTCGTAACATTTTTTTCGCCTTCACCTCTATCTAGGCATCTCAACAACAGCTCATTATATGATTTTTCTTATATAACGTATCATGAAGTAATATGAATTTCATCGCTCTTTGCCTTATTTGTGCTTTCATGGATGAGTCTTCATGCAGAATTTCATATTTCAAGTAGTCGAGTATCGGCTGTCACCAATCTTTCATTGTTATTTCATAACAAAAGATAGGCTTCGCCACACCGACATCTCTCTTAACTTCAGTCGGGGGTAAGAGTCTTCTTTCTTCAATCGTTACTTGAGTAGGGCTCCTGATAGTGTACGTTAGACCCACTGCTAAGCCTGTAAGCGTGTCAGCTTTTTCATTTTCTCTACGGGGCATATGCTGTATAGAGATGTCTCGGAAGCTTTCAAATAATTTTCTTGCCTTCTGACAATATGGCAGGCTATTTTGACGTGTAATACATGTTCATCTGGCAAATCATTTGACAACTCATTTTCTTCAGAAGTTGGATGTGCAGCCAGGAAGTCGGCTACCGCTTGGCCTTTAATTGATTTTGAGGGTACATACGTGATCGTATATTCTGACAATAACAACATCCATTTGACCAATCTTCCTAATAACATCGATCGTGTCATCAAATATTTGATAGGGTCGGCTCGTGAAATCAGTATTATATCGTGGGAGAGGCAGTAATGTCAGCAACTTTCGCACAACAAATATCAAGGCTAAATAGGTCTTTTCAATTGGCGAATAATGATGTTCAGTTCCTACTAGCATTCCGATTAGATAATATAAGGTTGTCTTAGCAACTGCTTAGATAATATTGGTGTTATTAACATGGGCGGTTGTCTTAGCAACTGCTTAATAGATTCAAATGTATTCTGACACGCTATATCCCATTCGAACATTATCCCTTTCTTCATGAGATGAGAGAAGGGCTGACATCTTCCTGATAAATTTGATATGAACCTTCTGATGCATGCTAGCTTTCCCTGCAAACTTTTTTAATTCTTTTGATGTTTTCGGCGGCTACTTTTCTTGGATCGCCTTTATTTTTCCAGGGTCAATTTCGATCCCTCTATGTCATACAACGAATCCCAGGAACTTGCCAGAAGAGACGCCAAATGCACATTTTAAAGGGTTCATCTTCAGTTACTTCTTTCGGAGTCTTTGGAAGACAGACTGCAAGTGTCCCAGATGTTCTTCATAATCATTAGATCTTCTAACCACGTCGTTGACATAGCATTTTACATCTTGTGCATCATATCGCTGAAGATGCATTGCATAGCCCGTTAATACGTTGCTCCCGCATTCTTTAATCCGAATGGCATGACTTTATAGGAATATATTCCCAAGGAAGTTCAAAAACGGTTGATTCCTCATCCTCCGGTGTCATGCGTATTTGATTATAACCCGAATAGCCATCCATAAAAGACATGACAGTGTACTTCGTGGTTCTATCAATTAGCAATTTTTTAATAGGTAAAGGGAAGTCATCCTTTGGACATGCCTCATTCAAGTCTCTGAAGTCGACGCATACTTGTATCTGTCCATTCTTCTTTTTAATTGGGACGATATTTGATATCCATTTAGGATATTTGACCTCTCTGACGAATCCCATTTTAATAAGTTTGTTCACTTACTCTTCAATTCGCGGTATGAGGTCTGGATGAAACCGTTGTTGAGCTTATTTGACCGACTTTTTTTTCTTTAGTGATGTTTAGTTTGTGCATTGCCACCATCGTTTTCAATCCTTGCATTTCAGCATACGTCCATGCAAATACATCTTTATTTTCCTTCAGCACCTGACAATACCATTCAACCTCTTCCTCTGTTAACCTGCACTGATTTAAGTAACTCTCTTTTCCTCTTCTGTTCCTAGATTTATTTCACATAACTAATCGATCATCAATTGACCTCCATCTTCCATCTGTATGTAGGCTTTTTCTGGTTGAGATATTTCTTTTTCAGACAATAACCTTGTTTGCTATTCCGAAGGACTGATTTGAGAAATTTTGCTGATCATATTTACTTGTGCAACCTCTGAAGATTCCCCAGTCCCAAAAGTTTTTCACATTTCTGAATAATTATGGGCAGTGATATCCATTTGCCATTGCTCAAGCTGGTCGGATCTTCACAGTCGAAATCCATTAACTGCATTATCTTTCTACTCGTTGGACTATATCATCCAAGTTCTTTTGGGTCTAATTTTACAGGTTTTCTTACCCGTATCGGTACCTCATTCTGTTCTTTGGTCATTTTTACTCCGGTAGAGTAAAACAATATTGGAGCATGTTTCTCATTTCCTGACACCTGGAACTCTCGAGATCCTTTTAAGAAATGTTTGACTCTTTCTATTCTTGGTGCTAGCATAGTAAAATTAGCCTATAGAATTTATGCATGTTCTGCTGAAAATAACACCAACGGGGGTTGTCCTGGCTTCCGCATATTCTTTAGCACGAAATAAAACTTTTTTGCTTTAGGCTCCGTTACCTTTTCTTGCTGGATTTCTACTGTTTTCGGGTTTGTTTCATTTCTCTGTTCTTCAATGGAAAATGTGTCGTAATATCGTGCATCTGCAAAAAACGATTCTGTAATCGTGTACGGTTTTTCATCAACTATGATTCTTTATTGTACAACTTTCTAATAATATTTGAAACACTGGTGTAGAGTGGAAGGAACAATTCCATATCTGTGTATCCATGGCCTTACCAACAATAGATTGTATGTGGTCACTGCGTTAATCACATGACAAGTTACCTTGGTAACCAGACTTTCAACTTCCAGCATCATGGTAATTGTGCCCAATGCTTTCTGCCCATCCTGATTGAATCCATGTATCATCATGTTGCTGGCCCGCAAATGTTGTCGTTTATATCCCAGCTTTGGAAGCATATTTAGAGGCATTAGGTTCACAGCAGACCCATTGTCGATTATGATACGCTTTATCTGTCTATCGTTGGTGTAGCCTGTAACCATAAGAGGCCGATTGTGTTCTTTTTCGCCTAGCGTTAGGTCATCATTAGTGAAGGTTATTGTTGACATGCAGTTAGCTGCCTCGGCTCTTTGTGACATTACATTCCAGCTTTTTTATCTTCATCTTTCGGTGTCTGTTATTCCCATTTCTATTATCAAGGCTTCTCGCACATTTTCATCCTAAAAGGCTTGTATCAGACTCTGTAAAAAATTCTCTGATAATTTCAGGGCATCATAAACGCTCAATATTGTTAGAATTCTTTTCAGATGGCTGATTACATCATACGTAACACTTGATGTTGATAGATCTTCTAGCCGTGAGATCTATCAATTCTTTCATCAACCATTTCCTGACTAGATATTGATCAGGAATATTTCTTTGTGATTCCTTCTATGGTTTTTGGCATAACTTTTTTCCTGACCATAATGTTATTATATTACTTTCCATTGGGCTGTTAGGATTTTCTAACCTTTCTGTAGCTTAAACTGTTGCAGAATCACATAATTCATGAAACTGAAGCACTAATATTTTCAACAGTTACTGGAAGCTTCAAGGGATTCCTTGATTCTTTGGTAACAGTTGTTCTTTGAGTATAGTTCCTCAAACGCATTCTTTTACCATAATTTCTTCTGTCAAGGGTAGTGTGTAACTACAGGCTCGCACATTCCACCATTTGCGTACGAAATCCAGCACATCTTCCCCTAAGTACTGAACCGTCTTTCGAAGTAGCTCTCCTGATACTCTCACACTGTATTTGTAAAACTGCATTATGAATATTCTTTCATATCTTGCCAGCTTGTAATAGCTCCTTTCGAAAGGGCAAAATACCAAGTCATGGCACTGCTTGAAGTGGCTAACAAATATACAAAATTTCGTAGCAAATATTCTTGTGAGACATTTTCCCTGAAATCAGCAGCCTTTTTCGTATGTCACCAAATGTTCTATAGGTGATTGAACTTCCCCTTTGAAAAGTACAAATTTAGGGAATTCTAATATTCGCTCCCCTCTTTGGGAATTTATTTGTTTCACGGGTTAGACAAGGCAGAACTTAGTATTTACTTGACTCTATCGGCGTGTGTATTGCTGAAGAAATGTATAACTTCTCGTTCTCGGTTCATTTCGATCCCCATCATTGTGGTTTCTTTTATTAGACTAAACATGGTGTATGGTTTGTATCTGTCTATGGCCTTTAGTCCCATACTCTCATCACATGACCCAATCATCTCTATTTCTGTGTGTTTAAGTGATTTATACAAACTTGTTATTACATTCCTCCATTTTATGGTGTACTGATACGGGCATTCTTTTGGAGTGATTTCCCATCTTATTAATTCTGTCAACGGGACTACTCTTCTACGTACCCAGAACCTCAACATGAATAATTCACAAAGCTATTCCCAGGTTGTCACCTCTCACAGGGCTCCTGATTCGTACCATTCTTCGGCCGGTCCCATCAAAGTTTCCTGAAACTGTCTTGCCATCTGTTCCTTACTGACCTTCTAGTAATTGCAATATTTTTCATATCGGATTAAATGATCAAGAGGAGACTCGTGTATCGAGAATGACATCATTTCACTGCTTGAGGTCTTACATGCCCTGCGACGTTTAGACAAACGGCGGGCTTTGGCCTTTAACACAGCATTAATCCTTTTCTGTTTCTAGTTGTCTCTTGAAGTGACAGACACTGTCATGCTTTGCACGAGTTGTATTTCTTGTTCATCGACTTTCGGACTAAATCGCCCTAGGAGTACTGAAGATGATTTTCGCTTACATTCCATGCTTATTGTGGACACAGCATTCATAATTACTTTCTTTCCTTTGTCCCTTTCTTTCCCAATAACTATTTCTCCTCTGTCAATTGTTCTTTGGAGAATAGCTTTGATGGTTTAACATCTGCGAGTAGGATGCCCTATCATGCGGTGATAATGGCAATAATCTCTATCCTTTGTTTTGTCTGCTTCTTCGGGCCACTTTAATTGTGGTAATTCAATCAGTCCTGCTCCAACTAATTGATTCATCATGGGGACGATATCTTCGTTCATGAAAGAATATTCTTCTTGGCGGTTAAATTGTCTATATCCTTTATCAGCAGGTCTATTGACAGAATAGTTTTGCCTTTCTCTTTTGTTGTCACTTGGTTTATTTTGAAATTATTCTTTGCCCTTTCCTTTATCTGTAACATTGGCTGAGGACCTATTAGAGGTTCATCGTGTAGACTCTGTGCGAAATGCAGGCACCTTCTTAATCATGCTCTACAAAGCACGGGACCTTGTTGCTAGTTTGCAAAACGTATGTATTTTTGCTCCCATGAGTACGAAAGCAATCTCTGGCTCTTTACACCCAATACAAATTTCTACCTGTTCAGCTTCCCCTGTGAGATATTTGCATGATGCACACAAAGCTCTCCAAAGTGTGATAAATTTATCAACGGATTCAAGCTCTCTTTGTCGTACGGCTGCTAGTTCTGTCAAGCTTACTTCTCTTTCAGTAGAAAAGAAATTGGTCAGGAATGCCTCTTGCATTTGTTCCCAAGTGCGTATCGATCCCGGGGCGAGTGTCACATATCACTTGAAGGCTTTGCCGGTAGAGTAACACCAAACAGTCATAGGCAATGTAGTGATTTAGTCGCATAACTCCCCATCGCAGTTATGAAATGCATCATATGTTCTTCCGAGGATCCTTCCCCATTAAATTTCTGAAATTCAGGACACTTGAAGCCAACTGGAAAAGGGATATCATTGACTTCTCTCGGATCCGATGTTTGATATCAGAACCTTTCTTTATACATTCTTTCTCCTTCTGATCGAACAGTCTCAGCGATGATCTGTCGTATTTCGTCTGTTGCCATCCCTGAATTTAATATTGGGACTAATCCATGTGACATAGTTCGGGGCGGCTGCACCCCTTCAACAGGATGTTCTATGTTATCTACAGGGGCCATATTCTTTGGGCGGTATTTTGAGAAACCGAGTGAGCTATCATAGATATGGCCTCACGCATGTTTCGACATTCTTCCATCAAAAGTTCCTAAGTTCGTGCCATGTCTTCCAGGCGCTCTTCTGTTGTTTGTCCGGCTTGACTTGTCCCGGCGACAAAAACAGAAGCTCTTTTTTCTGGTGTTTCAGAATTGGATAACATAAGTGAGACGGTAATCGAAGGAGTTGATGGGCTCGAGCTCCCCCTCGACTTGCGATTGCTAGACCGCGATGATTGGATAGACTTGGGCTTATTTCTTTTGTTGATGAAGCATCGCTGGTTGTTACGGATGTTGAGGCTTGGTATGGTATCAAGGCTTGATTCTTTTGTCTTTGTTTATTTGACAAGGCAGGCAATGTGGGGAAATCTTTTATGGAAAAGATATATCCATTTTTTCTGGATAAAAGGATGGAGGGGCTAAAGATGGCAAGCGTCGAGCGACACTTCGGGTCACTGGTCTTTAATGTGTGAAGTAATGAGGACTTTTTGTCATGGCCTTGTTCATAGTATTGGATGGAGTTCTTTTCCTCTTTGGCTGCACAATAGTCCATTTTGTCTCAATTTCTTCTGCTACAAGTGAAGTAGATATCACCCTAGTCGTTGCGATAATCACTACGCATGGTTTTCGGGTAGCCCATTCTTGATGTTTGTAGGAGACAGTGAATCCTCCCCCTGGTATGAAGTTGAAAACAGTCTTGTAAGTTGAAGAAGCCATCGCAAATATTTGTTCGAAGAATGTCCTGTACTTGAGGTTTTGAGAATAAAGTAATTAGTCCTTAGAATTGCTTATATTTACAATTTTATTCTAGAAATTAAGGGTGGAATCTTCCCATTGAGAGTTGTCATTTTGGCGCTGTAAAGTGCCAAAAGATGATGAATTTTTTTCTTATAGTCTCTTATCAATATTAGAAAATAACTCTTGTTAAAATAAAAGAAGCCCCTAGTAGAGTCGTCATTTTATTTAGACAACAAAATTGTCTTTTGATTGATAGGGGAAACAAAAGTCACATTCTAATATTAGATAAGAAAAATAGAAAAAAAAAAAGATTCATCACTTCATTTTTATTCATTTACTAAGTTCTTTGTACATTCCATATATACAATATCCCTTGATTCTAAAATGGATTGTATATTTATTAGAATGAAACATATTAGGAAAATAATTTCAGCAGAGCTTCGCTTCATCTTTCTTTCATCCTGTCAAAATGACAAGGAGATGGCTGAATAATCATCAAAGTCACACTTGTTCTTCTACTCGTGTATGAGGCGAGTCAACCAAGCTATACTTTGTTCCTTTGTGATCTTTATAGAGCTCTTTGGTATTCTAAAGTAACGATATCACCTAGCACATCTACCACTTCTAGGGATTGCACCAAGTGCGCTCAGCTTGAAGAGAGAGAGAGAGAGAGAGAGAGAGAGAGAGAGAGAGAGAAGGGGCTTTCTATTCCTTACTAGCATCATCTATACAGTCAACTACTTACGGGGATTGTACGGAGTACGCTCAACCCTAAGGGAGAAAGATAGGTCTTATGAATCATCAACATAGTCATCCACTTACGGGGATTGTACAAAGTACGCTCAACCCAAAGGGAGAAAGATATGTCTTCTGTTCACAAAGAAACAAACTCTCTTATCTGGATTGCTCTTTCTGTATCGTCCATTTTTGTGACAATCTAAATCTTCAATGCCCTTCACGATCAAAAGGGAAACGGAGGTTAAAAAACACCCCGACATCCTTTATGAAAGGAGAGGACATGTATCTTTATGGTAGCTTTATGCGAGTCATCGCAAGTTCATAAGCTTGTCTTAGGTCGCGTAAAGCATCTCCCAGCTGATTCTTCTTTTCTTTGATCTTCTTTCTTCATTTCGGCAGCATCTCCCTCTCATTCTTCTTCAATCCTCGGAATCCGCAAATTATATGCTAAATCCAAGGAGAAGGAAGAACTCGAGGTCTGCCCCATACCTCTGAAATCTTATGAAGCTCTAATCTTTGGAAGCAAGTGCCAAATGAGGACCCCTGTAGGGATATTTATAGGCAAAAAGTGGTGGATTTCACAGAAAGAAACATTCACCAAACAGGTACTTTACGCGACTCGCGGTAAGCTTCATGGGAAGCTCATATTTTCTGCACTATTTCTTCAATTTCATCCCTGTTTCTTCTCAAAACCTTTTGATTCTTCTTCCTTTCTTTACTTCTCCATTTTTCATGCCTCAACAAGGGGTATTAGTGTATGAGGTTCAATATAAAGGATATAGACAAGCTTGGCGGCAACTTTCCTACATGATAAGGAAATGAGAGAAATAGAAGCTTGAACTCTAAATAACATTCTTTTAGTAACTCTGGCTTCAAAGTGCAGCTTATAGGGGGAGTCCGAAGGAGTCGTGATGATCTTCTTTATGTCACAGTTGGGCACTTCAACTCGAACACCTGTAATGTTAGCTTTAAGAAGTCTTGTCAAGCCAAGAGAAATATAAGAAAGGAAATAGCTAGATATGTCCTTCCCTCCAACCTTGAAAATAATACCCCAACTTACTTAAGGGAGGGGTAAAACAAAAACATCAATCCTAAAATTGGAAAAAATAGTACACAAATGTACCAAGTTTTTTAATGATGAGAGGAAGTAGAAGCATAATTTTTTTATTAGTATGAAGTATACTGGGGAGAATATCCCAATGAGCGACAATATTAGTAAGTAAAATTACTACCAACCCTAAAAAAGGAAGTATTCCACTTAATATTTTCAATAATAAGCTTAAGAAAAATTTCCTTACCAACTTTTTTAGAAAAATATGGACGTTTCTTTCTCTCCAACCATGCCACATACGCAGAGGAAAGCAAAAATTAACTACAAGAAAGTAGGCTAAATTAGATGGCAAAGAATTGGTAAGAAAGGTGTTGTGCAGGATGCCTTGCATTCTGTAGGTGCAGAGTTCGAGGTAGACCAAAAAATTCTGAGGTTGATCGGAACTCGCTGTGTAGTTCATGGTCGACCGGGGAATTCTAGGGTCGACTGTGACTCACTGTGAAGTTCATGGTGCGATTGTTAGTTTTGCATGGATTTACACAAATAAGGGTATTTAAGTCCGTTTTTATATTAGGGCTTTCTTATTACAAAAGTTTCTCTCTAAGGGAACGAGTCTGCGAGGTGACAGGGTTCCTACATTTGTAAGGGCTTGGAAAGGGTTTTCTGAGGGTTACGCATCGTAAGGGAAGATTAGGTACATCTGTAATTGAAGAAGGTGGGTGGTGTATAGCTCTAAGGTTTTATTATAGTGGACCTTTATCACTTTGTGCCGTGTTTTTTTTCCCACAAGGGTTTTTCACATTAAATCGTTGTGTTCTACGGTTGATTGCTTTATTCCTTATTATGCTTTATTATATTGTTCTATCTTCATTGTATGTGCTTCCGCAAAGCACACGGATCGACGATGGTGTTGGATCCAAATTTCTAACACCTAAGGTTGATCCGGGTTTATTGTCGGCTCGAGATTGAGCTGGTTCACTCACAACAAAGTGGTATAGAGCGTCAGGTTTATAGATGTTTCAAGAATTCAACAAAAATGTCAGGGCCAAAGTTCAATATATAGAAATTCGATGGGAAGAACGATTTCAGTTTATGGCACGAAAAGATAAGGATATTCTAGTATCATAAGGGTTGAGCAAGGCATTGTTAAAGGTTAAATTGAAGAAGATATCAAATGATGACTGGAGCGAACTTGGGGAGAAGGCTATGAGCACCAACTGTTTGTGTCTATTGGATGAAGTCGTGCATAACATAATGGAAAAGACGTTGACCATGGATATGTGGAGGAAACTCGAAGATCTATATATAGCGAAGTCCATTACAAATAAGTTGTTTAGAAAGAAACAACTTTATTGGTTGCAGATGAAGGAATGATTGGATCTCCTGGAGCACATGAACTCATTTACAAAAATATGTACCAAGTCGTTAAGGCTCGAAGTGACGATTGAGGAGGAAGACAAAGTGATGCTACTTCTAGCGTCGCTTCCTGCATTATACGACCATCTCGTCACTACTCTGTTGTATGTGAATAATACTATGAAGCTTGAAGAAATCACTACAATGCTCGTTTCCAACGAGATAAGGAAGAAGTCGAGTGATGAGGACTCTTATGCGAAAGGGCTAATTGTGAAAGGGGCATGTACATGGGCGATCTTGGTCGACAAGAAGAAAAATGGTAGATCGAAATTAAAGGCAAAGGATGGATACTTCTATTGCTACATAAAGAGACACTTTCAGAGAGATGGTCAGAAACAGAATGATTGCCTATAAAGTAATAGAAAAGGGAACACAAGTGAATTAGCCAATGTACCAGAAGAGAGATCAGAAGGAGACCTCCTCTCGGTCTCTTCAGGTGCAGGCCATCTCTTAGACACATGGATTCTAGATTCAAGATTTTCGTACCACATGTGCCTATATAGGACTTGGTTCTATTCATATAAGTCCTATAATGGTGAAAATGTTTCGATGGGGAATGATGCATCATGTAAGGCCATTGGAATAGGAACCATTAAGGTAAGGATATTTGATGGAGTCGTACGAACTCTAGGTGATGTTAGGCATGTCCTAAATCTAAAGAAAAAATTGATATTCTTAGGGGTTTTAGATACAAACGGTTACACGTTCATCATAACGAGCGATGTAATCAAGGTCAACAGAGGTGCAATGGTGTTAATGAAGGGACATAAGGTTGAAAATCTATACAAGTTGGTTAGGAGCATGGTTATAAGTGAGCCCACTACCACCTCACATGTAGAATCCAACACAGATGATACAAATCTGTAGCATATGCAGTTAGGGCATATGAGTGAGAGAGGCATGATGAAACTCCATAAATGGAAACTGTTAAAGGGAGTTAAGGCATGCAATGTGGATTTCTGTGAGCATTACATCATAGGCAAGCAGTGTAGGGAAAGTTTTTAGACCATTACACATACTAGCAACGAGGTGCCTGATTACATATATTTCGATGTTTGGGGCCAGTGATAATACTATTTAAAGGAGGGGCATGATACTTCGTGACCTTTATAGACGACTACTTGTTGAGCTCGTAAATGTGTATATTCTAACCCCATTTCATCACTAACTATGCTTGAAATACATGATTAAAGACCCAACTAATGCATGGTTTTGTGGTTGTAGGAATGAAAGAGAGAATTCATCAATTGAAGGCTTAGAGACACTGCTTACAAGCATTAAAGATCAAAGGACCAAGCGCCAAAGGGTGGAAGAAAGAAGCAAAGGAGAAAAGGAAGAAGTGCAGAAAATTGCACTGAAGTCCGGTCGTCCATAGCCCAAGACCGGTCGTCCAACCTGTCCAAACACTCAACAGGAGGACCCTGCTACCAAACATTGTTGGACCAATCATGACCGGTCGTTCGACCGATCGTTGAATTAAATTTTAAGTACGAATTTTCAAAAAACTCTCTAGACTGTTTTTGGCCTTTTGCAACTGGTCATCCAACCGGTGTCTACGTAACAGAGCTTCTTTTACAAGCTCCAAAATTTACTGCGCAAAGCGCTATTTTTGTGGATTTTATCGAAATTTGTTCGCGTCTAGGGCCTCAAACCTATAAAAGGACTCCTCTAGCTGGTTCCTAAGGCATCGTAGAAGAGAATTACCATGGTGGGAGGCGACGGAAGTAGGATCCGAAGTTCTACAACTCCTAGTTTGTTCTTCTAGTTTTTATGTTTTTCTTAGTTGCTTTTATGTTTCCTTGGATCATGAACGGCTAGACCTTTTAGCTAGGCCTAAGAGGTGAAGCTTGTAGTGAATCTAAGATGTTTTAATTCGTTTGTTTTCGTTTCAAGTTGGATTATTAGTGAAGAACAATGGTTTCAAGTTTGAATAAAGTTTTAAGTAGTTTTTCTTAATCTTATGATGGCTCATGGATGTTTAGGAGAATTGCTTGAGTTCTTAATTATTTTTAATGGTTCTAGACCTGTACGCTCCGAGGAATTGGATTCAATACGTTCTAGACCTTTGATTCTCATGTGGGAACGTCATGCCAAGAGTTCTATTTTTCTGGAATTTCTACTTATGTGTGATTGTTTATGTGATTTAAATGAAGTTCAAATCATGATCTACTTATGCTTTGTGACAAAGTTTAATGATGATTATGATTGTGATCTTAATCTATTAGAACTAGGATTGACCTATGCAATTGAGTGTGCTCAAGTCCTAACTTAAATTAAGGGAATCATGTACTTGAATCACACATATGAGAGATTATTTGTTTTAATTGCTCTATCATCCGGCTAGATAGGATTTAATTTCGATTCTAGTTGAATAAGTGAGAAACCACAGCGAATTAAGCATCAAGGATTGCTATAAGTGGATCCTTGAACCCCTAGTGCTCTTTTACATTGTTTACATTCAGTTTTAGTTCAAAATATCTATCTATATTCAATTCCAAAATCCTGTTTAGTTAATTCTCAATTAGAAATCATTGAAAGTTTTTGTAAGTTCCTATACAAGTCCCTATGGATCGACCTCGGTCTTACCGAGATTATTACTACATCGCAACCCTAAACTTGGGGAAGCAAACAAGTTTTTGGCGCCGTTACCGGGGACTTTGACGGTTTTTCGTAAAATTTCTGAAAACAGTTTCTATTTGAGATTTTTAGGAGTCTTTTACTAACTTAGTTTGTTTGCTTTATTTTGATTTTACAGGAATTCTAGGAGTCAAAGTAGTCACTTCAAATCAAGTTTTTCTAACTCTTTTTCTTTTATTTTTCTGTGACTTGAATGCCACATTGGGTTCGGGATTCTAATAACCGACTCATTAGTGAAGGGGGAATTGTTGAAGGGATTGATAGGAGCCACATGCTAAGAAACATTTAGATTCTCAAATTTTGTCTAAAAGTATGGCTGGAAATCAACCTAACCCTATGACCAATTAAAATCTGGGCCAAACCGAAACGGTAGAGATTGAGGTTGAGAATGTTCCCCGACCTAGAACACTACGTAATTACTTGCAACCTGCAAGAGTGAGCACTCCCTCATGCATAGTTTTCCACATAATGCAGGGAACATAAATCTTAAATCGAGAGTAATCCAACTCCTTCCCAAATCCATGGACTAGACAGTGAAAGTGCCTATCAACATCTTAAGAAATTTGATGAGGTGATAGCCTCAATGCACTTTGCAAATGTAACGGATGATGTAGTGAGACTCAAATTTTTTTTCCTTTTTCCCTTAAAGAGAAGGCTAAGGCTTGGCTTCATGCATTAAGGCCAAGATCAATTGGCACATGGACTGAGATGACTAGGGAGTTCATTAAAAAGTTCTTCCTTACTCATAAAACGATCATGTTGAGGCGCCTTATCATGAATTTTGCTCAAAAATAGGATGGGACATTCTTCCAATGTTGGGAGAGGTTCAAGGACTTGTTAAATGCATGCCCACATCATGGCTACAAAATTTGACAAGTAATAAGCTTTTTCTATGAAGGACTGAGTTCACCCATGCACCAATTCGTAGAGATGATGTGTAATGGAGAATTCATGAATAAGGAAGCCGAGGAAGCATAGGACTATTTTGATGAATTAGCTGAGAATGCACAATTTTGGAATACATCTAAACCAACAAATCCCAAGACAAGCCAACAAAAGGAGAAAGGAGGAATTTATGTCCTCTCAGAAGAAGATAACATAAGTGCACGTGTGGCTAGCCTTACAAGAAAAGTCAAGGCCATGGAATTGAAGAAATGAGAGACGATTAACTCAAAGGACGTTGAAATTGTTTGTGAAATTTGTGCTAGGAATCAACATGCAATACAGGATTGTCCCACAATTTCTGCATTCCAGGAAATCTTACAAGAACAATAAAATGTTATAAATAATTGTCAACAGCCATTTAGTGCTCCAAACTCAAACATGTATAACTCTAGTTGGAAGAACCATCCCAACTTCAGTTGGAGGAATTGACCAACTGCGAATGCAAACAACACCCCCCAAGCTCAACCCTTACTAGGTCCATCCCTAGTAATCATACTAAAAGCTACGCTAGAGGAGATGTTGGGTGCATTCGTATCGGTTCAAGCTGAATATAACAAGACTAATTCTCTGAAAATTGATGGGTTCATGCAAGAGCAACTGAAATTCAATCAAAATTCATCTCAAGCCATTAATGACTTGAAAACCTCAATGGCTAGAGTTGAATCTCATCTCAGTGTTAGAGAGAAAGGTACACTTTCTGCCTAACCTCTCCCTAACCTAAGAACCCAATTTGAGATACAAGACCCAAGCTCATCCTCCCAACATACGGAGCATGTTCAAGCTATCACCACCCTGAGGAGTAGAAAATAATCGATAAATCTAATCCGGTGAAGGCCCTAAAGCCTAATGATTCGAAAATTTTCAAAGAGGATGATAGCCCGAACAACACGCTACATGAGAAAGAACCAGAAAGGCAATACAAGTCGGTTACCCCGTTTCCCCAAAGGTTAATTTCACCTAAACCTTTAGACAAAAACCTAAAAATCTTAGAGGTTTTTAAGCAAGTGAAGATCAACATTCCATTGTTGGATGCTATAAAACAAATACCATCATATGCCAAATTTCTGAAGGAATTGTGTACAGTCAAAAGGAAACACAATGTTCACAACAAAATACTTTTGTCTGAGAATCTGAGCGCTATTATTAAACAAGAAGTGCCCCAAAAATACAAGGATTCAGGTAGTCCAACCATCTCATGCATCATAGGTGACTACCGGATCAAATTAGCCTTACTCGATTTAGGAACAAGCGTTAACCTCATCCCATACTCGGTCTATGAACAACTTGGGTTAAGTGAATTGAAACCCACCAAAACCACACTCCAACTTGCTGATAGATCTATTCGTATACCGAGGGGGATGATTGAGGATGTCTTGGTCTAAGTCGATAAATTCTGTTATCCAGTGGACTTTATTGTCTTAGATACACATCTCGTGATAGGTACAGGTGCTCAAATTCCTGTCATACTAGGCCGCCCTTTTCTAGCTACTTCCAATGCAATTATCAATTGTAGAAATGGGCTTGTACAAATGTCCTTTGGAAATATGACACTCGAGCTGAATATATTTGATTTATGCAAACAACCACGGGAAGTTGATGACGAAGTCCACGAAATGAATCTAATTGAATCATTCGTGGAAAATACATCCCCCTTAGCATTCTATTCCGATCCTTTGGAGGCATGTTTGGCCCACTCTCATGAGATTGATGATGACACGATACGAGAGATGGATGCCATTTTGGATGTTATGCCGGTACTTGATAATAAAAGACGAAAGGCATCATTTGAGCCTTTGCCCTTAAACGAGAACAAGCCCCTTCCATCTAATATCAAGGCACCAAAGCTCGACCTAAAATCATTACCCACTGATTTGAAATATGTTTATTTAGGTCAAGATGAGACATATCCGGTGGTGATTTCTTCCCACTTGGATGGGGAACAAGAGAGTAAGCTAATAGCTACTCTAATAGAGCATAAGAGCACCATTGGATGGTCAATTACGGATGTCAAAGGCATAGACCCACTAATTTGCACTCATCGCATACACCTTGAGGAGAATGCGAAGACATCTAGGCAACCACAAAGACGCCTCAATTCAAACATGAAGGAGGTGGTTAAGGCCGAAGTGGTGAAACTATTGGATGTGGGTATCATCTACCCAATATTCGATAGTCAATGGGTGAGTCTAACTTAAGTGGTGCCTAAGAAATTCAGAATAACCATCGTAGCCAATACCAATAATGAACTCGTACCAACTAGAGTCACTACCGGTTGGAGAATGTGCATTGACTATAGGAAGCTAAACACTATCACAATGAAAAATCACTTCCCCTTACCATTATTGATCAATTTTTAGAAAGGTTGGCAGGTCATTCTCATTTTTGCTTCCTTGATGGGTATTCAGGGTATAACCAAATAGAGATTGCCTTAGAGGACTAAGAGAAGACAACATTCACATGTCCATTCAGCACTTTTGCCTATTGAAGGATGCCGTTTGGACTATGCAATGCCCCTGCCACTTTTCAGCGTTGTATGTTGAGTATTTTTTCTGATATGGTGGGGACGATTCTCGAAGTCTTCATGGACGATTTCTTAGTATTTGGTTGTAACTTTGATGAGTGCCTTATGCACTTAAAAACTGTTTTGAAAAGATGTGAAGAAAAGAACCTCGTGTTGAATTGGGAGAAATCTCACTTCATGGTTCAAAAAGGAATAGTCCTCGGTCACATCATCTCACAAAATGGAATCGAGGTGGACAAAGCTAAAATAGATCTTATCTCTAACCTTCCACCACCCAAGAACGTACGAGATGTGCGGTCCTTTTTTAGACATGCTGGATTCAATATACGGTTCATAAAGGACTTTAGTTCACTCTCTCACCCTTTATGTAACCTACTTCAAAAGAAAAACTCATCCGAGTGGAATGAAGATTGTCAAAATGCCTTTGATAAGCTTAAAAGTATGTTGACATGTGCTCTAATAATGTAACCACCTGATTGGAGCCTTCCTTTTGAAATTATGTGCGATGCGAGTGACTACGCTATTGGGGCTGTGTTAGGCCAGAGAAAAGAGAAAAAGCCATGCGTCATCTACTATGTAAGTAGAACCTTAAACTTGGCTCAAGCTAACTACACTACTACAGAAAAAAGAACTTTTGGCCTTAGTTTTTGCTTTAGACAAGTTTAGGTCCTACTTGATCGGATCCAAGATTATCATATTCAGCGACCATGCCGCGCTTAAGTACCTTCTCTCTAAGAAGGATGCTAAGCCACGCTTGTTAAGATGGATCCTCCTACTCCCAAAATTTGACATAGAAATACGTGATAAGAAAGGAGTAAAAAACGTAGTGGCTGACCATCTCTCTAGACTTGTTCTCACTGATTCTCCTGAGACAACCACGATCAATGACATGTTCCCTGATGAATAACTCTTTAAAGTTTCCCAATTGCCATGGTATGCGGACATTGCTAACTATCTTGATATAGTACAATCCAACACACTGGAATAAGTAAGATAAAGATAAATTTTTCAATGAGGTGAGAAAATTCTTATGGGACGACCCATACTTATTCAAGTATTGTCCCGATCAACTTATAACGAGATGTGTATCGGATGATGAGCAACATAGTATCATCTCCTTTTGTCATTCTCAGGAGTGTGGTGGCCACTTTTCAGCTAAGAAGACCACAGTGAAAATTCTACACTGTGGGTTTTATTGGCCCACCATATTCAAAGATACCCATGAGTTTTGTAAAACGTGTGAGCTGTTCGCTTCCCCAAGTGTAGGGTTGCGAAGTAGTAATAATCTCGGTAAGACCGAGGTCGATCCATAGGGAAGGAAGTAAACAATTCAAACTATCTTAATAACTAGAATCTTAAGAGGGTTGTGAAATTGGTTTTGAACATAAAATAGAAAATCTGATAATGAAAAGATAACTAGAGCATTAAGGATCCACTTATAGCTCTCTTTAGATGCATAATTCGCTATGGTTTCTCACTTTCTCAACTAGAATCGAAATTAAGTTCTATCTAGTCGGATGATAGAGCGGTTAAAACAATCAACCTGACATATGTATGATCCATGTATATGATTCACTCAATGCAAGCTAGGACGAGCATACTCAATTGCATAGGTCAATCCCAATTCCAATAGGCTAAGATCACAATCATAACCATCATTAAATCCTGTCACAAGACAAAACTAGATTATGATTTGAACTTAATTCAAATCACATACATAGTCTCACATAGTTCAGAATTCCAGAAAAGTAGAACTTTGGTAGGAAGTTCCCACATGAAGATATGATTTGAACTTGATTCAAATCACATACACAGTCTCATATAGTTCAAAATTTCAGAAAAGTAGAACTTTGGTAGGAAGTTCCCACATGAAGATCATAGTACTAGAGCGTACTCCAATTCCTCGGATCATATAGGTCTAGACTAGTACACAACCATTAAGAACTCAAGCAATTCTCCCAAACATCCATGAGTCATCATAAGACTAAGAAAAACTACTTGGAACTTGTATTAACTTCAAACCATTGTTCATAAACATGAAATCCAACTTTAAAACCAATAAAACGAATTAAACAATCTAAGAAAACTATAAAGTTCACCTCTTAGCTCTAGCTAAGAGATTAGCTAATGAAAAGCATATTAAAAATAAAACTAAAACTAAGAAAATGAAGAAAAACTAGCTGGAGGAGGCTAGGAAGCCTCCTATGAGTTGAACTCCTTGCTCCCCACGTCCTTGCTTGCCCTGGAATAGAAGAGAGCACCCCCTTTTATAGTGCAGCAAGAGTACCGCAACGTAACAGATTTTGTTTCGCTTCGTACGGCTTGACCAATGGTCGGATTGCCTTCAAAATTGATTTATAGCTTCCTTGTAATGTGATCTTCCTCATAGATGATTTAGATTTCCAAGATTATCCTCTGAATGGGCCCACCAATCATATCACCAACCGCCTCTCAAAATCGCGCACTTCGGGTACCTTCAGAACCAGTCATCTTGCTTTCAACGCTCCGGAGTGTACAGATGTCGGATTGATCCCAAATTTTGAACATTGGTAGAAAACTTCCTCCTCTACATGATAGATGGATTAGATTATCCAAAACAATCCCAGAATGTGGTTCAAAATTAGAACACTTAGGGCTTTTATAAACTCTGCGCAGTTGAATCTTTCTGGATGGTCCATCTTTCTTCAACCGGTACGATCAAACCACACATCCTTTTGATCTAAAACTTTGTGGTTATTCATATATAGATGTGGTCTAAAATATGTTCAAAGTAGAATCTTCATATCATCAATGATGGGCCACCTGGACCGGCCCAGAGTGGAGTAGGCAGAATCTGGAACTTTCTAGACAGTTCGTATTGTTTTGGCCACCACGATCAATCCGTAGCTCCGATCGACACGAAACCACTTGGGTTAGTTCGGCGTCAAGCTCCTCTTCGACATAGATGTGTTGGATTTCCAAATATCATTAAGATGAGCCTAGAAAACTGGTCCAAAAAATCTGAAACGGGAGTGGCCTGCTGTCTACAATCTGCAAAGCTAGAATTTGCATGGCCGACCAGTCAAGACCGGTCGGACAGGGCTGGCCGACCGGTCAAGACCGGTCTAGCCTGTCTGGGTGGCCGTCTAGCAACATGTGAAGAATTTCTACCCATGGCCAACCGGTCTTGGCCGGTCGTGGGTCTCCTGGCCGACCGGTCTTGACCGATCTAGCCTAATTTTCTGCATTGTTTTCTTCTTTCTTTCTTCTCTCTTCTGTATCCTTGCTTTCTTCTTTCTTTGGCCCACCTTGGGTCTTCATCCAAGGTTCCTAAATATGCTTCTTTTAGCTATTGATCAAGTGAACTCTCTCTCATTCCTGCAATCACAAAACCATGCATTAGAATAGTCTTCAAACATAAAATCCATGCATAATGAGTGATGAATTGGGGTTAGAATATGCACAATTAAGATCTCAACATGAGCCTTGCCAAAAATTGGGAGGAATATCCCGTAGAAACATGATGTCGCTCAATCCCATCTTACCAATCGAAATTTTTAATTGTTCGGGCATCGATTTCATAAGTCCATTCCCATCTTTTTTTGAAAATTTATATATTTTGCTTGCTGTCGATTATGTTTCAAAATGGGTTGAGGTGATTCCATGCCGGAACAATGACCATAAAATAGTCATTCATTTTTTAAAAGAAAATATCATTTCCCGATTTGGAACACCTCAACTCATTATAAGTGATGGAGGATCTTATTTTTGTAACCGCCCATTTGAAGCTTTAATGAAGAAATATGATGTAAATCACAAGGTGAGCACTCCCTATCACCCACAAACAAGTGGACAAGCTAAGATATCCAACAGAAAAATTAAACATATTTTGGAGAAAACAGTAAATCCCGATCACAAAGATTGGTCGCTTCGACTTACCGATGTGCTCTGGGCTTACCGTACAGCATTCAAGACCCCCATTGGAATGTCTCCCTATAGACTTGTCTATGAGAAAGCTTGTCACTTGCCCGTGGAGTTGGAACATAGGACATATTGGGCGATAAAGAAGATAAATTTTAATTCTGACAAAGCAAGCTCATTGCGCAAACTTCAATTGAATGAACTTGCGGAACTCCGGAACAAGGCATATGAAAATGCAAAAATTTACAAGGACAAGACGAAGGTGTTCCATAATAAGAACATCCTTCGTAAGACCTTCACGATTAATCAAAAGGTCCTTATGTATAATTCTCGGCTACATTTATTTTCAGAAAAATTGAAGTCTCGATGGACCAGTCCTTTCATTGTGAAAACTGTTTATCCATATGGGACTGTCGAATTGTTGAATCCAAGGAACGGTAATATCTTTAAAGCAAATGGTCAGCGATTAAAGCCGTTCTTTGAGAATTTTCCTTCAGAAAGTATGTCCATACCTTTGACTGATCTTGTGTATCAAGATATTTGATCTCTTAGTCTAATGGAGGTATAGAGTAGTTAGAATTAGGATTTTGTTGCTTTTGGTTTGCTTTTTCATAAGATTGTTAGAAGGAGGTAGAATTTCAGTTTTTGTTCTCTCAAGTACTCTCATTCCTCACTCCCTTTATTTTATAATTGCTCTCATATTTTGCTCATTGCATATCTTTTACATTGAGGACAATGCAAGATCTAGTTGGGGGGTGTGGGATCACTAGGATGAATCTAGTGTTTTGTAACATCTCGAGCAATATGAAGAACATTTTTCAACATTTTTCAGATTTTTTCTACAAATTCAAAACTCCATTGGAAAACTTTGTTTCTATGCATTTGGGATGGTGTAAGTATAAGAAAAGGAGAGGAAAAGTGAGTGAAGTTGAATATCTTGAACAATCTCTAAGATACTAGTTTTACATGCGAATTCCCCTATTTTTATGATTGATAGAAATTTTAAACACTTTTACACCTAGTTCACATCACACGATTCTCATGCTTTGAAGGGATTATGTAGAATTATGAATTATCTAGGTTTGGATTTGAGGTGTTGAGGAACCAAGCCGGGGTATTTTGTCCATCCTTGTCCATGAAAAAATAACGAAAGATATGGATTTTTAAAAATCCTATCTAATGTATATGAAAATGAAAGGAATGATGAAAACATGGGAATGATTGAAAATATGGTGGAAAATTTCGAGAAGGGCTACCTATTACCAACCGGGGGATGGTCTACCCATAACCAAAGTCGGAAATGGGACGTAGTGTGAAAGCCATCGGAAGGACAGTAAGGTAAATTCTTGTCAAAGGCTTGTTGTTGATTTGTACACCGTTAAAACCTCACCTTAGCTACTTTATGAAAAAGGTAACCTAAGAAATCCATGAGATAAGCATTCACTGAGCATACTAGGTTAAATTATTTGGACTTTTCTATTTATTAATCAATCAGTGGGAATTTCATATGAATACTTGGTATGTTCTGAAAAGTTCAAGGTTTCAACTTCTATCACTAGGTATTTCAGAATTTTTACACTTGCATATCATTGAGTGTATAGAAGCATAGTTTCTAAAGGAGAGTTGGGTTTTAAAGAATGAAATTTATTTCACGCCTGTTTTGCTCGGGACTAGCAAAATGATAGTTGGGGGGTGTGTTGAGCTCTTAAATGTGTATATTCTAACCCCATTTCATCACTAACTATGCTTGAAATACATAATTAAAAACCAAACTAATGCATGGTTTTGTGGTTGTAGGAATGAAAGAGAAAATTCATCAATTGAAGGCTTAGAGGCGTTGCTTACAAGCATTGAAGATCAAAGGACTAAGCGCTAAAGGGTGGAAGAAAGAAGCAAAGGAGAAAATGAAGAAGTGCAGAAAATTGCACTAAAGACCGGTCATCCGACCGGTTGTCCATAGCCCAAGATCGGTCGTCCGACCAGTCCAAACACTCAATAGGAGGACCCTGCTACCAAACATTGCTAGACCAATCACGACCGATCGTCCGACCGTTCGTCCGACTGGTCGTTGAATTAAATTTTGGGTTCGAATTTCTAGAAAACTCTTTGGACTGTTTTTGGCCTTTTGCGACCGGTCGTCTGCGTAACAGAGCTTCTTCTACAAGCTTCGAAATTTGCTGCACGAAGTATTATTTTTGTGGATTTTCTCGAAGTTTCTTCGCATCTAGGGCCTCAAACCTATAAAAGGACTCCTCTAGCTCGTTCCTAAGGCATCGTAGAAGAGAATTACCACGGTAGGAGGCGGCGGAAGTCGAATCCAGAGTTCTACAACTCCTAGTTTGTTCTTTTAGTTTTTATGTTTTTCTTAGTTGCTTTAATGTTTCCTTGGATCATGAACGGCTAGACTTTTAGCTAGGCCTAAGAGGTGAAGCTTGTAGTGAATCTAAGATGTTTTAATTCATTTGTTTTCGTTTCAAGTTGGATTATTAGTGAAGAACAATGGTTAAATTTTGAATAAAGTTCTATGTAGTTTTTCTTAATCTTATGATGGCTCATGGATGTTTAGGAGAATTGCTTGTGTTCTTAATTATTTTTAATGGTTTTAGACCTGTACGCTCCGAGGAATCAGATTCAATACGCTTTAGACCTTTGATTCTCATGTGGGAACGTCATGCCAAGAGTTCTATTTTTCCGAAATTTCTACTTATGTGTGATTGTTTATGTGATTTAAATGAAGTTCAAATCATGATCTACTTATGCTTTGTGATAAAGTTTAATGATGATTATGATTGTGATCTTAATCTATTAGAACTAGGATTGACCTATGCAATTGAGTGTGCTCAAGTCCTAACTTGAATTGAGGGAATCATGTACTTGAATCACACATATGACAGATTATTTGTTTTAACTGCTCTAACATCTGGCTAGATAGGATTTAATTTTGATTCTAGTTGAGTAAGTGAGAAACCACAGCGAATTAAGCATCAAGGATTGCTACAAGTGGATCCTTGAACCCCTAGTACTCTTTTACATTGTTTACATTCAGTTTTAGTTCAAAATATCTATCTACATTCAATTCCAAAATCCTGTTTCGATAGTTCTCAATTAGAAACCATTGGAAGTGTTTTATGAGTTTCTATACAAGTCCCTGTGAATCAACCTCGGTCTTACCGAGATTATTACTACATCACAACCCTACACTTGAGGAAGCGAACACTACTCAATAAAGGTTTGGGTATACTTCATGAAGCACAAGTCTGAGGTGTTTGCCAGGTTCAAGCAATAAAATGTGAAAGTAGGAAAACAATCTAGGAGACAAGTTAAGCGCCTTAGGTTAGATAATGGTATGAAGTACAGAGAGGCGGGATTCATGGAATTCTGTACAAAATAAGGCATCACAAGGCACTTCTCAACTCTAGGGACCCCACAGCAGAATGGGGTGTAGAGAGGATGAACATAACTATGTTGAAGAGGACGAGAAATATGTGGTTGCATACAGAGCTGCCTAAAAGCGTCTAGGTAGAAGCGATGAATATGACATGCTACATAGTAAATCGATCACTATCTACAATACTAGATTCCAAGGTTGCAGAGGAAGTCTAGACAGGCAAAGACGTTGATTACTCAAGATTGAGAATTTTCGAGTGTCCAGCATATGTTAACATGCAAAGTGGACAGAGGTTGAAGTTTGATCTAAAGTCTAGGAAGTGCATCTTTGTCAAGTATGAAAAAGGTGTCAAGGGCTACAAGCTTTGGGATCCAGTTTCATTGAAGGTGGTTATTAGCAAAGACCTTATCTTCGATGAGGCATTGATGTTAAAGACCAACAAGACATTGCAGTAGGGCAATCAGATACAAATGGTGAGACCGAGAGATTGTTGGTGCAAGTAAAGCCAGTTGAGTAAATGATTGAAGGCAAAATTCAGTAAGGGTAAGAAACTAACCAAGATAATCAACAGGATACCTAGGAAAGTATAGTCAAGAACAGGGAGAAAAAGAACCATTAGCGCCCTAGTTTGGTACAGGTTTAAGAATATGGTGTCTTTTGCATTATTCATAGGGAGTGGAAATTCCTCCACCTTTTTAAAGGCTTAGTTATAAAGGATGGCGACAAGCGGATGTTAGACATGGCCGAGGAGATGAAAGCTTTACACAAGAATCATACATGGGAGTTGGTGAAACTTCAAAAAGTCAGAGGGCTATAGGGTGCAAATGGGTCTATGAGGAAAAAGACGCATTAAAAGAGAAAGACGGCAAAAAGTATAAGGTTGAGCTCATAATAAAGGAGTTATAATAGAAGGGAGTAGATTACAATGAGGTTTTCTCTTTTGTTGTTAAAGATAACTCAATCAGGGTGCTACTGTTGATGGTAGCAGAATCTAATTTGAAATTGGGGTAGCTCGACGTGAAGACGGCATTCCTTCATGGGGAACTTAGAGGAAGTCATTAACATGAGGTTTTCTGAAGATTTCAAGGGGCTTGGTAAGGAAGGCCACGTGTGTAGGCTGGAGAAGTCACTAAATGGGTTGAAGTAGTCTCCAAGACAGTGGTACAAGCAGTTCGATTCTTACTTGGTAGAGATTGGGTATAATAGGTGTGAGTACGATTGTTGCATATATTACAGAGTGCTTGAGGACAGGTCCTACGTTCTTCTGATGCTTTACATAGATGATATGTTAATTGCTGCAAAGGATAAGAAAGCAATACTCTTTCTTAAGTCTCTATTAAGCAAGGAGTTTGACATGAAGGATTTGGGCGCTACGAAGAAGATCATAGGTATGGAGATAGTCAGAGATAGAGAATCTGAAAAGCTATGGCTTTCTAATAAGAGTTATGTACAGAAGGTGTTGGAGAGGTTCCACATGAAAAGTGTTAAGCTAGTTAGCAAACCTCTAACAGATCACTTCAAGTTGTCAGCCAGGTCATGTCCAACTATAGAGGAAGAGATTTTAGAAATGTCACGGGTGATGTACACGAGTGCAGTGGGGATTTTGATATATGTGATGGTTTGCACAAGGTCGGATATTTCACAGGCAGACAATATGGTTAGCAGGTATATGACAAATCCAAGGAAGAGGCATTAGAATGTTGTTAAATGGATTCTTGGGTATCTAAGGGGCATAGTCAACATTGGAATCAGGTGTATCAGTTGTATTGTGGTCAAAAGGTCTAATAGGAGAACTTGGGTTGAAGCGGGAGGCGATTCAGTTGCATTACGATAGTTAGAGCGCTATCCATCTTGTGATGAATCAGGTGTATCATACGAGAACCAAGCACATCGACATGAGGTTCCATAAGATACGAGAGATCATTACTTCAAGGGAGATTCAGTTTTAGAAGATTCATATGGATGAGAATGTCGCGGACCTGTTGACAAAGTAATGACCACAGAGAAGTTTAAGCACTGCTTGGGGTTGATCAATCTCACTAGCCATTAATGAGATTGGGCACCCTTGCACAGGGGTACGAATGGAGCTACATTCCAGGTGGAGGGATGAAGGGAGCGGTCTACGCTCAAGGTGGAGGTTGGACGAGAGATTTTCAAAGTGACTTGGCAGAATGCAAGTCAATGTGGAGAATAAGGTGAAGATCTTCAAAAGGTGCAATTACCTTTTGTTGGGATTCAAACCCCCAACAAAAGTTAACTACAATAAAGATATTAGTAGAAATTGGTTTACCAACATTAAGCTTAATATACAAACATTTTCAGATCCAACAAACATAATTGTATTTAAAAAAATGCTCATAAAATTTTTAAAAAAAAACTATAGTGTTGAGACATGAAAAGTACAAAAATTTCTAAGAGGTTACTGCGGCCCAAGGTGTTCCGAACAAAGTTAGTACTGGAGCGGCTCGAATCCCTCTATAAAAAAACTCCACTAGCACAGCCTTACAGTCAGAGCAAAGTAGCACTCACACGGCTATGGCACAAGTTTGTACCAAGTCTTTATCATGTGGGCCAATTTTAGTCCATGTGTTACCACGTCATTGTTGAGGTCTCTTAGAGTAACATGTACACCATATGGCACAATTGTCAGCCAATCAAAATGTGACATTGTTAGGATTTGTGGCCTACTCAAGGCATTGGTTGTCAAAGAACAGAGTGGACAATTTGGATATCGTTGTTGAGTTCCGATGCAACCCACAAGTGTGTAGCATGTACATAGCATTGATGCTCCATAAAGTACCATACATGCAGTAATGTTTGAGTTATGCTAGTGTAATATCCGTAAATTCGAAATGTTTTTGTTCTAAATAATAAAATCGTAAAGTGTGAAATGTGTAAAACTTGTTTAATGAAATTACCACTTGAGTAAATAATAATAAAATAATAATAATAATAATAATAATTTTTCTAAGTCATCAGACGATCATAAGCCTTATTAATTTGTTGAATTAGTTATAAATCAAATCTTAACCATAGAATATTAAATTTTGAAGTATAAAACGTAATGGTGTAGTTTGATAGACCTAAATCCAACTATAAATCATTCAATTGTAGCCATCTAATCATAATTTGATCACCGTACCCCGCTATTAGAACTAAATCTAATTATAAGCCGATAATACTAAAGATTAACCCCAAATGAATCATTTTGACCATTGAAATTCCAATCAGAATTCAATCAGACCGTTAAATTAAATCTTAATAAACCAACCAATGGTGATGGGCAACCCTTGTGATTTATCTTAAATTATACATGTTTGGATCACAAAACTTTTCATATCTTTCTAATATAGTATTTTGACCGTTCATATGAAATATTACTTTTAGATTAGTTCTCAGAATCGTTAAATCGAATAATGGTGATTTAAGGCATTATGGACCACCGATCAAGGTGAACAATTTATGGACACCTAAGATAGTATACTTGAACTTTGTGTTAGACTAGATTCCATCGTAGGGTCCTAGATTGACCCATATCAGTTGAGATGTACCAAACCTTAGTGTGATGCGACGTACCGATTTATATATGATTAGTTACGTACAATAGAATGAAAGAGATTCTTCTAATGATTTTGAACCATCCATCTTTTCGACCGATCATCAAAATGTATCTGAACTTAGGGACCTTAACCTATGTATAAGGACCTACAACCCTATGATCTCTGAATTCTAAAATTTAGTATTTCTACCGTCCATCATGTATTTGGATCTATTGTCCCAATTTGGTTAGAGATTTAGAAAATTAACGGTTCATTAAGTAATCCATGTTAGCTCCAACCTAATATACAGACCAATCAGATCAACGATTAGTGGTTGCGATATAATCATGACCCAAAATGGATGTTTTAGCCTTTTTAGAATCCTCCGGTGATTTAAATGTATAACAAGTTAGAGTGTGGAATTTACCGTCATTTAAAGTTTCTTTGATCATATTAAGTATGGTGAGTGGACCCTTCTTAATTCCATCAAAACTCATGTGCCCTTATGTCTTTGTAATGTCATCCTAAGGATAGGTTCTAACCATAGGATCCAAGCTTAAAAAGTGACATATGATCAAAAGTAACCTATACAGTCCATTCTAATGATCAACGTATAGTTAACTATGAGTGCGTAATCCTTAGCCGTTCGATTTGGAAATCATGGCCAGAGTTGTTATTGATGTCCTTAGCACCTTGGACGTCCCTGATTATTGGAGAGATCCCCATCATGGTTATGATGGAATGAAACCAACCTATGCTACAAAGTTGCATGTATATCTAAGCTTAGATGGTTATATAACCAATCTCCGGAGAAAACCTCTTTCATTCCTCTTTAAGAAAGAGCTTACGCCATATCATACCAGAGAAAGCCATAACCTAATCGGCCGTCACATCCTTTCCATTCATTAGTTGGGTCCTGATAATCATAGCCATTGGTAGAAGACTTCGTTGAACTTGACTGTAGAAGTGAAGGCAAGGGTGATCATGTGGCCACATTGAGCAGTTGTACTCATGAGATCGCAATCGGAGGCAGACGTTCATCGTTCTAATTAGAAGAGGCTAGATTCATCGCTGATCCGGTGAGTTGGGATACTATCCCCATTCTCACTTATGTTTTAGCCATTTTTTTGTAGATTAATAATTAAATAAAATTGTAGATTCTTGATTGGATGTGTATGTAAATCCATGGTTAGATATGTGGATCCGAATGTATAGGAATGTCTCTGATGATATATATCTCTGTTTGATTGGCCTATGTTAATTTGACTATCACATGCTTAACATAAGAACACATGCTAATCAGGAACATGTTTAATGGTTGAGATTACTTTTGTATAAGCCCTACTTTTGTAAGTGTTTATTCCCATGTAAGCCATGCGTGCATGTTAATACAATTGATCATCATGTAAATAATGCATAGATAGTGCATGTGTATGGTGAGGTGTCCTTACGGGATTAAGTTCAGGTAGGGGCATGTGAGATAGTCCTTGCCCAGGAGGATTATCTTTGGAACTAATGTACTTGGTTTGTGTACGCACCTATCTACAGAGCTAGGGAACCCGGGCTCTTGCCTCTGTACCTATGTGTGGGACACTTGAGGAATTGTGAGAGCACATATTTGCGGCGCACGGGTGGTTGCATGCAGTATGGTTAAGTTACTAGAATGTTTCCTTGTTTGTCCAACTTATGGGCTGTGTGGCTATACATATATGTAGAGAGTGGGTTAGCGCATCCTGTATGGTTAAATTACGAGGATGGGAACTCAGGTCTCTAATTTATGGGATAGTGGGTCTACATATAATTGCAGAGAGCAGGTCTAGGAGCATCTTTTATGCTGAATTACGAGTGATGTGGGTCTGAGTCTCTGATTCATATGTAGATCTTAAGAGATGTTGTTGTGCTTGTAGTATATGAGTATGAACTTTAAATTATGATGGCCAGTGTGTCTTGGATGTGTACTTATCCTGTGATGAGTCCTTGTGTCGGCATCATGGTTTGTTGGAGAACGTGTGAGCATTGAGTGCTTGAACATCCATACGTTATTCCATGTAAATTTATCTGCTTTAATTGTGTTATTTTGTACTGTTCATTTAATTGTTATACCATGAATTGTAGTGGAGTTGTATCCTTTTACTAGGCATAGTTTGTTCACCCTTCTTAAGGAACTGTAGGTGCTGAAGGTGATGACCAAATGGTCGGAGAAGGACTGTCAATGACAGAAATGACAACGTTACAGGAAGAGGACGTTAGTGCAATTGAAGAAGAATAATTCATTTTCTTTTAATTTATTCTAGATAGGGTAGTTAGCAAATAGTACTATTCAGTTTGAGTTATTATGAGTTGGATTGACAGATTTTATTATGTGGACGCTTGTGATTGATTTGATTTATAAATCTTTAATGATGATAACTGTTAATGTCAGATTTTGTAACGAGATCCTCCGATGATTCTCCTTCACTCCAACGGGGATTTCTTCACCAGACCTGAAAGAAGACAGCAACTAAGGGTGGCTGGGGACCAGCCGTTAGCCCTCCGATGCTTAAGTCAGGCCAAAGCAAGAAGAAGAGAAGCCAAGCAAAACGGGGCAAAGATTGAATGTTCTGTTTTTTGTGTACCTTTCTCTTAATGGAGTCACCCCTTTATATATGAAGCAACCCAATTTGTTACGTAAGATATCGAAATCCCGCTGATGTCGCGTACGATACCGAAATCTCGCTGATTTCGTGGGACAGGATCCTTATCCTTAGAGGCAAGATTTACCCAAATGATTCCTTCCGGCAATCACGTTTCTTGATAGCAATCCCCTGAGATTCGGAACCATCATAGAGGATAAGCCAAAAAACCGACCTATGCGGGCTGCCGGTAGTTATAATGCTGATTGCTCGTAGTTAGAGTCATAGCTACCGAAAAGGAAGGAGACGTCGAAAGGGTGAGGACCACCGCGCTGGATGTAACTTTGCTTGGTGCCGCAGAGGGATTGAACGAGCCGCTCGACGGGAACCGGGTGCTGGAAGTATGAAGACCATCCAAACCAAAAACGAAGACTCAGGACTATTCTGATGTCGGGAGCTGCTCGTATCAGGGTGCTCGCTTTCGTGAGGTGCGACCCCTTCTGACGAGCCCGAGCAGAGCTGCTCGCATCCTGGAGATGCGACCTCTTCTGAAGAGCACGAGCCGAGCTGCTCGCATCAGGGATACGCGACCCCTTCTGAAGAGCACGAGCCGAGCTGCTCGCATCCGGGAGACGCGACCCCTTCTGAAGAGCACGAGCCGAGCTGCTTGCATCCGGGAGACGCGACCCCTTCTAAAGAGCACGAGCCGAGCTGCTCGCATCTGGGAGACGCGACCCCTTCTGAAGAGCACGACCTGGACTCCTCGCATTTATATGGTCGCGACCCTTCACTTCTTGTCAGACTATATTTGCTTACAACAGATGCCCCCCAAACCCTTGGTATTGAGGAACTATGCCAAGGGTTTGCTAGTGTTGACAACTGGGAGACAATCGCGCATGATTCGCTTAACGTGCTTCCGCATTTATGATGGCCAGCTTTCGCGCAGCTTTTTCTGTCGCTAGAGATGAAGCGTCGGGCGCCACGTGTTTCCGTATTTAATGCTAGCGTCCGTTCGTCTGGTGCGCCAAATGAGAAACTGCCGCGTGTCCAGCAAATCAAACGGAATGATTGCATATAAATACCGGACTTAGAAAAAAATTCTTTCATTTTCGAATTTCCCTGCTGCGGCGTTCTTGCTTTCTTCTTCTTCCTTTGCTTCTGGTGCGAAAAACCTCTTCACAGAGGTAGTTTTCCAACTTTCTCCCTTCATCTCTATCTCCTTCATCTTTCTTTCTTGCTTTCCTCCTTGCGATGGCGGGATCCTCAGATGAAGAGATTGTTCCCTTGGGAGATCACACCCCTGATTCTTCCGAATCAAATAATGCCAGAGTACCGGCTAGTAGATATTCTGCCTCCAGATATTCTTCTATCTTGACGGAGGGGAGGCTATCTAGCCTTAGAGAGGCATACAGAGTGCCGGACTCTGTTATATTCAGATTGTCCGGAAGGGGGGAGACAGCCGATGCACCACCGCCTGGGTGTGTAGCAGTTTATGAATACTTTTTCAAAGTAGGCATACGTCTCCCCCTCCACCCCTTCATTCGAAATTTCCTCCGCCTCTATAAGATTGCCCCGGGCCAACTTATAGTTAACGGCTGGCGGGTTCTTCTGAGTGCTTTCACCCTTTGGAAGCAGGCGGGTAACGAGGAGTTAACCGCTCAGGAATTTTTGAGGTTATTCCAGCTGAAGAAGGCACCAGCTAGCGAGGGTTGGTACTACCTCTGCTTCTGGCACCGGAATAACTTCATCTTGGGGAACCCTTCTTCCAACTGCCCGGGATGGAGAAAGAAGTGGTTCTATGTCTCCGAGAACTGGGAGTCCGAAATGGGCTCTGACCCCAAAGGCCATAACGTAAATCGCCATTTTGGCGAAGGTGGGTCGAGTGCTCGTTTTATTTGTCCGACAGAATCCTTACTACTTTGACGTTTTAACGAACCTTCTTTCTTGCTCGCAGGAATCCCAATTGGTGTGAAGCCCAATCTGCGAGGAGGGCTCAACGAAAAACTCGTCAAGGTTTACAAACTCCCTGCGTTCGCACGCCACGTCAACGCTGCTCTAGAGCCTCCCTGTCTCTGTGCAGCGGGTTTAATCTCTCAAGACGAAATGGCGAACGTGGGAGATAAAAGAGGTGCACTTGGGGCACTTCCCCGTCTGAAGGGTGCAGCCTCGAAGAGGCAAAAGAAGACTGCGGGGGGTCCTTCTAGTGCGCCCACTCCTGCAGAGGGGTCTGCTCGCGGACCTCAACCGCGAGGGATCGGTTCAGGTGGGGTCGCTACGACTTCTCGCATGACTGCGACCCCTCCGGTTATCGCGACCCCTCTATCTGCTGTGCCCCCTCCGGCTACTGCGACTCCACCGCCAGGTGCTCGCTGCCAGCCGGTGATTGAAGTCGCTGATAATTCGCCGAAAGGCGATCGGAGGGAGGGGGGCCTCCCTCCTAAAGATATGAGATGCGAGCCTACTGGTGCTCGAGAGTCTGCGACGCCCTCTATGGGTGCCGTAAGTGCTCGCGAGACGAGCTCTGGTGAGATGGTGGTGGCCCAACCTTCAGGGTCGGGGGTTTTTGTTATCCCCCACACTTGCATCCTATATGCAAGTTTATGTTTGATAACATTCCCCCCAACTCCTTCGGGAGTTTGCCTGAGCCAAGCCCGGAGGCTCTCTCTACAGACATTGGAGTGAGACTGGTTCAGGTGACAACCTTTCCTCTTTCTACCAATCTTTTCAGGATTTGCCTCAATTCCACGTTGGCCAACCATGAACCCAAGAAACTTCCCTGCAGACACTCCAAACGCGCATTTTTCTGGGTTCAATTTCATTTGATACTTCCTCATTAGATCAAAGGCTTCTTGAAGATCAGAAATGTGGTCATCTTCAATGATGCTTTTTACGAGCATGTCGTCAACATATACTTCCATATTCTTACCGATTTGAGAAGCGAATATTTTGTTGACAAGACGTTGATAAGTGGCTCCTGCGTTTTTAAGACCGAACGGCATTACCTGGTAGCAATATAGTCCTCGATCTGTGATGAAGGCAGTGTGCTGACTATCAGGTGGATGCATCACAATCTGATTGTAACCAGAATAGGCATCCATAAAGCTGAGGAGAGCATGTCCAGCTGTTGAGTCGACCAACTGGTCGATTCGTGGTGTCAGGAAGCTATCTTTGGGACACGCTTTGTTCAAGTCTGAATAGTCGACGCACATCCTCCATTTGCCATTAGCTTTTCGAACGAGAACTACGTTTGCGACCCACTGTGGGTAGTCAACTTCTTTTATGAAATTAGCCGCGAGCAGCTTCTCAACTTCAGTTTTGATCGCCATTTGTCTGTCTGCAGTAAAGGCACGTCGACGCTGATGTACGGGTTTATGCTTCGGGTCAAGGTTGAGACGATGTGTGATGACATTGGGATCGATGCCTGGCATATCTTTATGAGACCAAGCAAACACATCCTGGTATTTAATGAGGAAACGGATCAAATCTTCACGGTGGATACTGTTTAAGGAGGAACCGATGTACACGATCTTAGACGGGTCATCTTCGGTCAAGCGGATCGCCACTGTTTCCTCCCCTGGAGTTCCTGATTTCAGAGCATTTTCTCTCGGATCCAACGGGGTGGCGGGAACGTCGGATGAACCTTGAACTATTTCCATGACAGGTGTCGCTTGAGCCTTCTTTCGATCTTGGAGGGCTATCTGGTAACAGGAACGTGCCTCCTGCTGACTTCCTCGCACGACCCCGATGCCATTTGGGGTAGGAAATTTAACACATAGATATGAAGGGTGCAAGGTCGCTCCAACCTTAGTCAGAGACGGCCGTCCCAAAATGGCGTTATATGCTGATTTTCGAGCCACGACGAGGAAGTTTACGAAGACGGTGGTCTTCACTGGACTCTCCCCAAAAGTAACTGGGAGATTGATGCTTCCTTCAGGTGTAACTACCTCCCCTCCAAAGCCGACGAGAGGGGTCGATACTGGCTTGAGGAGGCTTCTGGATAGTGCCATTTTGTTAAAAGCCTCCAAGTACAGAATGTCGGCTGAGCTACCTGTATCCACCATAATTCGATGAGTCAGATAATTTGATACCTTCAATGTGACTACGATAGAATCTTCATGAGGGAAGTGAATTCCCGCTGCATCTTCGAGGGTGAAAAAAATTGGAGGATGACTCGCTTTCGAAGAGCTGGTCGTTTGTTCCAACCAATAGATTTGCTGGGGTTCTTTGGACGCCTTCCGAGCGTATGCTTTTCTTGAAGCTTGAGAGTCACCCCCACAAGCTGGTCCCCCGACGATAGTGCGGATTTCTCCCGTAGGCTCAGCGTCCTCTTGGTCGGTTTGATGATGAGGTGGTTCCTTTTGACGAGATGAGGTCTTCGCCCTTTCTGGTGATCGATTTTTACGAGCAACGTAATCCTGGAGATGGCCTTTCCGAATAAGGGCTTCGATATGGTCTCGTAGAGAGATGCAGTCCTGGGTCCTATGCCCGTGACCTTTGTGAAAGTAACAGAACTTGCTCTTGTCCCTCTTCTCGGGATCGGATTTGATCTTTGCAGGCCACTTCACTTATGGCTTGTATTTAATCTCCATTAGAACCTTTTCAGGAGACTGATTAAGAGGAGTGTAGTTATGATATTTACCAGAGTAAGGCTTCCTGGGAGAATGATCGCGCTGGTCTCGACGGTATTTCTTATCTGTAGAAGAGGTTCCTTCTGGCTTACGCTTCTTACTCTGTACTCCATGGCGTGTCAATGCGACTTCTTCTGCATTGATATATTTCTGAGCTTTGGCTTGGAATTCCGTCATAGTTTTTGGCGGGCTTTTATCTAAGGCAAATCTGAATTTCTCGCTTGTTATTCCAGCGATGAGGGCTGTGAGACCCTTTTCTTCAGTGTAACCCTCAGTTTGAACGGCTTCAGCAGTGAACCGTACTGTGAACTCTTTTATTGTCTCCCCATGTTGCTGTTTCAGATTCATCAGATGGGAGGCTGGCTTCTTAATGCGAATACTTCCCATGAATTGAGAAAGAAATATCTCCGATAATTGGGAAAATGAACTGATGGAACGAGGTTTTAGCCCCCGAAACCACGTACGAGCCGCTTCCTTCAATGTAAGGGGAAAAGCCCTACACATGATTTCTGAACCATGTCCCTCCAACTCCATGACGGACCTGTATGTTTCCAGATGTTCCAGAGGATCGCCAATGCCTGTATACGGAGCGATAACAGGCGCTCGATACTTTCTGGGCAACGGGGCTTCCATGACCTCGCTAATGAAGGGAGATTCAGTTTGATGTATCGCCGCCACAACGGCAGATGACCGATTTGCCTGGTATCTCTGTTCCATGACATCAAAACGATCTTGGATTCTTTTGAGATCTCCTTCCCATGGTAGGGTATAGCTAGACGTTTCGGCGGTGGAGCCTTGCGGTTGAGGTTGTCAAGACGAACTGGAATGTATAGAATGTGGAGACGACACAGGGGGATGGCCGCCAAGTGGTGGGACCTGTGGTTCATCCATAGAATGTCTGGAAGCAACTGGTATGGGTGGCGGTGGTAACCCTTCGGAGGGTTGTCTTTGCGGTTCAGGGAAGTGCTGATCAAGCCGATTTGACAGCGCCTGAACTCCGGCGTTTAAAGTTAGGAGAGTGTTCCCGAGGAAACGTAGGACATCATCTTGATTTCCAGAGGCCTCCAATAATGGGTTTGTTGATGGCATATTTGGGGCTCCTTGAGGGATATCCGTCGGAACGGGTGGGAGGGCAGGTACGGATTCCGTCTCATCAGGTGGAGGTGGTGCCTGCCTCGAAGTTGAAGGATGAACAGCCTTTTTAGGAGGCATCACCGAAGGATTTTGATCGGTGGTTAACACGATTGATTTTGACGATCAAGTCGTTCCCACAGACGGCGCCAAACTGTTAATGTCAGATTTTGTAACGAGATCCTCCGATGATTCTCCTTCACTCCAACGGGGATTTCTTCACCAGACCTGAAAGAAGACAGCAACTAAGGGTGGCTGGGGACCAGCCGTTAGCCCTCCGATGCTTAAGTCAGGCCAAAGCAAGAAGAAGAGAAGCCAAGAAAAACGGGGCAAAGATTGAATGTTCTGTTTTTTGTGTACCTTTCTCTTAATGGAGTCACCCCTTTATATATAAAGCAACCCAATTTGTTACGTAAGATATCGAAATCCCGCTGATGTCGCGTACGATACCGAAATCTCGCTGATTTCGTGGGACAGGATCCTTATCCTTAGAGGCAAGATTTACCCAAATGATTCCTTCCGGCAATCACGTTTCTTGATAGCAATCCCCTGAGATTCGGAACCATCATAGAGGATAAGCCAAAAAACCGACCTATGCGGGCTGCCGGTAGTTATAATGCTGATTGCTCGTAGTTAGAGTCATAGCTACCGAAAAGGAAGGAGACGTCGAAAGGGTGAGGACCACCGCGCTGGATGTAACTTTGCTTGGTGCCGCAGAGGGATTGAACGAGCCGCTCGACGGGAACCGGGTGCTGGAAGTATGAAGACCATCCAAACCAAAAACGAAGACTCAGGACTATTCTGATGTCGGGAGCTGCTCGTATCAGGGTGCTCGCTTTCGTGAGGTGCGACCCCTTCTGACGAGCCCGAGCAGAGCTGCTCGCATCCGGGAGATGCGACCTCTTCTGAAGAGCACGAGCCGAGCTGCTCGCATCAGGGATACGCGACCCCTTCTGAAGAGCACGAGCCGAGCTGCTCGCATCCGGGAGACGCGACCCCTTCTGAAGAGCACGAGCCGAGCTGCTCGCATCCGGGAGACGCGACCCCTTCTGAAGAGCACGAGCCGAGCTGCTCGCATCCGGGAGACGCGACCCCTTCTGAAGAGCACGACCTGGACTCCTCGCATTTATATGGTCGCGACCCTTCACTTCTTGTCAGACTATATTTGCTTACAACAATAATGATGTTATTTTTTAATGTTAATTATACTTTCACTATATTATCACACTAGAAATCTGTCCTCAGGTTATCTATTCGGGCTTCGAATTTCGGATCGTGACAGGGGTTCTCTCTTTCCCGTAAGGGAGAGAGGCATGTGGGTGTTGAAGTCATCAACTAGACGATGATGGGTAGGGCCTTTCCACCAACCTTAAATATTATAAAAGAGAGACATCGGTCCCCGACTTGATACCCTAACATTTAAATCTCATTTTCCATTATAGAGAGGGTATCAGAGGAGGAAGTTTTTGGAATCACCTGCGTCTCTACGGAGCTCAAATTGTCGGCATTAATGGTAATTAGGCCGCATGAAACAGGTAAGACTTAAAACCGCTCTTCTTAAATACACAACAGGGTATATAACATGTGGTTTCAGAGCATTACTTTACTTATGCATCTTAAGGTTCATTTTCCTTGTATACATCGGGAACTCCGCCATGATATCCGTCGATGTGTTTATGCTTTATGATGGTTCAGTCCACGACATCAATTTTAGGTGGAGCGGTTCTGCTTTCGCCTCAATGTATCCTTCTTTCCTTGTTTCCTTTTCCTTTAAAGTAGTGCTAACCATATCACCATTGCCAACTAATTGTAACCATTCCGTTGGTAATGGTATATATTGGTGGTCATGGATGCAAACAGAAAACATTGGGAGAGAGACATTGGTCTCTGTCGCTGAGTGTCTTGTATTCGTTACCATGAATTGAGTTGTGAATGACTCCTTGTGTGAACTCGTTTTCAGGGCCCACATGTTATGTAGCGCCCATGTATGGGTTCTTTTTAGGCCTTTATATTAGGGCCTTGTGTTGTAGGCTTAATGGGGCAGTAGCATCCCTCTGCATTCTTAGTTTGGTAGGACCTTATATTTTTTAAAAAAATAGTCGTTAGTTGTGATGGTCGCACCATGCTACCTCTATTTGCTAACATTAGAGTAGGTATGAAAGGGTTGCTAATTTATTTTTTTCTGATTTTATGAGGCCCGTCATATACTGTTTTGTTTTTGGGTTTATCATGGCATAAAATATAGTGCAATAACGACATTGTTGGTTGGGCCCTGCTACATGAGTTTTTTATTTCTGTATTCTGTGGGCCATGTCATATCAATGGTATGAAGTATATCTGCATTTCATTGTTGGTTTATATATATTCGCTTTAACTCGAAATATTCAATAAGATTTTTTTAAACCATATTATGATTGGTCCATATGAATAATTAGTTCTAAATAATTGATTCTAAGTCACGTTGGTTACTAAGGCCTAAGTTCCCATTCCGGTCTATAATTTTAGACTTAAATATAGGATTACAGCCATCCAGATTCTAAAAGGTCTAAAACCAATTAAGTGACTAGTCTAATTTTTAGATTTTGACCATCATGGGCCATGGGCCTTGAGAATATTCATTTGGGTCAATGAATTTTGTGCGATTTTAGTTCCTAGGGATTGGTGGGCATATCTAGTTATGTGTTCCACTAAAGTGGTGGCAAACAAAAACGTAAATCGATTTCTAGGACCAAGGGCATGATGTATGTATCGTGTATTAGAGGAACCTTTTCTATGGCATTTGTCTCTAAATAGACTGCCTTCGACCTAAAAGAGTTCACAGTCTGATGGGAGGAGCACAATATGGGGTGGATGATGTTAATATTATATGATCAAATTAGTCATCTTGCCACAAAGGTGTTGAACCGTTTGGGCTCACATTATTGGAACTCACATATCCTCATGTTGTGAGAACCACTCGCATATTGTGCTCTCAACCCAAAGAAGGAACTACAATGATGCGCTTGGTTTCACACTCAGGTTTGATGTTTAGGCCTATCATCCTAGGTAATCTAATTGACCACCCTGTCAATTGGATAAAGTTTTGACAATGGGATGCTTTCTTATGTGAATATTTTCAATCCTCCTTATATACAAATATGCATGTTATCTACCAACGCTACTTAGATCCTAGTTTCAATGAGATTTAATGCAATCCAACCCTAAAAAATTCTTCAAGGTCACAAACATGGAAGATGAACTTCTAGCGAAATCAGTACAAAAAAATCTTATATGCTTGGAATCAAATTTAATTAATGCAGTTTGGTTTCCATATTGCGTCTCAACACTAGTGGATATACATTCTCATTTGAGAATAGAAAGTTTTTATTATTGCATGGTTTAGATATCATTGGCCTTGGCTCATTAGTGAATAACTTATATCAGTTACATCTCGACAATTCATGCTTCCAATCAAGGTTTGTGCATGTGAATGAAAACATGAATGTTGGCATAAAAATGTTTAAGGAGAATTCCTCCATGTTATGGCATAAGAGACTTGGTCACCTTTCTCATGAGAGAATGAAGAGGCTTTTGAAAGAAGGAATTCTAAGTGCATTGGACTTTATAGACTTTACAATATGTGTAGATTGCATAAAGGAAAAGCAGACGAGAATAAGAAAATTGGGTGCCACTAGGAGTATTGAATTTTTAGAGGTGATACATATAAATATATGCGGTCTATTTCTTATGGCTTCTTAGAATAGACAAAAGTTTTTTATCACCTTTATATATGACTATTCTCCTTATGAGTACTTATACTTAATACAGATAAATCAGATGCCCTGGATGTGTTCAAAATCTTTAACGCTGAGGTCGAGAATCAATTTAACAAAGAGACTAAAGTCATCAGATTGGACCGTGGTAGTGAATACTATGACAGATATGACAAATCAAGACAGAATCCAGGGCCATTCACTAAATTCCTAAAATAACATGGTATCATTGCTTGGTATACCATGCCTGAAATACTATAACAGAATGATGCAGCTAAGAGACAAAATAAGACCCTAAATGACATGGTCAGGTCCATGATTAGTAATTCCACTCTTCTGAAATCAGTATGAGGTGATGCCTTTAAGGCAGCAGTCTACATCTTTAATCATGTTCCGACTAAGGTTGTTAGTAAAACTCTATTTGAAATGTCGATGGGAAGGAAACTTGGTATTAATCACATCCACATATGGGGTTGTGCTGTTAAAGTAAGGACCTATAATCTGCAAGAAAGAAAATTAAACCCTAAGGCTATTAATGGCTATTTTATCAGCTATCCTAAAAGGTCGAAGGGGTTTAGGTTTTATTGTCCCTCCCACACCCAAGGATAGTTGAATCAGGGAATATTACAAAATTTCTTAAGGACGATGATAGTGGTGCATAACCTAGGACCTTTGTCTTTAAGGAGCGAAGGTTGACTAGTCTGGTGTCAGTTACAAGAGACGTTGGATATCGTTGCTCATTCCACAAATGAGGATTTAGTGGAAGATCGATCACAGGCTCCAAAAGACACTCTCATGATAGAAGAATCACCTAATTAGGAAGAAGTGTCATTAAGGAGTTTGTAAGAGAGAGGGATTCAGCGATACCCGATAATTATGTTGTGTATCTTCAGGAGCATGAGTTTGACATAGATGTGGAAGATGACCATAAATCTTACACATAAGCCAAACAAAGTGCTAACTCCTCTCAATGGATCGATGTCATGGAAGACTAACTTAAGTTTATGAAAGACAATGTCATTTGAAATTTAGTTGATCTACCCAAAGGGGGGGTTCCGATTGTTTGTAAATGAGTTTATAAAACCAAGAGAGACGTCAAAGGGAAGATTGCAAGATATAAAGCTCGATTAATCGTTAAGAGATTCACTTAAAAGAAAGGCATTGATTTTAAAGAAACTTTTTCACCAGTCTTTAAAAAGGACTCCTTCTAGATTATTATACCACTAATGGCTCAATATGATATTGAACTACAATAGATGGACGTAAAGACTATGTTTCTCAATGAAAAACTGAATAAGAACGTGTATATGTTACAACTGGAAGGTTTTAAGATATATGAATTTGAACATCTGGTATATAAGCTAAAGAAGTTTATCTACGATCTAAAGCAAGCACCACGTCAATGGTATTGAAATTTTACGAGGTGATTTCTTCATATAGTTTTAAGGAAAATGTTACTGATCATTATATATATATATATATATATATATATATATATATATATATATATATATATATTGGGAGTAAGTTTGTGTTCCTAGTGTTATATGTTGATGATATTCTGCTAGCATGCAACAATAAAGGAATGATGCGCTATGACAAGGGATTTCTATCATAAAAATTGAAAAAGAAGGATCTTCGTGCCACATTATTTGTCACAAGTATAAAAATATGCCATGATAGAAAAAGAGGTATTTGGGATTATCCTAGAAAATGTACGTTGAAAGGATTCTTAACAAATACGGCATGTAGAGTTGTGGACCAGGAGAGGCTCTTGTCATCAAAGGTGGCATGCTTAGCCTCTTACAATGTCCCAATAATGATATCAAAAGGAAAGGAATGTAAGATATCCCATATGTATCTACAGTGAGAAGCATTATGTATACGTAGGTTTGCACTTGACATAACATTTATGGTTCAAATGCTTAGAAGATACATGTCGAATTTAGGAATGGATCATTGAGAGTTGTAAAGAAAGTGATATGGTACTTGCAAAGGATGAATGATTTCATGCTCACATACAGACGGACTGATCGGTTGGAACTAATTGAATATACGAATTTGGACTTTGCTGGGTGCCTCGATAGCAGGAGGTCTACATTAGGGTGTGTTTTCATGATGGCCTATGAAACTGTTTCATGGAAGAGTGCAAAACAGACACTTACGGCTTCATCTACCATGGAGGAAAAAATTATCGCCTGTTATGAAGTCACAAGTCAGGCGATTTAGTTGTAGAACTTTATTTAAGTGCTTCAGGTTATAGATTTAGTTCCAAAGCCTCTGAGAATCTACTATGATAACATTGTAGTAATGTTCTTCTCCAACAACAACAAAAGTTTGTCTAAGTCAAAGTATATTGATTTAAAGTTTTTGGTTGTAAATGATGGAATTCAAGATCGTCTATTGTCTGAAGAACATATTAGCACAAAGGTGGTCATTGCGGACCCATTTAGGGCCTACGTCCCAATGTATTCAAGGAGTTAGTGAATGACATGGGATTGGTTAGCGTTAAAGTTGTATTTAATTAGTGGGCAATACAAATACTTTGATTATGTGTTATTTCGGTTTTATCCAGTACAATAGATAGTTAAAATCTTTTATGGGATTATGGTTTCTGTTCCTTAAAGTAAAGTTTTCTTGCACATAGTTAAATAAGTGAACAAAATACTTTAAAATTTTGAAGTAGTAGGACTGCTTGAAAATCTGCATAGAAGGCCACACTAGACATGAGATTTTCATACTGCGCTACTTAATTTTCAGAATCCATATCGCTGGGAATGTTGTTGTGTGTAATCGTGTCTGGTCTCATTATGATAAATGCAGTGATGACTACCATGGTTTCATAATAATGGTCTCAGTGGATCAGATTATTTAGGGTACTACACTTGATCTATAATAAATATTTAATAAGGTTTTGAGTTCATAAATTTATACTAGATTTACCAATATGTTCCATATATATATATATAAGCCAATGCCATTAATGGGCCAAGTGGGATAATGCTAGAATTTGTGGCCCACCCAAGGCATTGGTTGCCAGAGCAACAGAGTGGATGGTTTGGATCACATTGTTAAGATTCAGGTGGGATCCATAAGTGTATGATATGTACATAAGCTTTGGTACTTCACAAAGTACTATACATGCAATAATGTTTGAGTTATGCAAGGGTTCTCTCTCTACCTTATGGGAGAGACGTGTGGGCATTAAAGTCGGTGGCAATCCGATGATGGGTTGGGCTTTGTTGTTGACCACAAATACTATAAAAGAGAGACCTCGATCCCCGACTCGATACCCTGGCGTCTAGATCTCGTTTCACATTACAAAGAAGGTATCAAAAGAGGAAGTTTTTAACATCACTTGTATCTTTAATGAGCTCAGATTCTCAGCATTAATGGCGGTTACATTGTACACAACAGGTAAGACTCAAAACCCATCTTCCTTGATGCACAACAAGGCATTTAACAGACACATCATCATCAGACTACTAAGAAGCCTATAAATACCCCAGGAACAGTTCCATGAAGGGGTCTTTTCATCACCAGTCTCTTTTCCTCCTCTTCCCTTTACTTTCACTAATTCTTTGCTCTTTAAGATTGTGCATCCATCCCTAAGTGATATTTGGGAAAAACTTTAGAGATTATGCTATCTTCGAGGTCGGCGGTAGCCAATGGAAAAGTTATGCTAAGCCCTTTTATAATTGTATTCTTTTGATGCAGCTAATCTCTTAGTCAATATGTTGTCCAAGTAGTTGGCGCAGTCGTGTCATCACATATAAAAACCCCTTCTACTCTTTGTTTATTACCCTTTAATGCATCTTTATGAATTTTCATAATCTTTAGTAATTAAGCCATTAATCTCAACTTTACAGTCACTCACATGGTTAATCAAATATATTATTAAAAGAGAGATAATCTTGATTCTTTAATCCAGTATGGATTCATAAACACCCCTTCCATACACATCTAATTTAGTGCTTTAGTACTATTCTTTTAATGTGTAACAATGCGTTCTCTAATACAAACACAGTGTTTCACTCCCCATTTAAGAAATTTACACGCAACAAGCATACATTCCCTTATCCCAAATCTACTTTATCATCATGGATTCGTATTGAAAAGGAGAACACTAATAAGGATTCATAGCTTGATATCTCATTATGTGAGGAGGCCATAGAGCCTAAGTCATCATTGCACGGATGATCCATAAACTGTGAAAAGACAATCATTCTTGCATTCATCATTGCATATCATGTATTTCTTATATTCTATTATGTATCATCGTTTTGTCACATAGATATATTTATCACTATTTTGTCACCATATCATTTTTACCTTATAATTAAGTGTTTTCCTATAGGATGTAATTAAGGGTTTGTGATATACTACAAGTTAAAATAAAATAAAAACCCATATAATAAGAAAAGTTTTCTAACTATGTGCTCTTTTCTTTCTTCTATGGACGTGGCAGTGGGATGAGAATAATTTACAAACGTATTATGAATAAATGACAATAAATGTGACTCTGGATGCAATATTTATGTAATATTTATATCTAATCAAAATCATATCCAACATGTGGAATAAAAAGAGTAATTAAGAGTTGTAAAGATAATACCAAATCAAAAGAGCTTGTCTTTAGTTTTAACCTCTCATGAAAGGTAAACTAAGCCCATAAGGAATACTTCAGGATATGGCCTCTAAACCAAAACAGGACATACCACGAAGAAAGAAGGGAAGGAGTTCGACAAATAGCTAAGATAGATGCAAAAAAAAAAAAAAAAAAGGATTTGCCAACATTGTCAGGCATGAAAATTACTTCATCATCATATTGATAAATCTTGTCCTATTCCAATTTCATTACTAATCTGAGTAAGCTCCTCGAATAAGCAGGAGAAAGGCTTAAATTTCCATTCGGTATGAGAGAAATAATCTTGTTTTCTAATGCCCAGACCCTAAACTACCCCTTACCAAAAACCAAGTGGTAAGGCTACCATTTTCTAACCAAAGTCATACCAAAAGTTAGTAAATTCATCATTACAAATGAGAAATTTAAAATTTGTTAGGGCTAGAGGGTGGCTTGAAAGAATACTTCTCCAAGCCCAATATGCATTTGAAGGGGCCTTTAGGGACCAAAGGAATTTATTCTGAATATATTTTTCTTAGACCCAGGATGCCACAGGCTTTACTCTCTAGTAAAAATTTCTCATAATTACTTTAATAAACAAGCCTGACTAGAGAGCTCAGGAGAAATTATTCCAATATTACCTTCTTCCTTGGTCTTACACACAATAACTTACCCTGCACAATGGACTTTGATACCTTCCCATAAGAAATACCTCATGCCTTTTCATTGAGGGTCAGGCATCCTTTGAGCAAAAAAAAAAAAAAAACATTACTCCAAAAAAGGTACAAGTTAGAAATAATGGACTTAATAAGCTCAAGATACCTTGCAAAAGAATCATCTTCTAGCCTCCCAATTTACTATTCAGTTTATCAATAAAAGCTTGATAATCTCTCAAATGAAACCTAGCATAATAGAAGAAACGGCCTAAATATCTTATTAAAAGCTCACCTCTTTTTGTAAATAAAATAAAAGAAATTATTTTCTTGCAATTACAGGAATTAGAAAAGATAGTTTCACTCTTATCTACATTAGTTCACAAACTCGAGTAGGAACTAAAGTCATCAAGTAGTTCTCTAAGAATCAAAGCATTGACTAAGTTAACATTCGATAAAACCAACAAGTTATCCGCAAAAAGTAGGTGAGAGATAGTCACCTCACCCTTAGTAAAGGGCAATATAATAAATTCATTGATATGCCATTTGGTAAGTAAATCTTACTCTATTACTCTTAATAGAAAAAGAAGGATATAAGATGCAAGCTTTAATCTAAGTAATTAACTGATTAGAAAAGTTTAAAGCTTTGATAGATTTGAAAAGAAAATCCCAACTAATTACTATTAAAAGCCTTACACAAATCAACCTTAATGCACATCCTTGCAGGCTCATAATCTAAATGAATTTCATGGACTAAAGTGTCATTTGGTAAACTAAAAATAAAGTCTGAAAATTAATTTAAGTGCTGAAAACTTAAAAGTGTTGAATTTCAGTACTTATAAGTACTAAAAATCTTTTGGTAATTTGTCTGAAAAAAGTCCTAATATCTGAAAATAAACACTTTTTTTCACAAAAACTTGTTTGGTAAACACAAGTTACAAATGTCTGAAAATTGACAATTTATCACATTTACCCATACTGTCCCAATTTCTAACTTCTATAGAGCAAAAAATGAAATTTGTTATTGTCATGCCCCCAAATTTGGCATAGCTATGCCTAATGTAGTAAAGATTTAATGTTTTCCCCACCAAATAAAGTTGAGTAGATGAATAGTCTTGATCTTTCATGAATAGTCTTGATCTTTCATGTTTGCCACGTGCACTGATACAAATTAATTGTGTAATGAGAGTGGGTGATAATGCAAGTGGTGCTTTAGATTTGGGATCAAAGTGCATTCGTGAGATGGGCCACATTATGGACCATATATTATATTTTTCTTAATAGAATCATCATAACCTTTTATTGGTGTCATTAGGGGACAAGCACACCTAGTGGGTAACATGTCGGTGATATGTAGACCCCATCATGTTTTATGTATTATCCAAGTCATCCATCCATTCACTACATTTTTGTGCATGATCGAAAAGAAAGAGGTACATTTAAATCTCATTAGACCACATCATAGGAAACAATGGTGATTAAACACCCATCATTAAAAACTTCTTAGGGCCGATTATAATTTTATTCCCATCCAATCTATTGAATATGTCACACAAACAGGGATGAAGAGAAAACACAAATACCAGCTTGATCTGAAACTTGTGTGCCCCTAAGAAGTTTTTAATGGTAGGTGTCAATCACCACTATTTCCAATAGTGTGGCCCATCCGAGATTTGAATATGCCTCATTTTTTAGCTCATGCCCTGAAATGATCTGAAAAAATAGGTGGATGGTGTGGATAAAACACACACATCATGATGGGCTCGCAAGCTTTTCCACCACCGGGATGAGTCACTTAGGAATGTGAGTCCTGGTTTTGGTGGAGGGGTAACACCTTAGCATATGCTACCTTCACATGGGGTCCACCTTGATGTATATTTTGTATATCCACTCCATTTATCAGTTTTCCCATCTCATTTTAGGGTATGTTTCAAAAAATGAAGCAGATCTAAATCTTAAGTGGACCATACTATAAGAAGCAGTGGGAATAGTGATGCCCACCATTGAAACCTTCTTAGGGTCCACCCAAATGTTTATTTGCCATGCAACCTGTTCATAAAGTCATATAAACATGGATGAACGAGAAAGTTAGATTAATCTAAAACTTTTGTGTCCCATAAGAAGTGTTTATCAATAGGCATCAAATCCCTACTACTTCATATGGTATGGTTTACTTGAGCTTTGGATTTGCCTCATATTTTGAATGATACATTAAAATAAGTTGAAAAAATGGATGGATGGTGTGGATAATACACAAACATTATAATGGGTCCTATGGAGCTTCGATCAGTACCAAGCTTGGTACTAGAGGGGTTACTACAAAATCTAAATCCCTTTTAAAGCAAACGCCCAATATGGCACAGCACCTAGGAATCGTGTGGATGTTGAAAAGTTATGTGTTCTCCATCATGATGTATGTGTTATATCCACACCGTCCGTCCATTTTGTCAGGTCATTTAAGGGCATGAGAAAAAAAATGTGGCAAATCTAAAGCTCGGGTGGACCACACCATATTATCTCCACAAATTTTTGTGGTGTTGTCTGCTACTTTGGATTTGCCTCATTTTGAGCTTATACCCTAAAACAATATGGGAAAATGGATGGACGGTGTGGATATAACACATACTTTATGATGGGGCTTGCAAAACTTCGCCAAATGTTGCATGTGGAGTCCATTTCAAAGCTTCACGGAAGCCCCTTGTAAAAGGATAAAGTTGTCATTTATAAAATATTTTAAGGATATTTTGGTAAAAATAAACCAAAGATTTTAAACAAAATCGCTGACTGCATTCCATCTTAAGTTTAAGTCATGAGAGGATGGCTTAAAAAATTGTTAAATTTTTTAGTGAAAATTCAAATTAAGCTCTTAATTTCTTTGATTTACCAAATGGTCTGAATAAAGGAAATCACTGAAAATAACATGTTTCAGTGTTAAGGGCTGAAAAAAGTTTTACCAAATAGGCCGTAAGTCATGCTAAGAAGGATATTATTGAAAATATTAGGCAAACCCAAGGGTTGACAACCCCAAGTATAGGGCTGCAATGTAGTAATAACTCACTGAGACTAAGATCAATCTATAAGGATTTGGGGTTAAGAACGCAATTAAAACTAAACTAGACTAGAATTATATGATTAAAGAGTTTGATTGCTCTAGTGATTTTTCGCCATAATTCAATGAATTCCGATCACTCGAGCTAATTGATCGAGACAGTTCGAGGCACTGTCGATCGATCGATAACTCCGGTTGATTGATCAATGGCTACTGTTTTGATTCAACTTCTTTGCTATTGATCTTGTCTTGATTTTGTGTCTTCAATACTTTGTTTTCTTAGTTCTTAAGGTCTTCAACTTCATCCTCAATTCTTCAATTTTTCAATTGATCATCTTTTGAGTTTTAATTCATCACTTTAAACTCATTCTTTGTTTTGGACTTCAAATCTCTCCTTGCACATGAAACGCACATAATTAGGACTAATTAACTTAATGTATACGATAAAAGCAATGTAAAATAGAGGATAAATGTACAATATTTAAGTGTTACCACAACCCCCAACCAGCATTTTGCTAAAACTAAGCAAAATATACAAAAGATTTTCAAAATCCAAAATTCTCTTCCAGCAGAACAAGTTCTATATATTCATGTATCCTTAAATTCATTCAAACAACTGAATAACATGGAACAAAGTTTTTAGAAATATTGGTCAAGATCTTAGCATATTTAGTAATAATTCATCATTAACTTCAACACACTAATCAGACCAATGAAAAATCACAAACACTAGAAACTATGGTGTTAGTGCACTTGTTGGTGCATCTTGTTTATCAATCACATGTGTCCATGTGTCTTAAAGTCCGTTGAACCTTGGCAAGCTGAAGACTAAAGATTCAAGTGGAAATGAAGCATTAAGGATGAAGAAACAGGTAAATGAGGTGGCTTGGTGACCCTTATCTTATAACCAAAACAACCCATAACCTCTAAATGACTTAGACTTAATAGCTAAATCATTAATCATCATACGTTGGCCTTAAGAGTCCTAAAATATCACCCATTATATGGCCTAAGATGTTTGTAAGCTACTATAAACAGACTGCCCAAAATAGCAGAACTCACTATGCCATCGGTCAGTCGAGCACCAGTTCGGTTGACCGACAAACCTAGTTGACAGGCCAAAACTACTAAAAATGGGACAACAAGATGGCATGTGTCCTACATTAATTCAGCCAACTGATGACCAACTTCGGCTGGCTAATATGTCTTGCTGATCGGCCGATAGGACCGGGTCGACAGGCTAAAAGTGGCTAAAAGTGGACAACAAAAATACCTTGAGCCATAGTTGATTTTGACTGGATGACGCCCAAATTCGGTCAGGTGATCTTTCCTGGATAGGATTGAGTATGAGAGTGTAGACACCCCACCTTAGGCTACACTGTTGGTAGAGATAGCTGGATAAATGGAGGACCATACCCCCAAATCCTAAGTCCAAACTCAGCCAAACTCACCTTTGTAAGCACCATTCCATAGCCTAGATCAAGCCTGAACCCAGTTAACCCAATCCTAAACATCACCCTGAAAAACCCCCCATAAGAAAAGCTAGTCAAAAAATCCTTAAAAAGTCAAACTCACTGAATCAACCCGCTGAGTCAACCCGTCGAGTCAAAACACCGAGTCAACTCATCGAGTCAACCCGTCGAGTCAAATCACCGAGTCGACCCGCTGAGTCAACTCACTGAGTCGACCCAGCGAGTCAAACAGCAGCCCCGAGGTAACAACCGTACATCGCTGGAAACCGAGGAGCGGCCGTACGGGCGGCCCATAGCAGGCCGCCCGGAATAAATTACAAGCTCTGCCACTGCTCGCTGCTATAAATACCCCCCTCCCCTTCTCATTTTCACATCCCTTCAAGTCCAGCCAGTCCGGGTGCGGTCCGAGTCCTCCTTCACCCCTTAGCCCATTTTCCCACCAAGGAGAGCCCGAGTGAGGGGAGCCTAACCTTGGTCCAGCCTAGCCTGACCACTGGTCCAAGCCTCTCAAGCCACCCAAGTCTTAACCCAGCCACTCGAAGCCAACCCTTGCGACACCTCCGTCCATCCAGCTACTCTTTTCCAGCATCATCTCATTTGCATCTAGCATAAGTGCAACATTTACTCTTCTTCCAACCCCCCTGCTTCACCATAAAGCACCTTGATTATTCAAGCACACTGCATATGTCTTTATATTAAGCACCTGTCAGTTCGAGCATATGCTCTGGGCTTGCCCGTTGTTGGAACCTGCCCATCAGAAACTCTTACTGTTCAGACCTGCATTCACGTACATATCACCATAAGCACTTTGAATATTCAAGCACACAGCATGCATCATCTCGCATAAAGCACCTGTCAGTTCGAGCGTATGCTCTGGGCTTGCCCGTTGTTGGAACCTGCCCATCAGAAACTCTTACTGTTCAGACCCGCATTTATGCATCATATCATTTATGAGAATGTACGAGGATTAAATTAGACTTTCAAGTATTCGATCGATTCTGTGAAGTAGAGACCGTACTTCGGTACGGGCAGTGTGTGGGGTGCTTAACCTCTTCCCACCCTGTAACCGTGATCCCTTACCTCGAATCTCTGGCCGTGGATCAAAAGGAGTCATTTTAGAGGAAGGAATCTTCAGATCCCCTTCTCTAACGTTTCTACGGGGTCTAGCCGACTGTAGATTCGAAGTAATTGGCTAGTGGCGACTCTGGTCTTATATAAACTCACTTAAACACATCCAGCTTAACACGACTACCAAACAAAGCCCTCGAGGACGAGGCAAGCCAGTGGCACAAATGGCGATTTCGCACTCACACATCTTCCTCTCCATCTTTTCCCGAAAGGGAAAAGGGCGAGAAGAATGTCGTGTGGGAGCACGAAAAATCGGCGAGGGTCCACAGAATGGCGACTCCACTAGGGATTTGCTAGTCCCACTAGTCGTGATCCGACTTGAAAAACAAAATCCTTCCCGTACTTGAAAGTCACTAATCCTCATACAATCTCATCTGTATAGCATTCTACCCAAAACAAAAAAAAAAAACAAACAGAAAATCCCAAAACCAAAAAAAATAGAAAATCTCAAAACCCAAAAAGAGTATAGTCCTCACCATTGCGCCTCCTCGGGCTTAACGTGTTCGGAGACAACTTCCCTTTCGCAGCATAATCCGCACTCGGGCTCAGCAAGCCATGTCCGACCACGAAGAAGAAACGCGTCTCTTCCCTGCTCTGGAGATGACCGAAGCGCAACTTCCAGCGCAACAACCCATTGATAATACGCCAATCATACAAGAATTGGCACAAGGAGTGAGAGCAATGCAAGAAATGCTCTTGCAATTCATGCAAGCATAAGCCACCGCAGTAGCCAACAATCAAGTTGGCCCAGTTCAGCAGTCTCAGCAGCCGTGCCGGGTCCTTCCGGCCTCCTCTTCAAATCAAGCACAACCATCGGAGTCTGCCCAAGACTACCGACAGCAGCCATCTCAGCCCTTCACTATGGGGCATCCTTCTCAATACCTTCCTGCAACAACGGGGCCATCTCAGAGCATCCCAGTCGCAGGGACTTCCAGTCAGCTTCCAGTCAATCTTGCAAACAACAGTCTCAGTAGATCTCAGCATGTCCCCGCCGATGGGACACCTTTTCAATTCCAGCACATCCCCGCCGATGGGATTTCAATTCAATTTCCAGCAACAGGGACAGCACTGGCGAATGCCCACAATGGGGGTCAGTGTCAAGCCCACATCAATCAGTGGACAGTGGCGAATACCCAACAAGGGGGTCACTTCCCAGCATCTCAGCCTCCTGCAAACAGGAGCACTTTTCAATTCCAGCACATCCCCGCCTATGGGATTCCAGTTAATTTCCAGCAATCTTCAATTCAGCAAAATCCAGTTAATTTTCAGCAATCTTCAATTCAGCAAAATCCAGTCAATTTCCAGCAAGTTCCAGTTCAACCTTCAGTACAGTCTCCAGTTCAGTTACCATCATTTCAAGCACAAGTTCATCAGAATCCAGTTCAATCATCAAACCAATTTCAGCAACCCGCGGTTGCTTTTCAGCAAGCCCATAGGGTCGAAGACATCGACCACTATGCCGAAGAAGAACGTGCCTTACTCCAGGAGGCACCAGTCGCTCGAACAGATCACTCAGGACTGGACGAGTTGCGGGAGCAGTTCCAGATCTTGCAAAATCAGCTTCAGCGACAACAAGGAATTGATCTACCTTCGACCAAGTTCAGAGACTTATGTCCTTTCCCAGATGCTCAGGTACCTCAAAATTTTGAGGTTCCAAAGTTCAAAAGATACGACGGCAGCGGTTGTCCCACAGCACATCTCAAGGCCTTCTGTGGAGATCTGAGTGCAATCTCAAGAAATGAAGGGGCCCTCATTCGTTTATTCCAAAAGTCTCTGAAGGGCGACGCCCTAGATTGGTACACCTCATTGGACTGTCATCGCATCAGGACTTGGGAACAGCTTTCCCAGGCTTTCGTCGACAGATTTGCATACAATCTCAACATGGCACCCAGAAGAGCCGATCTCGCAGCTCTCAGGCAAAGGAGTGATGAAACACTATCAGCTTATGTGGGACGTTGGCGAGCTATGGCAGCCAGAATGCAGACACCTATCAACGACGAAGAACAAATCTCCATGATTGTCCATTCAACATATCCGGGCATATCTGGATATCTCATCTCGCATCCATATGCGAATTTCTCACAGTTGATCCGTGCTGGAGAGCAAGTTGAAGCAGGGATCCGGGCCGGGACGATCTCCCCATGGCCTCATCAAGCCACTCCAATCAAGAGGAACAGAGTGGAAGGAAGACCTATCGGGCACGGGAATGGAAACCGCAGTGGTTCTCCTCCCCGCCCAACAGAGGTAAACAACATCAACACCACTGCTCAAGAAAATCAACATGCTCCCCCACAGGGACGTCAACAGTATCAGCAGAATCAAGTTCAGCATCAGCCTCAGCGGTATCAGCCACAACCAAATCCTTAGCCACAACCACCTCGACAACAACAGCAGTTCAGAGGAAACGGTCAATACTCATATCAAAATAGGCAAAACTACAGGGAGTCCAGGAAATTTACTCCCCTCTCTCAACCACTCAGTCAAGTCATGGCTACTCTGGTGCAGAAGCAATTACTTACTCTAATGGCACCTAGGCCTCCTCTTCATCCTCTGCCACCGAATTACCGAGAAAATGAGTATTGTGCCTACCATCAAGGGCGTGGCCACGCCACTGATTGATGCTTCACTTTGAAGAACGCCATACAAGATCTGATTGATGACCGTAAGATTGTCATCTCAGTCCCTGGAACTCCTGCAGCAGCTTCCACCAACATTCTTCAGAATCCTCTGCCTCAACATCAGACGGACCCCAGTTCATCTCGAGGTCCCACCGTCAACAATATAGAAGAAGAAGAACGCCTCGATCGCTTCTTCTCCCCCATCCAATCCATTCATGCCTACACCTATGGGCCGACAAATCCTCCTCCAATCTTGCAAGGGGCAAGTCCCTTTCTTCCTTCAATCTCCGAGCCAGTAGTACTCGAAGGAGCACCTCCATATGATATACCAGTTGTTCAAGGGGCACCTTACAACCATTCAAGCTGGGAACCAGTCGTCCTGGAAGGAGCACAATCATACATTGAGCCCACATACGAACCTGTCATCTTGCAAGGGGAAACTCCAGAACAATCCAATCCGCAATGGAAGGATTATACTCATCAGCAGCAAGAGCCCGTTGTCTTGGAAGGAGCTCTTCCAGTTGAGCCAGTCATATTGCAAGGGGCAAATCCCGGAGGCGTGTCAATCACGCTACGGTAGCTCGGACGAACAGAGAAACCCCCTGCCATATCAAGAGGACCAGTATTCATTCCACGGGAGCCTCCTGCTCCAGGAACAGTCAAACCAGGACCACGACCTTATGTGGTCTATGAAGACAAGCCTCGATATTACCCCTTCAGCACAGGCAACAATGTAGTCCTCAAGGCAAAAGCTCCATTCGAGGAAGATCCGATACCCACACCAGCACCGTCGCAAGAACCGGTGGTCCTAGAAGGCAAAGGGGAAGAAAATTATAAAGAGGTCCCATGGCACTATCCAGAATGTGCGGAAGTGGGGAACATGAATCCCAATGGACGTTGCATCCGAAGAGATAATCAAAACAGAGGAGATCCCAAAGGCGCTCTCTCAGGCCTTGGCAACAAAAATGAAGCCGCATACGATGTGGCGACTCAGCTCAAGTCAATCCCTGCACAAATCTCAATATGGGAGTTACTCTGCACATCTCGCATACACCGAGAAATGTTTGCCAAAACCTTGAGCGATGCTCACGTCTCCTCCGATACGGCACCAGAAATGATAGCATTGATGATTGGACAACTCCTGGCTCCGCGCGCCATCACCTTCACTGATAATGAATTGCCACCAGAAGGGCGCGATCATGGGCGATCCCTCAACATAGCCTTACGATACAAAGACCTTTGTGTCCCGCTGGTCCTTATCGATAATGGCTCAAGCTTAAATGTCTGCCCACTCAAGACTGCGAAACGTCTGGGAATCAGTCCTTCTTCATTCAGACCCAGCACCATATGTGTCAGAGCATTCGACAACACCCGCCGATCAGTGGAAGGGGAGGTCGACATAGAGGTACAGATAGGTCCGGAAGTCTCTACCATCACATTCCAAATCCTGGATATATCAACCTCTTTCAACATGTTACTTGGACGACCTTGGCTGCACAAGGTTGGAGCTGTGCCGTCAACCCTGCATCAACGAGTGAAGTACATCTGTGGAAATCAAGTGATCTCTATCCACGCAGAGAAGGAGCTCATCATTCCTTCCAATGCTGCTGCCACTGAACCAGACATCCCGGTCATCGATATTCAGCACTCTGAAGAAGACATCCCGTTTCACAGTTTCGAATTCGGGACTATGAACTCTATCGCCAATCCAGAACCGATAAGGGTGGACCGTGTCTTTTCACCAGCAGAGCGTCTGAGCCTCAAATACCGAATGAAGAACCACTTCAATTCCAGAAAGGTACCGCTGGTATATAACCAACGCAAATGGGGACTCGGATACAGGACGACCTTCATGGACCAAAAGAGGAAGAAATTTCGGTGCTCACCCATCCAATTCGCCAAGCCAGGAGAACCTTGCAAAGATCCAGTAGGGAATCAACCGACTGCACTACACAAAGGCCTCCCGATGAGCTTAGTTTGGGCCACGTGGCCCCCCATTCGATGGGATCAGATTCTCGAACCATCTAAGCCTCCAGAAGAAGAAGGAGATGATGAAGACGAAGAAGGAAGTCAAATACAGCAGCTTCAGGACCAGGTTACTCTGATACCTGCCCCCAACTAGGGGCACAACCTACCTACTTCAGCATCAATCAACCAAGGGCACAACCTGCCCACCTCAATTTCAGCCAGCCGGGGGCACAACTTGCCCATCTCGGCATCAATCAGCAAGGGGCACGACTTGCCCATCTCTGCAGAATCAACATCAACCAGCCAGGGGCAGAAGCAGCCCATCCATTGGACCGAGAAAGGGAAATGGCCAGCCCTAGATTGGTCTGATGTCAAGATTCCAAACTTGTGTCTAGCCATGGAACCAGACGAACTGCAATGTGAAGTAAGTGATCCGGGAGGGACTGAGTGCGACTCAGATCTCGAACCCGACCAGCAAGAAATCATGGTCATTGGGCCAGACCATGATTCTTCGCCCAAAGCATCAACCCCCACCTCTTCAGGGGAGGAAGTGTGGGGTCCTGAATGGTCATCCGTTCCCCTAACTTTTGAATCAGCCAAAGAGCCACCTGAGGGCTCTGGCTTCCAAAAAAATGCCTGTTTAAGTAGCGACCGGAACTTTGGAACAAGTTGGGCTCAATCATGGTCTGCAATGCCCACTTGTTCAAAGTCCCGTTAATTTCGAAAATCCAAAAAAATCAAAAATTTTCAAAAGCCAAAAACATCTAGCATTTCTATTTCAGAAAAATCTCAAAAACCAAAAAACATTTCTTTTCCTGCATTCAATAGTGTGCCAAGTTCGTCTAAAGGGTCGCATGAGTTTGAAGTCGAATCATATGATTTTAACATCAAATTAGACTTCGAGCTCATTGGTCTGGACGAAGCTCGGAATGAGGAAGATGATGATCCAGCTCCCGAACTTGAGGATCTCCTCAAAAAGTTTGAATCTAAAGCCAATGTTGTAGCCGATGATTTCGAGATAGTAAACTTGAGGACACCTGAGATCCCTAGGGAAGTACGCATTGGAAAATCGTTGCCACCTGAGATGAAACAGAAAATGATAGAGTTCCTAGCTCCAAGATTGTCCAACTTCGCGTTCTCATATGAAGACATGCCGGGGCTCGATGAAGAGCTCGTTGTACACCATCTGCCAACCAAGGTAGATATGAAGCCAGTGAAGCAGAAACTTCAAAGAATGAAGCCAGAATGGGCTCTGAAAGTCCGAGATGAAGTCATCAAGCAGTACAACGCGGGATTCTTGGTAGTCTCCAACTACCCTGAATGGCTCGCCAACATCGTGCCAGTACCAAAGAAGGACGGCAAGGTTCGAATGTGCATCGACTTCCGAGATCTCAACAAAGCCAGTCCTAAAGATGACTTCCCTTTGCCACATATCGACACTCTGGTCGACAACACTGCTGGATACAAGATCTTCTCATTCATGGACGGGTTCTCAGGTTACAATCAGATCAAAATGGCCGTCGAAGATCGTGAGAAGACATCGTTTATCACTCCCTGGGGAACCTTCTGTTACAGGGTAATGCCGTTCGGTCTGAAGAACACAGGAGCAACATATCAGCGAGCAATGACAGCATTATTCCATGACATGAGGAACAAAGAGCTTGAAGTATATGTGGACGACATGATCGTCAAATCTCGCACAATTGAAGGACACTTTGAAGATCTGAAGAAATTATTCAACAGATTAGAAAAGTACAAGCTCCGCCTCAACCCTCAGAAATGTGTCTTCGCTGCAATGGGAGGTAAGCTCCTCAGCTTTATGGTGAGCGAGAATGGCATCAGGGTCGACGAGACCAAAACCAGAGCAATCATCGAGATGCCCCCTCCTAGAACAGAGAAAGAAATTCGTGGCTTCCTCGGCAGAATTCAATACATCAGTCGCTTCATCGCACAGCTCACACCTATCTGTGAGCCCATATTCAAGCTCCTTCGGAAGAACGTCCCAAAAGAATGGAATGATGATTGCCAAGTCGCTTTCGACCGCATCAAGAAGTATCTCATGAACCCTCCAGTCCTAGTGCCGCCCACTCCCGGACGACCACTATTGTTATACATCTCAGTGGCAGCAGAAGCCATTGGCTGTGTCCTCGGCCAACACGACGAGACCAGGAAGAAGGAACAAGCAATATACTATTTGAGCCGAAAGTTCACCGACTACGAGACCAGGTATTCCCCGATCGAGAAGACCTGCCTCGCCCTAGTCTGGGCAACTCAGCGACTCCGTCAATACATGATTGCATTCCCTATTCTCCTCCTCGCTCACATGGATCCGCTCAAGTACCTGTTCGAGAAACCGGCACTCACTGGAAGGATAGCTAAATGGCAGCTACTCTTGTCTGAGTTCGACATCACCTATGTCACTCAAAAGGCAATCAAGGGGCAGGCCCTCGCCGATCATCTTGCGGCTCACTCGCTCCTGGACTATCAGCCGCTCAAGACGTTCTTTCCTGATGAAGATCTCTTGCTTGTCGAAAGTGAAGAAAAGAGGAAGAAAGGTGAGTGGACGTTATTCTTCGATGGCGCAGCAAATTCTAAAGGGAGTGGTATTGGAGCAATCCTCTACTCTCCAGATGACGTCCCTATTCCTATCTCAAGGCGCATAACGTTCGAGTGCACCAACAACATGGCAGAGTACGAAGCATGCATCGCTGGCTTAAGGGAAGCCATAATCTTAGGCGTCAAGAAGCTACGAGTATTTGGAGACTCACAGCTTATCATCAACCAGACCAAGGGCGAATGGAAAACCAAGGATGAGAAGTTGATACCATATCATGTGTATCTTGAAAATTTGATCGAGGAATTCAAAGAAGTCACCTTCTCATACATGCCCAGAGCTAAGAATCAGTTTGCAGATGCTGTCGCCACACTTGCATCAATGCTCGAGGTCCCGAAAGGAGCTTCAGAATGGGAGCTCACAGTCGAAGTTCAAGATGAACCTGCCTTTTGCCTGCAAATAGAAGAAACCGAAGCTGTCCCTGACAAACCCTGGTATGCCGACATCAAGAAATATCTCGAAACCCAGGAGTATCCAGAATCAGCAACAGCAACAGATCGCCGAACCATTCAGCGTTTGGCCGGCCAGTTCACCATCAATGGCGAAGTTCTTTACAAGCGATCCTATAATCACATCCTCCTTCGATGCGTCGACGAAACAGAAGCTGCAAAAATCATGAAAGAAATACACGAAGGAATCTGTGGCCCACACATGAATGGGCACATGATGACAAGGAAGATTCTACGACTCGGGTATTATTGGCTCACCATGGAGACAGACTGTTGCCAGCATGTCAGAAAATGTTTCAAGTGTCAGGAGCATGCGAATCAAATCCATGCCCCATCATCAGAGTTATACAACCTGACCACCCCCTGGCCCTTCTCCATGTGGGGACTCGACATCATCGGCAAGATCAGTCCCAAAGCATCAAACGGTCATGAGTACATACTTGTGGCAGTCGACTACTTCACCAAGTGGGTAGAGGCAGCCTCCTACACCACGATTGCAGCATCTCAGGTGATCAAATTCATGAAGAACAACATCATATGCCGGTATGGAATCCCTAATGCTATCATCATAGATAATGAGACCCCGTTTGTCAACAAGAAGGTGGATGACTTCCTCAGCAAATTCAAGATCCAACGTCATCGATCAAGCCCCTACCGTCCTCAGATGAATGGTGGGGTAGAAGCCGCAAACAAGACAATCGTCAGGATACTTGAGAAGATGGTCGTGACCTATCGAGATTGGTCGGACATGCTCCCATATGTACTTTGGGCCTATCGAACGTCTATACGATCTGCTACAGGCGTTACTCCTTTCGAGCTTACTTATGGAATGGAGGCAGTTTTGCCGATCGAGGTGGAAATACCATCGCTACGGGTGTTACTAGAAAGCGGAGTTGAAGAAGGAGAATGGCAACGGGCCAGATTCGATCAGTTGCAGCTAGCAGATGAAAAACGCATGCGTGCACTAAGTCATTCACAATGCTATCAGAAAAGGATCGCTCGGGCTTACAACAAGAGAGTCCGAAAAAGAAGTTTCAAGGTAGGCGACATGGTCATGAAGAAGATTCTACTGTCGCACCTCTCGGATCCCAGAGGAAAGTTCAAACCCTCGTGGGACGGGCCACTGATCATCAGAGAAGTACTTCCCGGAGGCGCCCTCAGACTCACCAGCATGAGAGGGGTGGATCTTCCTGAGCCAACCAACGCCGACAACGTGAAGATCTTTCACGGGTAAGTTATTCTGACTTTATCAAGAGTTACTTTAATAGAGCTGAAGTCAAGAGGTCAAAGCTAAGACCTCTGAGAAATCATTTCCGTCCACCAACAAGTGTTTCAAATAAGGGGATTCAAAAAGAGAAAAATACAAAAAAGGGATTCAAAAGGAAAAAAAAAAAAGAGAAAAAGAATACAAAAAAAAAGAGAAGAAAAGAGAAAGAAAAAGGGAAGCCAAAGAAAGGCACCCAAGAAAAAAATCAGTCCAAGAAGAAACACAGTCATCTATCCATTCATCTCAGAAGGATCTTTAGCAAAGACCGACAGCTCTATCATCGTAACTTAGGATAAGGGCTGAAAGACTGCCATCGGCCGGCAACGACGGATTCCCGACCTCTAGCCGCCGTAGTTATCCAGAGATCCAGAAAGAAAAAAAAAATAAAAAAAAGAAAGAGAAAACGTGTGCCTAAACAAAGAGGGCGGAGTGAAAACCCGAAAGGGCGCTCCGAGTAAAAACAGTGGGTATACAGCGGACTTGGTGAAAACCCGAAAGGGCGCCGAGGGTAAAAACAGCATAGCTGCCAAGGGACAGGCAAGACCAAATACCCGGGACGTGGTGAAAACCCGAAAGGGCGCCACGGGCAAAAATGACGGGAAAAGGCCGGCTATAGTGAAAACTCGAAAGAGCGCTGCAGGCAAAAATGGCTCAAATGAAATAAATAAATAAATAAATAAAAGTACAGGTACCAGGAAGTCAGACAGTTCAGAACGGTTCAAGCAGTCATAGTTCAAGAACAAGAAGAAGTGCGGTCAGGAGCAAAGAACTCTGTAAATTCTGACAATCTCAAGAAGCAACAGTTTTCATTGCCTACACCTCTAGGGAACCAAATGATCAAGCAAGTCAAAACTCGAGACATCGGTCAAATCATTGACCGAGCCCCAGTTCTGATTCCTATATCCTGACACAAAGTCCAGACACACTCACAAGACAACTCATGGCACAATAGATTTTCAAAAAGTTTTCTTCTTTTTTCACTAAAAGCATCATATTTCTTTTACACATATCATATCATCTTTTTCAAAAAAAAATACAAAAAAAATGCATCATCATCAATCATATATACAAAAAAATCAATGTGTAGGTGGCCAACACAATCAGTCTCTACCCTCCTCCTTGGCCACATCAGGTAAGTCCTCTGACTCATAAAAGGATAGCCTCGCTCTCAACCTGCTCACCTCCATACGCAGGTAATGCGCCTCATTGCGCTCAAGGGTACGGATCGCTGTCTCCTCGTCAGACAACCTCTGATCGGCAGCCAATCTCCTCGACATCATCTCACAATGATACCGAAGTGCAGAGATCTCAGACAGCAAATGGCCATGAGTGGCCAAAAGGAAGCAAGGATCGATAAACGGGCGTTCCTCAAAGGGTTCATATGAACCAGATGAAGAGCCAGCATCTCCAAGGATATCCTGCTCATCCTCGTCAACAGTCTGGTGCCAACAAGGGATACGTCGATACAAAGACTGCTCAGCAACCCAGTACTGATATGGGGCGGTCGCCATCGGAAAAGTCCGCAGCTCAAAACCCAGCAAATCAGCAGTCAAGTAACTCGCCCAAGAACAATCAATCCGGGTCCTAAAGTCAGAGGATCTGGATGGAAGTGCTCGACGCCTGATACCCGTGAAAGCGAAAAGAGGAACATCCTGCTCGTACCCAAACTGCCGCGGGAACCAAATGGGATGGTAAGAAAAGTAAGATCGAAAGCCTACCAACATCAAAGGAAGGCGGTGTGCATCACAAAGCACTGGAGGAAGTGAAAGCCAAGATGACTCCCAACGAACGTTCCAGTCACGAAGTTCAGCAAACATCTTGCGATACAAGGGCTCGCTCATCCTAGCTGTATGAGGAAGAAACTCCATGATGTGTCGCATAAGGTTTGGGCGACGAGTGTCAGGAAAAGGTACAGGAACAGTCAGCGAAAGACGCTCCCATAGCCAGACCTGATCACAAAAAGGAAAAAAAGATCAGCTAGAGCAGAGCAATTCCTAGCAAAGCAAGAAGAAAAAGGTGCAGAAAAGATATCTGAAGAAAGGCACAACAACCGCGAAGGACACGAGTGCGGCCCAGGGCGCAGTCAGTCAACCCATTGAACAACTCGGCCAAGATGAGAGAAATGATCCCCTGCCGTCGAATAGCTCGGCTCATCACTTCAAAAAGCAAAGGGGTCTGGGACCTGCGCCATCCCGAGAACAGTACCTCAGCAATCAAGCAGAACATCAGTGCATTCCGAGTAAAGGTAGAACCTGGCCACACTCCGAGGACCCGAAAAAAGATCATACAGTAAGTCCAAGGAAAACACCACAGCATCCTGGCCACCGACTGCAGGCCGAACAAGATAGGGGATCCCGAACCAGTTCTGCGGTGTGGCAATCTTCAGCGACGTCTTCGACGAAAAATACTGAGCATAATCCCAGGATAGGCCTGTCAAGCGTGCAAGCTCCTCCAAAGAAGGTCCCATCTCCATATCATTAAACATAAACAAGTTCAACGAAGGGACCCAATCAATCAAGGCAGCTCCAAGCATCCTCCAATCAATATCAACTCTAGCCATATGGACCAGACTGCCAAAGCCATAGGACTCCAAATCTCGAATCTCATAGGCTGACAAGCTATCAAGCCAAGCAAGTAGCCGTGGCGAGCAAGAAGGACGAGGAAGCAGCTGACAAATCCTACTGGTACCCCCTCCAGAACAAAAGGAACAGAAATCAATGATGACTCATCAAGGATCAGAAGGTCAACAGGCGAAGGAGAAGGAAAAGCTGGAACCTCTGCAGACTCGACAGCCCCTGACCTGTCCCCAGTAACGGCTATTTCTGATATAGTCGCATCACTGTTGGAAACTGTCACAACCTCAGGCGCACGGGAAGACTCGCCCACCTCATGAACGGAGTGCGCAAAGGACCGATGACCAAGAGAAGGACAATGCTCCCCATCAAAAGGACTATCAGTGAAGATCACACCGCACATCGTGGCATCCTGGCTAATCTGACAGTCGAAGAATTCATCTGAACCATCAAAAAGGGTCCCGGCAACCCCGATCGAAGAATCAACGGCCAGATCTGGACCTGCGGCCCTCTCCAGTACGAAATCATGAATCCAATCATCATCCTGGCCGATCAAAGGGATCATCGAAGCATCTACACCGTCCATCATGAGGGGGGTATCATCAATGATCACATCAAGGCCACCCAAGCAAGTATGCCGCACATCTCGGCCCTCATCAAGAGCATCCAAGCCGTCAAAGGTATCATCTGAACCATCCATACCATCCAGACATGAGAGCAGCCCATCTATGTCCATCATGGTCCCATCACCACCATCCATCACATCATCCATGGGGCCCACATTCAAGGGATGCATAGCCTCACCTATGTCCCATCCCATCATCCTATCCATACCATTCATTCCTCCCATAATGAAGGTCCCATTCAAATCAGAAATTTCAGCCATCCCACCATTAATGGGGCCATTCAAGGCTCCATCAACCACCATCCCTAGCCCCTCATCAATGCCCCCATTCAATGCCCTATCTCCACCATCCATTAAAGAGATCCCTCCATCATCAAAGCCTTCAACTCTTTTTGAAGTGTGGGACCCGCCATGGACAACCCCCACAGCCCCTAAACCTCCACCGTCCATTGCTTGAGAAAAGATAAACCAAGAAGAGGACAAAAGGAGAAGGGAAGATGAGACAAGAAGAATATTCATGGCTGGAATCAAACTCGCCAGTGCAAAGCAGGTGGAGACAGGGACAGTGGACAGAGAAGAATGTCCGAGCACGAGCCAGCCCAGGCCGCTCAAGAGACAAGCCCTGGGCAGCCTGATCTGGGCCGCCCGTACGGACACGGATCCCCTCTCTCCGCGGGATTGGTTCCGGGGTTCTTGGTAGGTGAGGCTGACAGTCCACGTCAGCAGATGGCGCTCCATGGGCCGCCCAAGGCTCCGGTCCACTCCAGATTTCGGTTGAAGCTGATCAAGATCATATAAAAGGTGCCTCACCAGTCCAATCATGAAGTAATGCGGCCAGAATATGGCTGATCAAGTCAAAGAGAAGGAAAGGTGATCAAGTGGGGGCCACAAGCAATCCAAACCATTCAAAGACCAGATCATCATGATCTAAAGCATGAAAAAACTCGCATGGGTCATCAAACAACAAGATCAAAGGGCTGATCATCAAAAGAAGGGCCAGAATCCGAGATCTAATCATCAAGTGGGCCCACAAAGCCAAGTCAAGTGATCTGAGATGTTCAAGCCGTCATCCATACCATAAGAAGCCTTCTTAGCCTCACAAGTCATCAAAAGAGGTGCCCCAAAGCAAAGCCGATGTCTCAAGTGGGCCCACAAGGCCGAATCTATCAATCTGAACCATTCAAGGGCTAAATCATCGGGATCCAAACCATTGGAAAGCTTACCCAAGTTATGAAGCATCAAGATCAAAGGTTTGATCATCAAAAGAAGTGCCAGAATCCAAGATCTAATCATCAAGTGGGCCCACAAGGCCTAATCAAGCAATCTGAACCGTTCAAGTCATCAGCCATACAGTTAAGAAGCCTCATCTTCTGCAAATCATTAAAGAACAAGTCAAAGGTCAAAGCATCATTAAGGAATTTGAGACAAGTCAAGAACCGTATATTCATTCAAAAGCTTGATACAAAAGAAGATGAAAACAAAAAGAACAAGGCCATACAAAGCGGAATACAAAAGCAAGCTACAAGTCGCCAACATAGTCATCATCATCCCTCCTCTCGTCCCGCTCCCGACGATAAAGATCCATTAAAGGAGCAGTCACCTGAGCCTCCAGCATATCTGCGACGGCCACCTGGAACATAAAGCGAAGGAAGCAGGGGCCTCTGGCCGAACAGCAAATACCATTCATCATAGTCACGATCCGGGATCGTGAAACGAAATCCGGGCTGGCCCACGAGAGCCTCAACTCTCTCATCAACTGGCTTCCGAGCAGCTGGGAAAGGTGCAGAACAAGGGACCCGAGCCACCTCAGTAACTTGCCGAAGCAACCTCTCCCCCAGATACCACTGAAAAGATTCAGCGTCGGAAAGCATGATACGGAGACATGAAGCATCGTATGCCTCCACATGCTCGGGGGTATAATAGAGAGGGAAACTGGCATACGGCATCCGAGTGAGCTGCAGTAAATGAGGTCACCATGATCAGTTACAGTACAGCACGAGGGCAAAGAAAAGCAAGATACTTACGTCCTCAACGGTCAGCCCGTCTATGTCAGCACGCCAATTGTCTCCAGAAACTCGGGCGTTCCGCTGATGGTTTTGCTGGTGCCAGTACATGTGGCGATACAGAGAGGGTTCAACATCGTCTCGCATCCTCGGCGCGAGATGAGGAAAATAGGTCATAAAAGCAGGTCTGGGCAAAAGGCACATTTATTGATCAGAGAAAGAAAGAAGGCGAAAGCCCTTCAAGAAAGGTGAAAGAAGAGATACCTCAATGACAGGCCAGAAGCCTGTGAAAGACCGGCTATGCCGACAGGTCTTGTCCAGACCTTGAAAGATATGGGTCAAGATAGCCCCATTCCAGTTATAGGGATGATGAAGATCCTCGACTAAATGAAGAAATTTAGGATCAACCCTCTCATTCGCATGGCAGAAAAGGAAGGACCCGAAGGCATAAGTGATCATGGCCCGAGCTTTGTGGAGTGCCTCTCGCTCGGTGGTGGGGATGACGAAGGCAAAAGTGTTGTAAAACCATCGCATCTTTACTTGATGGCCTTGGAATTCACCCTCGGGTGGGACGTCACCAACGAGCCGTAACCAGTCGGTGGAAGTGAGGGGAGCCAGAGAGCTGACTTGAGGAACAACTGTTCCATGAAACGGGAAGCCTATTTGCATATAAATGTCCAAGGGGGTTATTCCCCATTCACCACAAGGGAGCTGGAAGGTGTGGGTCTCATCACGCCACCTCTCGCAAAGGGCCGCGAGCATCATGCGGTTGGCATCGTTATTATGGAAACGTAAGGTGAGGAGGCCAGCAAAAGGAGTACCATCCAGTACTCGTTCAAGCAAGGGCTGTGGATCCTTCACCCAGTCGTCCCAGCGATCCCTGGTACCTCGACCCTTGATAGCGGGAAGAGGTTGATGCTCCATAGCTAAGGAACACATGCGGTCCCCTCAGCGGACAATGAAGGCAGGATCATCTTCATCAATCACTCGGTGACCTCTAGTACCATCCGCCATTGAATCCTACAAGCTTGGCAAGGTAAGTCCCTATCCCTTACCCTTTAAAATCCAAATTATCATCCAAGAAACCCATGGGATTGGACTCACATTCAAATGCAAAATCTAAAGTCCAACTTCATGTGTCACTTAGGATATGTGTTGAGCCCATTGGAAAAAGTAAGGCCCACCTTAAAGAAGGTGGCATGGCATACCTTGGGCAAGAAAAGTCTATCATCCAAGGACACATTTTGGACAACAAATGCACTCAAGTGCCATGAGATCAACAAAGGATCTTAATTCACATGAAGCCCCTCTTCAAAGTCCATATGTGGCCAAAAGATTGATCCACTTTTATGCCAAGGCCATGATTCTTACTTAAGATGTTTCCATCTTTTTACACATGTGCATGGACAAGTGGGGGATAGAAAGGAAGTGGGCCCCCAAGAGCAACCCAAATGCCTCATCTCAATGGATTGGAGAGAGCACATAGCCCACTTTGAAGAATATGAGGACCCATTCATGGGTTAACCATGGGCAACCTTATGTGCCTCATCTTGAGGAACGTATTGACCATGAATACAACATGGCGATCTACCCACAAACATATGGATCAAAGAGGCCAATGATAAAAAAAAATTTGATGCACATAGCCCACATGAGTAACCAAGTTGAAAATGCCCATGAAAGGGTAAGTTTGGGCAACTTATGTGCATCAATTTCTTTACTAAAAAGGAAGAACAATTTAGCACAAGACGGCATGGCTTGATGAGTCACCCAACCATCATGAAAATGGATAAGAATGGTACACATAGCCCACTTGAAGATCAAAATCCAAAATGTCCCTAAGCATGGGACAAAAATGGGCAACTTATGGGTATCATTCTTTCTCACAAATTGAAGAAGAAATTACTCATACTCGAGAATGATGGTGGATGACCCACCAAGCCCCCAAAGAAAAGATCAAGGAGCCATAGTTGTATGGATAGCTCACTTGAGGATCATCCATTTGAGTTTGATAACATTAAGGGGAAACTCTTGAGAACCACATCCCTACCACAAGGAAAAACCATTTGAACTTAGTGAGATTGATGGAACAACTCACTCATGGGACTTGTAGATGACCAAGTAACTCAAGTCCTCCATCCATCAAAAGAGAAAAAGCATGAAAAAAAAAATCCTACATGAACAAAGTGTAGTGGGGACACATGGTTCAAAGAAGTGCACAAGTTTCAATGAAGGCCCAAAAGCCCATCCCTATGAAAAAATTCTAAGGAAACCACCACACTTTGTACAAGGATGTACATCATAATCAAGAGATGATGGAAGGCTTGGGTCATTTGTCCATAAAGGCCCAACTAGGAAATCTAGCCCACTTGAGATCCAAAATGAAGAATGGGCTAGTCATCTTGGTCCATACATATATGAAGAAAGATGGGGTCACCTAAGTGAGCCCCATGAGCCCAAAACTTGAGATGGGCCCTACCATGCCCATGGGCCCAAACCTTGAAAAGAAGATGGAAAAGAAAGGAAGAGCATTAAGGAAAAATGACAAGGGCAAGAAAGCATGAGGGAGCCCAAAATGAAGCATTGGGCCCATCAAATACACCAAAGGCCATGACTTCACTTTGAGCCCATTTGATACATATGAAAAGAGGCCCAACTCCCATGAAAAAGATAGAGTATTTTGCCATGCACACTTGATGACATGGCAAAATCACCCTTTACATACACATGAAGGGAGTGTGAAAAGAAGAAAGAAAAAATGAAGTGGAAAGCTTGCAATGTCCTTCTCCATGCACCACCTTTGAAAAGGACTTGAGATCTAGAAAGTGGCCAAAAACACTTGGGCCCACCTTCACACCTCTTGGAATAACTACATGGAAAAAGAAAAGAGTTATGAGAAGAGACAATGAAGAAGGAAAAGGACAAGAAAGAGAAAGGGAGTGGTTCATACCTTTACCACTCACCAAAGAGGGACCACCTTGCTGTCCCAAAATGTCTCTAAGGGCCACCACTTGAGAGAAGCAAAGGACCACCAAAGAAGAGAGAGAAAACTTGGAAAAAGAGAGAGTATGAGAGAGAGAAGAGAGAGATTGCACGATGGAGGGGGCAAGGGTGCCCCATGTTATATAGAAAAGGGGAGGGCACCCTTTTACCTAGCCCACTGAAGAGACCAGGGGTCAGAGACCGTCCGGGTGGCCCATAGGAGGCCGTCCTAGCCCCTACCTATATGAAACGACCTCTCTCCCCTTCTCCTTGGGAAGAACTCCTCCTTGGGAAGGGTGGTTGCAAGTGAATCTTGTACCTCCATGTAAGAATGAAGTGATGGAAGAGAATGGTGAGAAAAAGGAAGAGATCTCACCAAAATCTCACCATGAGAGAAATTGGTGAGAAATTGGCTTGATGATGTGGAAAAGTTCCATGGGATTTTCAAGGAAAAGAAAGAAAAAGATTAACTTGGTCAAACAGTGATCTCAGCCATCCAAGGGTATGACCTGATGATCCGAACCATTCCAAGGAGAATTCCCGTAGTCTCCAACCTGGATTGCTGCTCTCTTGTACATAGTTTTGGGTCCGAAGACCTTAAACTACGTCGGGATCAAGATCCCGAGGGATTTTTAATAAAAATGGGTATCGATCTCGACCATCAAAATCAGAATCGATGACCCGGAATACTTTTCAAAAAAAAAAAAAATGTGTGTCCAGCTTGTACATAGTTTTTTTATCCGAAGACCTTAAACTACGTCGGGATCAATATCCTGAGAGATTTTCAATAAAAACCGGCATCGGTCTTCATTAAGGCCTGATGACTCTGGACACTTTCTAAAAAAAAACAAAAAAAAGTGTGATTTCCGGCATCGCTTGCACAGCATTGTGGTCCGAAGACCTTAAACTACGTCGGGATTAACATCCCGAGAGATTTTTAATAAAAACCAGCATTGATCCAAGCCTTTCAGGCCAAGATCTGATGATCTGGATCATTTCGAAAAACAAAAATATATTACCAGCCCCTCTTTTACAAAATTGGGTCCGAAGACCTTAAACTACGTCGGGATCGACATCTCGAGAGATTTTTAATAAAAACCAGCATCGATCCCAGCCGTTCAGGCCAAGATCTGATGACCTGGATCATTTCGAAAAAATCACAAAAAAGGAACGTACTTTCAGCATGTACAGATTTTGGTCCGAAGACCTTAAACTACACTGGGATTAATTTCTCGGGGGACCTTTTCTTGCTTTCAACTAAAAACCGGCATCGGCCTCGACCGTTGGGATCAAGGTTTGATAACCTGGATCATTTCCAAAAGTACCAAAAAGATTTCAAGCTTTCCATAAAACCAGTGTCATCTTCGATTACTTGAGTTGAACTCTGGAACCTTTTCAAAATACAAAAAAATATAAAAATAAAAAATAAAAAAATTTTGCCATCAATTTCAACTGCACAAATTCATCCCCAGCGGTCCGAAGATCTAAAACTACACTGGGATTAACTTCTCGGGGGCTTTCTTTCCTAACCTGTTCCGGACATAGCAGACACTTGATCGTACGGGTGTCCAGAATCTTTTAAATAGGTAAGGGCTGAGGCGGGCAGAACTCCGCAACCCTGTTCGTGTTGAACGCACCGTGATAGACAACCTTGATTTGGAAGTCGCTGTTGAATCTGACGAATGTTTCCTGTTCCTAAAACTCATGAAGGGGATTAAGGCTGTTGGGAGGTGGAGCGCACCCTCACGGAATTGTGAGCAACGTAAGGCCCCAAACTGGATTGACTAAGGGAAATGTGAGGATGTGGCTCATTTTGTGGCCGAAGGAGTCCGTCAGACAATACGTGGTCTATGTGCATTGCACATGAGGAACAGGCAACTTTGTGGGTGTGTTGACTGAAAACCCTCAAAATCTCCTCATCCGAAGATGTAAAACTACGGCACTTAACTGTGTGAGATTCGTCTTGCTCATTGACGTAAAATGGATCGGGTGCCTTACCAGCAATAGAAGCTGGAAGTGGATGAAAATTCCATACTTTTCCTTGCATTTCAGAAAAATCACAAAATACCAAAAACATTGCAAAATTACCTTTTCAAAAATCACAAAAATATTTCCCTTGCTTTCAACAAAACATAGTTAAAAATTACAAAAATATTTCCCTCGCTTTCAATCCAAATATTGCAAAAAATCACAGAAAATATTTCCCTTGCATTCAAAGAAAATATTTCGAAAATTACAAAAAATATTTCCTGTGTTTTCAATAAACCGATCTCTATCCTGACCACTCAGGTAAAGACTCGGACCACATATTTACAAAAAATCATAAAAAATTGTCAGTATCCCCAGCAGTACACTTCAGGAGTCTTGAACTCCGCTCACTTCACAGTATGGGATGACGGATCCAATCGCCCGCAAATTGGAATCTTGACCAAAACTGGCGACCAAACATCGTCTCAATCGCATTTATACCAGAAGAACATCTTGAAGTCGGGTAATATCCTCGTACATTCTCATTAGCAAAGAAACAGCATCTTGGGACGATGGACCTGATCGATCACGGGTCGGGATCTTGACCAACCCGCTGTCCAAACCTCCGTATCAAAAAGAAAAATCCCCAGGGGAGCACAACCCTGCAAGTAATAAGCTCAAAATTCTCCTGCATCACTAGCAAAAGCAAAATCATCGAACTAAAAGAGAATGAGCCAAACCATGCATTCATCATGCATCTCCATGCATCAGCATCCATTGCATCAATCATCATGTTTACCTGCTTTCAAAATAAAAGTCGGTTAGCCAAAGACCCCACAGGCATCCCTAGTGGAGGCACGTGCAGACCCGATTTCCATTTCAAAAGACAAAAAATATTCCTATTTGCAAATAAAAACCCCACGGAGTATCACTCCCCAGAGTGGGTATCTTTTCAAAAACCCAAAAATATTTTCCCAAGTAGAGCGTTCTGCCTCCAACACGCCAGGAGATCTTCCATATCTCTAGGTAGGAGCCGACGCAAAAATCAAATAAGATCCGATGTCTCGCGGTTTCCCCGGAGACCATCAGATCCAATGCACTCAAAGTACAGTCGAACTGAACTCCAGTGTCAGTGCTGTCGTACCACATGCCAAGATACAAAAAGATGAAAGCCAAAAGGCTCGGTCACAGAAACCATTTGAACAAGTGGAAACGAGGAATTGTAACCCAAGTATCAAAATCAGCAAATTGGGTGGAAAGAGTTCACCCGCACATACCTAGGCGTGGATGCCTGAAGTATCTTGACTGAGTCCAAGTCGGCGTAGTAGAATCCCGTAAGACTATCTGACGCAGGGCGTCTAACCACTTTGACAGTCAAGCCAAACAAGTACTCCTGGAGTGATCTGGGAAAACATCAAACATCACACAATCAGTCTCAGGGTCAGCAACCTCGTAAGACTACGGACGCAGAGGCTCTGCTGTACCTTTCCGATGTTAGTACCGATCGGGAATGGAAGGGTTGCGATTGGGTACCCAGGTTGCAGCAAACTGCAGGGACAATCGCAACGTTTTCTCCAAACTCCCGCGGTATGTGCGAGTTATCAATCTCCAGACAATCAACTGACTCAGATACAAAGGACAACAAAGATTCCAGACCACAATCAAGGAAAGAATGAATTGCAAACCAAGCATCGAAACCAGCAGATCGGGTGGAAAGAGCCCACCCGCACATACCTAGGCGTGGATGCCTGAAGTACCTTGACTAAGTCCAAGTCGGCGTAGTAGAATCCCGTAAGACTATCTGACGCAGGGCGTCTAACCACTTTGACAGTCAACCGAAACAAGTACTCCTGGAGTGATCTGGGAAAATATCAAACATCACACAATCAGTCTCAGGGTCAGCATCCTCGTAAGACTGTCGATGCAGAGGCTCTGTTGTACCTTTCCGATGTTAGTACCGATCGGGAATGGAAGGGTTGCGATTGGGTACCCAGGTTACAGCACATACAGGGACAATCGCAACGTTTTCTCCAAACTCCCGCGGTGTGTGCGAGTGATCGGTTTCCAAACGATCAACTGACACAGATGCAAAGGCAAGCAAAGATTTCAGAACATGATCTATGAATGACCGGCTCAGAAGTGGGGTGTCCACTCGCTTTGGCATTCGGTTGCACACAACCTCTACCAAAGAGGGGCATCTGTAGACACCCCACCTTCGGCTACACTGTTGGTAGAGATAGCTGGATAAATGGAGGACCATACCCCCAAATCCTAAGTCCAAACTCAGCCAAACTCACCTTTGTAAGCACCATTCCATAGCCCAGATCAAGCCTGAACCCAGTCAACCCAGTCCTAAACATCACCCTGAAAAACCCCCCAGAGGAAAAGCCAGTCAAAAAATCCTAAAAAAGTCAAACTCACTGAGTCAACTCACTGAGTTAACCCGCTGAGTCAACCCGTCGAGTCAAAACACCGAGTCAACCCGTCGAGTCAACCCGTCGAGTCAAATCACCGAGTCGACCCAGCGAGTCAAACAGCAGCCCCGAGGTAACAACCGTACATCGCTGGAAACCGAGGAGCGGCCGTACGGGCGGCCCATAGCAGGCCGCCCGGAATAAATTACGAGCTCTGCCACTGCTCGCTGCTATAAATACCCCCCTCCCCTTCTCATTTTCACATCCCTTCAAGTCCAGCCAGTCCGGGTGCGGTCCGAGTCCTCCTTCACCCCTTAGCCCATTTTCCCACCAAGGAGAGCCCGAGTGAGGGGAGCCTAACCTTGGTCCAGCCTAGCCTGACCACTGGTCCAAGCCTCTCAAGCCACCCAATTCTTAACCCAGCCACTCGAAGCCAACCCTTGCGACACCTCCATCCATCCAGCTACTCTTTTCCAGCATCATCTCATTTGCATCTAGCATAAGTGCAACATTTACTCTTCTTCCAACCCCCCTGCTTCACCATAAAGCACCTTGATTATTCAAGCACACTGCATATGTCTTTATATTAAGCACCTGTCAGTTCGAGCGTATGCTCTGGGCTTGCCCGTTGTTGGAACCTGCCCATCAGAAACTCTTACTGTTCAGACCTGCATTCACGTACATATCACCATAAGCACTTTGAATATTCAAGCACACAGCATGCATCATCTCGCATAAAGCACCTGTCAGTTCGAGCGTATGCTCTGGGCTTGCCCGTTGTTGGAACCTGCCCATCAGAAACTCTTACTGTTCAGTCCCGCATTCATGCATCATATCATTTATGAGAATGTACGAGGATTAAATTAGACTTTCAAGTATTCGATCGATTCTGTGAAGTAGAGACCGTACTTCGGTACGGGCAGTGTGTGGGGTGCTTAACCTCTTCCCACCCTGTAACCGTGATCCCTTACCTCGAATCTCTGGCCGCGGATCAAAAGGAGTCATTTTAGAGGAAGGAATCTTCAGATCCCCTTCTCTAACGTTTCTACGGGGTCTAGCCGACTGTAGATTCGAAGTAATTGGCTAGTGGCGACTCTGGTCTTATATAAACTCACTTAAACACATCCAGCTTAACACGACTACCAAACAAAGCCCTCGAGGACGAGGCAAGCCAGTGGCACAAACGACGATTTCGCACTCACGCATCTTCCTCTCCATCTTTTTTCGAAAGGGAAAAGGGCGAGAAGAACGTCGTGTGGGAGCGCGGAAAATCGGCGAGGGTCCTCAGAGAGTTTGTGAACCAAACTCGAAATAAGTTCTTGTGTAGAACCTTAGCTCTTGTGTAGAGCCAAAATCCAAAGTCTCCAATGAAAGCCTTTGGCGAGAGTATACGTGGGTTCTTGTGTAGAACCAAGGTTATTGGTTAACCTTGAAACCATTGTTAAGGTTCTTCTGTAGAACCAGGGTTATTGGTTAGCCTTAAAACCATTGTAGGTTCTTGTATAAGACCGAAGGGTTGGGTAAAACTTGTAAACACGTGGGTTAAGAGGTGAACTTGATTTAAAACCTTCATTATAGTGATATCAAGTGCACTCAAGGGATGAGTGTGGATGCTGGGAGTGGAGTAGGGAAACTGAACCACTATACATGCTTGTGTTTGTGATTATATTTAAGCACATTGTTATTTATGCATTGTTAGTTTAATTATAGATTTTATGAATGCTTGAATAGAATGTATGCTAGGTACTAATAGGAAAATTTAGACACAAGATGTATTTTCACTAATAGACTAGTTGTTTAATTGTTTCATCTCATGTAGTCTATGTGATTAAACCCACTTGGCTTGGAAGCCTAAGTGTTAATTGTTTTAATCGAGTTTAATTGCTAATTAGTTTTAATTAAGGCATAAATTTTAAAAGGTCTTAATCACCCCCCTCCTCTAGGACTTAGCCATAGTTTTTAACTCCGCTCTTTGAGCTTCCACAAAGCGCATGCACATAAGTGTGAGTTTAGGTGCAATTTTAATTGTTATTAGAGTAGGTTACTCTAATAGAGCAAAGTGTGAGTTGCTCTTGAAAGAACTTAACTGTCTAGAGTAGATCCAAAAGGAGTTATAACACGATGTCTACCCATGCAGGGAGTATCACCACTCGACCACCATATTTTACCGGGTAAAATTATACCTAGGGGAAGGCCTAGCCCGGATGCAAATTTTTATGATGCCCTTTAATCCTCTAGTTTGGGACATGGTTGAACAAGGATGGATCACTCCAGTGGAAACGGTGGATCGATATGGAGTTGGTGTCACTCAACCAAAGGTAAGGTCAAGTTAGAGTGATAAAGAAATGTCTCTTTGTGGCTACAATGCTAAGGGTCTTAATGCAATCTTTCGTGCAGTCTCACCCGATGAATTCAAATGTATTTGAAATTGTGATACTAACAAATTAGTTTGGGAAATCTTAGAGACCACTCATGAAGGAACGAGTACTGTCAAGCGTTCGAAGTTACAACTCCTCACAACACATTTTAAAAATATTAAAATGAAGGAGGATGAAACATTTATGGAGTTTTACAATAAATTGAATGATATTTGCAACTCCAAGTGGGACTTAGGAGAGAGGGTTTTGGATGGGTGGATATGTAGAAAAATACTTAGGTGACTCCCAGAGAGATTTAACTCCAAAGTCGTCATTTTAGAAGAGTACAGAGACATAGACATTATGAAAGTAGAACTGTTAGGTTCCCTACAAACTCATGAACTACACTTTTAGTCTCCCTCTAAAAGAAACACACTATCTTAAAGACTTCACACAAGCACTCACATAGGAAAAAAGAGAGTGGAACTGAAGAAGATAGTGATGAGGAAGATGGAGAAGAGAAGTTTAATAGATAATTTAAAATTTTCCTCAAGATGAATAGAGTGAAGAATTGTGACAAGAAGGACAAAATGGTTGAGAAATACAAAGGAAAATCAACCAAATCTATTAATGTTCGATGTTACAATTGTGGAGAATATGGTCAGATTGCCCTAATCGTCCAGGCAAAGTTAAAGCCAAATGGAAAAAGGCTATAACAATAACATGGGATGATACAGAGAAGTCCAAATCTAAAAGTAGTGACTCTACTAGTGATGGAGACCAAAAATCATTGTCGATCCTAATGGCCTCCACCACTACCTCTCTTCTTTTAAATCTGAGAGAGGATCCAATCATTACACCTTCTAGGAGAAGGAGTTCCCAACCACTCCCCATATGTTGCATTATATGAGGGTGTTATGGAAATTAGGTTATCCTTAGGATGAACAAGCTAGGATATCTTAGATAGGGTAATTAGAATCTGAACTCTATAAGTAAATCTGAGGATTTCAGCCTCAATAGTGTGCTTACGGGCATATTAGAGGATTCCAACCTCATTAACCCTTGATAGTTTAGCCTAAGCTTTTATTTTGGTAGCTTTAAATTTCTAAATTGTCATCTTGCCTCAATTAGCTTATCTTTATGAATTATGTACTTCATGCTTGTTAATCTATGCCTTGATCATTTATGCCTTCATAAATATCTTGAAAATGAACAAATTATGTATGATCACCTATGCTTAGATAGGAATAATTATAATAGTACTAACATTCACATTCTCCTTTTTAAGCTCAGTTTAGTGCCGAATCTCTTCTTACATGACTATCGGTGGACCTGACTCTTCCACATCCCCTTCCATTTCATTAGATTGCGATGCATTTGCCTAAACACTTGGCGGAAGTATAAGTACTATATTGCAATCAAAGGTGATTGGAGGAAATGACCCAAACGCGATCTCAACCCCTGAACCTTGCCCCCCAAGTGTATTAACACTTGGGTCCATATGCATATTTGAGCCTGGATATTTGGACATCAAGCCCATCTCACGACTCTGCGGAGGTGCATCCAATGCTCTGGCTGCAGCCAACAATTCTTCGACCAAGCGATCATCATAGAAGCATCCGTCACTAAGATAATTAGTCGAATCCTCCTAAACATGAATGGTCTTTCCATCATCTGATCGGTCATTTCGTTAACCTTCATAAGTTAGTTTGCTATTAGACTCGCCTGTTGTTGAACCTCAAATTTATACATTGCATTGCCCATTACACGACAAGGTTTGCATGATTTTCATGGTTTAAAGGCCCACCTAACACGTGTTTTGTAATTATAGGGATGAGAGCGGACTTCATTCAATTGCGAGCCAAAAGAATACATTTGTAGCTTTTGGATGAAGGATGAAAGAAGACCAAAGAAAGAAGAAAACAAAGAAAAGAGAGAGAAGAAGAAAAAGGAGAAAAAGAAGAGAAAAGAAGCAAATGGAAGAAGGCCAACCGGTCATGACCGGTCGGCCATGAAGCCTGATCAAAGAGAAGACAGGCCGACCGGTCGGCCATGAACACTGGAAGCTGGACATTGGAGCCCGACCGGTCTTGACCGGTCGGCTGTATATACTGGACAAAGCCAAAAACAAAGCCCGACCGGTCATGACCGGTCGGGTATGCACGCTGGAAGGTTGGACAGGTCTGTCCGACTGGTCTTGACTGGTCGGTAGCACTCCCAGGAATGTGTAAAACATCAGTCCGACCGGTCGGCTCTGTGTATGGAGAGTCCTTTCTAAATCTGGACTCCGAAAATTGCTGCGCAATGCGTAGTCTTTCGCAGAATCCGACGCAAGGGAGGTTGCTTGCTATAAAAGGACACCTAGGGGCTCTCCCTAGGGTATCAGAGAGGCTAAGGAACGTGAGTTTGGAGAGTGAAGGCGATCGTGGAGCGGCTGCAACTCTTCTATTCGGGTTTTTCTGTTTTTATGCATTATTTCAGAGTTTTTAGTTGTAGCATGACAATGCTCGGCTAGAACCTCTTAGCTAAGGCTGAGAGGTGAAGCTTGTAGCTAATTCTATGTTGATTTCGGTTTAATTCAAGTAATTTACATTCAAGTTTGGATTTTTGCATAGTTTAGTTCCAAATAATGGTAGTTTGAGATGTTTTATCTGAGTTTATGTGCTCCGGACATGAATTCCTTTTAATTCTCTGAGATTATCATGTTTGTTTATCTAAATTCGGATTATAGTAATCCTTGAGCAGGCCATAGTCCAGAGGCATGGTTGTTACTCCGCAGGCTATAGTTTTGAGTTTTGTATTGATTGAATGGAACTAGAACTTGGAAGTTCAACTTGAATGTGATGGAATGTGTGTGAATGCTTTATTTTCTAACTAGATGAGAGATAGGACTTCGATTCTAGTTGTGTTTTCTACTTGGATTGACTGAATTGACATAGGATTGCTACAAGTGGATCCTTGAAAGCCTTAGTACTTATTATCTTTGATTTTCCATTAAGTTCCTGTTTTAAGTAAACATTCAATTAAATTTGATTTCTTTTAAAAACTGAGTTGCTGGAGTGATTTGGTAGATTTTACTATTTCCCTGTGGATCGACCTCGGTCTTACCGAGATTTATTACTACATCGCAGCCTTACACTTGAGGCGAGCAAACAAGTTTTTGGCGCCGCTGCCGGGGAAATTAGTTAACGGTTTTCAAATAATTCAGTGGCTGTAGAAGTAGAAATAGATAGGCTTCCTGATTTTCTTAGAACTAACTAATTCTTTCTGTTTTGTAGGAATTCTTCTTTAGTTCAAGCGCATCAGGTGATATTTTTCTAACTTAGTCTTTTTAGTTTTTTTAGATTACTCTCAGATTTCAGATTTTTAGGATAGGATTAGTTTCAGTTTCTGGTTGAGTGGTTTATGTCCCGTTGGGAACGTAATCACTCAAATCGTCTCCAATCTGAAGGTGGTTTAGTTGGACCATTGTCAGTCCATAGACGAGTCCGGAATTATCAAGAGCATTGTGAAAGTTTGGGGAGTATGGATCAAACACCTTTAAGGAATCCTCCCCTCCCTACTCCAACTACAAACGCAAACCAGGAAGGAGTAGGAGAGAATGAGGTACATAATGTTCCTCCAATGAGATCACTACGGGATTACCTACAACATGCCCGTGCAATTACACCTTCTTGCATAGTTCTACCAGCAAACGGTGGGACCCTTGACATAAAACCAGGTGTAATTCAACTTTTACCTAAATTCCATGGGCTAGACTCTGACCGCCCATACTTACACTTGCAAGAATTCGAAGAAGTGTTGGCCACCTTGCATTATCCCAATGTTTCTGAGGATACAATCAGACTTAAACTTTTTCCCTTCACTTTGAAAGAAAGAGCCAAAGATTGGCTTCACTCTCTTAGACCACATTCGATTGGGTCATGGGTTGAGATGAACCGGGAATTCCTGAAAAAGTTCTTCCCGGCTCATAAAACAAACACTCTTCGAAGGGCCATAATGAATTTCTCAGCTAAAGAGGGTGAATCATTCTTTCAATGTTGGGAAAGATTTAAGGAACTCCTGCTTGCTTGCCCACATCATGGCTATGAGAGTTGGCGAGTTATAAATTTTTTCAATGATGGATTAAGTTCCAATATGCGCCAATTTGTGGAAATGATGTGCAATGGCGAGTTTATGAGTAAAAATCTAGATGATGCTTGGAGTTACTTGGACATGTTGGCTGAAAACGCCCAATCTTGGGATACCTCGGATAAACCTAAGAACCCCAAGCCCACTCAAGAGAAAGGAGGGATATATGTCCTTAAAGAGGAAGATGATGTGAATGCAAGGATAGCCAACCTCACAAGGAAGGTTGAGGCCATGGAACTTAGCAAAAGTGGAGTTCCCAAGTCCAAGGAAGCTGTTGAAACCACATGTGGGATTTGCCTCACCGACTTACACGCTACGCAAGATTGTCCCACAATTCCTGCATTTAAGGAAGTGCTACAAGAGACAGCCAATGCCACATATGGTTATCAACGGCCCTTCAATGGACCGGTAGGTAATACGTACAATGAGAGTTGGAAGAACCACCCAAATTTCAGTTAGAAGAATGCTCCTACGGGGAATCCTACCAACTCCCAAAGAGGGCCACCCATGCAAAATATGGCCCCACCTCAATTCTCATTGGAGGATACCTTGAAAATGTTTATGCAAGGGCAAGCGCAAATAAATGAATCGAATCAGCAAATGTTCCAAGAGCTGAAAGTCTCAGTTGATGAGATTAAGGGACGCTTAAATGCTAGGGAAGGGACCTTTCCGGCCCAACCTCAGCCCAATCCAAAGCAAGTACATGAAGTGAGCATCCCTAATCCTTCCAACCAAAACATGGAGCAAGCTAAATCCATTACCACCCTTAGAAGTGGTAAACAAATTGACAAAACTATTCCGGTGAAGGCCGATGAGCCTAATGATCCGGTAAATTCTGAGGATGAAAATGGATCTAACTTAGCCCCACAACAACCGGAACGCATTTACAAGCCCATAGCACCATTACCTTCGAGATTGGTTGCCCCAAAATCTCTTCCAAATTCTCAAGATATTCTAGAGATTTTCAGACAAGTCAAGATCAATATCCCTTTGCTTGATGCCATCAAACAAATTCCCTCTTATGCCAAGTTTCTAAAAGACCTATGCACAACAAAACGCAAATATAATGTGCAGCAAAAGGCCTTCTTAACTGAGCAAGTGAGTGCCATCCTCACTCAAAAGACCCCCCCAAAATTCAAAGATCCCGGTAGTCCCACTGTCTCATGTATCATTGGAGACTACCGGATCGAACGTGCCTTGTTAGACTTGGGGGCAAGTGTGAACTTGATCCCATACTCGGTATATGAGCAATTGGGTCTTGGTGAATTAAAACCCACCAAAACCACGTTACAACTCGCTGATAGATCTATTCGTGTACCGAGGGGGATAGTTGAGGATGTTCTAGTCCAAGTTGACAAATTCTACTACCCGGTAGATTTTATAGTCTTAGACACACAACCGGTTTTGGATGCTAGCACCCAAATACTGGTAATCCTAGGCCGCCCATTCCTTGCCACATCAAACGCAGTCATCAATTGCCGGAATGGGGTGATGCAACTATCTTTTGGAAACATGACACTAGAGGTGAATGTATTTCACTTGGGCAAAAGACATAGGGATGTCGATGATGATGAGTTCTTCGATGTGAACATGCTCGAAACTTTTGAAGAAGAAGAACTCCTCCAACTTGAACCACTAGAAAGCTTGGAGACATGCTTAGCACATTTCATGGATTCTGAAGATCCCATCATCAGTGAGATTGTGCAGGCATTAAATATAAAAAGACCGGTGGTAGATATTAGCCGGCGGAGGCCCCATTTTGAGAAATTACCACCAACCACATCAAGGCCTCTACCGTCTAACATCAAATCACCAAAACTTGACCTCAAACCATTGCCATCCGAGCTTAAATACGTATATTTGGGTCAAGAGGAAACGTTCCCAGTTGTCATTGCCTCCCACCTTGAGAAGGACCAAGAGCTCAAGTTGATTGAGTTACTCAAAGAACATAGGGAAGCCATAGGTTGGACAATAGCGGATCTCAAAGGGATAGATCCTTTGGTTTGCACTCACCGAATACACCTTGAAGAAAATGCCAAAACGACTAGACAACCTCAAAGACGGCTAAATCCAAACATGATGGAGGTTGTCAAAACCGAGGTGTTGAAGCTATTGGATGTGGGTATTATCTACCCCATCTCAGATAGCCAATGGGTGAGTCCTACCCAAGTTGTCCCCAAGAAATCCGGTATTACCATCATTGAGAACGCCAACAACAAACTTATACCAACGAGGATGACTACCGGTTGGCGTATGTGCATTGATTATAGGAAGCTCAACACAGTTACTAGGAAAGACCACTTTCCTCTCCCATTTATGGATCAAATTTTGGAGAGATTGGCAGGTCATTCCTATTATTGCTTCCTAGATGGCTATTCCGGATACAACCAAATTGAGATAGCTCCGGAAGACCAAGAGAAAACCACATTTACATGCCCTTTTGGTACCTTCCCTTACCGAAGGATGCCATTCGGGTTATGCAATGCACCCGCCACATTCCAACGATGCATGTTGAGTATTTTCTCGGATATGGTGGGTGAGTTTCTTGAGGTATTCATGGATGACTTTTCGGTTTTTGGTTGTACATTTGATGAGTGTCTCAAGCACTTGAAGTTGGTCTTGATGAGGTGTGAGGAGAAGCAACTTGTACTAAACTGGGAAAAGTGCCATTTCATGGTACAAAGAGGAATAGTCCTTGGACATATCATCTCGTCCAATGGAATAGAGGTAGACCGGGCAAAAGTTGATATAATTTCCAATCTACCACCACCCAAAAGCATACGCGATGTGCGGTCCTTCCTTGGACATGCCGGTTTCTATCGAAGGTTTATAAAGGACTTTAGCCACATCTCAAGGCCTTTATGCAACCTTCTACAAAAGGAGAACCAATTTGAGTGGAGTGCCGAATGTCAATTAGCTTTTTCAGAGCTAAAAGATATGTTGACAACCGCCCCTATCATGCAACCACCAGATTGGTCCATTCCTTTTGAGTTGATGTGCGATGCGAGCGATTTTGCTATTGGGGCGGTGTTAGGCCAAAAGAAAGATAAAAAGCCCCATGTCATCTACTACGCAAGTAGGACCTTGAATCCTGCCCAAGTTAATTATTCGACTACGGAGAAAGAGCTCCTAGCTGTCATTTTTGCCTTGGACAAATTCAGGCCATACTTAATAGGATCCAAAGTTATTGTTTATACGGATCATGCGGCGCTGAAATACCTTCTTTCTAAGAAGGATGCTAAGCCCCGTTTGTTAAGATGGATCCTACTCCTTCAAGAATTCGACTTGGAGATCAAAGATAAGAAGGGGGTAGAAAATGTGGTGGCGGATCATCTATCCCGCCTAGTCCTACCAAATTCCATTGACGAGTCACCTATTGAGGACTCATTCCCTGATGAGCAACTCTTTGTTGCTATTCATCCACCATGGTACGCTGATATCGCCAATTATCTTTCCACAGGTGCGATGCCGACTCATTGGACTGCGCAAGACAAACGTAAATTTCTAAGGGAAGTGCGCAGATTTTTCTGGGATGAACCTCTATTGTTTAAATATTGCCCAGACCAAATTATAAGGAGATGCGTCCCCGATGATGAACACAATTCAGTCATCTCCTTTTGTCATGATCAAGCATGTGGGGGTCATTTTTCAGCCAAGAAAACAACTACAAAAATTCTGCAATGTGGTTTTTATTGGCCCACGTTATTTAAGGACACTCACGAGTTTTGCAAAGCATGCGAGCGCTGCCAGAAGCTAGGAGGATTATCCCGTCGAAATATGATGCCTCTCACCCCAATTCAACATCTTGAAGTCTTTGATTGTTGGGGCATCGATTTCATGGGACCATTCCCCTCATCTTTTGGGCATGTCTATATTCTGCTTGCCGTAGACTATGTGTCTAAATGGATAGAGGCTATCCCATGTAGAACCAACGATCATCGTACGGTTCTCAAATTCCTCAAGGAAAACATACTCTCTAGATTTGGGACGCCTCGAGCCATTATTAGTGATGGTGGTTCTCACTTTTACAATAGACCTTTTCAAACGTTGATGAAGAAATATGGTATTAGGCACAAAGTAAGTACCCCATACCACCCACAAACAAGTGGGCAAGCTGAAATCTCCAATAGGGAAATCAAGCACATTTTGGAAAAGACGGTGAGACCAGATCGCAAGGATTGGTCCCTAAGATTAGATGATGCACTTTGGGCTCACCGTACTGCCTACAAGACACCCATTGGAATGTCCCCTTATAGACTTGTCTATGGGAAAGCTTGCCACTTGCCTGTGGAGATAGAACACAAAGCCTATTGGGCAATTCGGGCTCTAAATTTTGACATTGACAAGGCTAGCTCGCTTCGCAAACTTCAATTAAATGAGCTTGATGAGATCCGGAACGATGCATATGAGAATTCGAGAATTTACAAGAACAAGATGAAGGCCTTTCATGACAAGTACATCTTAAGGAAATCTTTCCAAGAAGGACAGAAAGTGCTCTTGTATAATGCCCGACTTTATCTTTTTCCGGGAAAATTACGATCTCGATGGACCGGCCCATATATTGTCAAAGAAGTTTTTCCTCATGGGGCTGTTGAGATTGAGAATGCAGCGAATGGTGACTGTTTCAAAGTTAATGGACAACGCCTTAAACCATTCGTTGAGAAATTTGATTCAGAGGACATGTCCATCTCCCTGAATGATCCTGTCTATCAGGATGATTGATCTCCTAGTCTGATGGAGGTATAGCATAGGTAGGTTTAGTTTTGTTCTTCTGTTTTATTAGGTTTTAGTTGTTGAGTTGGAGAATTCTATGATCGCTCTCTCAGGTACTATTGTTCTCACTCTCTCATTGTTTACCATTGCTCTCATGTTCATGCTAATTGACTATCTTTTTACATTGAGGACAATGCACGATTTGGTTGGGGGGTGAGATGAGATCCCTCATCTAGAATATTGCAACATTTCGAGCTTCATATGCATAAAATTTTTTCGAATTTTCTAACATCTCAAAAATCTTTTAGAAAATCTTGTTTCTATACATTTGAGATGCTATGAGTATAAGAGGAGGAGATATGAAGTGTGCGATGTTGTCGTCTTGAATTTCTTCCAACATAATGGTTTTATATGTTAATTCCCCTATTGTTATGATTGATAGAAAATTTGAACACCTTTACACCAAGTTCACATTACACGATTTTCATGAGTGACAGGTTTATGTGATTTGTGGATTAGCTAGACTGTGATTTAAAGGTGTTGAGCAGCCAAGCCGGGGTATTTTGTCCATCCGTGTCTATGGGAAAATAACGGAAGATATGGATTTCTAAAAATCCTATCTAATTTAAAAGAAAAAGGAAAGAAAGGATGAAATCGGGACAGAAAGAAAAATGGTGGAAATTCCGAAAAGGGCTACCTATTACCAACCGAGGGATAGTCGAACCGTAACCAAAGCCGGATATGGAACGTAGTGTGAAAGCCGTCGGAAGGACGGTAAGGCAAATTCCTATCATAGGCTTGCTGTTGCTCTGTGCACTTTAAAATCATTGGTTTACCTAATCTATGAAGAAGATGATCCCAGGAACTCATGAGATGAATTGTCACTATACACACTAGGTTGAATTTGTTCGAGTTCTTCTATTTATCAATCAATCAGCAGGAACTTCATGTAAACACTTCTTATGTTTTGAGAGTCCAAGGTTCAGCTTCTATCACCTAATTTCTCCAAATTTTATACTTCTGCATCTTGGAATGGATAGAAACATGGATTCTGGAAGAGAGTTGGGTTTGGAGGTTTGAAATTGTTTCACGCATGTTTTGCTCGGGACTAGCAAAAAGCTGGTTGGGGGGTGTGTTGAACCTCAAATTTATACATTGCATTGCCCATTACACGACAAGGTTTGCATGATTTTCATGGTTTAAAGGCCCACCTAACACGTGTTTTGTAATTATAGGGATGAGAGCGGACTTCATTCAATTGCGAGCCAAAAGAATACATTTGTAGCTTTTGGATGAAGGATGAAAGAAGACCAAAGAAAGAAGAAAGCAAAGAAAAGAGAGAGAAGAAGAAAAAGGAGAAAAAGAAGAGAAAAGAAGCAAATGGAAGAAGGCCGACCGGTCATGACCGGTCGGCCATGAAGCCTGATCAAAGAGAAGACAGGCCGACCGGTCGGCCATGAACACTGGAAGCTGGACATTGGAGCCGACCGGTCTTGACCGATCGGCTGTATATACTGGACAAAGCCAAAAACAAAGCCCGACCGGTCATGACCGGTCGGGTATGCACGCTGGAAGGTTGGACAGGTCTGTCCGACCGGTCTTGACCGGTCGGTAGCACTCCCTGGAATGTGTAAAACATCAGTCCGACCAGTCACGACCTGTCGGCTCTGTGTATGGAGAGTCCTTTCTAAATCTGGACTCCGAAAATTGCTGCGCAATGCGTAGTCTTTCGCAGAATTCGACGCAAGGGAGGTTGCTTGCTATAAAAGGACACCTAGGGGCTCTCCCTAGGGTATCAGAGAGGCTAAGGAACGTGAGTTTGGAGAGTGAAGGCGATCGTGGAGCGGCTGCAACTCTTCTATTCGGGTTTTTCTGTTTTTATGCATTATTTCAGAGTTTTTAGTTGTAGCATGACAATGCTCGGCTAGAACCTCTCAGCTAAGGCTGAGAGGTGAAGCTTGTAGCTAATTCTATGTTGATTTCGGTTTAATTCAAGTAATTTACATTCAAGTTTGGATTTTTGCATAGTTTAGTTCCAAATAATGGTAGTTTGAGATGTTTTATCTGAGTTTATGTGCTCCGGACATGAATTCCTTTTAATTCTCTGAGATTATCATGTTTGTTTATCTAAATTCGGATTATAGTAATCCTTGAGCAGGCCATAGTCCAGAGGCATGGCTGTTACTCCGCATGCTATAGTTTTGAGTTTTGTATTGATTGAATGGAACTAGAACTTGGAAGTTCAACTTGAATGTGATGGAATATGTGTGAATGCTTTATTTTCTAACTAGATGAGAGATAGGACTTCGATTCTAGTTGTGTTTTCTACTTGGATTGACTGAATTGACATAGGATTGCTACAAGTGGATCCTTGAAAGCCTTAGTACTTATTATCTCTGATTTTCCATTAAGTTCCTGTTTTAAGTAAACATTCAATTAAATTTGATTTCTTTTAAAAACTGAGTTGCTGGAGTGATTTGGTAGCTTTTACTATTTCCCTGTGGATCGACCTCGGTCTTACCGAGATTTATTACTACATCGCAGCCTTACACTTGAGGCGAGCGAACACCTGTTTCAACTGTATTGACGGTCACCTACTCTCCATCTGTTGAGGAATCCTTACTGCAGATCGCTCACTCTTACTTTGGAGTCTTGTCTTCCATGACCATGGTTTCTGTATTCTGCCACTTTTCTTCGATATTAACGACGTTTCTGAGATTGAGTCAGACCCTCAGGCATGGTGGGAGACTTAGGATGCCGAGCTTTCTGCCATGCTCCCTCTCGAGTTGGTCATGGTTTCACCATCCTCTGCTTAGACAGCATAGCCAACCGTTCTTCATATGCTGGTGATTCCTCTTTCTTTTCATGAAAGTATGACCTCTCTCTTTTAGCCGATCTTCTCCCGGAATGACCATTAACATGTGATAATTTTAGCTTTATAGCTCAAGCACAATAATCACAAACTAATTTTCCTGACCGGATAGTTCTTTCAGCTGAAGGAAGTTGCTCTCACTACTTAGGGGTACAGTCAATCACGTACCGTTCTTTCGTGGGCTGCCAGCCTGAAGTGTGGTTGGAGATTCAAGTTCAATCTTCTTCCTTGGGTGGTCCGATCTTCATAAATTTAGCGTTACCATGTTGACTTCCACATTTAATGGAAATGGATCTACATCAATTTGCATCACCTTAACTTCCTTTTCTGGGAACTTTAGTAATCCTTTGTTGATGTTGTCTTGAATAATATTCCTGAAAACAACACATTTGTTAGTTGAATGATTATGTGTACCATGCCACTACAATATCCATTCTTTTTTACTTCTTCATCCATTGGTACTTTATGGTTTATTGGTACTTCAATAAATTTCCCTGTTAGCATCATATCGAAAATTTCATCAGCTTTAGAAATATTAAAGGTGTTCGTCCTTTGAGCTTTATACGCAACTGGCATGGTAGATTCCGTTTTAACTAAAGCCAAATATATAAATGGTTTCTTTGCAACCACTTTAGCTATAGCAACATCATAGTTGGGATCATAGTAATATTTTCATGCCGATACATTCTGTTGAATTGACCCTTCTGGAGGAGATCCTCATATCGAGAAACCTTCTTGGTCAAATCATACAAATCAGAAAATTTAGTCCCGATAAACTTCTTCCTGAGTTTAAATTCTGAACCATTTTGCACGATTTGAACATGTTAGTCCACTTTTCTGTGGCATACTAGTGCACCTTATTTGTCAATCGCGTGAGTCCATATGTTATCGGTTGAGCCGTTGGCAAGTTGAAGATCAAATATTCAAGTAGACAAGAAGCATCAAGGAAGAAGAACAGGTAAATGAGATGCATTGGTGACCTTAACCCTTTGGACCAAAACACCCAAAATCTCTTAGATGACTTGGACCAATTAGGAATACCCTTAGTCATCCTTATTAGCCTTAGATCATATAGAAAAATATGATAAATTATGTTAATAAAAGAGGTGGAAGTTGTTATATTTAAACCAGCCCAAACAATACTTTTCGATTGATCGGACGATTGATCTCCGATCAATCGGACATCGATTCTGATGGGACTCTGATCAATCGAAATTTGTTCCAAAACATTTCCAAAACTATTTGGACGTATTTTCAATCAATCGGATAGTGTCTCCGATCAATCGGATGAGGTCCTTCTGATCAATCGAAATTTGATTTAGAGAATTTGGAAAATTCACTAAACAAATTTTCGATCAATCGGACATGTCTCCAATCAATCGGATGTGACCTCTAATAAATCAGACCATGTTTCGATCAATGGGAGATATGCGAATCTGCCCATTTTTTATTGTTTGAAGAAAATCATAAAGGCAGGGGATTCATTTTTGGGCTTAAGAGGATGATTTTGAGAAGTTTGAAGCCACCATTATTGGAGACCATTAGAAGCTTAAATCCTAAAACTATCAAGTGATCTTCCTTATGATTCATCATAAAAATGGAGCATTCCAAGCTCATGATGAAGATATACTTGTCCCTCTTTTGAACTCTAGAGTTTGGATAATCTTGATAGTTATATTCCTATAAAAAACTCTATGATGAGATCATTGTAGGAGAGATACTCTAGGCAACCCATTTTCGTTAGTTGTAGAGATCTCAAACCTACCTTCCTAATACCTTGGGCATCTCTATCGGAGTATCATATGCAAGGGGCTGATCTTGGAGCTGAAGCATTGGTGACGCAACGACATCAAAATCAGGGGAGCACAAGGGGAGTTGATTCAAGCACAGGAGAGCAAGAAGAAGCGACCCGAAGCAGCGCTACACGGGGCTCAAATCCGACAAGTAAGGTTGTCAATTTGTATTGAGTCCAACCACTCTTTTCCCTGTGAGAATTGAGTGTAGAGTCTGTTTGTCAAACTCGAACTTAAGGTCGTTTGCCGATCTTTGCCTTGTTAGTTAAGCCTAAAAGTCTAAGAATGTTTATTGCTCCTTGACACGTTTGTAATGCCTAATTTTCAGAGACGTTTGGCGTTCCTTGGAATATTTGTCAGGCCTAAACAAGTCTCCAAGGGAAGCCACCAACACGGGTGTAAACGTGTAGGTTGGGAGGAACCTTTAAACTCCTCGGTTGGGTAGATCCGATTTAAAACACCTTGGTTGGGAGGAACCAGATTTAAACTTCCTAATGAATGCCGGTCTGCTCAAAGGGGTTGAGTACTTAAACCAGGAGTAGAGTAGACACAAAGTCGAACCACTATACATCATTATGTTTGTGATTATATTTGAGCACATTTCTTATTATGCATTATGTTTAATTGTTAATTATAAATGCTTAATTAGAATGTATGTTAGGCACTTAATAGGCACATCCACACACACAAGATATACTTTCACTTCTTGAGTTGACTAGAGCTTATATGATCTATTCTCATATAGTCTACTTAGGTTGCATAGATTAGGTGCTTGATTAGTTTAATCATATTTTAATCTATGCATATTTAGACTTGGTTGTTAATTAATTTAATCATATGTTAAGCTAGTGATTGGACTCACTTAAGCTTGGAAGCTGAAGTATTTTTGCTTACTTAGTTTAAATTGATAAAACTGTTAAGTAGGTGAAAATAATTTCAAAAGATCTTAATTACCCCCTCTAGGATTTAGCCATAATTCTAGTTTCTGCCTAAACTTCCGCATGCATACGCATCCACAAGTGTAATCAAAGTGACGTAATTTCATTAAAAAAAAAAAAAAAACACTCAACCTCAAGAACAACAGTTTTACATCCGCTTTTAGCTCTTTTAAATCGAGCAATGTAAGCTTCATATGTTTCTCCAGGTAACTACCGAAATCATGCCAGATCGGTCATAGTTATTTTCTGATCTTTGTAAAAAAAAAAATTTGAGCATTGAACCTCTCTTCCATCTCTTGATGAATTTGTACCGAATTTGGTGGCGAATTGGAATACCAAGTAAATGCTACTACAGTCAATGAATGACTGAATAACTACAATTTATGGTAATCATTGTTTGCCAATTCTCCACATTGCATAGTAAATCGACCAATGTGTTCGATAGTCGATCGACCAGGATTACTAGCAAACAATGCAAATTCAAGTCGATAATTCCTGGGTGAAGGATGTGTTGCCTATTAATCCATTCCGGATATGGTTTATGGTACACAAGAATTGTAGTACGACCAAGAACTTGGCTTGCCACTTCCTACATTATTTGCATTATTTGATCCCGGTTGAAATGTTGGTGTTCATCTACCAGCGGAGGCCCAGGACGTTCATGTTGAGGTCCTCCTTGGTAAGGTGCATTCCCTTGTGGAAACATACCCCTGGCAAGTGGTTGTTCCGAACTTTTGGAATTGGCACAAAGTTCCTTCTGTCCTGTTCTAGCGTCTCAATTCGGCCGGAGGTGAGTTCCAAGGATCTGGAATCGAAACAGGATGCACATTCCGTTGAGGTTGAGAATGTGGTGCTTGTGGGATGGGATTTCTAACTAAACTTGTTTCAATATTCTGCCAAAGTATCAATCATGTTAAAGGATTGATACCATCTTACCAATGCCAGGTATCCTTTTTCCATTGATGAGTACCATCCGACCCCAGATTGGGATAGAACACATTGCATCTCTTCTAACCATTTATTTATTTGCCATGTTAAAGGATTGGCATTTCCTTATGTGCCATATTTTTTTGGGTATCATCTGTACAACAGACCAATGTTCGCTTTTAGCTTTGCTCACTTCTTTTAATTTTTAGACAATGGGCCTTTTGAAACTAATAAAATCTTTGCTAATCTTTAAAAAAAAAAAAAAAAAAAAAATCAAATCAATGGTCTTATCATTGAGCTTTATAAATTTAGAAATGGAGTAGGCAGTCCGTATAGCCAGTCAAGGTTAATATAATTCCAAGCGGAGTCTCAATCCGGATTAAAAGTCCTTTTGGACTTGTCCATTTTGTTGTTTGTACTATAGACGGCGAAATTTTTAAAAGGCACATGGACAAGATGATATGGGCCCGCTCCTTCTACGGCCCTAGATCTTGCCAAGCACCTGGGAGATCCACGACCCCTTTTTTTTTTTTCCTTTTTTAATCATGCAACGCACCCACCCCCACACGGTAAGTCAATGCACCCACCCACCAATGATTTTTTTTCTTTTTTTCATACAAACGCAGCCCCCCCACCCGATTCTTGGGCTAAGACTCACTTCCTTTGAGGCATGTCATATTAATGGGTTTGATGGAACGTAAAAAGCATGGTGGGCCATACACACGACTAGTGGGGGAGAGTCCCCATCCCAAACTGTTAACTTAGTTTTCCATGGCGGTTCACCAGATGTGAGCGAATCGTTTCATACGTCTATCACGTTCTCAAAATGTCCCTTCTTTCGTTCAAGTGTGGCCCACATGATGAATAGTTTGGAGCTGCTCAATGTGGGCCCCACACTCAATGATTGGCCTTTGATTACAGACGCTACGCGTGGCATGACTTTTTTTTTTTTTTCTTCCTTGCATGAATTGACCCTAGGATCCCTCAACTGCACCATGCTGCTTAGCTGTCAAGGTGGAGTGAATGAGGAGAAAACCGTTGGGTCCCACGCACATGCGCCTCCACCAATCTCATTGCCGGGTCTTTTCCAAACACTGCTGGATCGAAGCACTGCCATCTGGGCTCTCATGCCACTGCCCGCATAATTACAAAGTAATCACGTGTTTTCGGTTCCAAAAGGTGGGACCCATGTTTTCACAATCCAAAACATTATGAATAATGCCTTTAAAAAAGATAATAAAAAAAGGAACTCCATTTTCTCTCAGTTGAATGTCGATCTTTGTCATTTAACGTCCATCTCTATCTCCAAAATTTAAAGGTCGAGATTGTCTTATCTTTTGAAGCACAGTTGAGCTGCTCAATCGCAAAACGGTCTCGATTATCCAACCATCATCCCTGTTTATCACGACATGTTTGAAATGCATGGGCCGCACATTGTATAATTTTCTGAAATTTACATCCCCCTGCAAAATCATGTGAGTAATGCTTAATGCAATTCGCTATTATGCGGACACGCATTCCTACTTGAGGCAACATAATTGCACGTGGCCCATCCTGATGTTTTCGTTAAATCCAACTTGTTAATGATCATTTGCAGAAGATCTCATAAATCAGTCTTATCCAAAATTCAAGTGGGCCACACCACATGGAACAACAACGGCATAAGATGCATGGAGTCGGATTTGGTAGTGACCCCTTCATTATTGAATTGGTATTCGTCGGCCCTGGTTGGTGTTCTATGGCCCCACCATGATGCACGTCCACGCTGTCCATCCATTTTTCCAAGTCCATCTTGGAGCATCAGCTATAAAATAATGCAGATCTAAATCTACAGTAAACCACACCACAAGAAATAGTGGTGATTGAATGGCCAACATTGAAAACTTATAATGTTTATTTGCCAGCTAATTTTAGCCGGATGAATGGAAAACACAAATATCAGCTTCATCCACAACTTTATGCCCCTAATTAGTTTTTAATGATGGGTATTCAATAACCATCATTTACTGTGGTGTGGTCCACCTAAGACCTGAATCTACCTCATATTTTCTCTCATGCCTAAAACGATCATGGTGGGCTGGATTATGTGTTACACGCCTAAGTGGGTGTTAGCTTTACTGTGTGGAGCCCACCCTGCTGGCTTGAATGGTGGTGATTGAATGCCCACCGTTAAAAACTTCTTAGAGGTCACAAATTTTTTGGATGAAGCTGATATCTGTGTTTTTCCTTCATCCAGGTCTTAGTGACCTAATCAACGGATGGGATGTAAAATAACCATTACAATGGACCTTAGGAATTTTTTAATGGTGGGTGTTCAATCACCACTGTTTTCCTGTGGCGTGGTCCACCTGACATTTGGTTCTTCCTCAATTTTTGGTCCCACGGAGCACTGTCCAGTAGCCAATGGCAGCGTCAACACGCAATCCACGTCCACCCTTGAAATCTTCCTTGACTCTTGTAGTCTTGGAAAACTAAATATTTGCTTTTGTTTTCATTTACTCACCGTGTACTTACCTTGTGAAAGGTTTGGATGTCATATAAACATCATAGTGGACCTTGGAAGATTTCAACGGTAGACGTCGTATTCCCACTTTTCCTATGGTTTGGCCACTTGCTCGGCATGATTTTCAGGCTATCCTCTTAAAATAATCAGGCTCAGTTGATGGACGGATTGAATGTCGCATATACACTACGGTCGTTCCACGAGATTTGTGGCGCCTGCAACGGGAATGGATGGACAGGACGCGTTAATGGAGAGACCAAAAATAAAAATAAAAATAAAAAGACAAACCATAAGCTTATTATAATAGACTTTTCTACTAAATAAATCTTTTAAGGACTTCGTTGATGGTGTGTAGAGGTGAGGTGTGAAAGAGTTAGCAGCAGAATAAGAATAGAGGAGGAAGAAGAAGTGGGCCCGGGGGGGGGGGAAGATGCCGCTAGGGTTTTCCTCCCTGTGCATCTCTCTCCCTTTTATTTTATAAAGAGGAATGGGTTGGGCCAGGCCCATGATGGTTGGCCCACACACAATCACACAAGGTTTTCAACACTTCCTCTGAAGCTACGCATTGATTACGCCCAGCTTGCTACATATTTTATAACCTTTTGCATGTGAGAGATATTTGGTGAAGATATTAGCAAGCTGATCCCTGGATGGTACATGCTTTCTTATGATCTCCTTCAATGCAGCTTTCCCGCGAATGAAGTGGTAATCCACTTCAATGTGCTTCGTCCTCTTGTGGAACATGGATTTGTGGTAATGTGTGTAGTGGCCTAATTATCACAATATAAGATCATTGGTGTTCCATTGAAAAGTTTAAGTTCTTGAAGAAATTATCTAATCTAGATGAGTTCACATACGGCGTGCCCCATAGCACCATATTCAGCCTTGGTACTTGACCTTGCCACAACACTTTGCTCCCTACTCTTTCACATCACAAGGTTTCCTCCAACAAAGGTACAATATCCTAAGGTCTATCATCTGTCTATCATGAATCATGCCCAATCTGCATCGGCATAGGTTCTGACTATAAGATCATGTCCATACTTACTATAAATGAGGCCTCGTCCAGGAGCACACCTCAAGAAGCGTAATATCCTTGAAATTACATCTTTCACTCACACTTGTAGATATTAAGAGTGCTGAAGCTTAAAGCAGAGCTTAGAACTAAGGCAAAGTCCTAGAGGGGGAGCGATTAGGATCGTTTTGAAATCCTTTTAAAAAACTTTTGCCTAATTAAATTAGTTAAGTAAGAACACTTAGCTTCCAAGCTTAAGTGAGTCCAATCACAAAGGCTACAAAGATTATATGACTATCATGCAACTAATTTATATGCACTTTCTATACTATAAAAGATATACTAATCAAGTACCTAATCTATAAGTGAAACTACAACATATATATGAGAATCTACCTATTATACATAGCATACATTCTATTCAACCATTCACATAATTAACAATTAAAGACAATGCAAGAATAACAATTTGCTCAAATGACAATCTCAAACACAAGCATGTATAGTGGTTCGACTACTTGTCTACTCCACTCCCGATTTCCATACTCATCCATTGAGCACACCGAAATTCATTAAGGGAGTTTAAATCAAGTTCCTCCCAACCTAGGTGTTTTAAATCGGTTCCACCCTACCTAGGAGTTTAATAAGGTTCTTCCTAATCTATAATGGAGATTTTACTGGTTTATCTCTCAACTAAGATGTTTATTGGTTCCATTCAACCTAAGAGTTTGACAAAGTTCCTCACAACCCTTCGGTTCCAATCTAAGAACCTGGTATATACTCCCGTCGAAGGCTCCCCTTTGAGACTTGGTAGAGTTTGATTCCAAACTCTCACACTCAATCATCCACAAGGAAAGAGTGCAACTAAACTTTTACAATTTGACACTTGTCGAATTCAACCCATTTCATCGTGCCACTTAGGTTGCTTGATTTTCACTCTCTCATGCTTCAATTAGCTCCCCATTGCTCCGAGATCATGTTGTCGATGCGTCGTCAATGCCTCAGCTTCAACGATCAATTACATCGCATGTGATGCTCTTTTGAGATGCCCAAGGTGATAGGAGATAGGTTGAATCTTCTACAATAGGTTGTGTGTTGCAATCTTAGAAAGATTTACCTATATGGATCTCTAGAAAGGTTTAAACAAAGGATCTACCTGTGGTATAGGTGCCTAAAACATCTAAAGATCAAGATAAAGCAAGTTCATCTTCATATAGGCATTGAATGCTCCATCTTGTGATAAATCATAAGGAAGATGACTTGGGTATGGTAGGATTAGAGCCTATTGATGAGGGCAATGGAAGCAGCTTCTAATGCTCTCAAAATTTTCTTTCAAGACCTTAAGTCGTGCTCCGTCTTTATATAAAGAAAGCTTCAACAGATAAAAAACGAAATCAAAATGGCTAGCTGACGACCAGTCAACGCTCAACTATGACCGGTCGTACAGGGTCATCCATCGTTCACACAGGGTGCGTCGATCGATCTACTTAAGCATGGGACTAATGATAACTTGTTGTCCCCACAAAGGCCCTAGCGACCGTTCTTACCAAGCCAGTCGGCCGGTTGCACGAACTAATCGACGGGTCTGCGGTCAGTCTAATTTGGCAGGGATCTAGCGTTGCTCATTGACCCATCTTTGGCGTCTAGCAACCGGTCGTCTAGTACCTGCGACCAGTCGACAGACCCATAAGCTTATTATAATAGACTTTTTTCCTAAAATCTTTTAAGGAAGTCTAATTAATCCAATAGCATTTTGTTAGATATCTTCTCCCAAAAGCCCTTTCGCTTCAATACGTGGACAAGTTTACCTCCTTAACCTTACTTAAATATCTAATATTCTCACTAGGGTCTTTATTACATTTCTCCACCTAAGGGGATTTATTTGATACTCTGACTGAGCATTCTACACCATATGCAGGCACTTAGAAAAGGTACACGTGGTAAATTGGAGAAATATTGTTAAATGAGTAATCTTTTAGAAATCAGTTTTTGCCACAGATTACTTCACAACCTCTAATTTTAAACCATGCATCTACCTTTTGAAAGCACCGAGGAGTGACATTGGGCAACTAAAATGATTAAGATGCCACAACTATTATTTTTCTTTTAAAAAAAAAGTTGTGGAGTTGAGCATCTTAAGGACGTGTTGTATTTATTACATCCAACCCATCCAATAAGCTCATCTCACGGTGTTGTACCGATAAGCCAAAGCAAGCTGGTCCAATAACCAGATAGGTTGCAGGAACATTTAAGGCGTTTGTGGCCTATGTTCTCCATGGTGTTTGAGTGGCATGTGGTCTGAATGGCGTGGCACACCTGATAATTGAAATGACCTAATTATGGGGTCTTAGTGATCAGAGCTGTGGGGTGCATTAGTGGGAAAGGTTATCATAAGCCTCGAAGGGCCCAAAATGCATGACTTTTGACTCCTTTTCTTAAGAAAAAATAATAAATGAGGGAATTTTATGTTAGAAAAATACCCACACACAATCAATGAAGACAAACCATAAAAGAAATGGCCAAACTAATACACAAAAGACAATGGGAAGAAATTGTAGACACCCCACCCCAGGTCAAAAGGATGATTATGATTGGACAGTTAGGATGGATAGTGATCTGTACTCATATCTGAACCCTAACACATGTCCATATCCTGAATCCTTGATTTGTACCCATATCCAAGCCCTAATCCATGCCCCAAACCTTGATCCATGTACAAAGTCCAAAACCCTACCCAGTTAACTCACCTAGCCAGAAACCCTGAACTGTAAACCCTGAAAACCTGCCCTTAATTAGGAAAAACCAGGCTAAAATTTCCTAATGGGTCGACCTGGTGAGTCAACTCACTCGATTAGCCCAGCCCTTTCACCCAGTGAACTTGTCTAGTTAAAGCCCTAAACCAACCCAAAAAATAAGCCTAAGTCCCACCCTTAACCTCGAAGCTGAGTTGGACCAAAAAATATACCTAACCAAAGAGGGAAGAGCCCATAGCTTTAGAGTCCAGCTATTCAAAGTTATAGCTAAAGCAAGGGACGGGCGGCACCCTAGGTGGCGCCCGCCCCAAATTACGGGAGCTGCCACTGAGAGTAGCTATAAATACCCCCTCATACCTCTGGTTCGATAATCCAAAAAGCTCTTCTTCCCACCAAAATCCATAAGCCCCTCACACCCCTTAGCCTCTTAGCCATCTTAGCCATCTAGCCTAGCCACCCCTCCACTAAGGAGAGTGGGAATGAGGAGTGAGCCTATCATTGGCCTGGTCTAACCCAGACTCATCTTAGGTCTCTTGAGTTACCTACCCAAGCCACTTAAGTCAATCCTTGCGACACTACCTTCCACCCAACCATCCAGTCCTTAGTCAATTTCTTCCAATCATGCATTAGCATTGTGCAACATCCACTCTCTTCTCAACCCCCTGCTCACCTCTGTTAATGTACTTTACTATGGCATACAGTGCACCTTATTTGTCAATCACGTGTGTCCTTCTGTTGTAATGTTGGTTGAGCCTTGGCAAGCTAAAGACTGAAGATTCAAGTGGACAAGTGTTAAAACTAGAAAAATGCTCAAGGCAATTTTCCTGTGTTTAATTGTTCTGGGGGAATTCTAAGTATTGAAAACATTTATAGACAATCACAAGCATTCACAAAGTACACAAGAGAAGAGATATTACAAGGCGAATTTTATTCCAGAGATTCTGTGATCTTGTACATTGCAAGTTGTGAACTGGTCACGAACCCTTAATGACATCAACGGTTGATCACCCTTGATTAAAAGGCAAAAGACTAAGCCGTCGGGGGCCATGGTCTTAGAGTTCACGGTCATAGAGACCAGATTGTAATTTTGCTATGGACTGAGCCATCGTTTTGTACAAGTCAGATGCCTATGTCCCATGTTCTTTCGAGTGTTCCAAGTTGAGAGACAGTTTTTTAGTCGAGTCGTGCAACTCTGGGCCCGTGCCTGTTGTTATGAACAAGTGACCGCTGGAAGACATGCAATTTGACTATTGTTACCTGACCAGTTCAACCAGCAGATCCCGTTGTAGATAGGTAGTACATCGACTAGCTTTGAGATAACAGTTCATAGCAAATGTTTCAAATGCCATTGGAACTCTTAGATTATAGTTTCTCGTGGTAACCATGGTCCCTTTGGTTTAATCTCTAGCCTCAATCTAGGCTGATATAGAGTCTGTACAGTGAATATGAGAGATATAAAATACTTATAAATGATGCTGGAGCACAGCGACTCGCCTTCAGAAGCATCCTTGCCTTTGCGCATTTACTTTGAGATTCAATACGTAATTGAAATCTCTTGAGAAATTCATTGGTGCATGTGAATGATGACATGCAATAAGAGTAAGAAAGATGATCAACACATAACAATCTCAACAACGAATGATATTGCTCTTGGATGTTTGAGTGTAGAGTGAAAACCACAACGTGCTGAGTCACATGGTATCAGGTGCAATGAATGCTTAGTTAAGTGAAAGCGTAGTTCAGTTATCGATATTCATATTGAGATAGTTAGAAATTAAGTGTTTCGACGCTGAATTACGCTCTTTTGATGATATGAGGTTGGATATTTCTAATTATACATTTTGGACATGAAAATGACTAAGTATCGGAATCCCAATACATGTATTTATCCTATCGAAATGCAAACGGAGGAACTTGAAAGCTGTACCAGTGCTCCATCTAGATGCTTTGGGTTATAAGAATGCCAAATCCACTTAGGTGACAGTCTAATTATGCTTGGTTTTAGTAGGCGACAGTCGATCTTTGAACCAACAGGGCACTTCCTAGGGCTGAAAATGACTAAGTATCGGAGTTTTGATACATGTATCAGAGATGATTATCATTGCGTAAGTGATTAATTAAGATCTATAGGGTTATAATGATGTCAAATTCAATCAGGGGACAATCTAATTGTGCCTAGTTTTGGTAGGCGACAGTTGATCTTCGAGCCAACAGGGCACTTCCCAGGGCTGAAAATGACTAAGTACTGTAGTTTTAGCGATGGTTGGTGATTTTCGAAATCAAATATCGTTCGTTGATCGAATGGGACCGAGGAATACATCAGGGATGTTGGTGTGTATCTAAAACCACTCAAGCGACAGTTTAAAGCCACCTGTTAAAATCGGGCCACATCATCAAATTTGGGGGGGGGGGGGGGGGGGGGGGGGGGGGGGGGGTGGGCGAGGGATGCCTTAGGCGCATGCAAGGGTGCCCTAGGCGCATGCAAGCAGAGTGGAGGGAGAGGGCTTCCCGGAGTTAGTTTTCAAGAGGCCTGAGTTAGGTCAGGCGCAAGTAAGGGGGTCTCAGGCGCATGCAAGTTTGGGACTTAACCAATTCGGCCTGCTACAAGGGGCAGACGCATACAACTTTGCCTCAGGCGCATGTTACATGCCTTAGGCGCATGTCACTTCCAGATTTAGCATTTGATTCCTCTCTCCTTCTCCGGCGAGGGAATTCCTTTTCGGCAAGGGATTCCGACCTACCGGGAATGGTTTCCGGTGAGAAAAAGGGTTAGGCACATGTGTGTTTGGGGGTTAGTCGCATGCATGTTCGGGGTTAGGCGCATGTTACCTTGGGTCAGGATGATGATGTCGATGCTTTCATCTTCCGCTCTCAGAAATTTCTCTCTTGTGTCGTGAGATTTTCGGGCTATTTATAGACGAGGCAAGGTATACGGAACCAATCAGAAATTACCCAAAAGGAGAGCTAGGTGCATGTAAGATGGTGTTAGGCGCATGTAAGGTGAGTGTTGTAGGCGCATACAACTCAGAATAGTCCTAGGCGCATACAAGATGGGCCTCAGGCGCATGCAACTTTTTCTGGGGCTTAGGCACATGCCATATATGCCCTAGGTGCATGTGTTAAGAGGAGGCCGAAAACAGTTTCTAGACTTAGACAAATTTCTGAGATTCCTGCTCCCAGACTTAGAAAATTCAGCATGTACACTTACGCTCAATAGATAGCTACCTTTTCAAGGATTAACTTAACTGTCGCATGAGTACTTTTAGGTGTTATTTATGATGCTGAATGCATGGGCGGTCAGGCGAAGGTCTAATTGATGACCATTTTGTGGATTTTGCTTGATTCGGTCCCTCCGGACTGCTCTGACAGGGAGAAACGTTGTGTTCATGCGCAACGCAAGGATATGAATCGGATACTGTTCAAACTTGCTGATTAAGGGTTTGTGGGCATTCCGGATCATTTGGTTACAAAGTGCATGTCTAAATCCGCTCCGAAATGGTAGGCGTCAGTCCCGAATGTGATTGTGCAACTGTCCAGGTTAGGGTTACATTGGCGCTTTATCAGATCTTTTGGCTGTTTTCTGACTTTTCTGTTGATTCGGATCGTTTTGTCATGTTCCTGGGTTGTTGTTGAACCTCTGATGATAATTTGAGCCCCAACAACAAGAAGCATCAAGGAAGACGAAACAGGTAAATGAGATGCATTGGTGACCTTAACCCTTATAACCAAAACAACCTAAACCTCTAGATGACTTGGACCCCAATAGGTATACTTTTAGTCATCTTAGAATGACCTTAGTTTTCCAAAAGACTGCCCAAAGTAAGACCTAAGAGGTTCATGAGCTATTATGAAAATACACCCCAAACAGCAAATCTCATAGTGTTGTCGGCTGATCAATTGACCAGCCGACAGCCAGTTCGACCGGCCGAATGATTATGTTAACTGGCCGATCAAGGACAAAAGTGAACAACAATTGAACAATTGTCCATGGCTTAATTCAATCGGCTGACAGTCAAATTTGACCAATCAACGGGCCTTATCAAATGGTCGACAGGTAGGGTCGATAGGCCAATTTGATGTTGAATCTATACAACAAGCCTCTAGGGAAATTAGACCGGTCGATGCTCAAAATCAACTGGCTGAAGGTCCATTTCGACCGGTCGACAACTCTGGTCGACTAGTCGACAGCTAGTCGTTGCTGCCCATTTTTTAACCATTAGAGCTTTATCTATAAAGAACGGGGCTCGATTTTTGGGCCAAGTAGAGGGATTTAGTGCACTGCAAAGCTACCCATATTATAAATACTATTAAGTTCTAATCCTAACCCAATCAAGCTGATTAATCATATGTTGGAGCATTTAAAGCTCAAATGAAGATGAACTTGTTCCCTCTTAATGTTTAGAAGTTTAGGCACCTCAATTATAGGAAAAACCTTAGTCTAAACCTCTCTGTGAGATTTTTCTAGGTGAATCCTCTAGGCAACCAAATCTTATTAGTTGTAAAGAATTCAACCTACCTCCCATCACCTTGGTCATCTCAAAGAAGATCACATGTAAGGCGATTGATCGTTGGAGCTAAAACTTTGGCAAAGCATCGACATCAAAGATCAAGGGAGTACAAGGGGAGATGATTCAAGCATAGGAGAGCGAGAAGAAGTGACCCAAGAAGGTGCTATAAAATGGGCTTAATTCGACAAGTAAGTGTCAATTGTAAGAATTTGTCATGTTCTTTCCTTTAATAGGTTAGAGTATGAGAGTTTGTGACCCAGACTCACCCAAGGTTTTAGTAGGACATTGGCTCATTAGTTGGGCCTAAATTCAAGTTCTTTAGTAAAATGTTGTCACATTTGTTGGGCCTAAATCTAGGTTCTTGTGTAAGACCTTAGCTTTTGTGTAGAACCTAAATTAAAGCCTCTAAGGGGAGCCATTGACAGGAGTGTGTACGGGTGCATACGTATAGGTTGAGAGGTGAACTTGGAAAACCTCCATTCAGGTTGAGAGGTGAACTCGTTATAAAAAACTTCGTTATAGGTTGAGAAATTAACTTGATTTAAAACCTTCGTTTAGTAAAATCCGGTGCACTTATGAGTTGGGTATAACAACCGGGAGTGAAGTAGGGAAACCGAACTACTATACATGCTTGTGTTTGTGATTGTTATTTAAGCATATTTTCATTTATGCATTGTCTTTTAATTGATGAATTGTATGTTATGTACTTGCTAGGTAGATTCACAGACAAAATTTATTTTCACTAAATAGGTTAGTTGCTTTACTATTTTTATCATTTATAGCATATGTGATTTAATCCACTTAAGCTTGGAAGCTAAGTGTTACTTGCTTAATTAGTTTAATTTCTAATTAATTTAAATTAGGCAAGTGTTTTAAAAATGTCGTAATCACCCCCCCCCCCCCCCCCCCCCCCCCCCCCCCCACCCACTTAGACTTAGCCCCAGTTCTAGTAGCTCCACTCTAAGCTTCCGCAAGTAGCATGTCGGTGTTGTGTTAGACTACGCTATGCAATTTCAACCTCATCCATAGCATTTCACCTAGTCAACTCAAGTGTATGCTTTGAGGCTTGCCAAGGTTCTCAGATCCTGTCCATCAAAAACTTGAGTTAACTAGTTACTCCACTCGACAAGTTAGTGAGTCAGGGCAAGTTTGCCAGACCCAAGACATTGATTGACAGCGATGATTCACTAAACGCAACATTCAACACACACAGCATCTATCAAAGCACAAGAACCGGAACTAATCCTCAAAGTTAGTTTAATCCTTTGAAGTAGAGATTGTACATATGTATGGGCAAAGTGGGTGCTTAACTCTCTGTAACTGCAGTCATTACCTCGAATCTCAGGCAACGAATCAAGGAGTCATCTTAAGTCTAAGGATCTTTGGATTCTCGGTCTTAAGCATTTCTACAAGGTTTAGCCGACTGTAAATTTAAAGTAACTGACTAATGGCGACTCTAGTATTCTATAAACCCCTTCCAAAAGCGTAAAAGCCCTCGAAAGAGGCAAACCTACATGGAATTCCCCCAGTCTCTTAAAACCCTACGAGGATCAAGCATCCACATAAATAAAACAAAAGACATTGTGTAAATATATTTACATGGTTCGACAATATGCCTATTTCACGAGGCAGCAACACAACTTTTTTCTTCATTAAAACAACATAATAAAAGTGTAAGAATTGTCTCGCTCTCATTTGTACAAGAAATCCCACATTAAGAAATACGTAAGGAAATGATCTGGATGGAATAACTCTCTCTATGTATGATGTCCTTTATATAGATCGCATCATAATTTATGCCCTTATGACTCCTACTTGGAGGAGGTTGGACCCGGTAATTGCTCCCGTTATAGTGAATTTGTTGGACTAGGACTGGGAAGAGAGACTATAAAGAGACACTGGTTGTAGGAAGATGTTCCAATTGACTAGAACTCCCATTAGGGAGAGGATATTAGAATTAACTGGGTGTCCTGGCTGTGGGATGATGGAACTAACTCCCATTCACAGGAGGAAACTAGAAGAAACGCCCTAAGATGGAGGGTTGTGTTGGCTGGTGTCGGGTGTCCTGTGCGAACCCTGATTGTTGTGGTTAGACTAAACTGGAGGCTGTGAGTAGAGCTGAAAGTTATGAGAGTTCAACCCGACCGACTCGTGATCGACTCGACATTGGGTTGGTCTTAGGCAAGAAGTATCGAATCCTATCTCAAGCTTGGGTTATGCAAACACCAACCCGATAAAGCTCGGGTCGAGCTTAGATTTAAATCTTGGGTTGCTCGACCCAACCCGAACCCGATCTATATACAAGTTACTTGTAATTTTATTATACTTTAGTTAAGTAAACTTATTAGTTTATATTATTGTTGGGGTCCCGAAAGTGAGGATCCCCGAAATGATGATTCCGAATGCCGAAACCATCACGCGGTCGGATTTAAGGCCAGTGCATCGAAAATCGCAACACGAATCACGACACACGCACCAGATTTGCCTCGAGCATGAAATTGGACCGGTAATGGACCCCACCGGACATCGTGACCAAAACTGTCCAAAATTGGGAAGATACCTCAATTATGAAGAAATAGGAGCAGTGCATCGGCATTCACCGCGATGCGGACCCCGCAAAACCCCCAATTTGCAAAACCCAAATCTGTGGGACACGAATGCCCCCAGCGCATCCAAAAAAGATTTTAAGGACGCACTGCGCCCAGCGCATCCAAAAAAAGGATTTTAAGGACGCACTGCGCCCAGTGCATCCAAAAAAAGATTTTAAGGACGCATTGCGCCTAGCGCATCCAAAAAAAGATTTTAAGGACGCACTGCGTCCAGCGCATCCAAAAATTCACCCAGCGCATCCAAAAAATCAGTTAATTTCAGAACGCGCTGGCAGCTGGCGCGTCCTGCAAACCAACTCCTGGACTCCGATCATTTCGCGACGCGCCGAGCGCATTTATCGACGCGCCGACTCATTTTCTCGACGCGCTACACGTGTCAACCACCTATTGGACGACGATACCTATAAATACCCCGCCCACCACCTCATTTGCATGATTCAGCAAGAGAGAGAGGACCTCGTCGCCGGAAAACCTTTGCCGATCGCCGGAATCCTTCTCCGACCGCCGGATCCCCTCGCCGGAAATCGCACCTCCGATCATACCAGGTCTGGAGGAATGGTTAAGTCATCTTTTTTCGATGCGCCGGTCCCAGCGCATCATAAAAGTGACCTGGCGCATCAGGAAAATCCTCGGCGGATTACGCAAACCATCAATCGTGGCATTTTAAGGACGCACTGGCCCCAGCGCGTCGCAAAATAGCCCAGCGGATTAGAAAAATACAAGTTTTAGAGTCAAAGCTATTTTTAGGACGCACTGGCCCCAGCGCGTCGCAAAATAGCCCAGCGCATCAGGAAATTACAATTTTAGGACGCACTGGCCCTAGCGCGTCGCAAAATAGGCCAGCGGATTGGAAAATTATATTTTAAGGACGCACTGGCTCCAGCGCGTCATAAAATTACCCGGCGCATCATGAAAATCATTTATGGACGCGCTGGCCCCAGCGCATCAATAAAATCAGGCCAGCGGATCGCAAAAATCAGCACTTTGCGCATTCATTCCAGCACCCTTAAATCCTCATTTTATAACATTTTTAAGCCCCGTTTGAGCCTATTTTGGGTATTTCGAGCGTTCCGAACGCAATGGAGCAGCCAAACGACCCATCCGGGTTACCCAATGAGCAGAACGCTAGCCTTCGGAGTCCGATCCGACCCAACGAGCTGAATGGAACGATTCTCTCGAAAAGAGGCCGCCGGCGCCCATAATCATACTGATGCATTATCATCACGTGTACTATCATAATATGACCCTAATCCAGGTCTGGACTAATCAAAGGGGACCATGGTTAACACGATAAACCACACCAGGAGAGTTCTGAACTATCACACACAATCTGTTAGAAACTGATATTCCAAGAACAGTCGATGCCCTACCCATCCAAACGGCATCCGCTGGTTGAGCTGCGCAGGTACACACAACTGTAGAATGGACTTCCCGAGGTCACCTGTCCCTACACTGACAGGCGCGGGCCCAGAGTCGTCCATCTCAGCCATAAACCCTAACAGTCTCAGCCCGGATCTCCGGTCAAAACATGGGACATAGACATCCGACTCGCACAAAGGTGGATCAGTCTATAACAAACACAGGTCTCCGCGACCATCCAAACACAGGTCTCCGTGACCATACAAACACAGGTCTCCGCGACCATACAAACACAGGTCTCCGCGACCATACAAACACAGGTCTCCGTGACCACCAAAACACAGGTCTCCGTGACCAATGAACTCTGAGACCATAGTCCCCGCTGACTAGTCTTTTGCCTTTTAATCAAGGGTCATCGATCATTCGATGTAATTAAGGGCTCGTGCCAGATCACGGCCTGGAATGTACAAGATCTCAGAATCTCTGGAATAAAATTCGCCTTGCGATATCTTTTCTCTTGTGTACTTTGGTGAATGCTTGTGATTATCTACGAATGTTTCTATATTCAGAACCCCAGAGCAACAAAACACCACATTTCAGAAAATGTCATTGTGATACATTTTCTAGTTCTAACAATTACTTTAGTAGGTAAACTTATAATGTTTGAAATTTGATATGCTTGAGTGTTAAATGAGTAGTTAACTTATATTTTAGCTTGTTTAATTAGAAAAAGTGAACTTCTTTATAATAAATAACTACATATATAATTAATAAAGCAATAGTTACAAAAAAAAATAAGATGTGTATTAAAACATAATAGACTAATGTAGTAACGAAAATATTAGCATGTATCAACCCGACTAACCCAATCAACCCAACCTAGCCCACTTGGCTTGGGCTTGGGTTGGGAATTCCCAACCCGAGGTTGGGTTAGGGTTGAGGTATAGGAACCTTGGGTTGGGTTAGGGTTGAGCGCCATCCCAACCCAACCCGCTCGACTTTCAGCCTTAGCTATGAGGGTTAGTGATTGTGATTGTGTTGGGCCAGCTTGGGTGTTGGTTGTGGGATCTTGTACTTGTATGAGTCAGTGAAGCATCTCCTGCATGACTTTTATATGCAAGTGACTGCCGTAGATTCTGCTAGATGTGTTTGAGGAAGAGTGGTCTCCACCATTTCGAGAGCTAAGAAGGGGAGAGTTCCTTCTTCATGATTGGCCATGGTAATTCGAGACCTGGTATGGATTAGACTATGGTCGGAAGGGTTCACTCAGGAATGCCTAGCTTGAATGGGTGCAATGGTTTTGGAGTTTTTTGGATTTTAGTTTCTCTCTCTTTTTTTTAAAGATTGGGATGGATACAAGATGTCGAAATGTTAGATATAAGATGTTGGATGCAAGTACATAAGAACTGTAATCCCTAGCAATTTAAGAAATCTTATTTTTCAAGTCGAGTCATGGATAGTAGGACTAGCTTATCCTCAATTGGGGGGTCAAGGGGCTGGGCTCGGGCCTGCAAAATTGAAATTTTGAAGAGGGCCAATTCGACGGCCTGGCCCGATACAATTCAAAATCCGAGCCGAGACCAAGCCTAGGCCCAGCCTATTGACAGCCTTAATCCTCAGTGGAGTCATCATTCTATGGACGTCGGATCCTAAGTGGACCGTGCTCACAGGGGTTGATAGGTGTTTGAGTATGATAGAGGGTTATGTTTGACTGGAGTCACCACTAGCCAATTAATCTGATTCCATGATCGGCTAGACCTTATAAAAATGTTATGATAGAAAATCTGAAGATTCTCTTAATCTGCAACTGAAGATTTTGAGTAAAGAACTGCGGTTATAGAGAGGGAAGGTGTTAGGCACCCTCTCTCCCATACAAATGTACAGTCTCTACTTCACAAGATCTCATAAATTATTGAGGATTAAGAATAGTTCTTATGCACTAAGAGTGCGAGGTGTGCGCGATGTCATGTCAGATGCAACGCCTGTGACAAGTTGTAGCCTAGGCTAAATAAATCTTCCTTAATTCTCCCACTTGTCAAAGTGAGAACCAACCACTCTAAGTTTCTGATGTGCAAGATCGGATCAACTCGGTGAGTCGTAGAGCATACGTTTAAACTTATCAGGTGTTAAGTGTTATGTTTGCAATGTAGTTATGTATGTAAAGATGTGTGTGTGTGTGTGTGTGTGTGTGTGTGTGTGTGTGTGTGTGTGTGATGTAGTGCTTAACGTAACGCATATGGAAAGCTGCAATTTCAGCTGGATAAATCTTCCTTGACTCTTCCACCTACCAAAGTGATAACCAACTAGTCTAAGTTTCTGATGGGAAAGATCCAATTAAATCGGCGAGCCACAAAGCATATGTTTGAATTGATTGGGTGCATAATGCTATGAATGCAATGTTATGGATTGGATAAGCAAGGAAGTAGAGAAGGGAATAGGTGTTGCATGATGTTATGGACGATAATGTCGCAAGGATTAGATCGAGTTGCTTGGAGTGAGGCTTTGGTTGCTCAGGTGGCTAAGGTTAAGGGTTGGACTAGGCTGACCTAGGTTGAACTCTCTCCTCTCCTTGGTGGAGGGATGGAATGGCTAGGGCTAAGGGTGTTTCATTAGATTTGTTGGGATAGATGGGTGCCTTGGAAATGAGAAGGTGTGTTGAAATGAGAAGGGGAGAGGGATATTTATAGCCTCTAACCCTGGTTTTTCTGTAATTCTTGGCAAGTTTAGGGTTGAAAATGGCTTGGATGGCATGGATTTGAGATTGCCATATGGCAAGATCTCAAGGGTTGGATTAGATGGCATAAATTGAAATTTGGCTAAGGGGAAGGGTACTAGAGTCAATTCGTTTTTTTACACATTTAGGCATTGCAAAAGGAGAAAGCCCACATGTATTGCACCTCGTCCTAGACAGGGGGTCTACCACGTGGCTAGCGACACCCTAGGTGCCGCTAAAGTCACATAAATCTCCCTACTTTGGCAGGTGAGCTTTCATACATGTGTGGAGGCTCCCTACCAAGGTAGGAGAGCTCCACATGGCTGGCGGCACCCAGGGAGCCGCTAGAGCCACATGGAGCTTCCTGTTTTAGCAGGTAGGCTTCCACACTCGTGTGCAGACTATTATTCCTTTGGTGCTTGGTTGCTAGTGCTCTGGATTTTTAAATGGGATTTTGGATATATGGGCTTAGTTTAGAGCTTGATTTGACTAGGTGAGTTGACTCTATAGGTTGACTAGGTGAGCTGACCCGGTGAGCTAACTCGGCGGGTTGACTTAGTGAGTTAACTAAGTTGAGTTTAGTTCCTTTTTACTAGATTTGGCTGGGTGAGTTAGGTTGGGTTGCCTGGGTTTTGACTAGGTTCTAAGCTTAGGTTTTGGACTAGGTTTGACCTAGGGTTTGGATTTAGTGGCTCAATCCAACTGAACCAACTTGTTGGCCTGGGGTGGGGTGTCTACACCACCGTTGAAAAAATCTTAAAGGCCACAAAAGTTTTGGATAATGATGATATTTGTATTTTTCATTTATTAATGTTTGTGTGATTTTGCAAACAAGTTGGATGACAAATAGACATCACTATAGGCCCTAGTAAGGTTTCAATAATTGAATCATTATTGCCACAGTTTCCTGCGGTGTGGTCTACTTGAGCTTTGGATATGCTTCAATTTTGGGCTCAACCTATAAAATAAGTTGGAAAAACGGATGAATGGCGTGGATAAACCACATACATTCATGGTGAGCCCAAAAGAGTTTACTAGTACAATAAAAGCATACCGAGTAACTTAGCACACAATCTAATTATGTTCCTCATCCTTAAATCAACAAACTCGCATGGACACGTAGATCTGGACGCTAATTAACTTCAACAAGTTATAGCGGTCATAAGTTATAAGTTATATCCATCCACTTTTCCAAATTATGTTAGGACATGAGTCCAAAAATGAGGCAGATCCAAAACTTACATGAGCTACAAGACAGGAAAAAGTGAGCATTGAACGTCAACAGCTGAAATGTTATTGGGATGTAGTAGTCTAGCTCAAGAACATCCCTGCCCAAATATCCGTTTGGGAACTCCTTTGCACATGAAAAACTCATCGAGAAATGTTTGTCAAAACCTTAAACAATGCACACATCTCTCAAGAAGCACCTCCATAAATGGTCGCACACATTATAGGGCAGCTCCTCGCCTCCCGGGCCATTACATTTTCAGACTACGAGCTGCCATTACATTTTCAGACTACGAGCTACCACTAGAAGGGCGCGACCATGTGCACTAGTTGAACATAACCGTTAGTCACAAGGATTGCATCATCCCATTAGTGCTAATCGACAACGATTCAAGTTTGAATGTCTGCCCATTATGGAATGCTACGTATTTAGGACTAGAATCATCCGTATTCAGACCTAGCAATATGAATGTTAGGGCATTCGATAATTCCCGAAGACTGGCCCAAGGAGAAATCGACCTCGAACTGAAAATCGGTCTAAACGTGCTAACCATCACCTTTCAGGTCCTGGACATTCCATCATCATTTAATCTCCTTCTTGTCCTACCTGGCTGCACCAGGTAGGGGCAGTGCCCTTGACTCTACACCAAAGAGCAAAATGTCATTGGGGATAGAATACTCACCATTCTAACCGATTCTGAACAGCTTCTCCTTGTATAAGCAACCCTCCTCCCGAGAGAACCTAATGTCCCGGTGGTTGACGTTTGAGAGTCAGGTGTGCCTTATCAAAGCTTTCAATTTGAAGCAATTAACCATGTGCCATCAGCCCATACTCCTAACCTAGACAACATCTTTTCGCCTGCTGAATGACAGATCCTGATCTACCGTATTGAACACCGACACACCACAAAGATAATTGAAGTTCGAGAAAAGGTAAGCAGGACCGGGCTAGGATATAAGTTTCTCTCGAAAGGTGAAATGGAAGAAATATGGGAAAACCTGAGAAGGAGTTTCCCAGAGACAAGTCACCTTTTGCCTTTCCCGCCAGTCTAATTTGCCAACACCGGATTGGAGAACGAGAGATGAGAAGCTAGTGTCATATCACGTATACCTAAAAAATCTCATCGAAGAATTTCATAGAGTCACCTTCACATACATACCTCACACTAAGAATCAATTTGTGGATGTCCTGGCTACGTTGGCATCAATGCTAGAGATTCCCCCATGGAGCAGCTCAATGGGAACTCACTATAGAGCTTTAGGAAGAGCCGGCATTTTTCTTACAAATTGAAGAAGCTGAAAGGCAGCCCAAAAAGCAGTCATGGTACACTAACATCAGAAGGTACGTAGAGGATCAAACATATCCAGTCGATGCCACTCCAACGGACTGTCGCACCATTCAACGTCTAGCTACACAGTTCACAATCAATGACAGTGTTATTTATAAACGATCCTTTAACCAAATCCTGTTATGGTGTGTGGACGAGACTAAAGTTGCAAAGATCATGTCAAAAATTCACGAAGGAACTTGCGGTCCACACATGAATGGCCACATGATGGCCAAAAAGATTCTTCGACAATGGTACTACTGGATGACCATGGAAACCGATTGTTGTCAGCATGTCAAAATGTGCTTCAAGTGTCAGGAGCACGCAAATCGAATCCACGCCTCAGCATCTGAGCTATACAATATGACAACACCCTGGCCCTTCTCAATGTGGGGCATCGACATCATCGGCAAAATCAACCTTAAAGTATCAAACGACCACGAATACATCCTGGTGGCAATCGATTACTTCACAAAGTGGGTGGAGGCAGCATCCTACACCACCATAGCAGCCTTGCATGTGATACAGTTCCTAAAGAACAACATTATCAGCCACTACGAGGTCTTGCAAACCATGATCACTGTCAACGGGACACCCTTCGTGAATTAAAAAGTGGAACAAATGCTCGAGCAGTTCAAAATTAAAAGGTATTAGTCCAGTCCCTATCGGCCTCAAATGAATGGACACTCATGCGAATCCTCAAGAAAATGGTGAAGACATGTCACAACTAGGTAAAACAACTACAATATGCATTATGGGCATATCAAACGTCTATACACACTATGACAGGCTCTACTTTATATGAGCTTACGTATGGAATGGAGGCTGTTTTGCCTATCGAAGTAGAAATTCCCTCATTATGCATATTGCTCGAAAGTGAAGTTGAGAGGGAGAATGACTGCAGGCTCGTTATGATCAATTACACCTGGTGAACAAAAAGCACAGGCGAGCCCCATGTCATTCCCAAACGTACCAGAAAAGGATCGTGCGAGCATACAACAAACGGGTCCGCACGAGAGTCATTAGGGTGGGAGATATGGTTATGAAGAAAATCTTGCCTCCACACTTATCTGGTCCAAGAGGTAAATTCAAACACACCTACGAAGTTCCACTCATCGTGTGAGAGGTGCTTCCAGCAAGTGCGCTCCACCTCACCAACATAGACGACGAAGATCTTCCTAAGTCAATAAACGCCGATCATGTCAGAATTCACCATGGATAGCACAAAGGTTACAAAGCATCACCTGAGATCAAAACTCATCTCCTGCACCCAATATGCCCTCCAAAAAAATGTGTGTATAGAGAAAAATCCAAAAAAAAAAAAGAGTAAAAAAATGTGTACAGAGGAAAACCCAAAAAAGGAAGAAAAATGTGTGTACAGAGAAAAAACAAAAAAAAAGAGGAAAATGTGTGTATAAAGAGAAAATAAAAAAGAGGAAAGATGTATGTACAAACAAAAAAAAGAGAAAAAAATCAGCCTCAAAATCCCAGAAACCAATAAGGGTATAAGAAAAGGAGAGAGAGAGGGAGGGAGGGAGAGAGAGAGAGAGAGAGAGAGAGAGAGAGAGAGAGGAAACAAAAAATCGAGAGCAGAAATTCCACCTTCCTCCTCCTAAAAAATCTCAACCTCAGGAGACGCACTTCGAAATCTTCGTGCTATCCAGGGCATTTATCAGTCGGCAATGATGGAACACTCTGACAACAAATGGCACCTCAAAGGCAGAAGAAATAAAAAAAAAGAAAGATTTTACATCCAAAGTAAAATGGATGAGGTGAAAACCCGCGAGGGCACCTCGAGTAAAAACAGCAAATGCACAATGGACCTAGTGAAAATCCAAAAGGGCAATAGGGGTAAAAAGGCAAAGCTGCTAAGAGGTAGGCAAGATCAAACACCTGGGATGTGGTGAAAATCCGAAAGGGCACCATGGGAAAAATGACAAGCAAGCCAGACATAGTGCAAACCTAAAAGGGCGCTACGGGTAAAAAATGGAAACGATAAAAAAATTAAGAAAATAAAAGAAAATGGGCAAACCAGGCAATGACTCGACCTTGGCCATGAAACACGTCATGAAGACAAAGTAAAAAATCTATAACATTCAGGAACTCTCAAAATCAGCTGAAGCTCAAGACAAAACTATCAATGCATGCTCTCATAAGTCATCCATGGGGGTTAATTTGATCTCACGAAAAATGGACGACAAGGCCATCAATCATCCCATTCATCAAAGACCTCAGGTATAAAACATCAAGAAGCTAAGTCCGATCTTGTAAAAAAAACCACTCTTTTCTTTAAAAAAAAACACATGCAATAAATCAATCCTTGACCCCCCCTGGATGCGATCGGCATCGTCCAGATTTCAGATGATGGATTGGATCATAGAAAATCATGCAATAAATCCAACTCTTAACCAATCTGTGTTTGATTGGAATCGTACAAACTTGGGACAATGGACTGGATCATCCAAAATCATGCAATGAATTTAGCTCTTTACCAATTTGAATTCGATCGGAACCATCCATACTTGGGACGACGAACTAGATCATTTAGCACCAATCGCAACCATCTAAGCCGTACTCCATGGTCCAAAGACCTTAAACTACACTGGGATTAATTTCTCGGGGGCTTTCCAAATCTCTTCTAGACATGGATGACACTTAATCGTACGGGTGTCCAGGGGCTTATTGATAATCAAGTCAAGAGCAGATGGAAGTTCTGCAATCATGTTCATGTTGAACGTACCATGATAGACGACCTTGATTGGAAGTCGCTATTGAAACCGACGAATGTTCCCTGCTCTCAGAAGTCATGAAGGAAATTAAGGCAACTAGGAGGTGAAGCACACCCTCATGGCATAATGAGCAGCATAAGACCCCAAATTGGATTGATCATGGAAAATGTGAGGATGCGGTCCATCTTGTGGCCGAAGGAGTCCATTGGATGATACGTGGTCTATGTGCATTGAACAAAATAGAACAAGCAACTTTGTGGGCATGTTATCTGTAAACCCTCAATCAACTTCGTCCGAAGATGTAAAACTACGACACTTAACTGTGTGTGCTCATCTTGCTTGCTGACGTAAAATGGATCGGGTGCTTTATCAACAGTAGAAGCTGAAAGTAGATGAAAATTTCACATTTTCCCCAAAAGTCGTCCGAAGACATAAAACTACGGCACTTAATTGTGTGTGCGCTCGTCTTGCTCACTTACGTAAAATGGATTGGGTGCCTTATCAGTAATAGAAGCTGAGAATTGATGGAAATTTCATATTTTCTCCCCAAAAGAGAACTGTCCAAACTCGGGACGACGGAATGGACTGCTCAATAACCATGCAAACAAGTCTAAATCCTGACCATTTGGACCCAATCGGGACCCTGCAGACTAGGGATGACAGGTTTGATTACAAAAAGAAAAAAGAAAAAATGCAATAAACCGATTCAAGCCGCCCGATCTCGACCATGACTATCTGGTCAAGGGACGACAGATCGGAATAAGCACATCCACAAGTGGAGTTGTCTTTTCCCTATATCGCAATAAACGCGTCATCAGGCGGAATCGTGTTTCCCCTTTTTCACAAAAAAAATTATAACTTACAATAAAACGACTCACGCCACTCGATCTCGACCATGACTATCTGGTCAGGGAACGACAGATCGGAATAAGTGCATCCCTAAGTGGAGTCATATCTTCCTCTGTAAAGAAAAAAAATGGCCTCAAAATAAAATTGACCGAGCGACGCCCATCCGCAAGATTGGACGGAGATTTTCAAAATAAAGGCCACACAAAAAAATCTTTGCAATAAAAATCCCATGGAACCATGTTCTACAGGTGGGGATCATTTTTAAAAAATAAAAAAGAATTCTTTTCAAAAGCTTCTGTAATAAAAACCCCATGGAACCATGTTCTACAGGTGGGGACCATTTTCAAAAATAAAATAAAATAATCAAAACTAAAAAAATTTTAAAAATATAACGCACACGACATCTAAGGCATTGGGCAGTCTTCCGTACCCCCCCGGTGGGTGTCGACGCAACATGAATAATTAATTTTAGTTTTCGCTGACTCATCGATTTTCTCTGAGATCATAATCAGAACATGGGTTAGTCGGCCTGAACTCTCAGTGTCAGCTTGATCATCTCAGAATACAGAATGATTACCCTTGGATTAGTGCAACTGCACTTAAATAGCGAAAAGATCTGTTACAAACCAAGGTGACCAAGTCAAAAGGCTCGAATGACATAAAGAATAATCTGGATTTCTCTAGACCAGGACGCTTGGAAGCCTAACATACTGTAACATGGAAGATCCGTAAATTCGTAAAATGCGCATGCAACTGCCTGTCTTGCAAGTGAGCCTAGGGACGTAAAAGTCTTCAAAATCCACTTCTCCGTATCAAATCTACCTCTCAATTCAAAGTATGTTATCCTCGTAAGGGCGCAAAATATGCAAGGGCTCCAAGCTCACAAACTCAATTACCACCTTTCGTGACCCTTGTGAGACATTTGAATTAATCTTTAAACCATGTGAATCTATTAATGAACGTCACTACGGCAAAATAATAAAGTCAATCACCTCTACATCTAGTCTAGGGGTGAGGCGTCCACTCGCTTTGGCATTCAGTTGTATCCAACCTCTGCAAAAGAGGGGGATCTGTAGAAACCCTACCCTTCGAGCACTGTGTACCACTTATTGACTTCAACTTTGTGTGAACCAAAGTTCCTGTATGGCTAAATACATGTCTTCGAAGCGATGATCAGCTCAAATCAATCCCAGACCAACCATGGAGCAATCAGAGCATGTGAGGCACATATATACAGATTATGGCCAAAAGCACAAGAAGGGGCACAAAAGACGGAAGAAATAAAGAAAAGAAATAAAAAGTGGAAAAAGGAAGAGCATAAGCACGACCACCATATGATCGTGCCTATGAAAACAATCACATGGTGGCCATCATCAAGCATCCACCACCTATCTCAGGTGTACACGCTCACCTGTTGGTCTCCCATACCCCGTAACGCATGCTGACATGCTCGTGAGCCGATACATGTTGTCGAATAATATGGAGACTCGCGTGGTCATCCGAATTGGCGAGTAATTACAGTAATCACCACGCGCCCAGTTCGTATTCGCACGAAATCGACGAATCGCCCCGATCAGTGCCTCTCAGCCATCTATTTAAGCAGGTGAAAGGACCCAGCGAACGAATGGATCCGGGTAACGAGCGGACGAAGAGAGAAAGTTCTGAAGGAGCAGGAGACAGTGACAAAAAACTTCAGCAAGGCTCTGCCGAATCCCTGCCTCATAAGGGAGCGGTAGATCCTAGCTAGGCAGTCGAAGCTCTGCCCCATTGATCAACCGTCTGACACTGGCAGGGCAAACCTCCTACTGTCACAACCATACACCAATGATTGATGCTCTCTGTCTCTATCTCTTTCTCTATTAAGAAGTCAAAAGCAACATCAAGTAGAGTTGAAATTCGGGACGTCCGATCATCCTCTGTCCTTTTCCATAAAAAAGGGGTGTCAGATTTCTCCTTTTCCCTCTCACATCTCAAAGTACTCGCCCTCCGTCAATAAGCCAAAAGCAACGTCCTTAAAGTCAAAGTCAATGAGTAGGGTCGGAATCTGGGGGATCCGATTATCCCTTGTCTTTTCCATGAGAAATGGTGTTTTCTTCTATTTCATTCTCTCATCTCGAAATCAAATCATATTTCACTCCACACATTCCCTACACACTCCATCTTTCTACTCACTTACGATTTACTTTTACTTTTGTTTCTTTTTTTGTTTTTGCCAACCCGGGCCCTAACCTTATTATATTATTGTTATGTTACTATTTTTACCTACCCAGGCTCTAAAAAGCTGTGAAGTATGGCCTAACCGTGCAGGTTTGGCTACTCTTTAGAATCCTCCCAAAATCGTTAAGCCCCGCAAAGTAGAAACCATGTGTTACATAGGCGATAAGAGGGTGCCTAACATGTTCTCCTTTCGTAACCGCGACCCTTACGTAGAATCCATGGGACAGACCATCTTATCCAAGTGAGAGTCATTTAAAAGATCAGGGGTTCATCAGAATACCCTCATCCTTTTGGCGTTTTCACGAGTTCTAACCCACCGTAGATTTTGAAGCCTTTTTTTGGTTGGTGGCGATTTTATCAAACATATTGCTTTCAAAAACATCATTTTATCGTCCTTGGAAAGGTATTACACAACCAAAGCAAATTAAAGCCAAGTGAATAAATTATTGTAAACATGCACCGTACTCAAAATACAGACCAAAATAAACAAAGCATAAAAGAATTAGTAGGCACACACACGCTAGCATGAGAAGGCAGCCACACATCCCAATGTAAAACTTTTATCACCCCTAAGCATTCAATTCCCACTATTTCATGTGGTACGCCCCATGAGTTTCGGGTCTGTCTAATTTTTAGATGAATCCGGATCGTCTCTTCTACCCGAGCATAGGAATCCTGTTTTCCGTTAGTCAGAGCTGGAACAATCACAGAGGTGCAAGCAGAGGTTCTCTGCTCGGGTAGAGCAGAGGATCCGGATTCTTTTAGATTCGCTATTGTCGTCTTGAAAAACCGATGATCAGAATGGATTTGTTGCACAGACATCTCTGTCAGCCCCGTGTGCCCGGGGTCACTGGTAATCCGCTTGAACCCATACATGCATATGTACCATGCGAAACAAATCACATGCGATCGATCCGTGAGCTTTCTTTCTTGAGAAATGCTCGAGAGTTCGCAGAGCACCGTAAGTTATAGTGCTCTTGGGTGGATCTATCACTTGGACAGTCAAATTTATAGATCTGAACTGTCTATTGAGTCCAGAACACATTCTCTGTAAGGTACCGTGCAAAATCACACTGATCAGATGATCCAACCCCTTACCTTTATGTCCTTATTTTTTGTAGCCACCCTTTTTCAGAACCATGGATTGTATGGTTAGGATTGACTTACATAAGTGACTCTTCAGAATCACAAGCAAATGAGCTCCAATAAATAGATTGATTTGTCGATTGGAACTATTTTTCTGTAAATGATCTGGACCGTCTGAAATTAACGCTAATGATCAGATAGGTTAGATTTTAAAATTAGACCATAAAAGATGTGTTGAACCTCATGTACGGTCTAGATTAAGTGATTGGTATGCGACCAGGAACTATGGGGCATTTCTCTTCTTTCTTCCTGTGAGATAGACCGTTGCTCATGACGCATGGCACCGGACGGGTCACATCACTCCGTTTGGAATTTTAATTAAACGCCGTTTATCACCGACGGGAGCGGATTAGGTGCGCCCGGCCTCACACAACACGGACGGCCCTTACTGTAGGGCCTACCTTGATTTATATATTGTATATCCACGCCGCCCATCCGTTTTCCCATCTCATTTTATTTTTGGAAGCATATCAAAATCTGATATGGACTACATCACATAAAACAGTGGTGATTGACCATTAAAAACTTCTCATGAGACCCAAAAGTTTTGAATCAAGCTGATATTTGTTTTTTACCTTATCAACAGGTTGGATGGTCATTATTATGCTGGCCGACTGTTTCCTACTGTGTGGTCCACCTAATGTTATTCTTAAATTAGGCCATAAAATATGTTATATTAGAATTGATGTACGGCTGGGATCAAGTGATTGGATTGTCAAAGTGGCCCAATGAGACCAGGAGCTTACTGGGGCATTTATCTTCTCTCTCCCCGGAATAAGACAGTGACACATGACGCATAACACGGGAAGAGGACGCGTAAGTCCGTTTGAATTTAAAAGAAAATGCCATCTGTTACCGACACAAAACATGCGCATTTTAGCATCGCCCTACCAAAGAAAGAAAGGAGAAACGGAAATTCGGTGAGGAAGGCCATGTGACCCAATCGGCACACCGCAATTCACGCCTCTAAAATTTCCCTTCTGACCCTTTCTCGCTTTCTCTCTTCTAAAAAATTATTAGGAACCCCAGAAATGATGTAGCTACTCGCGCAAGTATCATTCATTCTTCTTTACGCCCCGCTTCGCGCATTCGAGTAAACAAAGTACTTTCGCACAGTATGGACAGTGACATTGAAACCTTCCTAAAGCCTTATATTGATATTTATTTACCATTTAACTTATTCATGAGATCATATGATGAGAAAATACAAATATCAGTCAATACAAGACTTCGTTAGCCGGTAAAAAGTTTTCAATGGTAGGTGCTTAAGTCACACGATTTTGATATGGTCAATGTTCTATTTTAGATTCATGTCCTAAAATGATATGGTAAAATAAATGGACAGAGATGGATGGTGTAGACGAGATGCACAATAATGTTGTCTCCATGGAGTTTACTCAAGCACATTGGGTCACTCGGTGCCTAATACGCTTCGTAATAGGCAACTCGTAGTTGCCTCGTTCTAAGTCGATGGGAAATGCACCATTCGCAGCATTACAAAGCCTACTTGCGTGAGTAGACTCGCTCCTTTCTTCACCCAAAAAAAACAACAAAAAAACAGCCCAATGTGAAAGCGAAAAATTAAAAAAAAAAATTAAAAAAGAAAAGCACCCAAACAGCTCACATTTACCCTAACAATGGACTGTACCCTAAAAATAACCCATTCCACATCCCCTATAATCCCTCTCCACCACATTCACCCTTCCCCTATTCTCCACCCCCCAAATCCTCCCCTCTTTTCTCTCTGTTCTCTTCTTGCCTATCCCTCCAAACTTCTAACATTCTGCTTCCTCTTTTCTCTTTTCTCCATCTTTCATTTCCAACAAGAAGAAGAAGAGGAAGCAGATCCCATCAATCCCCATTCCCATATAAATATATATACGAAAAAAAAAAACAAGAAGAAAGAATGGGTTGTATATTGAAAGCCCCTCCTATCCTTCATCGAACCCATCTATTCTTCTTCTTCGCCATTCTTATTCTACTACTTGCAAGGATCGATCCATGTTATTCAAAGCTCACATTGGACTATTACCAGCATACATGCCCTAAGCTAGAGCAGATCATACAGGAAACGATTATGGATAAGCAGATCAAGAGCCCAACCACTGCCGCAGGCACCGTCCGCCTCTTCTTCCACGACTGCTTCGTTGAAGGCTGCGATGCCTCCGTCCTAGTCAGCTCCAACAACTTCAACAAAGCTGAGCGGGACGCTGACATCAACCTCTCCCTACCTGGCGACGGATTCGATGTCATCGTTCGAGCCAAGACCGCCATCGAGCTCGCCTGCCCCGGCATTGTCTCCTGCGCCGACATCCTTGCCATCGCCACCCGCGATCTCATCACCATGGTCGGAGGGCCCTACTACAAGGTCCGCCTCGGTCGCAAGGATGGGCTCGTCTCCAGCGCCTCCCATGTCGAGGGCAATCTCCCCCGTCCCACCATGACCATGTCCCAGATCATCTCCCTCTTCCAGTCCAAGGGCTTCACCGTAGGAGAGATGGTCGCCCTCTCCGGTGCCCACACCATCGGTTTCTCCCACTGCACAGAATTCGCCAGCAGGATCTACAACTACGGCGGCAAGCCCGGAGCCCACGACCCGTCGTTGGACCCTAGGTTCGCCCAGGGACTGCAGAAGGCGTGCGCCACCTACCAAAAGGACCCCTCAATGTCGGTCTTCAATGACATCATTTCCCCAGGCAAGTTCGACAATATGTTCTTCCAGAACCTGCCAAAGGGATTGTCCTTGCTCGCATCTGATCATGGGCTGGTGGCGGACGCACGGACGAAGCCGTTCGTGGAGATGTATGCCGCCAATCAGACGGCATTCTTCCAAGACTTTGCACATGCGATGGAGAAGCTGAGCCTCTACGGCGTACAGACGGGGCGCAAAGGAGAGGTAAGGAGGAGGTGTGATCAGTTCAATTCTTTGACAGTATAAACATACCATTGGTAATTTTATTTTTAAAAGAGAAAAAGAAAAGAGGAGAGAGAGAGAGAAGAAGAAGAAGAAGTGGTGATTGTATTGGTAAAGAGAGAAAAGAGGAGTCTGAGAAAGTAACTAGAAAGAAGATTGTGAAGGAAAGAAGAAGGGAGGGATTCCTTCTTTTATTCTCTCTTCTTCCCCTTTTTCTTCTATATTTTGATTGTTATTGTTATTGTTATTAATGTGGTGGTGGGGATATGTTTCAATGGTTGCATGATGGTAATATGTATTTTCATTTATAATTTGGATGTATTTGGGATTTTTTTAAAAAATTATTCCTATAATTTTCTCAGTGCAATGTGATTTTGCATTTGGGAATCTAGACATCTTTTGCATTTGGGAAAAATTCAAGTCTTTTGCTGTGGCCGTTGTTGCGGATGTTATTTTGCTGCTGCTCTCGCTCGCTCACCTGGATTTTAGCTAAAACAATGGAATTGGGTATTTGTGGTTGTCTGATATGAAGGTAAATTTGCATTGATTATGGAGGCACATGGATATGTTTGGGAAAACGAGTCAATGGGAAATTTCTGAAGATTCCCCCCCTTTTTTTTTCATTTAAGATGTCGGTTGTTGATGGAGTTACGCATGTTTTGTAGTTCTGGGTTTTGTTTGCATTTTTCATCTGCTGAGCAGAACTACATGACTATTGATCGTTGGGCCTTGAGCTGGGACAGTTGCATCCCAACGATGGATTACTAGGTGTATAGACTTAAGCCTGCCACCCTATAGCTCAGTGGTAGACTTAGAAGAGTTTCAACATGCGGTCATGGGTTAGAGCACCCATTGTGGTGTGAGTCTGCGGGCATGTGGGGTGTGTGAAAAAAAAAAGAAAAAAGGACTTAAAAGCTTGAAATCTATGAAATTGGTGGCAAGTTCAGTGTCCAGTCTTTGGTCTTTTCGCGGATCTCTGTTAACGGTTGGGATGGGAATCCTCCAGTCCACTATTGGCCCATCAGCCACCAGTGTAGATGATCAATGGGGCCTACAGATTGTTGGAAGATTTGGTTAAAGCTGGACATAAAAAAATCAAAGGTGATGATGGGAAAATAGCTTATTTATGGGAGAACATGGACAATTCAAATCATGGGACCATCTTAGAATGAATTGTGACACAGTCCAAAAGAAAGAAAGAAAGAAAGAATTCCGGATGAAATGTACATGCGGGATAATGACAAGAGCGGCGCGTTTTACAATTCCGGCACCTTTCAGGTGCTCAGGATTTACCCACATCTGGTTAAAATCGCCACTGACGCGCGATGTACAAAAATATTTCAAGACAAAAAAATACTGCAGATAATCTCTCTGCCATCAGTTTGGACTCGGTTTAAAGGATATTTCCTATTATAGTTTAATCATACCTTTACAGGCCATATATATATATATATATATATATATATATATATATATATATATATCGCCCACAAGACGAATGGTTCCTGATCATCCCCCTAAATTGTAACATCTGGGAATGGAAAGGTTCGCGGAATTATCTCCTGAATAAAAAAATTAAAAAAAATTGCAAACATTTTCTGGCATAGCCCCCGTAAATATCGGTAATTGTGGCCGTTCATATTCAACCAGCAAAACTAACTGTATTGTTATTGTTTTCAGCTTGTAGCCCATGGACGCAGGTTGGCCCAAAAGATCAATCGCCAGGATTGTTTCTTTCACACATGCACAATGAGACAACTGCATACTAACACTCCTCTTCCTGTTATGGTCTCCTCTTTTTACAAAAAGAGCATTCCTAGTGTCCTATCTTTTGTCATTCATTTGTCACCATCTGACCTTTTTTTCCCACTTTTGAGTGGTAGCAGATTCAATGCCACAGCATTTTTGTGCCTCCCACGTCATTTCCTCACAAGCCCCATTATGGAACTTCTTGTTTCATATTTCCCACTCCAGGTGAGCTACAGGACTGAGAATCACAATACTTGGATGATCCTAGCCTGTGTCATACAAATGGACACTCGGAATACAAAACTTGGCAACACTCCCATTCATTGAGAATAGGTCAATCTGTTACGACAGGATTGTTTGATAAGATTGTTTTTTTTTTCTTTTTCTTTTACTTTTTTCTTCCTCGGGCCAATCAATTGCAGAGCCCAACGGACACCCAGATTAGATCATCAAACCCATTCGACACGGTACACATTCTGCCTGGAATCATGAAAATACGGTGCCTCTAGGAAGCAGGGCAGCTGCGACTATATGACTCCATTATCAAACCTTTCATTCAGACATAAAGTGATACCCCATCTAATCAATGAACAATCCATCAATGTAGATGGATATCAATTTGCACAACCACAACGGATTGTATGACCTGCAAGCAAGAAATGAAATTTCCTTTTTTCCATCTTTTCCATTTTGCAGCTAGAATGAGTGGTCAACTGTTGCAATGATGGTATTCTCCCCCTAACAGAGCAAAATCACATGCAGGGGCTCCATACTCTGCATGTTCAAAAATAATAATAATAAATAAATAAAGGATCGAAACTGAGTACGCTTTCCTGCTGCCATGCCAACCTTTCAAAACTGAAATCAAGCACAAAGACATTGAAGTGTCTTGTGTTAGCAACAGCTCACAATGGCTCTTTTCCAGCTGTATTCCAGGCAACAGTTGGCCATTTGAAGACAGATTGGGGGAAAACAAAAGAATGAAATTAATCAAGTCCACCAAGTCAGAAGATTTTTCCAAAATCCCAACCAATGATTAAAAGAAGAAAAATGAGGAAACTAAAACCAACAAGGGTTTGGTTCAGGAGGCATTACAGGCATGGCCCAACTTTCAGTAGATCTGACTTGTTCATCCGTGCACCCCCATTGTAAACAGGCCATTCCCTAAATATTTCCACCATTAGATGATCTTAACTCGAAACACTCTTCAGCCTGCAGTCCATCTTCAAGAGGAAAATTTTCTGTCAGCCATGAAGCCCAAAAAGGAAGATCTCATTAGAGATGGGTCCCACCAGATAAACAGCCTGAATCACAGAAAGGCGGGCCCACCTGTATGTTTGACAGCAGAGCAAGAAATGCCTTCCTTTTCAGTTTACAATTATGTGTACCCTCCTAGTCTAGTAGGGTTCAGGAATCAGGAGAGAGCAAGAGGACATGAAAAGAACAATGAAAAAGGAAAGTTGACTGAGCTCAACAGATTAAAAGAGACACTACGAAGAGGAGAAAAACACAACAGGGCACTTGGAAAGAAATAACAACAGGAAAGAATTTAATTGTAGTAGTCAGCTGTTGTCCTTTACACGCTCACTATCAACGAAATTTTTTACCGGAACCATCATCTCTCCCTCATTCTCTTGTTGAACCATTTGTTCATATAGGCTGTGGGCCCAAGGAGAGAACAAATTGCCATCCAAGAGTTGTAACTATTGACTTCACATGCTTCGCTTGTGCATTTACAACCCCTGCAACATACATACAAACACGTACAGATACAAAAGATGCAATCATCAGCCATAGGCAGGCTGCCATTTCAGAATTCCCTGTGATCTTTCAAAGGAAATTAGACCCTACAAAAACAAATGTGAACCTTCAAGACGATGGGCATGAGGCAAACAGAAAGGGTGATGAACTGTGGGCATTTTGCCAAAAAAATGCCATACCATATTCAGCAGGGCTTCTTCTTGTCCACCTTCAAGTGAATGTTGTACCATTTCTTCTTCTTTGGCCGATCCCTCATTGCCGGCTTCTTCTCCTTCTCTCTACCTTGGCGATCTTCGTCCCCTTTGGACTCCTTGGATGAAGCTCTGATCTTGCTATTGCTAGAACTTCGTTTCAGAGGTGGAGCCATCGAATATGAGGCATGAATCATGTCCCTTTGCTTAAGAAGCTCATCTATCTAAATTTAAATAAATAAAGCGGAGAAAACAAACAGATTAAGATTCCACATAATCACTCCAACAACAATCTAATGAATGAGGGATAGAACTCACAGCCTGCACTTCTTGTGCATATCTACTGGTCATCTCTGTGAACTGCGCCAAGACCTGTCAAACTTGATGTAATAAATAAACCCAAGAAAATTTCCAGAAGAATCAAGAGGGTCAAAAAATAACAAACTCGTAAGCAAGAATGACAAACCTCCCTGTACTCCGTTTCAAACTTGGAGAGTTCTGCCCTTTTGGTTAGAATCTGTGCTTCCACAGCCCGAAGCTTTTCCTTTTCTTCCGAGAAGGGTGCAGCACATAGAGCTTCTATTATGTAGTTTGCACTCTTGAAAAAATTGTCACCTGGAAAGCAATCCCAGAAATCAACAAATGGTGGAATTTTGGAAATCATGCTTAAGGGGCATGCATAATAATTGGACACAAGCAGGCATAGCCACAGACCATAAACAGCAAATACATGGGTGCCTGCTTTTAGCTCAGTTATTTCACACTGCTGAAATCCATCCAGTTTCTTGAAAAAGGCAGCATCTGGATCCTTTGCAGCTGCCATCTGTATGCACCAAAGTTAGAAAACAGAGAGGGATATGGTAAATAATGATGTACGAAAAAGATACAAGAGTTATAAACTGAGTACTAAAACTGGCTGCTAGCTTTACCGAATTGAGTGTGTGATCCAATCGGTAGACAGGGAAACAGAGAAAATACATCCCAGCAGACGTAACTTTTCCTGTTTTGGCACTGTCCTCCTGCACCAGAAAATGGAACTAACCAATATGAACATAACCTTGTAATTTTCATCCTTTTTTTTTTCTTTTTTTTTTTGAAAGATATTTTCATCTTCACATGCATGAAGAATGCCGACATAAAAGTATTCTATAGAAGTTAACACAAATACAGATGGGAGAGGAGCCAGTCCACTCAGGTGAAAGAAATTTCATCAACCCAACTTCTATAAAATATATGTGGCACGTGTATGATGATCCAAACTGTTCGTTCATCAGCATTAATGGATCGTAGACCAAAAATCACAGTATAGGACAACCATAACCATTTAAGAGTGCCCTAGGAGGTGTCACCAACCAACCATTCCTTACGAAATTGGGTGGAGATCTCTAAATGTAAAATACACTATAGTTTCAGGTTTTGAAAGTACTTGCAGAACACTAACTTCTATAAAATATATGTGGCACATGTGTATGATGATCCAAACTGTTCGTTCATCAGCATTAATGGATTGTAGACCAAAAATCACAGTATAGGACAACCATAACCATTTAAGAGTGCCCTAGGAAGTGTCACCAACCAACCATTCCTTACAAAATTGGGTGGAGATCTCTAAATGTAAAATACACTATAGGTTCAGGTTTTGGAAGTACTTGCAGAACACTAACTTCTGGGACAGCCCAAACCCAAGCACGGCACTCATACTTGGAAAGCAAATCCTTAAACAAAAAGAAGCTCAAACATGGAATTGTTCTACAAATTGGCAGTGGCAATCGAGTCAAAATATGGTCTGGCCCATGGGTAAATTCTTTTTTTTTTCAGCTCTTGGGTAACTTATCTGCCCACTCTCCAATGATACTAGAGCTAGCTAATAGGAACAACTACTTGGGCACTACTATGGACTCTATCAGTATTCACCGCCGCTAGAGATGGGACTTGCAGAAAGCGCAGGATATCCTTCCAATGGAGTTGGTCAAACAAATCGAGACCATCCCACTTCCCAAATAGCCCACCCATGACTCATTCCACTTGAAATTCACAAACCATTGGGATGTTATTGCTAAGTCAGTACAAACATATCCAGGAGAGTACTCTAACACATATACCCAATAAATCTTGGACCGAAACCTGGCAATGGCCAAGCCCTCAGAAGATTTGAATTTTCCTATGGAAGCTAGCTCCTCATGAACTCCTCACCAGCAATGAACCGGTCGAGAAGGGGCATTCAACTTCCACTGGAATGCCCTCTATGACATGCCTACAGCAGGGTATATGCCTGTCGATTCTTCATGCAGTGCCCAATTGGAAGGCAGGTGTGAGCCCTTGTGGCATCTGACTGCCACATATTAGATCCATCTTCATTGACTTGCTAGCCTGGTCGAAACAGTTCAGGCCAAGCGGACAGGTTTAATTCATATGGAAGGCAGCTAGCATGTACACACTGGAAATTTGGAAGACTAGGAAATTTTGGATCTTTGAGCAACAGATGCATGAGCTTTGAATTGTATGGACTCTAGCCAGAATCCAAAAGATGCCTTTGGAAATTGCAGCAACCCAAAAGAGACTATAACCTGTCCAACTGGAACATGCTAGACCTGCTAGACCAGTGGCAGTAGACTGATTATTATTACTATTTCTTTTTCAAGGGTGGCAGTAGAGTGATGTTGGACAAGTTCAGCAGGTCGTATTATGGGTACAAGATGGGTAAAACTTAATACTAACGAGTCCACAGAAGGAAACCCAGGAAAAAGAGGCACTGAAGCCATTTCCCAGTGTCACAAAGGTGGATTTATGATGGCATTTCCTGATTCCATTCCAAAATATTCAAGTATGCAAAAGCTCATGCAATTTTTGCTATATTACCAACAGCAAACAGGATGCATATTTGCCACCACCTCATCGAAGGCGATTCAATTAACACAAATCAGCACCAAAGGAGTTTAGGTCAACTGGTGTACAGAATCCCCGTATGCAGATCCAAGGAACTTTTGACCTTCATCCCTTGATGGAAGTTATCACGTGTATAAGGAAAGTAACAGGCTTCAGGGAAATTGACCAAACACAAACCCTGACAAGCATACCAAATGGATCGACGTGCTCCCTTCAGTTTCTGCTAGATATGCTTTCTTTGGATGTATCTACTAAAGTAGTAGCTTGCCCAGCCAACAGCTTGAGCCTTTTTTTCTTTTTCTTTTTTTGGGGTGTGGTTAAATAAACTTCATATTCAACATAAAGAAAAAAGGAAGAAAAAAAAAAAAAAGAAGTATACATATATGTGTGCGCGCATTCATATGTATTTGAAAGGCTATTTCCATAAAGACTCCCTGAAAAATGAAACATACCTGAAGGGCAAGGCTTAGTCCACCGCTCTCTTCCTGCTCGAAGTACAACAACTGTGTAGAGAAAGGAAAAAAAAAAAAGAGGCTCATCAGCAACAAACTTATGTGTGGCGCTTGCAAAATGAAGACTCATGGTTGAAATGAAGCATTCTCAAAAGAAGTGTATAAGCAATAAGCAAAAATGACTTGTACATGATCGTAATATAAGGTTAATTTTTGTTGCCGTGTATCCCAGGTAAGGGTGAGGGAATGGCTGCTAGTATGACTCAGTTAAAGGTGCCTAGACATGCTAACCTCCAAAAGGAGGGTATGTGGTACCGCTACTTACTTTTCTTCTTTCTGTTTTTCTGGCAGATAATTACTAAATAAGCTATAAAATCTTAAACATGAAAAAGCAGATTTTAATAGTTAAACCGGAAATTGTTATAGATTTGCATAATAGCTAATTCAATCACAAATCAAAACCTAATAATGAGAACTCAAGAATAAAATAACATTATTCAGTTCAATTATCAAATTTTAAATTATCTTAAGCTTTTGAGGAGCTGCAGAGTAGATTCTAGGTCCTGAAAATACCAAAACCCAACCCATCTGGAACATAAGTGCAGCACCAACTTGACTTGTGGATAACATAGGTCTGACAAATCTAAAGAATTGAGAAGCCTATGGAATCAGGAGAATCAAGGGGTTATGATTCGGATTGCATAATCAGATTCCAGACAGCACATTAATGTAGTGAGGTGTCTGGCAATACTAGAATCTCAATTATCAAACTTCTAGTATGTCAGTTTCATTAGGTAAAGGAGCCTAGTCATGTGAGGTTTAAAAACTCTCTGGGTCCTTAAATTTTAAAGTTCTCAAGGTACCTCGAGGTTCAGTGTCATCACAGAGTGTGTATATTGTATCTAGAGAAGTCTGAAGAACCAAGCAAGTGAATAAGAACCAGACTTAGCAACACTTAAAAAACTTCCAATTAATATGGGAAGCTTTATTTATTGATATGGGAGCCTGTTGAAATCTTAAAAGATTTACATGTATCCACCCAAAATCCATCCTTATACCTATCTATTGCATGTACCAAGGTATCCCAAAATGGTAACGATATGGCCGTATCGGCCAATACGTAAAGGAAACGGTGGTGGCCGTTACGCGTTACGGGGTCGTAACGGCCATTACGGGACCGTTACGGCCCTGTAACAGACCGTTACAGCCCCGTAACGGTCTTGTAACGGTCCCGTAACGGTCATGTAACTGTTTTTTTCAGAAAATAAAAAGGGGCCGTATCGACAGATACGGGGTCCGTAACGGCCGTTACGGCCCGTATCGTAACGGTAACGGTGGTGGCCATTACGGCCACCGTTACCGTTATGGAACACCTTGGCATGTACAGATGTACAAACCTATCCTATAATACTAAGTTCTAACACTCCCCGAAAAGGTGGCTGAAAGAAAAACTTCAGTTTGAAAGGAACAGATAAGTCTTATTCCAAAAAGTAAATAAATAAATAAAAGATTAAAAAAAAAGGAAAAAAAAAAAAAAAAAAAAACTTCGACAGTGATGTGGGAACAAAATCTCAGCAACGAGTAGCTTGAGGTGAGTGGGCACTTTCAATGACCTCTAGAATGTGAACCATTAACACTTCCAATTACTGACAATTGTTCTAGTGGCCCTTCCAGTGGCTGAGACTTCAACCATTGGTCTTCCAGTGGATATACACTTCCGATGGCTAGGATTTCAACCATTGCTCTTCTAGCGGCTCTAGAATGTTAATGGGTTCAACCGAAAAGGCACAGCACAGCAACAAGTCTGGCAAAAAAGGCCCAGCACAACAGAAATAGTGCAGTCAGAAGGGCCTCACACAGCAAAACAAGTCCAATCAGAAAGCCTGGAACATCGAAAAGCAAATTAGGGTTGCAAGCTGCCAGAGATGACCACGCTGACGGATGAATTTGGTAGCAGTAGACGGGCAACGGCTGGCAACGGGCTTAAACAACTGCAATTTGCTTAAACATCAATGTTGTAGATTGGGGATTTGACAGGAAGGCAGGATTGGTGGTGGTTGACAAGTAGTGGGGGCAGAAATGGTGATTGCCACAAGACAGGATCAACTTGGCAGATTTGTTAATCACCATGCACAGGGTTTTCAGGTATATAAATCATGTATGCACCAGCAAAGCAACTAAAAAGAAAACTTTCCCTTTTGCATCTTCATATCCAAATATCCGTGAGAAGGGTTTTTCACTCATGCACAGTGTTGTCAGGTACACAAACCATGCATAGATCAGTGAAGCACCAAAAAAGAAAACTCCCTTTTGCTTCTTCACATCCACATCCCAGTGATCGGTTTCCATCCATGCTCTCATAACATCTGGCAATGGCGAAATCAGAGCTGGTAGTAGGTTGTTACCAGCAGCAGTGGAGATCATGACAGTGTCCATGGGATTTGATGGTTGAGTTAGGTGCAGGAAGGTAGCAATGAGTTCAGGGAGAAGATGGGTTCGGGTAATTTTGCTGATGGAATAGTTGCCAGCTCTATGCAGATCTGGCCAGAAAGAAAGGCAGAGATGGGAAGATAGATCAACGGCAACATTGATCAAAGCAAAGGTGCAGCGACAAGCGAGATTTGTTATGGTATGCAATGGTGATGAGTTATTGGTGAAGAGTAACGGACATCCTTTGGGTGGCACCGGCAATCAGATGTTGATGGCAGATCCAAGTGGTTTCAATACTGTCCACGGCGAGTGGAGAACAGGGCAGCCAACAATGGCAGATGGGGAAGAGTTTTCAGTATCAATATCGATGGGGAAGAGTACCCTATAGTTGGTTTTCCTCTTGTATTTTGTTCCAGCCTTGGCTGGTCACAAACGATGAGCAGTGTTGTCAGTATCAGTATCGATGTATGCTTTGCACCCTTGTTGCATAGAAATTATTGCATGAATCTTGTACCGTATCACCATTTTTGACAAATATTAGGAAATTGGTCAAATTTTCAATGAAACTTCAAAAAGTTAATACCCACTTAGAACTCAAAAGATCATAAAAAATAAGTACACATAAGAAGTTTCTTTTGTATGTGGTCCTAAACTATGTGTTGTCTAACAAAAGTGATGCAACTATATTCAAAATCAATTCATAATTAAAATCATAGAAAACATGTATGAAAACATAATCAATACATTCAAACTTTAAATCTGCTTTACAATGTAAAGTAGATTTATTTTTTTAAAAATTAATTATTTTAATAAATTAAAAAAAAAATTATTTTTTAAATTAAATAAATGTGTGGCTTTATTTTTTAAATTAAATAAATGTGTGGCTGATGTTAAGATTAACACACGCGCGCGCGCGCACACGCGCACAAGGCATGAATAACATCTGGTCAATGTAAATTCTTTTTCAAAAAAAATATTTTATTTATTTATCAAAATTTTAATTAAAAAATGTTCAAATTTTAAAGAATTTCCAAAAATCTATAGAGCAGCCTCCAAGCACTCTCACATCATGTTTACACACTCTTAAGTGCAAGTTAAATGAGTGAAATCACGAAATTTTCCCATTTTCCTCAAATTTGAAAATCGGAGGTCAAAATCCATGATTGAGCATGTGAAACATGCAAAATCATGAATTTCTAACTTCATTCCACAAATTCCAAGCAATTAAACCAGAGAAAACAATTTAAATTAGCAAAAACTCACCAATTAGGTTTCTGGTACCACACACTCGGATTTCGGCTTCCGCAACCAAATCCCATTCTCTCTATACAAATGAAAATAATTGTTTGAATCCCTTACTAATGTAATCTCAGCAAAATATTTCAAAGAAAATTGTTTTTTTTTTTGTACATATCGATAATATCATAAAACTTATAATAGAGATATTTCAAAATATCGCAATGTATTGATATATCGACCGATACCATAAAGCTTCCCAACCACTGCCCCGTTTCATATTGGCACTATGCGACATTGAGAGTATCGGCCAATACAATCAATACTGAAAGCACTGACAATGAGTACATGTTCCCATAGTCTGTAATCACTTCTGATTTACTCAAGCCAGAGACAAATTAACAACAACTAGCTTAGTTGCAGGATCCTTCAAACTAGGTGCTGCTGCTGCTTCAAATCGAATACCCGCTCTGGACTTGTGCTCCTGCTTCCTCCCTATTCATACTTGTTTACATTTTGAAAGAGACGCTTCCCCACCCCTGCACCCGAATTTCTTGCCAATTCACTTCACACTTAGTGCAACTATAGACTGGAGAGAAAAATGATTGTCCTCGTATGATTCTAAGCACTTCCACTCAACGTGGGAATGACAGGTAGAAAAGAAAACCAAACAAAATGATGAAAAAGAGAGGCAAGGACCTAACGGACCAGTTGCAGAAGAAAGAGACACATACACCTCATAACACACATGCCTCCACATCCATACATAAGTCATATGCCTCTTCCGAGCTATAGTGTAGGACATAAGCATTTTAAATTTATAGAACCGACTTGGGACCGTCATTCATCTTGTGAACGATCAGTAAATTTTTGTTTATAGTGGAAAACTAAGTCACTTAAGCTTCATTTATCACATAGGGAAACCAAATAGCAGGCCAGAACACCAAATAGAAGTAATTGCCGCATCGTAAGTATGGAGTATCAAATCCATTACAGTTTGCACAAACCTTGAATTTGCTCTTGTCAGGCGATAGCACTCGACACACAAGACCTGCCTGTGCTTCCTGTTCTGTTATTGTTACAGAATAGAAGTGGGCACATTGTTTCTCCACCTGTAAAAATAAGAAAGCGTCAATCCATCCATCCACTATATTTCTTTTTTCTCTTCTTTTCCTTTTCTATTGGAAAGCCTCAACAAGAATCAAATACAATGACAGATAACCTGAAACAAATACTAAATAATGTACCTTTTTAAATAAAGGTTGACCCAACTGAAGAGGACGGACAGTTACTGTCCCATTCAGAGCTTCCTCCAAGATAGTTGCAGATACAGTCGTCTTAATTGGTACACCGAGTTTGCTATTGGGTAATATAAAACATGACAGAAATGAGAGCAGTGTAACATAGAAAGGCACATGGGGTTCATGAAGTTCTACAAGAAAAACTCAGAAATTTACTGAAATTTGGCTTACCTAAAAAGGGCAGCAAACATGGTGTTAACAGCTCCTAGACTTGAAAGATCTAACTCTAATTCTTGGCTTTCTGATTCAATAGCCTGCACCAAAGCCAATTACATCATGCTTTAACCCCAAAGCCTTGGAACTCAATGTATAATCACAATCAGTTAAACTGTTAATAGCAATGCGAGTTTCTGAAGAACCTGCAAATCGCTGCATGGACAATGTGAGATAAATAGATCCCTCTTGCAAATGTTAAACAAGTTCTCTTAAATGATACGCTGGCATAAATATATTTACCTCAAAACCAGCTGTGTCATATTGACGTCGTTTATCTGGATCTGAGAGAATATTGTAGGAAAATGTAACCTCCTTAAATGTGTCAGCTGCTTTAGGATCATTTGCATTCTTGTCAGGATGGTACCTGACAAATAAGTAGCAAAAGCATCACAGAACAATCTATCCACCACTAAAGAGTAACAAAGCAAACAAAACCAAGGCCAGCATAAGTGCAGAGCATGTACGATTTCCGCAGAGCTTTAAGCAAAAATACTGATGCGGACACAAAAGCATTCAACGTGTACCAACGAAGGAAACACCAACCACAAGTGCCATCCTTGTGGATAGGCGATTATTGAGGAACTGAAGACCCACTGAAAACCCTTCACATGTGATTGGACACATAGAAGACCCCACTCAGGGAAGACACGTGTGAAGGAAGCAATGAGAAAGAAGGCCGAACTGAAAAATTCGGGCGCCTGATCAGGCACCCGACCATAGCCTCCTGCCGAGCGCCCGAACCTCTCTGGAGGTTTTCGGACGACTTCGGGCGACATCTCAAGCGGCCGACCGATCGCCCAAACTTTCCTGCGCTTTTGTAATTGCGCGTTTTTGCTTAGTTTAAGGGTATTTTAGTATTTTTATGTCTTTATTTGCTTATTTAAGAGGGCTAAAGCCCTAAACTCGAATTGAACTTTGATTATTGATTAATGAAAAGCCTCTTGGAGCTTCTCTCTTCCTCTCTCTCTCTCTCTCATGGTGATGTTTCTTCTTCCGTGATAATCCTCTTTCTTCTACTTGCTTCTTATGCCCCTCTAATCCTTCTTCCAGGTAATTCTATCTCCTCTAATCTATTCGTTTTGATTACCACAATCCCCAAAATCTGAATTTGAGCCTAAACCCTAAAGTTTTCAGATTTTCAAATCCCTAATCCGAAATCTCTTGATTTCCTGGATTAGAGATTCCTCTTGATTGATTGGGTTATAGCCATGCAAGATCGAGAGGTCCTATCCCTCGCCGGATCCAACCCTAGTTATACTTGAAACTCAAACTTCGTGGTTGTGACGATTGGCCCGATCCATTGCAAGCTCCTTGTGGATTTTCTTAGTTTATGATGAATGATTCTGGATTTTAGATTATTTATTCCTTTTATTTCCGCTGTTTAATTATGTTCATGAGCATGCATCATAATTAGGGCTGTCCTACGTCAAATTTGGTATCAGAGAATAGGCTTGCATGGTTTTGTCTAGATCGAGTTATCAAATTAGGGTTTTGATTTTTAGGTTTAATTTAGGAAAATTCCAGATTTAAAAAGTTTTCAGTTTTAGAGTCTTTCCAATTTTAGAAAGTTTCCTAATTTGGAAAATTTTCAGATTTGAGTTGTTTCCTGTTTTAACTTAATCGTGTCAGTTCATATTAGTGTTGCATTCATCGCATTCATCTTGTAAGTCATAACACCTACTAGTCTAGTTGGGTAGAGTTTAGTTCAAGTCTTATTTGTATGCCCACGAGAAGAGGTAGAGGTTTTGGACTTCAGCCTACCATGAATAACGAGCAGTTATCTGAGCAACTTGCTCAATTGATACAAAAGATAACCGCTCTAGAAGCAGGTCAAAAGCGTGAGTTTGCCCGCCTTGAGAACCAAATCACCACTACCATGACTAAGGTCGAACAACTAGAGGCGTCCCAAATGGAAAACCCCGCTGTAGGGGATGATGCGCACTCCCAGGTGGGAGGAATCTTTGAAGAACACGCTGCCGCACGTGGAGGTATTGAGGATAGAGATTGTGGTAATGGTCGTGGTATTGTGCGTGAGGCACGGGCCAAATGTGATCATCAAGACCGCTATGATCCAGATGAGCGTGCGATGAAAAGTGTGAGAGTTGAGGCCCCGAGTTTTGATGGGCGTTTGGATCCCAAGGCATTCCTTGACTGGGTTGTTGACATGGACCACTATTTTAAGTGGTATGGCATGTCAGAAAAAACCGTCAAATGGGGTTTGCTAAGATGAAGCTTGTGGGCCAAGCCAAGCTCTTTTGGACCAACACCGAGCGTAAGATAGAAATAGTTGGTAGAGCCCCTATCACACATTGGTATGAGATAAAAGAGAAGTTGAAGGAGAAGTACCTTCCCCTCTCATACCGTCAGAAGCTCCTTGACCAATGACAATCCTTACACCAAGGGTCAATGTCTTCCGCTGACTACATCGCTAAATTTGAATAATATATGATGCAATGTGATATCCAAGAAGACTCCCTAGTAACGCTCTCGCATTTCAAGACGGGCCTTTGCGCAGATCTTCGGCGCGAACTGATGACTCGGGCCTTAACGGACTTGGATGAAGCATATCAAGTCATGCAGGAGTTAGAGCAATATCTAAAGGCTCCTATCGTTCGTCGTTTTGAGTCCCGAGACTCCAGTGCTAGATCTAGTTCCCAGGGGACTAGATCTAATGTTGGTAGTCAACCTGGGGCACAGGCGACTATTCCGCCTAGGCCTAGGGAGGACAAGGGCAAGGGGTGTTCTTGGTGCCGGTCCAAGTAACATGAGCCAAGTGAGGTGCTATTGAGCGTGGCAATCTTGGCCACATGTCTAATCAGTGTCCCTACGAAGAGCCGTGGAAAAGCCTTAGTTATAGGCGAATCCCACGAGGGTAGAGATAACCAGGGTGATTATGAGGTTGAAGAATATCACCCTAAAGGAGGACTTACAGATGAGGAAGAATTAGATGGAGGAGCAGCGCTTGCAGTAGTTAGGCGTGTGCTAGCTCAGTTTAGAAGTAGTGTTGACTGGCGTCGAAGCACTATCTTCTACACTATTGCCAAGTGTGGTGAAAAGAATTGTAAGGTGATAGTGGACAGTGGAAGTTGTCAAAATGTGATTTCCACTAGCACCTTAGATCGCTTGAAACTGAAACCCACACCTCATCCAGACCCATATAAAGTTTCTTGGGTTGACAAGACATCCCTACCTGTCACCCATTAATGTCTAGTCCCCATCGAGTTTGGGTCATACAAAGAGTCCCTGTGGTGTAATGCTATGGATGTGAGACATGTTATCCTAGGTAGACTGTGGCTAGTCGATAATGATGTCACGATCTTTGGCCGTTCGAATGCGTGTACCTTCATGCATAACGGTAAAAAGATCAAACTTAACCCCATGTCACCTGAGAACACACTAGGGAAGAAGAAGGATGAGAAGGCAAGTGAGCCTAGAGGAGTGGGGAAATCCAAGCCTAAGTCTCTACATATAATCAGCGTAAGAGAGTTTAAAAATGAGGCTAAGAAGGATTCTATGGTGTATGCCCTTGTAGCTAGAGAGATTACACCTGAGGTTCCATCAGAGGTGCCCCGTGAGGTGACCTCGGTCCTGAATGAATATAATGATGTATTTCCTGAAGACCTACCGAATGAGTTGCCACCTATGAGGGACATACAGCATGCCATTGATCTTGTCCTAGGGTCTACTCTACCGAACCTTCCTCACTACAGGATGAGCCCTGCAGAGCATGCGGAGTTGAAGAAGCAAGTTGATGAGCTTCTGCAAAAGGGTTTCATCCAAGAGAGTATAAGCCCGTGTGCCGTGCCTGCATTGTTAACGCCAAAGAAACACGGCACATGGCGCATGTGTGTGGACAGTCGTGCCATAAACAAAATTACTGTCAAGTATAGATTCCCTATACCTAGACTTGATGATATGCTTGATATGATGGTCAGGTCTACTATATTCTCTAAGATAGATCTCAAGAGTGGATATCACTAGATCCGTATACACCTAGGAGATGAGTGGAAAACCGCGTTTAAAACGAAGGACGGGCTGTACGAGTGGTTGGTCATGCCCTTCGGCTTGACTAACGCACCCAGTACTTTCATGCGAGTGATGACATAAGTTTTGAGACCGTTCATGGGAAAATTCCTAATGGTGTACTTTGACGACATTCTTATTTATAGTACCACTAAGGAATCACACCTTGGACATTTGAAGCAGTTCTGTAGCGTCCTTAGGAAGGAAAAGTTGTATGTTAATCCTAAGAAATGTGCATTCATGTCTAGCCAAGTTGTGTTCTTAGGATTTATAGTGTCATCTGAAGGGATGCGCGCAGACCCTGAAAAGGTCAGGGCCATAGTTGAGTGGCCTGAACCGAGGAACATTCATGAGGTGCAAAGCTTTCACGGCCTAACAACTTTTTATCGTCGATTCATTAGAGGTTTTAGCACGATCATGACTCCCATTACCGAGTGCATGAAAAAGGAAAAGTTGTGTGGTCTAAAGCCGCAGTCAAGGCTTTCAAGGAAATTAAGGGCAAAATGGTAGAAGCTCCTGTTATGCGTCTACCTGACTTTTCTAAAGTCTTAGTAACGTGTGATGCGTCTAGTGTCGGTATAGGTGGAGTGTTAAGTCAAGAAGGACACCCAGTGACCTATTTCAGTGAGAAACTGAATTAGGCAAAACAAAAGTACTCCGCTTACGACAAAGAATTTTATGCGGTAGTGCAATCCCTGAGACATTGGCGACACTATCTCCTACCGCAAGAATTCGTCTTGTTTTCTGACTATGAGGCTTTGAGATATTTGCATTCTCAGAAGAAACTCAACCCAAAGCATGCCAAGTGGGTAGCGTTTCTTCAGGAATATTCGTTTGTTCTGAAACACAAGGTCGGGGTTGAAAACAAACTATCGGATGCCCTTAGTAGAAGAGTGGCGTTGCTCAACTCCTTGAGTGTAGAGATAGTCGGATTTGAGCGACTGAAAGATGAATACCCCACGTGTCCTGATTTTGGGGGTACTTATGCGTCGCTCTCTAGTGACCAGCGTATTATGGGTGAATATGTTCTTAAAGACGGCTTCCTTTTCAAGGGAGACAGACTTTGTATTCCCCGTATGTCCCTTCGTGAATTCCTCATCTGGGAGCTTCATTCAGGAGGGATAGCTGGCCATTTTGGTCGTGATAAGACCATTGCCCTTGTGGAAGATCGTTTCTATTGGCCAAGTCTCAAGCGAGACGTAGCCAAAGTTTTAGGTCAGTGTCGTACATGTCAGCTGGCAAAGTAAAGAAAGCAAAATACCGGACTGTATACGTCATTGCTAGTGCCACATGCCCCGTGGCGAGACATTAGTATGGACTTCGTGCTTGGGCTTCCCAAGACAATCAAGAAGCACGATTCCATCTTTGTCACTGTGGACCGTTTTTCTAAAATGGCGCATTTCCTCCCATGTTCGAAAATGTTGGATGCGTCTCATGTTGCTCGTATCTTTTTTTATGGTGTGGTGCGTCTCCATGGGTTACCTAAAACCATAATGTTTAATCGTGATGTCAGATTTACTGGCTATTTTTAGAAGACACCATGGCACATTATGGGAACTCGTTTGCAATTCTCTACTGCTTACCACCCACAAACAGATGGTCAGACTGAAGTGGTAAACCGTAGTCTTAAAAATCTACTACGTTGTCTAGTGAGTGAACATGTTAAGACTTGGGACCTAATTTTACCAACTGCTGAACTTGCTTATAATGGGTCAGTTAATAGATCTATAGGGTTGAGTTCTTTTGAAATTGTAAGTGGTTATAAACCTAGAATGCCCATAGATCTCTTACCTATGTCTGTTACCCAAAGGTCTTCTGAATCAGCCAATGCATTTGCACGCCATATTCATGATTTGCATACACATATTAGACAGCGGATAAATAAGAGCAATGATCATTATAAAATTTCAGCTGATTCTCATCGTAGAGCACAAGAATTTCAGGAAGGAGACTGTAATGGTGCGAATAAGGCCAGAGCGATTTTCTCAAGGATCTGCTAAAAAGTTACAAGCGCGTAGTGCTGGACCATTTAAGATATTACAAAAGGTTGGGTCCAACGCATATCGGATTGACCTTCCACCTGAAATGAGCATTAATCCAACTGTTAATGTGGAAGACCTAGTCCGCTCCCATACTCCCATTATCGATCCATCGTCCCTTTCATGGCCTTTTTCTGATTTTGCTACACAACCCCTTCCACCCTTCCTCCACCCATTACCCATAAAGAAGAAATTGACGAGATCTTGGATGACGAGATAGTATCTACGAGAGATGGAGGTTTCCAGAAAATGGAAAAACAAACCATCATCTGAATCTACGTGACTGTCGGGCGAAGCGTTACAGAGTATTGATCCAGATCTACTAGAGCGCTACAAAAGTTTCAACTCGTCGGAATCGAGTTTTTCTCACCCGGGGGGAATTGATGCGGACGCAAAAGCATTCAAGGTGTACCAACGAAAGAAATGCCAACCACAAGTGCCATCCTTGTGGATAGGCGATTATTGAGGAACTGAAGACCCTTCACATGTGATTGGACACATAGAAGACCCCACTCAGGGAAGACACGTGTGAAGGAAGAAAGGAGAAAGAAGGTCGAACTGAAGAATTCGAGCGCCCGCGACCACTGCCTTCGGGCGCCCGACCATAGCCTTCGAGTGTCCCATCGGGCGCCCGAACTTTGCTTGCCAAGCGCCCGAACCTCTCTGGAGGTTTTCGGACGACTTCAGGAGACATCTCGGGCGCCCGACCGAGGGCCCGAACTTTCCCGCACTTTTGTTAATTGCGCATTTTTGCTTAGTTTAAGGGTATTTTAGTATTTTTATGTCTTTATTTGCTTATTTAAGAGGGCTAAAGCCCTAAACTCGAATTGAACTTTGATTATTGATTAATGAAAAGCCTCTTGGAGCTTCTCTCTTCCTCTCTCTCTCTCTCATGGTGATGTTTCTTCTTCCGTGATAACCCTCTTTCTTCTACTTGCTTCTTATGCCCCTCTAATCCTTCTTCCAGATAATTCTATCTCCTCTAATCTATTCGTTTCGATTACCACAATCCCCAAAATCTGAATTTGAGCCTAAACCCTAAAGTTTTCAGATTTTCAAATCCCCAATCCGAAATCCCTTGATTTCCTGGATTAGAGATTCCTCTTGATTGATTGGGTTATAGCCATGCAAGATCGGGAGGTCCTATCACTCACCGGATCCAACCCTAGTTATACTTGAAACTCAAACTTCGTGGTTGTGACGATTGGCCCGATCCATTGCAAGCTCCTTGTGGATTTTCTTACTTTATGATGAATGATTCTGGATTTTAGATTATTTATTCCTTTTATTTCCGCTGTTTAATTATGTTCATGAGCATGCATCATAATTAGGGTTGTCCTACGTCAAATACAATTACAGATGTTTATAAAGAACATATGCCCTCTGTCTTCAAGACGCAGAATCAGTTAACCACTAGTCCATTGCAATTTTGCCTACAGCATGTGGGGACAATTAATGGACCTTTTCGACCTACAGTGGGTAATACTTGATTCAATTGAAAATGTAGCTGATTTAGAAATGCGGTATTCAAGAAAAAAGCACAATCTCATGGTGCCTCTCTTTGCTATCCAGATGGTGGTCCTTATGGAGAGACTAACAATAGAACCTTCAACAACAAATTGGAGGGTGCAGATGCAATTTTCCAGATGGCAAAAGGGAAGGTGATCACGTGTGACTACCATTTCAAAGGACGTAAATGGGAAGACATTTTAAACATTTTGGAGATCTTGGTATTTCCATTCCTGTGGATGAAGCAGGATGATTCCTCATCATCTCGCTACTGCTTTTTTTTTTTTTTATCTACTTTTGTTTATTGCTAATAAACTTTTATTGACATTCAAAAAATACAATGAATATAACTGTGCCTAAGCTGGGAGAGTCATTATAACTGATTGTGACTGAATCAAATGCACATTAGGCTATGACATCCATTACAAAGTATAGTGGCAAGTGGCAACAATCCTTTTAACATGGTCCCACATTCTGGACTGTCAAACTGATGAGCACACTTCGCGAATAAGAATAAAACATCAAAAAGCCAAATATAGAGTCACTGGTAAAGTTCCTGGCCTGTCACGTGCATATAAGAAAATGAGGAATGCTAAGGAAAATCTTCTGGCAAATAATATTACAATCAACCTCAATCTGCTTTATATTTTTGCACCAAAGAAGAGAAGCAACCAAAAACAACACCATAGACTCGCAAATGGAGTAGGATCTAAAGATGTCTGCATCAATGAGTCTTCATGCATAAATAACCTTCTTGCAGCTGATATACTTCACCTTTGCAGGGACATAGAGGCAATGGAAGAAGACGATGCACGAACAAATGCTAAATAAGGGCAGATGGAGTGTGACCAAAGAAGTTGGAGATAATCTGAAAGATGATGGTGGTGGTGATAATGCAACAGCAGGCGGCTTGGCAGGCATCCAATGCAGCTCACGATCCAAGGACTGTTATTGGGTGACAGTGATTGGGTGACAGTGATGACAGGGAAGATGGCAATGTTGGGCATCAGGATCAAGGTCTGGGCTTTAGATCCAGAACCTATAAATATGATTATGATTATATCAGTAATGATTATCACAATCACAAGATTGGAGATGGAGTTTTTGGTGGTCGTTAGATGATAGTACCCAAATTTCATGTATTGATGTACTCTTATGGAATAACATGAATTCATGATAAAAGTTAACAGCACAAGAGACTGCACATTTCTCCTTTGAGGGGTTGATTGATTTGTGGGGCATTCAATTGTAATGTGCCACAAGGCATTCAGGGAAAACCCTTTATTGAAAAAGAAAGGACAAACAAAAACAAATCCCATGTGCAATCATGAATATGACAGATTGTCAATTTTGATTCTCAAAAAGATCCAAGGAATGTGAGAAGCAGGAAAAGAAGATGGTTGCATCAATTTGTTGTTTCATATTGTCCAAAGACATCATAGGATTACTGATATGGACATGGATACAAGAATGAGGATACCACCTTTCCATTTCCAAAAATACAGTATAATGAGATGGGTATCCAATTGTTAACATGCTATTTTATGATTCCATAAGTGTCGATATGAACTATTAAGAAAAAAGAGAAGCAGCGCCATGGTTCTGAATGATGGTATCGGCCACCATATCGGCCCCGTGGAAAAATGATACGATATGGCGTCGCGTATCAGAATCGAAGCCATATCAGTCCATATCGGCCCGTATTGGTCAGAAAAAATTTTTAAGCAGCAAAAAAAAAATCAGAAAAATAGGGAAAAAATGAAATATTCACAAATCTATCGTGTTTTTTTTTTTTTTTTGGTGTGTGTGTGTGTGTGTGTGTTTTGACCATGTATACAATGGTGTATCGGACCATTCTTTGATGAGAATGTTGTTTGTCGATTTGACTTATTGAAGGTCGACTTAATGGGCCCTAATTGGACACAAATCAAACATGATTTGGTGAACAATGGTCAATTACATTGGAAATACAACAAAAAGAAGATAAAAATATAAAAAGGAATGCGAACGTTTGCCCTTCTTTCCAATTTTTCCCATAATGGTCCACTTCATTTTGATTTATCGAATCTCATTAAAATCATTTGTGCTGATCTCAAAATAGGTCTAGATCTAGCCTAAAATGAGTTTTTAAGATTCTTCCATGGTTTAAATGAAAAGATGAAGAGGAGACATTAATGAATTTTTTACAAAAAAAAAAATCAAATTTGGGGTTTTATAGGCGTATCGGCCGTATCGACCCTGTATCGGCACTGATACGGGCTATATCAGCCGATACGGGCTAACCGATACCGATACGGCCAATATGGGCCCATATCACATATCATATTGAGCCAATATGGATACGATACACCTGTATCGGCCGATAGGATACCGATATTTGAATCTACAAGCAGCACAATACTACCAACAAACCAGAAACATCACAGAGACCAAAAGAAATATACAGAGGATGACTAGGACATAAGAGACAGTTATCTCCTATCTGCAGTTAACAACAGATCCCTGTTGACACCATCATATTAAAAAACAGTTAGATAGTACCCATAACAGCCATTACATAACAGTAACGGTGGGAGTCGTTATGTGATACAGGGCCATAACGCCTGTTCTAAAAGAAGTGGCCCATAACAGCCCTATAACGGTATGTAACACGCCAATATGAAGCCATAACTGGCCAATATGGGCTGTAACTATTCAACGAGGGGCTGATACATTTTTTCCTTGAAAAAATAGTCCTGCTCGTCATATGAACTGGTGGAAACAGCGTAGTGTGTGAGTAATCCAGGGTACAATCCCTGGTCGTGTTACCTTTCATATATATATATATATATATATATGTGTGTGTGTGTGTGTGTGTGTGTGTGTGAGTAATCCAGGGTACAATCCCTGGTCGTGTTACCTTTCAAATATATATATATATATATATATATATATATAGAGAGAGAGAGAGAGAGAGAGAGAGAGAGAGAGAGAGAGAGAGAAATGCTCACCTGTGAACCATCTCTCACGATAACTCGTGAGAACTTTTTCAGGACTCATCACAAGTGATGTGTCCCCAAAATCTTAGCCGTCCAAGTGATGCAGCACCCTGAAAAACACCCGGGGCCCAACTTTCAACTTGATCCAGAACTCGTGGGCCATAGAAGAGAGAGAGAGAGAGAGAGAGAGAGAGAGAGAGAGAGAGAGAGGAAACTGTTTCCTTTTGCCATGGCCCACCAAATTTGTGGACCAAGTTGAAAGTTGGGCCCCGGGGGTTTCTCAGGGTGCTACATCATGTGGACGGCTCAGATTTTTTAGGACTCATCACATGTGATGTGTCCCCAAAATTTGAGCCGTCCAAGTGATGTAGCACCTTGAAAAACTCCTAGGGCCCAACTTTCAACCTCATCCAGAACTCTGGTGGGCCATAGAAGAGTAGAGAGGCAAATCAAGGGAGGAAATTGTTTCCTTTTTCCGTGGCCCACTAGATTTGTGAACCAGGGTGAAAGTTGGGCCCCAGGGGTTTTTTGGGGTGTTGCATCACGTGAACGACTCAGATTTTGGGGACACATCACATGCGATGAGTCCTCAAAAATCTGGTTCGCAGGTGAGCATTCCTCTCTCTCTCTCTCTCTCTCTCTCTCTCTCTCTCTCTCTCTCTCTCTCTCTCTATATATATATATATATATATATATATATATATATATATATATTACTACCAAATTCCTAAGGAATCCATATTTTACCAACTTGATTGTAAATTACAAAAATGCCCTAATTTATTTATTTTTTTTCTGTAAAAGGTAGTGAAATTGATAAGGACATCAAACCCTTCAAGGTATATCAATGAAGGAAGCGAGCGCCTCAGGCATCTTCCTTGTGGCTAGACGATTGTCGAGGAGCATTGAAGACCCTACACATGTGATTTGGCACGTAGAAGACCCCACAATGGGAAGACACATGTGTAGGAAGAAAGACGACCCGACTGGAGGTCGCCAGGCGTCCGACCGATGGTCATCGGGCGCTCAAAATTCGCCCGTTTCAAAGATGTACTCTCTGGACAGTTTTCACCCGACTGTAGGCGCCCGAAATTCATCTGATTTTTAGTTTAGTAGCTGGACTATTTGGGCCCCCATCGAGCGCCCGACTGATTGGTCATCGGGCGCTCGACGACGGCATGAGTTGTTTTTTTTTTAAGTTTCGTTTTCTTAAGTATTAGGGATAGTTTTGTCTTTTCCTTTCTTAGTTAATGCTTATTTAAGGGATTAAGCACTAAACACAAATTTCGATTGATTATTGAATAAACGAACCTTTGATTGCCTCCTCTCTTTCTCTATCTATGGATCTTCATCTTCTTCTTGTCTAATCTTCTTCTTCTTTCTTCCTCATCTTCTTCTTCCAATCTTTGATGCAGACACAAAAACATTCAAGGTATACCAACGAAGAAAGCGCCAACCACAAGTGTCGTCCTTGTAGATAGGCGATTATTGAGGAGCTGAAGACCCCTTACATGTGATTGGACACACAGAAGACCCCACTCAGGGAAGACACATGTGAAGGAAGAAATGAGAAGAAGACCGAAGAAACTGAAGATTTCGGGCGCCCAACCATTGTCTTCAGGCGCCCAACCATAGCCTTCGGGCGCCCGATCGGGTGCCCGAACTTTGCCTGCCGAGCGCCCGAACCTCTCTGGAGGTTTTCAGACGACTTCGGGCAGGATCTCGGGCGCCCGAACTTTCTCGCACTTATGTTATTTGCGCGTTTTTTCTTAGTTTAGGGGTATTTTAGTATTTTTATGTCTTTATTTGCTTATTTAAGTGGGCTAAAGCCCTAAACCCAAATTTTAGTTATTGATTTGATTAACAAAAAGCCTCTTGGAGCTTTCTTCTTCTTCTCTCTCACTCTCATGGTGATGCTTCTTCCTCTTCCTTGATCATTTTCTTTCTACTTGCTTCTTGTGCCCCTCCTATCCTTCTTCCAGGTAATGCTATCTTTCCCTTAATCTATTTGTTTCGATAACCTAAATCCCCAAAATCTGATTTTGATCCTAAAACCCTAAGTTTTCAGATTTTTCAAATCCCTAATCCAAAATCTCTTGATTTCCTGGATTAGAGATTCCTCTTAATTGATTGGGTTATTGCCATGCAAGGTCGGGAGGTTCCATCCCTCGCCGGATCCAACCATAGTGATACTTGAATCTCACACTTCATGGTGATGAATGGCCCGTTTCATTGCATGTTTCCTTGTGATTTTCTTAGTTCATGATCTTACTGCTAGATTTTATTATTATTATTGTCTTTTATTTCCGCTGGATTATATGAGTTCTTAAGCATGCATCATAATTAGGGCATCCTACATCAATCTTCTTCTAAGGTAATTCTCTGTTCTCCCCTCTTTCTTCTAACCCTACTTTCTCTCATTCTCTACAACCCTAAAATCTGATATTTGGTCCCAAAACCCTAATTCTCAGATTTTGATCCTCTAATCCAAGAAATCATTTGATTCCCCGGACTAGTGAATCTCATTGCACGTTTGGATCATAACCATGCAAGATCAGGAGGTTTCATCCCTCGCCGGATCCAATCCACGCGATACTTGAATCCTTACTACGTGGTTGTGATGATGGCCCACATTATTGCATGTGTCCTTTTGATTTTCTTAGATTATGATAGTGAATGTTGAATCTTTTACTGTTATTGTTTTGTTATTCCGCTGAATTATCTATGATCATACACATGCATCATAATTAGGTCATCCTACATCATACTCCGGGCATCCTGCATCAAATTTTGGTATCAAAGCTTAGAGTTTTGCATGGTTATCTTAGATCGAGTTATCAAACTAGGGTTTCATGTTAGGTCTATTTTTAGAAACTTTCCAATTTTAAAACGTTTTCAGATTTGATTCATTTCATCTAGGATTAATAAGTGTCAGTCCATTATAGGTATAAATTCATCGCATTCATTCTGTAAGTTGTATAACCCATAGAGGCAAGTTGGGTAGAACTTTGGTCAAGCCTTTATTTGCATGCCTACGAGAGCCGGAAGAGGTTTCGGCTTCAACCGATCATGAACAACAAGCAGTTATCTGAGCAATTTGCTCAATTAATGCAAAAGATAACCGCTATAGAAGCAAGCCAAAAAAATGAGTTCGCCCGCTTAGGCAACCAAATCACCACTACCATGAATAGAGTAGAGCGGTTAGTAACATCCCAAAAGGTGAAACCCACAATTGGGGAAGATGCGCAATCTCAAGTGGGAGGAGTTGTTGAAGAACATGTTCCTACACGTGGAGGTAATGGTGGTCGAGGTCGTGGGGCTGGCGTGGTGTTGTGCAAGAGGCACAAGCCACATATGATTATCAAGACCGCTAGATCCAGATGAGCGTGCGATGAAGAATGTGAAGGTGGACGCCCCAAGTTTTGATAGGCGTCTAGATCCCAAGGCATTCCTTGATTGGTTAGCTAACATGGATCACTATTTTGAGTGGTATGACATGTCAGAAAACCGTCAAGTGCGATTTGCTAAGATTAAGCTTGTGGGTCAGGCCAAATTATTTTGGACTAACACCAAACATAAGATTGATAAAGCTGGAAGAGCCCCCATCGCAAATTGGGATGAGATGGACATACCAAAAGAGAAGTACCTCCCTCTATCATACCAACAGAAGCTCCTTAACCAATGGCAGTCTTTACACCAAGGGTCGATATCTGTCGCTGACTACATCGCTAAATTTGAAGAATTTATGATGCGATGTGATATCCAAGAGGACCCTTTGGTGACACTCTCGCGTTTTAAGACGGGTCTTCGATCAGATCTTCAGCGTGAGCTTTTGACTCGGCCCATAACAGACTTGGATGAAGCATACCAAGTTGTGCAGGAGTTGGAACAGTATTTGAAAGCTCCAGTCATTCGACACTTTGAGTCCCGAGACTCTAATGCTAGATCTGGTTCCCAGAGAATTAAATCTAACATTGATAGTCAACCCAGGCACAAGCGACTGTTCCGCCTAACCCTAGGGATGATGAGGGCAAAGGTGTCCTTGGCGCTAGTCCTAGCGAAGGAAATCAAGTGCGATGTTATGAATGTGGGAATGTTGGTCACATTTCAAGTTAATGTCTCACAAAGAATCGTGAAAAAACCTTAGTTATAGGCGAGTCCCATGAAGGTGCAGATAACCAGGGTGATTGTGAAGTGGAATAATATCACCTTGAAGGACGACTTAATGATGACGATGAAGTGACCGATGAAGCAACGCTTGCAGTTGTCAGGCATGTGCGGTGATAGTGGACAGTGAAAGTTGTCAAAATGTGATTTCCGCTAACACCTTGGACCGTCTAAAGTTGAAATCCACTCAAAGTCTCTTGGGTTGACAAGACCTCCCTTCTAGTCACCCATTAATGCTTAGTCCCTATAAAGTTCGGGTCATACAAAGAGTCCCTGTGGTGACATATTATCCTGGGTAGGTTGTGGCTATTCGAGAATGATGTTACGATCTTTGGCCGTTCGAATGCGTATACCTTCATGCATAATGGCAAAAAGATCAAACTTAATCCTATGCCACTAAAGAGCACTTCGGAGAAAAGGAAGGATGAGAAAGCGAATGAACCTACGGAAGTGAGGAGATCCAAACCTAAGTTGCTTCATATAATCAATGCAAGGGAGTTTGAGAAAGAGACCAAGGAAGACTCGACGGTGTATGCCCTTGTGGCAAGAGAAATTACACCTAAGGTTCCATTAGAGTTACCTTACGAGGTAACATCGGTTTTGAAGGAATACGGAGATGTATTCCCTGATGATTTACCGAATGAGTTCCACCAATGCGGGACATTCAACATGCCATTGATCTCGTCCCGGGGTCGACTTTACCAAACCTCCCTCACTACAAGATGAACCCTGTAAAGCATGCAGAGTTGAAGAGGCATGTTGATAAGCTTCTGCAAAAGGGTTTCATCCAGGAGAGTATGAGCTCGTGCGCCATGCCCGCATTGTTGACGCCAAAGAAAGACGGCACGTGGCGCATGTGCATGGACAGTCGTGCCATGAACAAAATTACAATCAAGTATAGGTTCCCAATACCTAGGCTTGACGACATGCTTGACATGATGGCCAGGTCCACCATTTTCTCCAAAATTGATCTCAGGAGTGGATATCACCAAATCCACATATGCCCAAGAGATGAATGGAAGACAACCTTCAGAACGAAGGATGGGTTGTACGAGTGGATGGTCATGCCCTTCGGTTTGATTAATGCACCCAATACTTTTATGCGGGTGATGACACAAGTCTTGAGACCGTTCATGGGTAAGTTCCTAGTGGTTTATTTTGATGATATTCTTATTTATAGTACCACTAAGGAATCACACCTTGAACACTTGAAGCAGGTCTGTAGCGTCCTTGGTTTGAGAAGTTATACGCTAATCTTAAGAAATGCACTTTCATGTCTAGTCAAGTCGTATTGTTAGGATTTATCGTGTCATCTAAAGGTATGCGTGCAGACCCTAAAAAGGTCAAAGCAATAGTTGAGTAGCCAGAACCGAAGTACATTCATAATGTGCGAAGCTTTCATGGCTTAGCAACTTTTTATCATCGGTTCATTAGAGGATTTAGCACGATTATGGCTCCCATCATTGAATGCATGAAAAAGGGAGAATTCGTGTGATCGAAAGTCACAGCCAAGGCTTTTAGGGAGATTAAGGGCAAAATGGTAAAGGTTCCCGTCATGAGCTTACCTGCTTTTTCTAAAGTCTTTGAGGTAGTGTGCGATGCGTCAAGTGTTGGTATAGGTGGAGTGTTGAGCCAAGAGGGCCACCCAGTAGCAAGGTGTCCCGTAGCGGTATCGGTGGGCGTAACAGTGCCTACCGTTTCCGATACGGATACGGGTTGTATCGGCCGATACGGCCCCGTATCGGCCGATACGCCCCCCGTAACGGTCCAATTTTTTTTTTTTGCCAAAATATTCTAAAAAATTATGGATTAAATCCAGAAAATTCCAAACATCCCAAATATGCATTCATTTATAATTTTGAACATGTTTATGGTGGTGAAGCGGTCTACTCTTTGGTGAAAAAGCTGTATCGGGCTGTCTGATGAATTTATGAAACTGATAACCTGAAATTAACTGCAAAACTTATAAATTCAAATTTCTAACTGTCTATTATAAGTAACACATATTATCCAACCTTTAAACCAGAATTTTTTTTTGACAAAAATGATTTTCCCTAATTTTTCAAATTATTCCGAAATTAAAAAAATACCAAAAAAAAATAACAAACCATGTGCATAATCTGTAAAATGCACATGATTATATTCTATTATAAGTAACACATACTATCCAACCTTTAAACACATATTAGAAGATACACATATCGGTTGTATCGCGGAATGTATCGCACTTTTTGGGAAACATAGGGAAAACATTGGGAAATTGATTGAATTTTTCAATGAAACTTCAGGGATTGTTAAAATGGACCTCAATACACATATTTAAATCATAATATGTATAAATAAAAAAAAAGGTCCACATAATGGAGTTCCTTTGTAAAAGGATCCTAAGCTATGCACTATCTGACTGAATTGATGCAACTATTGTTTAAATTGATTCCATAATATATACAAATGTAACAAGACATTAATGTAAACACAACCAATGCATTAACAAAGTAAAACAAGCAAGAGAGTTGAGAAATATTCTAGTTTTGACTGAACGAGTATCCTCCAAATGCAGTTTTGACTATTGAACTTCAACGCAATGCAAGCTATCCTATATGGCCTAGATCTATATGAGGATTCAATAAAATCTAGAAAATAGCTAACTGGACTCAACAAACTATGACCCCTACGCAGAGTCGGAACGCGGGTCGGTCATTTTTTTCTACAAAATGGGGACTCTTGTGTGTGTAACCGATATAGTAAAATAGGCCGATCTGCAAACACTGGTTTTTAGCAAAAGAATAGATTAGAAAAGAAATGGGAGAAGAAAAGTGTGAAAAATAAAAAAAATCAGATTTATATAATAAAAAAAATACCCGTTTTCCGACCGTTACGGGGGGCGTAACGGCCGTTACGCCCCCCGTAACAGCCGTTACGGGTCAAAGTTTTGGGGGTACCCGTTTTGGACCCCGTATCGCGTAACGGCGTCAGCCGTTTTCGTTACGTATCGGCCGATACGGCCGATACGTAACCGTTTTGGCACACCTTGCCCAGTAGCCTATTTCAGTGAGAAACTGAATGAGGCAAAGCAGAAGTACTCCACTTATGACAAGGAATTTTATGCGGTACTGCAGTCCCTCAGACATTAGCGTCATTATCTCCTACCGCAGAAATTCGTCTTGTTTTCTAACCATGAGGTCTTAAGATATTTACATTCTCAAAAGAAACCTAATCCAAGGCATGCGAAATGGGTTGCATTTCTTCATGAATATTCGTTTGTCCTAAAACATAAGGTCGGGGTCGAAAACAAATCGGCAGATGCCCTTAGTAGAAGAATGGCGTTACTCAACTCCTTGAGTGTAGATGGAGTTGGGTTTGAGCAACTAAAGGATGAGTACCCCATGTGTCCTGATTTTGAGAGTACTTATACATCACTCTTTAGTGACCAGCGTAGCACGGGTGATTATGTTCTTCAAGATGGTTTCCTTTTTAAAGGAGATCACCTTTGTATTCCCCATATGTCTCTTCGTGAATTCTTCGTTTAGGAGCTTCATTCAGAAGGGATATTGAGCCACTTTGGTCGAGACAAGACCTTTGCCCTCATTGAAGATCGTTTTTATTGGCCAAGTTTCAAGCGAAACGTAGCCAAAATTTTAAGGCAGTGTTGTACGTGTTAATTGGCTAAGCAGCGAAAGTAAAACACTGGGCTATATACGCCATTGCCAATGCCACACGCTCCGTGGTAGGACATTAGTATGGATTTCGTGTTGGGGCTTCCCAAGACGATCAAAAAGCACGATTCCATTTTTGTTGTGGTAGATCGTTTTTCTAAGATGGCTCATTTCCTTCCATGTTCGAAAACGTCAGATGCGTCTAATATTGTTAAAGTCTTCTTTGATGGTGTGGTGCGTCTCCATGGCTTGCTTAAAGACCATAGTGTCTGACCGTGATGTCAGATTTACCATTTACTTTTGGATGACACTATGGCACATGATAGGTACTCATTTACAATTTTCTACTGCATATCACCCTCAAACAGATGACCAAACTGAGGTGGTGAATAGAAGTCTTGGTAACCTATTACGGTGTCTGGTGAGTGAGTATGTTAAGACTTGGGACTTAGTACTACCTATCATTGAGTTTACTTATAATGGTTCTGTCAACAGGTCGACAAGAATGAGTCCTTTTGAAATTGTCAGTGGTTACAAGCCGAGGATACCCATAGATCTTTTACCCATGTTTGTCACCCAAAGGTCTTCATGGTCAACCGATGCATTTGCACGACACATTCATGAGTTGCATACATATATTAGACAGCGGATTAATAGAAGCAATGATAGTTATAAACATTCAACTGACTCGCATGGTAAGTTACAAGAATTTCAAGAAGGAGACTGTAATGGTGAGGATAAGGCCAGAGCAGTTTTCTTAGGGTACCACTAAGAAATTACAAGCTCGTAGTGCTGGACCATTCAAAATAATGCAAAGAATTGGGTTCAACGCATATAGGATAGACATTCCACCTGAAATGGGCATTAATCCAACGTTTAATGTGGAAGATTTAGTCTTACTCCTAGTCCTATCAGTGATACTTCTTCTCTTTCCTGGCCATATTCTGAGTTTGCTTCACAACCTACTCTACCCATTCCCTCATCAATTGAATATAAGGAAGAAATTGAAGGGATTGTGGATGAAGAGATAGTTTCCACGAGAGATGGAGGTTTCCAGAGGTACCTTGTAAAGTGGAAGAACAAACCACCATCCGACTCTACTTGGTTGACAGAGGCGAAATTGCAACAAATTGATCCAAACTTGCTAGAGCGCCACAAGAGTTTTATCTCGTCGGAGTCGAGTTTTTCTCACCCGAGGGGAGTTGATGAGGACATCAGACCCTTCAAGGTATATCAACAAAGGAAGCGAGCGCCTCAGGCATCTTCCTTGTAGCTAGACGACTGTTGAGGAGCATTGAAGACCCTACACATGTGATTTGGCATGTACAAGACTCCACAATGGGAAGACACGTGTAGGAAGAAAGAAGACCCGATTGGAGGTTGTTGGGCGCCCGACCGATGGTCATTAGGCGCCCATAATTCACCCGTTTCGAATATGTACTCTCTGAACAGTTTTCACTGTCTTCGGGCGCCCGACCATTGGTCATATTGCGCCCGACCACTAGTCATCAGGCGCCCGATCAGGCGCCCAAAATTCATCTGATTTTTCGTTTAGTCGCTGGACTGTTTGGGCCCCCATCGGGCACCTGACGACCGCGTGAGTTGTTTTTTTTTAAGTTCTCTTTTCTTAAGTATTAGGAGTAGCTTTGTCTTTCCTTTCTTAGTTAATGCTTATTTAAGGGATTAAGCCCTAAACACGAATTTTGATTGATTATTGATTAAACAAACCTTTGGTTGCCTCCTCTCTTTCTCTCTCTATGGATCTTCATCTTCTTCTTCTTTCTTCCTCATCTTCTTCTTCCAATCTTCTTCTAAAGTAATTCTCTGTTCTCCCATCTTTCTTCTAACCCTACTTTCCCTCATTCTCTACAACCCTAAAATCTGATATTTAGTCCCAAAACCCTAATTCTCAGATTTTGATCCTCTAATCCGAGAAATCCTTTGATTCCCCGGACTAGTGAATCTCATTGCACGTTTGGATCATAACCATGCAAGATCGGGAGGTTTCATCCCTAGCCGGATCTAATCCACGCAATACTTGAATCCTTACTACGTAGTTGTGATGATGGCCCACATTATTGCATGTGTCCTTTTGATTTTCTTAGATTATGGTGGTGAATGTTGAATCTTTTACTGTTATTGCTTTGTCATTCCGCAAAATTATCTATGATCATACACATGCATCATAATTAGGGCATCCTGCATCAGAAACTCAAGGCTTGTGGGACACACATGACATGTGTATAAACATCCAACCTGTTAAACGCATGCACCACACCATGGCAATAACACGAACAAACCATAAAACATTAGGTCAATCAGATCTTCTTCTTTTTTTTTAATGACGTCAGGGAGTCCCTGCCCCATTTTAAGGCGAAACTATTCCCTGCGGATGTACACAATCAAGGTCAATCAGATCATCAGATGGGCTACACTTGAATTGGAATATTTTGAATGGCACATTATTTTTTATGGATTGGCCCACCTTATGACTAGATCCGCTTTATTTTTAGTTTGTCTAATAATAATGATTTCATACATCTGTTGGATGTGAGACACCACGTGGGCCCCCAACTTTCAATTTTCCACGTAATTCCCCCCCCCCCCAACTAAATTACCAGAATGGGCGTGAGACACCAAAATGGATGAGAATAAATCTAAAGCTTCCTCTATGATGTTAGCAATGCTCAAAGGGAAACAACCATATTTGATCCACCCAATCACATAACTCAAGCTCCCTTCAATGATTAGAGGATAGAGATTATAAATTTATGATTATCAATGAACCTGACCCCTCGAAGGAGAGTGGCTGTGTTGGCATAATTCGAGTCACTAATTTTTAGAGGGCCCAAAAATTCCAGCACTAAAACTACCCAATTATCCCTGGCTACGCATCCGACCCCAGCTAGCCCCAACTTTCCCATGGAACACCCTCAAAATTGAGTTTGAACCATCCATTTGGAGGGCTGCACCACAACAGATTGGCTCCCCTGGCCCCACCCACATATGATTGATTTGGCCCAGTTCAAACAGAATAGATGAGAAAGGATATCAGCCATCTGATTATTAACCTACACCATCTGAGGAAAGGCCTAAAACTTTTCTGGAATACAACCACCACTATACTTTCCTCTAAAAATTATGTATCTTTTTTTTTTAGAATTAAAAAAAAAATTAACATTGATGATATATTAAAAACCAAAGCCAATTTGTTTTTTTTTTTTAAATTAAAAATTTATTAAAGAAGCCAGAAAACAAAAGACATAAAAAAGGAAAACAGAAAAAAGATACAAGAACCACAACAGACTAACCCCCAGAGGTTAGGAAACCAAATCCCTAATCAACAATAAGACCTTTTTAACAATGATACCTAAGGACTAACTATTGTTTCTAAAGCATATAATATTCCTTTCCAGTTAAATAGACCACAAAACCGCAAGCAAGGCAAGCCGCCAACTGAAACCTTTCTGTGGACTGCGAGGGTGGCTTCATGCCACAATAGAAAAAGCTCCTCCATGGACCTTGGCATAACCGACGACATTTGAAGGCGGTAAGAATGCCATCCCACACTCCCTCCACAAAAGGACAGTGGATGACTATATGCTCCATAGATTCCTCATCCTTCATCTAAAGGAGACAAACATTTGGAAGCACCAACGCCCTTTCACATAAGTTATCAAAAGTTAGGATCTTGTTTCTGCTAGTGAGCCAAGGAAATGTAGCCAGGGCTCCGTATTACCAAATAAGCCCGTGTGAATGCAGTTAACTTCAAAACAGGGCCAAAGAACACTTCGAGGAAGGAGCGAACTAAAAATCCTCCTGAGCGATCTCTCAACCAGATCAACTTGTCGTTAACAGATGGATTGGGGCAAATGCCTTCCAGGAGAGCGAGAAGCCCCGCCAACTCCTCAACTTCAATACTAGATAGATTACGATAATAGGGGAGAAGCCACACTTCGCCATTATCCTAGACCGAGAAACACCTAGCGATCGAGATGTTTTGAATCAAGCACAACTTCGCAATACAAGGGAAACCAAACGTAAGAGTGGATTGCCCTAACTAAATATCTTCCGAAAACTGCACCCTTTCGCCATTTCCAGCCAAAAAGTAGACCTTAGAGAACACTTTACCCACCATTCTTGCAATTGATTTCTTAAAAAAAAAAAAAAGGCTCTATAAATTGACTCCTTAATCCACCACCACAAATTGGAAACTCTATACCTGCCAACAATGACCAATCTCCACAGACTTTTCCTCTTCCACTTCAAATCTCCACACCCAGTTTCCCAGCGAAGCAAAGTTGACCTCCCCAAGCCTTTTAATTCCCGCCCTGCCCTCCTTGAGAGGCCTACAAACCTCCCATAATTCAAAAGATGGAACTTCCTTTTCTAGGCTCCGCCTTGCCAAAGAAAATCCCTACAACTTAGGACAACGAAGTAAGGACATATAGTAAAGAGGGAGGTTTGATAAAGCAGATTTGATCAAAGTAATTCTCCTAGCCAGAAATAGAAGTCTTTCTTTCCAGGGTGATAACTTCGTCTCCATTCTTTCAATAACCGTATCCCAAAGGTATCTAGCAGGTTTTTCGATACAAAGAGAGTGCCCTAGATAAAAGGACATGAAGGAACTTGCTAGACAGCCAAAAACCCCAACTAGTGATTTGACTTCCCCCACCTCCAAATGGACCCCCAGGAGTTCACTCTTTGAAAGATTAACTTTTAGATCGGATACAACCTTAAAGCACCAAATGATTTTTCACAAATTGTCCAGCTTGGACTCCACTCACTCACAAAATACGAGCATATCGTTTGCAAATTGAAGGTATGAGACAGAGCTGGTTACGCTTGCAACCTTAGAACCCTTAAAGAGACCCACCGACTGCCCTTTGATAAGCATTCTACTCAAGGACTCAAAAACAATTACAAACAGAAAAGGGGAAAGAAGATCCCCCTAACAAAAACCTTTGGATGCTTTGAAGAAGCCAAACGAAGACCCATTTATAAGGACAAGAAAACTGACTGTGGAGACATACGCATTCACATCATCGATTTGAACCCAACCTTAACCTACCCAACATATAATCCAAGAAGTCCCAGTCACCATTAACCCCTAAATCACACGGTTCTTTCTTAGTCCTCACTCCACCAAACCCAACCCATCGCCATCAACCCTTATAATCATACGGTCAGGGCCGTACAATCATACAGTCAGCCCCTTCTCTCCATTTTCTTCCATTTCTTCAATCCATCTTCCTATCCCATAAACCCTAGCCTAAAACCCTAATCCCCAATTCTCTACAAAACCCTAATCCTCAATTCCAAGTAAAACCCTAGATTCCCACATCCCTAACCCTAGAAAGACTAAATCAGTCCCCTTTGAATTAGACCTAAGCCTATGCTAAAGGGGATTGTGATTTAGTTCTACCTTCCATTGATTCTTTGAAATTTCATGTTTTATATGATTTAGTTTATTGTGGGATTGTGATTTAGATTGAAATATGAATTTTATTGTTTATTTGATTTCTTAGATTTGTGGGAGGTTTGTATATTGTATACTTTGAATTGTTCTTCAATCCATCTATAATTTCCTTACATCATATCTAACATAGATCACGCATCTTGCATCAAATTTTGGTATCAAAGCCTAGGTTTAGCATAGGAGTTTCATGCTGCATCTAAGTTAGGTTTTCATATTTCCGTGTCTAGGGTTAGCAGTCTTCCCATTCTCATCGCATTGCATTTAGAGTCATTAGCTCTTAGGTTTCCCATCAGATTCCCAGTTTATGCCCACTCACATTGGGCGTGGTTTTTTGGAACAGCTTGCTAAGGGTATCAATGCCATCAATAACTATCTCGCGGCCATCAAGGCCCAAAGTAGAGCCACCAGTCACCAACTGGTAGTCGTCAAGAATGAGACCAATACTTGCATGGCCCAGTTGGAAGCTTCCCTCCAGGCAAGGTGTCCCATAACGGTAATGGTAGCCGTAACGGCCACCACCATTACCGTTACAATGCGGGTTGTAATGGCCGTTACGGACCCCGTATCGGCTGATACGGCCCTTTTTAATTTTTTGAAAAAAAAAACTGTTATAAGACCATTACGGGGCCGTATCGGACCGATACGGGCCGTTACGGCCTGTTTTTTCTATTACGGCCATTTTGACCCCGTAACGCGTAACGGTCATAACCGTTTCCGTTACGTATCGGCCGATACGTAACCGTTTTGGGATACCTTGCCTCCTGGCAAACCCCAATGATGGGGAAGATGGCCAATCTCAAGCAAGAAGTTAAGTTAGAGGAAACTAAATTGGAGGCGTGGAAAACGCTGTGGCCAAGGTGTTGGCCATGGTGGGATGCATACCCAGCCATGTCGTGGCAACCATGATCTTAATGATCGAGTCATGAAGAGTGTGACGGTTGAGTCCTCGAACTATGATGATCACTTGGACCCCAAAGCCTTCCTCGATTAGCATGCGAACATTAACTATTATTTTGAGTGGTACAATATGCCCGATCACCGTCGGGTGAGGTTCGTCAAGATAAGTTGGACCAACCAAAGTTATTTGGACAAATGTCGAGCATAAAGATGGAGAGGTCTGGAGATGACCCGGTCTCACTATAGGCCGAGATGAAAGAGATATTGAAGAAAAAGTACCTTCCTCTCTTACCGCCAGAAACTTTTGGATTGGTGGCAATCCTTACGTCAAGGATCAATGCCCGTGACCGAGTACATCACCAAGTTTGATAAGTATATGATGCAACGTAACATCGAGGGCCTGTTAATGACCCTTTCTCGTTTCAGGATGGGCCTCTGACCCGACTTTCAACGTGAGCTCATTCCTCACGACATTAGCACCCTAGAGCATGCCTACCAAGTGGTGCAAGAACTCGAGCAGTATCTGAAACTGCAATTCGTGAGCCGATTCAACTCTCGTGAGTTCAATATCAAGGCCACTCCCCATGGAACCAAGCCTAATTTTAGGAGTCAATCCAAAGCCCTTATTGGTACTCAATCCAACAATAGGGACGTGAAGGGCAAAGGGCTAGCTACTACCAGCTCAAGGGCAGGTGAGCAAGCGCAGTGTTACAACTGCCAAGGATACAGCCATTTTGCACACCAGTGCTTCTGAAAGAGCGAAATAAGGCCCTCGTGATTAGTGATTGTGAAAAAGAGGATGATCATGGAGCTTGTGAAGAAGAAGAATATCAGCTTGAAATTGGTGCTAGTGACGAAGAAGCTGAAGGAGTTGAGACCATGCCACTTGCAGTTGTCAGATGCGCCTTGGCCCACACTAAAGAAAGTGATGATTGGCACAGGAATTCAATTTTCCACACTTATGTCAAGTATGGTGACAAAAATAGCAAGATGATAATTGATAGTGGTAGTTGCACCAATGTGATCTCTACTAGCACTGTAGCTCGTTTGGGTTAAAACCCGTTCCTCACCCTCAACCCCATCGAGTTTCATGGGTTGACGCATCCTCGATACCATTTTCTCAACAGTGTCTCATTACCATTCAGTTTGCTTCCTACAAAGACACATGGTGGTGTGATGTCTTGCCTATGGATGTAGGCCACATCATTTTGGGCAAACCTAGGCTTTATGATCATGATGTAACACTACTCGGTCGCTAGAATAGGTGTTCATTTATGTACGAAGGTAAGAGAATAAAGTTAGAAATTGGGAATTTTATGAAAATAGGGTTTCTACATTTGGAAAAAGAGGGAATACATTGAAATTCTAGGGTTTCTACATGTGGATTCATTCGAATCTTTGAGTAGGATGTAAGTTTTAGGAAGTGGTGTCTTACTATCACTTTGTTTAAAATACATAATAATTTTAAAAGTAGTTTTCTTTTGTTGTATTAAAATTAGTTTTGGAGAAAAACTATTTAATAAAATCAATATATATATATATATAACCAAGGTATTCCATAATGGTAATGGTGGCCCAAAGCCCCCTACCGGCCACTGCCATTACTATTATGACCAATGTTGTTAGAATCGTACGATTTAAATCGTATCGCAAGGCCATACGATTCAAATCGTATGGTCAAATCGTACGATTCCAGACCGAATCGTACGATTCAACAGCCAACGTTAAAAATAAAAAAAAAAATATCGATTTTTTTTTTCCATTTATTTCCCATTTTTTTTAGGGTTTTACTTTCTAAAAGCTATTCAGGGCCCACCTTCATTAGAATATACACTCTTGTGCATCTTTTGAGAGAGATTGGAGAGATTTGGAGATTGTGGGTCTAAGAAATCTTGGAGAAAGAAGTTTCTCATATCTTTTTCATCGTTCAACAGAATCAAACACCGCCTATTTTGTTGGTTTTCTACATTAAAATAGGTATGAAAACATATAAACTAGTTATTTAATCTTTCTTTTTTTCTTTTCTTCCATTTTTTAGGTAAAATATGCATCAGCTCATATCTTGTTTATGTGTTAGAAAACTGTGTGATTTTACTAGATTTTACGCTGCGGGGGCGTTCACTTAGGTTTGACGCCACCCTTCCGAGAACCCCCCCCCCCCCCGGTCGGGGTGCACTTAAAAGTCTAAGGAAACATAATACAAGACACAATCAACACCACTTACATTAGAAGTGAATATATAATTACACATGTAAATGGAGATGGGAAAAGGTTATTTTTTGAAATCATACAGAAAACTTACATGTACATGGGATACGCAAAGGGTTTTTTTTTCTTTTAACTTGATTATGACATGATACAACACAATGATACATTTATACAAGGCTATAGACATACAATTAATGACGAGAATCATGTTATGGTTAAATTTTTTTTTTTTTAGCATATTCATGAGAAAATGGATGAGTAATACGTTTTTTTTTTTTTTTTTCAATTTATTTACAATTTTTTTGTATTTTGTTATGATATGTTTATGAAAATTTGAAAAAATCTTACAATTTACGATACGATACTATTCAGACCCGATTACGATTCACGATTTGCCAACATTGGTTACGGCCCCTATAACAATCCTGATGGTGTTAAACACACACACACACACACACACACACACACACACACACACACACACCCCACTATTTTGGCCCTCTAATGGACCATTACAGGGCCCCTATAGTTATTAAAGGACCGTTACATGCTGTTACTGGTCGATTTTTCTATTACAGCTGTCACGACCCCGAACACACAACAGTTAGCACCTTTACCATTATGTACCCATTTTGGAATGCCATGTATGAAACCATATATAGTATTAAAATAAAATTTAAAAAGTTGTGCCTGGAATCTCCAAGCATGTGACTAGGCTCCCCTAGGCATTTTGAGTGTTTCAAGGGCAACTGTGCCTAACACCTTTGCTATGCTACAAAAGATACAAAGTTTTATTAAACAATTCTTAAAACTATGGAAGGTAGTACATGTGTGTGCCTTGGTGCCAACTTGGAATCTCGAGTTCATTGTTTGATACAAGGGAACTCCATGCGTGTTCTCTCAATGCTCAACAGTATGTGTAGCAACTAGCCCTCCATGACCCTCCTATAGTAGTTGGGCAATCACTTATGGTTTCTCAAAGTATACAATGGTCAATGAACCTTATGGAGAGCAAATGAATATGTTTGGCCAAGTTGCTTGAAATTTTTTCAATCCCCAACAGACTATTAGCTGGTATTTTAGAAAACGGGTGACTTCTCAAAGTCAATAGTTTAGTTAAAAATATTTTTTTTAAGCATGATGTTTTACGTGTTTGCATAAAGAGTTGTAACCTACAAACTGCCATTGGCAACATAAAACCCATTTTTAGCACAATATTCTTTTGTTTCTAAACTTTCCCTTGAAAATAATCATATATAAAGGGCTAGAAATCCAGAATGTATTGTTGATTAACTTAACCTACAGCCAGTTATAAATTGCCATGTGATCACTCTTCTATACACACCTTTACATGCTTGACACAATGCCTAGAATCTTTAAAATAAAGTAAAATAAAATTCAACCGCAAATTCATTTCCAAAAAATTAAAATAAAATTCAACCACATAACCTAAATAATCCTTCTATTTTCTCTCCCAAATTTAATATCATAAAGGTACACCTAGAGAAAAGGCTTCCTACAATACTCGAATACTCAGATCCCTATCCAACTTAGAAACCTAAGATAACCATTAGATAAGGACCCTTCACTAGAAATCCTCTCATATATGAGATCATATGTGCCCTCTAGGCAGTTATCATGGGACTCAAAGAAAATAACCACACCCCAAACTCACCTAAACAATAGGCATAAAATCCTAAAACCCCAAAACTACATATAGCGCATACAGAGAAGCCTTTTAGACTTCATATTGACCGTATATGCAGGACCCCATTTATGGTGACATTATCCTCAAAAATCTCAAAGGCTTCAATCAAGCCCTTCCACTTTTTTTTTTTTTCAAGGAAAAAAATGCCCCTAAAAATTTTAAAAGTCTAATCGGCCAAGGGTTTCTAAAGCCTTCTATGAATCACACAATATGTGTGGAACCCTTTTTGGATATAAATTCCTTAACCCATAGGTTAGAGATCTTTTTTATCCTCTTATAATTGCATATCTTTCACACTTACATGTCAGGTGACTCAGGTCCACTATTAATATCATTTTTTGGGAGGTAACTTAAATTTTATTAAAGGACAAGCAAGACATCAGAAGAGGATGGATGATAAGCAATCACCACCCCATACAACATAAAGTTTGCATTCCTAACAACTATCAAAAACTCCATAGGGCATCTTTTAAACACACTATAAGACGGTGACACCTCCAACTACTTTCAAACTTTCCCAAAGAAAAACCTCCCAAGATAAGACTAGTTAAATTGCAGAAAATTCCATCATTGCATTCCACCAATATAGACCACACGCCTGCAAGCAAGGACAGTGCCATAATATCTTTCATTTTGGAGGACAGCAACCCTCACACCAATGAACTAAATAAGAGTTTTGGAGTGCGACTTCCCCAAAGGACTGAAATCGGTACAACTCACCATATATCGGTCTGTATCAATCCGTTTCAGTTGGTTTCAGTCCCATCTCAGTATAGGTACTTTTTCTGTTTTGGACCCGAAACCAGTGCAATTTGTACGGTACCAAGTTCTATCGAGCTAATTTTTTAGGCCATGCTCATACCACTCCTAGAGAAATGATGCAATTGGCCGAGGGATGATCCATTTGATGTTAAAAACAATAAAAGAACCTCCACCAGATAGATAACAGATACAAAGCATGGAGAAATGGTCCACTGACTCCACATCCCGACGACACAATGTGTATCTTGAGAATAATCATTTTTGGACTTCTCAAATGGTCAACAAAAAGCAATTTGTTCTTCCCCACCAACCAACCAAAAGCAGTCACCCATGAAGGACCCGAAAAAGACCATGTGAGCACAACTCAAAATAGGCAAGTAAAAACTCCCAAAGAAAGTATCAACCAAATTCCTTTGGGGTTCAATGACCCACTTCTCTCCAAAATAAAGCTCATGCTCGAATCATCCCCTCGGTTGGAAGGAATTGGGTCCATTCAAATTTTTTGAACTTTGGAGTTGGGCAGAATAACTAATGGCCTTAGTGCTCCTTGTCACTTCAACTTTTTGACCATTGTCTTCAAGACATAGCTTCTACAATTCCCATAAACAGCTCACCAACTATTGTACATCTATTTTCACGAGTAGATGGACATTAGGAAGTTGGGAAAATTGTCCTCCCAATGTCGTTTGAAAGAAACCAAAATGATGGGTTAGCAAGTAACCCCAATTTTCTTCCTTTTTTTCTCTTTTTGTTTTGCTTTTATTGGCATTTCACGCAATGAAAAAAAATAAAAAACCCAATGCTCCATAATCTCTGAATCAAAACGTAACTAAAACTTACGAATTTAAACAAACAAAACCCCCAAATTCTGAAAAATTAAAAAATCCGAACTCTTTCCCAGACATTACCGCCCTCAATTTTTGAACGCAGAGAGAGAGAGAGAGAGAGAGAGAGAGAGAGAGAGAGAGAGAATTTTAAAGGCCAAGATGCCTACTTGAGAGCCATTTTGCGGTAAGCGGTCTTGATTTCCTGATCGGAAGCGTATTTGGACACACCCAGGACCTCGTACGGATCTCTTCTCTGCTGCTTGGTCGGCGCCGCAGAGGCATCGTCGCTCTTCTTCTCGGATCGCGAAGATGAGAATCCCGGCGCAGGCATTTTTGTCGTCCGCGAGAGAGAGACAGATTCAAGAAAACAAAAACAAAACCCTAGAAATGTGAGCTACCTTGCTATTGCAGAACAAATGATGCAGGCATCCATGGACATAGGATAAGAATCCATTTCGCAAGATATCATTTGCCGAAAATTTGAAAAAGAATCAGATGGAAAAAGAATAGAGGAAGGATTCATAAAAAGCCAGCGGAGCAAGAGCTGGAGCTTTGGAAGAGCTTTGGAAGAGACATAGAAGGCAAGGAAGGAACAACGACAAGAAGCGAAAAATGGGAGCACACCTTTTTTGGAGAAGCTCACACGCGTGTGCAATAAATGCCCATCTACACGCGACATATGCCAATATGGCACATGGGTGCGACATCCTATCCATTGATTATGTTGCTCCGACCTTTTACGTGTTCTCGTCAAAAGAAGATAATACATATCATCCACTCAGCTTTTAAGGATGGATTAGAAATTTTCAGCCACGTTTTTCAAAATTGTACATTGTTTTTTTTCAAACTGTTGCCACTGATCAATGGATAAACATGATTCTTGAATTAGGGCATCGATATACTAGAGCCCATCTGATGGATGGGTTGGATCTCCATCGTATCTAGCCCTGGCTAACACATGTGTGGCATGTAAATAAGCTCTGTTGCACACCCGTGCGCCAAGAAAGGACTTGTTTGTGTTGGACGTATGCCACCTAAAGTTCCTGTGCTCTCGAAAGTTATGTGGAGCCCACAGAGATTCTCCTTACAAATCCACTCCTTCCATCAATTTTGAAAGACCATAATAGGGTTGAATTCCGACATCAGACGGATGCAAAACTCAGGCGAGCCACACCACATGAAACACTTAGAATGGAAACATCCACCATTATAACCTTCCTTGAGCAGACCATGATGGCCATATGCCATCCGAACCGTTCATGGGATTATTACCACTCGGATAAACTGTAGGTACAAATTTCATCCTGATGCAAAACTTTTGTACCCGGCAAAGTTTTCAATGGTAGGCATTTAATCCTGTTGTTTCATGTGGTGTGTCACACTTGAGATTGGCCTAATTTTGAATTCCTATTCTATCGTATGGTCTTACAAAATTGATGGATGGAGTGGATTTGTCACCACATCTTTGTAGGCCCCACATAGCTTCCGACCATAGGAACTACGTATGGTCAGGGCACTGGCAAGTAGCCTTGTGCACGAGTCGAGCTTGGCCTTGCTTGACTCGGCTCGGCAGCAACTAACCCCTGCTCGGTACTTGATTTGGATCGGCTTCGAGTCTAAATGTCCTACTCGACTCAGCTCAGCTAGCAAATTGAGCGAGTTCAAGCCGAGTTCAAGGAGTCTGAGTTTGAGTTTTCGAGCCGAGTTCAAGTATTTGGTTTTGAGTTGACTTTGAGTTCGATTTTTCTTTCCTTTGAGTTGAGTTTGAGTTTGTGTATAAGAGCCAGATTTGTTAAACCAAGTTCGTATTTAAATTCAAGTTCGATTTGTTGAGATTGAACAATGAACATAAAAATGCATAAGTAATCCATTATAATTACTAATTTACTACAATATAATTGAAAATCAAAGACCTACAAATGCAAAAATTGAAAATATTACAATTACTGAATTACAGTATTCCCAATCACAACATCAACTTAATATCCTCCATAGAATCCATCACTTTCATCATCCAATCCATATGAATTACTATCTAATTTTTCATATATATATATATATATATATATATATATATATAGAGAGAGAGAGAGAGAGAGAGAGAGAGAGAGGCACTCTCAAGTCCAACTGGTTGGACCACAATTTGTAGTCCACCCAGTGGATCGCTTCTGGCCTATTATGTGCTTGTTACATCCAATCTTCCCAAATACTTGGCCCCACCATGAAGAACAACTCCTGCAAAAAGAAGCTGCATCCACTGACCCAATGTACCACACTTATATTTTGCTATTAACCAATGGCTATATGTTGTTTTCTATACTGTGGCTCACTTAATAATTGGATAGGGCTGATTTTTGCACTAGGTGATCCTCATGGTAGGGTCAGCCTACTAGAACGATTGGATGTCACAAGTACTTAACAAGTTGGAAGAAATATGCTGGGTGGATCGTAAACTGTGGTCCAACCGGTTGGACTTGAGAGTGACTCATATATATATATATATATATATATATATATATATATATATATATATATATATATATATATATATATAGGTTCACCTCTTCTGAATCAGAAGGTGAAAAAAGTTTTCTTTCGTACTCTTATATACTTTAAACTAGATTTTTCAAATTTTCTTTATAAGAAAATTTATATGTAGTACCCAACGCCTTATAAAATTTACCGAGACGAGGAAGAAACTTGGACTTGTTGCTATTCTTCTTTTTCTTACTCGTACTCGATCTAGCTTCGGCATCATGTTGTCTTGGAGGACATCGCTAAAAGTGAGTTGGATTTGCTCTTCCAATGCTATTAATTTGGTTTCATCCTCTGTCACTTTCTTATCAGTTCTCCATGTACTAGAAGATTTGGATGGAGTAGAAGGTTTCTTATTTGAATCTAGGAGGACCTGAAAAGAATTTGGACCTCCTTAGGCTTTAGGGCACAGTTTTGTATCACCACCCCGACATAGCAGGTGTAACCAATGCTGATTATTTTTGTTAACAAACTTTGTCCCACACAAACTACATACAATCTTCGTCCTTCTAAACCTTGGGGATTCGACTCGCAAAGCGTAGTCTCAAATGTTGGTCAATTGGTTAGATGATGATGACATATCTGCACTTAATTTTTTAAAGAAAAAAATAAGTATGTTGGGAAATTCTAAATATAAAATAAAAATTAAAAACAAATAACTTAGCATAAGAGCTAAATATAAGCAATCTAATAAAAAGAAGTGGATAAACAATAATAAAATATAAAAATATAATATAAAGATACCGTGTTGTTCAAATCAAATAACAACGTAAAATTACGCCACTTTCACTAAAATAGAAATAATATAAAATCGTCTTCATGTAACTGTTGTTGCATGTACAGTCATAGATGCAATTGCAATATCGTCTTGACCATCGATCTCTTCGTCTTCCTCATCTTCAATATCATAAACATTACCTCTCCAAATCAGACGCAATCAATCTTATGTACAAATTAATACTTCAATTGTACTTGTTGAAAGTGAGCTTCGATGCTTGCTCACAACCCTACTCCATGTGCTAAATGCAGATTTTAATACCACTATTGAAATTGGTATTGATAAAAAATTCGTGCCATCACCGATAATATAAGGTATTTTGATTCTCTCTCTCATCTTTCATCATTCCAGGACCTCAAAGTCCGAGCATATTACAATAAAGTGCATTCAAACAGCCATGGTCTAGTGTGCTCAGTGAATTCTCAACTCATCATCAATCAGGATCAACCTTCCTTTAGTAGTTAATTGGAATAAAAGTCGAGAAAACATACAGATCAACAAAATCTTATAACAAGAGTTTGCCTTACTATTCTATCGACGGTTTTCACACTAATCACATTCCCTTTTTGGGTGGTCATAAGTAGCCATTTTCGATATACTACTTCTTTAACTATTTTTCAATTATACTCTTTCTTTTTTCTCATTCTTGAAATTGCAGTTTTACTGCTTCTAGAGATACTTGGGATATGCCTAAGGTCTTAGAGGGGGCTGAATAGGACTTTTGAAATTCCAGCACAATTTAAAAGCAATTTAAATAAGTGCTAACAAACACGATCATCACAATAATATTCTAAGCAAATTGGTGTTTAAAATTACAAGATGAACTATCATTGACATTTTAACAAACAGTTGATATTCATGATTGACTAGGTAAGTTCACAAGTTTAACACATAACAATCATTCATTCCCACAATGTATAACGATATATGGTGGTTTGATTTCCCTACTCCACTCCAGGTTCACGTTCTCAACCTATGAGAACATCGGATTTCACTATAGTCGTGGTTTTAAATCAAGCTCACCATCAACCTTAACATCCGATTTTCTATGACCGCGTTTACTATCCTTCGATGGCCTAATCCAAGGACTTACCGAGTTTGGATCTCAAACTCTCACCAATCATAATCCAAGGATGGCCATGTACACTCCCACCGGAGTTTCCCAATCTAGGGAATTTCAACACAAGAAATGGACTCTCAAATACTAGACTTACATAGAGAAGTTGAGCCCCGATTCAATGCCTTCGACGAGTAGCTTCAGTTCCTCTTTATGCTTCCAAGATCAGTTACCGATGCAAACGTAATGTATATGCTCATGCCAGGTAGCTGGGAGAAGGATGGTGGAGTTCCCTTTGCCTATTCAATGCAATGGTAATATAGGAACCATCAATCTAAGCATTCAATGGCTATAAATGACCTTAAGATGAAGTTTTAATGATTGGGTCAGCTATAAATGAAATGCTTGAGTTCATAGTTCAAACCGAGCTCTGAATACTCAATGATAGGCTATTAATGGCTAGGTTTGAATGATGAACTCAAGGCATGAAAGAGCAAGGAGGGGAAGGAGAAAGTGAGTAAATGCTCTCACTCAATGCTCTTAATTAGTGTTGAATGCATATCCTAAAAGCCCTTAAGATTTGCTCTTATAGAGCCAAAAAGTCAGGTTCCAACATATAGAAAATGGCTACCAGCCGACTGGTCTAAGACCCCAGCCGACCGGTCAGATATGAGGGCCAACCGGTCAGCCAACCGATCTCAGGACCGATCGAATTAACTGTCCAGGCATAGTTTGGTTACTAGACTGAAATGGTCGGTCGCGACCGGTCGGGTGTCTGTTAGACGAGTGGTCACGACCAATCAGATAATTGGTCAGGACCGGTCGAATTTACCAATCTGCTCCCTGACCTATTCAAGGTCTGACCGATCGGTTAGCTGAACAACCTAGATTGGTCATCTGCCTTGTTTCTTGGCATAACAAGTTGTGATTTCAGCCTTTGTGTTGGGTTCTTTACAAACAATGTTTGGACTATGATCTACCATGATTTTAGCACCTAGCCAATGGAAAATCAAGTCCGATCAACTTAATAAACACACCGTAATGAAAGAGCAAAGATTTGTTTGTTTATAACGTCATTCATTGATGTTTTGGGTTTCTTAAGGACAGTCTATATGCAACTTACCTTTCAAGCATGATTTTGTTGAGCTGGAGCGAAGGAAGAGGCGTCGGCTTCAAGTCTTGGACTACAATCTTTTGTCGGGGCTCCTTAAGACTTGACTCAAACAAATGACACGACAATTGACAAAATTCAATGTATTAACAATCTCCCCCTTTGTCAATTGCGTGACAAAATATCATGCTGCGACGGTCTTGCAGAGTCAGAGGGAGCTGATGGATCATGCTGTGGAAGCTCCTGCTAGGTTCGCTGCTGCTGGGCCTGCTGTTGTCAATGCTGAATAACTTCTGTTTATATTCTCCATTTTTACTAAGAGGGAGCGATTGAGTATGGTAGGCTTGAAGACTTCATCAGTTGAATTGACGAAGCCAATGAATGCGGTAAATTTGCGGATTAGATGGCCATAGGGGAGATCGGATGACGATCCATTGACACGCTAAATGACTTGGTGAGTGTCGTTCATGATCTTAGATGGCAGATAGAATCTATGACCTTGGTCGACTCTATAAAGAATGGTGTACATGAATTCTATCACATCGACTTTATTGCTCTTTCGTCGATAGACATTTTGGAAAAATAGGTTGTGAAGAATTTTATAGTCCCAAGTCATGGAGGACGCCCGCGCAACTCCTCCGACCCATTCCAGCTCCCCTCCTCCACACAAAGCTCGAGCCATAGCGATTTTAGGAGTCGGACCCAAGTGGGATAAGTCCTGAAGTTCCTCATTAACAATGGGCACACCTATGGCTTAAGAAATGGATTTGAGAGTAAACTTCCAAACACTACCGTTGTAATGGACTCTAAATGAGGGGGTGTTTCTATTACAATTTGACAACGGGCATAAAACTTCCTAACAATATCATGCTGGACCGGGCCACCCATATTAAGAACCGGTTCCCAGTTTATAGCTGATAATATAGATATGACATTGTACGAGGCCAAGTCGGATATTTTGACCTATTTTTCACGCACAACATCTTGATCTTTAAAATGCTCTCAATTTGCTAGAGGAGATGTTGTATCGAGACCCAAGGAACGTGATTTAGAGGGGGAATTTGGAGGAAGAAGCAGTGCAATTCCCTTTTGAAACAGTTTTCTTGAATTTGGTTTGAAATGACCCATCATCTTGTTACTTTTTGGAGTGGCGTTCACACCTTGGAGGGGACCTATCTCCATGGGTATGAGAAGATATAATGCAAGCTAAATGATCAAGAGTGGTAGCCTAGGTTGCAAAATGGAAGAAAAGTTGACAAAGAAGACCCAATCAAAACCCTTACCTAAAAAGGACGATGAACATGAAGCAAGGAGATGATGGGGATGACGATTTTAGGCCCTAATCTATAAAAAAAAAATCACCTTGGAATGCTTGAACTATGGTAGAGGAACACCTAGGTCTTAAAAAGAAGGAAGAAAATGGAAGGAATTGGGGCTCATATAAGGCCCAATCATTTTTTAAAGGGCCGCTGTCCAACCTCGCCCGCATCCGACTGGTCGGCCCCTGTGAATTGTGCATGGTTTGTGCAAGTTTTCATACCAGATGAGGCCACCTTGGATATGATGAATAATTTATGAAATTCTTGATCCAATTGACTATTTAAGGAAGGCACAAGACCCATGATGCATAAAAATGTCCAGGCCACCCAAAAAATGGAAGCCATACAACTCCAGATTTAACTTTATGAATGAAAGAAGGGGCTAAGATCCCAACTATTCTTATGAAGCATAGATTGATAAGGTAAAGAACCTCAGATATTTCTATGAAGATCAGACAACGAGGAAAAATCCTCGAATGTTTCCTGCAAAATAGATACTTGTTAGCTTATTTAAGTACTCCTAACCCCAATGGACTTCTGAAGGTCCGCAAAGCGAACTGAGTCCAAGGGTGTGGTTAGAATATCGGCTAACTGATTTTCGGTGGGTACATTCTCAAGAGTTATGATTTGATCTTCGACTAAATCCCAAATAAAATGGTGTCTAATATCAATATGCTTTGTGCGCGAGTGCTGAACCGGATTTTTTGAAATGTTAATGGCACTGATATTATCACAAAATAATGTCATGGTGCCTTGTTTAATTCCATAATCCGACAAGGTTTGTTTCATCCAAAGTAATTGTGCACAGTAACTTCCGACAACAATATACTCTACTTCAGCCATGGACAAAGAGATAGAGTTCTATTTCTTACTGTGCCACGTAACAAGGCAATTTTCAACATAGAAACACCCACCATTGGTTAATTTACGATCATCAATATTACCAGCCCAATCGGCATCCGAGTACCCAGCAATATCAATAGACAAGTCAAATGGGTACCAAATGCCATACTTAGTGGTGCATCCGACAAATTGGATGATTCGCTTAACTGCTAGCAAATGCGATTCTTTAGGATCAGCCTGGAATCTAGCACAGGCTCCTACACTAAATGCAATATCAGGTCTGGTAGCTATGAGGTAAAGGAAACTACCTATCATGCTCCTACAGAGATGTTGATCCACACTTTTCTTTATTAGATCTTTAGATAATTTGACAGTTGTGCTCATAGGTGTAGTGTGAGATCGACCAGACTCTAAACTAAATCGTTTAACTAGGACTTTTAGCATATTTAGTTTGGCTAATGAATATTCCTGATCCTAGTTGTTTAACTTGTAAACCTAGAAACATGTTTAGTTCCCCTACCATGCTCATTTCAAATTTCGATGTCATTAATTCATCAAATGATATAGACATTTCTTCACATGTGGAACAAAAAACAATGTCTCAACATAAACCTGGGCAATTAAAATCGAATTCTTGGCTTCTCTTACAAAAAGTGTTTTATCAACACTCCCCCTAATAAAATCATAGTCTATCAAAAATTGAGTTAGGTGCTCATACCATGCGTGAGGAGCTTGCTTAAGATCATAGAGAGCCTTTTACAATTGGTATACTTTGTGAGAATGTTTGGGATCAACAAATCCCTTTGGTTGTTCAACATATACTTCCTCATCAAGAATACCGTTCAAGAAGGCACTCTTTACATCCATTTGAAATAATTTGAATTTTAAAGCACATGCAACAGTCATAAGAATTCGAATAGACTCGAGTCTAGCTAAGGGAGAAAATGTTTCGTCAAAATCAATTCCTTCAATCTAGGAATATCCCTGTGCAACTAGCCAAGCCTTATTTCGAACAATATTTTCTGATCCATCAGATTTGTTTTTAAAGATCCATTTGGTTCCAACAACAGTCTTTCTCTCGGGCCTATCAACTAGATACCATACCTCATTTCTGGTGCATTGTTGAAGCTCTTCTTAGATTGCAAGTATCCAAAATTCAATCGGTTAGAGCCTCATCAATATTCTTTGATTTGATTTTAGATGTGAAACACAGGTGGCTGTTGATAACCTCCAACTGTCTCTTGGTTTTGACCCTAGTGTTAGGATCCCCAATGATTTGATTGAGGACGTGATCCTTAACAATATGAATATCATTAGGAGTAGAGGTGGCTCTTGGAGATAAGGGTTGTTCATCAGATTTGTCTATCTCACATATACCCTCATGTTCTTCTACATCACCTGGTGACATAGATTCATTTAAAGGTTGGTCATTGATGGTCACATTGATTGACTCTTGAACAGTTGAGATACAATTATTGTAAACTCTATATGCTCTGCTATTTAAAGAGTACCCTAAGAAGATACCCTCATCAGTCATAGAGTCGAATTTACCCAGATTTTCACTATCTCGTAAGATATGACATGGGTTACCAAAGACCTTAAAATATTTTACATTTGGTGTCTTTCCACATCATAGTTCATACTCAGTTTTGTCTAAACTCTCTTAAGTAAACTCAGTTTATGATATAGCAGGCAGTGTTAACTGCTTCAGCCCAGAAATATTTGAAAGTTTTTTACTATTAACCATGATTGTGGCCATTTTCAACAACACCCTGTTTTTCCTTTCAGCAACCCCATTTTATTAAGTTGTTTTGGGTGCTGAAAACTCATGGCAGATTCCTAGCTCATCACATATTTCATTAAAATAATGATCTTCAAACTCACTGCCGTGATCACTCCGGATTCTAGTAACCATGTAACCCTTCTCATTATGAAGTCGCTTTATCAACCTTTTGAATTCTTCAAATGTGTCAGATTTTTTCTGTAGGAAGCCGACCCAGATGAATCTAAAGTAATCATCGACGACAACAAAGAAGTATTGTTTCTCGCCTCGACTTAAAACCCTGGTAGGACCAACCAGGTCCATATGTAATAGTTCAAAGGGTTTAGATGTGGCTAGATTCAAGGTCTTTTTATGTGCAACCTTAATTTGTTTACCTTTCTGGCACTCGTTGCACACAGCCTCTGGTCTTTTGCCAATCTTGAAAAATCATTTCATCAGGTTTTTTCGACTCAACTTAGATAGATTTCTATAGTATACATGATCAAGTTGTTGGTGCCAAAGTTCAGTTTCATTATCGATGGCCATGTGACAAATGGTTGGGGAGCTTTCGTTATTATGGCTTTCAATTACATAACAGTTGTCTCCTATGCGTAGACCTTTAATGATCAGTTTTCCCGTGGAGACCATGATCTCGCACATCTCTTTGGAGAACCTCACTGAGTGCTCTTTGTCACATATTTGTGAGATACTCAGCAAATTGTGTTTAAGACCATCAACACAAAGCACATTTTCAATTTTGAGCAATCCTGGCCTAATGATGATTCCTCTACCAATAATTTTAGCCATGCTCCCATCACCAAATGTGACAGACCCACCATCGAAGTCATTATATGCACAAAATTGAGATCTATCACCAATCATATGTCTAGAGCAACCACTATCTAGATATAATCTAGTGTTATTCCTAGCTTTTAGGGCAGTATGGATGACCAAACATTTGTTCTTAACTACCCATTTAGTTGGCATCCTTTTCGGAGTGATATTTTTATAAGATGGCTCTGTATCTTTCTCAAGGTATGATGATTTTTTCTATTCTTGTAAAAGTATAGTTGTTTTCATATTCAGCACTTTCACTTATTGTATTAAGTCTTCCATTCTCTTATCCTTCCTTGGGGGAGTAGGGTAGTTTCTTTTCACATTCCCCCCTTTTGGTGGAGTTTACATGGGAGGATTCCAACTAAATTGCACATTTTTCCTGATCGGTATAAATTTTCCTTTCAAGTTCCTGACCGGATTCTTAAGTGTTAAGCACTCAAACTTCATGTGCCCAATATCCCCACATGAATGACAAATGGGTGAGCTTTTCTTCTTGCTCCCTGATGCTGCTTTTTCCTTACTTATGTCTAGATAATCTGGATTTTGGACTTGAGAATGACTATCATATCCTAATCCTCTCATATTCCTAGATGACCTACTCGAATTCAATAAGTTTTCTAATTTCTCAGAGCCTTGAGCAAATCTCTCTTTGAGAAGGGATTCCTGATTAATTTTGAGGTTTAGACCATGATTGATTGATTTTGGCTTTTTGAGTTCCTCTTCTAGCTCTTTGATTTTTCGTTGAGCTGTAGCATGCTTTCTTTCCCATTCAAGTCTTTTTGGGTGTAGTGCTCATTTTCACCTTTTAACACTTTTACTTGGTCTGCCAAGCCATTCTTTTCTTTCGTTATTTCATTCAATTTCTTGGTAAGAAGAATGCTTTAGCAGAACAAGAGATTGTAGGTTTCTTATAAGCCTTCCTTTTCATTTTCCTCATCTTTCATATCATCCTCTTCATAATTAGAGGATACATAATCAGTGTTAGAGGATTCATGATCATCCTCGTCTCCGGTATTTTTCTCAAAGGGCACAATTTCAGTGATGGAGGCCATTAAAATTTTGATTGAGCCTTGTTCATCATCACTTTGGGATGAGTCTGATTTTGAATAAGATTCTTCAGTATCATCCCATGTAGCAGCCATTGCCTTTTTCTTAGCATTTTTGTCGGTACATTCGGAGGGGATGTGACCATATCTTTTACACTTGAAAAAAAATCTGTCAAGAACAGAATATTGAAAAGGGCTACTTATCACCATCCAAGGGAGGGCCTATACCCAAGCTGGTAATGAGAAGTAGTGTGAAAGCCATCGATAAGAACGATAAGGTAAATAACATCATAGGCTTGTTGTTGATCTATACACTTTTTAAATCTATAGTCTAGTCGATCGATAAAAAGAAGGGTAATCCTGAAAATTGATGAGTTAAACATTCACTGAGCATACTAAACCACACTTGTTTGGATCATTTTACTTGTCAATAATTAGTGGAGAACTATTGGGAGCACTCACTATGTTTTATAATGATTAAGGTTTTGAAATTGACTACTACTTATTTCTGAATTTTACTTTCACATATCTTAGATTTTACAGAAGATAGTTTTTGAAAGAGGTTTGAGTTGGGGAACTGAATTTGTTTCACGCATGTCTTGCTCGGGACTAGCAAAATGCTGGTTGGTGGGGTGTGTTGAGCTCTAAATTGTGCATATTCTAACCCCAATTCACCACACATTATATATAGTTTTGAGTATTAAAAGACCCATTTTATATGTGTATTTGTGATTACAGGAAAATAAGAGAGATCTCATGAATTCTATTGTAAAAGACTCATTTTATATGTGTATTTGTGATTGTAGGAAGATAAGAGAGATCCCAATTCATCACACATTATATATAGTTTTGAGTGTTAAAGACGTATTTTATATGTGTATTTATGATTGTAGGAAAATAAGAGAGATCTCGTGAATTCTATGATAAAAGGCCCACTTTAAACACATTAAAGATCAAAGGAGAAAGAGTCAAGAGGTGAAGGAAAGAATCATGAAAGAAAGAGGAGAAAAAGAAGAAAATACAAAAAGACAGTCTTAAAGGTCGGTCCTCGACCGATCTTTAGGAGTTCAGAAATCATAAATCTGAGCTGAACTTGCTGGATTGTTTTTTAGCGTTTGAGACCGGTCGTCCGACCGATTGTTGAAGCCTAAGACCGGTCGTTCGACCGGTCCTCAATGCTCCAGAAACTCCAAAATTCTGTTTTGTTCGTTGTTGTGCAAGTAAAGATCGGTCATCTGATCGGTCGGCCACCGACTTTCAAGTGTGGATTCTCGAAGTTTACAAATCGATGTGGGATGTCTTCTATAAAAGGCCACCTCTACTCTCTTCTCAAGGTATCATAGGACGTGGGGAGCAAAGAGATCAAGTCCTAGGAGGCTTCCTAGCCTTCTACAACTAGTTTTTCTTTCTTTATAATTCTAGTTCATAGGTTTTCTTATGTTTTCTTCTAGTTAACTCTCAGCTAGAGTTGAGAGGTGAAACTTTGTAATTATTAATCATGTTTTAATTCTTTAATTTTAAGTTTTGATTTAATTGTTGAACAATTCATTATTTGGTTTGAATAAAGTTGATAGTTTTAGATAATTTAGGGATCTTGTGTACCATGTACATGAGTTCTTGTTGGATTTATGAGATTTTGATTTGTAGAAGCCTTTGATTCATTGGATACGGTGAATGCTTTGAGTTCTCTATGGATCAAAACAGTGAGATTTCTATTAGAACTAATTGATAAAGAGTTAATGCATCTTTTGTATAAATATGAGATAGTTGTTTTTGCTTGTTGATATTGGTTTAATTGGAGTTCAATCATATGTTCTAGTCAAGTCTAGTGACAGAATTTGATGAAGGCTATGGTTCTGATCTCAACTAGATTGGATAAAGGATTGACCTATATGATTGAGTGTGTCCAATGCTTGATCTTTATTGAGGAAACCAAATCAATGAACATTATATGCTTTAACTGTTTTATCTTCCGGTTGGATAGAGATAGGAATTCTATTCTAGTTGTGCATTGAATCAAATCATTGAATTAAGTATGGTTAATAACTAGAAGTGGATCCTTAATGCTCCAGTGTTTGCTTTAGATTATTTTTCTCTTAACTCGGAATTATTTTCCTTTAAAACCAATTTCAGATTAGTCTAGCTCTAAAATCTAGGTAACCTTAGAGTGTTTGGATATAGTTTTCCATATTCCTTCCCCGTGGATCAACCTCGGTCTCACTGAGTTATTACTACATCGCGGCCTTATACTTGGGGTTGGCGAACAGATTGAAGATGATATGATGGAAGAAGTAAAGAAGAGATGGGTATTCGATATTTAAAGCCTTGGTGGAGATTGTTGGAAGAGCCTTCAAACTATGCTGAAAAAAGGTCTTAAGACTGGTCGGCTAGCCTGGGCCAACCGGTCGAATTTTGGCCAGACAGGCAGTTTGAATGCTGAACAGTTTTTGGGCATCCAGACCGGTCGGCCAACCGGTCTGCAGGAGGTCCCGATCGGTCGTATATTGAGGTTGGACAGGACATATTTAAATCAGATCTCTCTGGCTTGTTTTTGTTATACCCGACTAGTCGGCCAATGGGGTCCGACCGGTCGACTGTATAAGCGAAGTTATGCAGGGTTACAACGTTTTGCGTAACAAGTTTCTAATTTTAATTAAGAGTCTATAAAAACTCTTTCTAATCATACTTAGAGGTATCCTAGTTACTACCAAGGTGTCCTAATTCGATATTAGAGTTTAGGAAGAGGATTGTGAGGTTTGAGAAAGCTTTTGTTCAGTTTTTGGGCTTTGTTTGTGGGTAGATTATCTCTGTAATCTTCTGATTCATAGTGTTACTGTCGCTTTGTGTCATGGTTTTTTCCTGCAAAGGTTTTCCACGTAAAATTGGATTGTCTCTGCTCGGGTTTTGCCGAGTGCTTGCTAGATCCACACGTTCGTCTACACCAAGTGCCATTGTTAATGTCAAATTTTGTAACAGGATCCTCCGGATGTTCACCTTCCCTCCAACAGGGATTTTCTCCGCCAAACCTGAAAGAAGACAGACAAGCAGCTAAGGGTGGCTGGGGTCCAGCCGTTAGCCCTCCGATGCTTAAGTTAGGCCAAAGCAAGAAGAAGAGTAGCCAGGCAAAATGGGACAGAGATTGAATATTGTGTGTACCTTTCCCATAATGGAGTCGTCCCTTTATATAGATCTGAAGCGGTTCAATTTGTTACGCAAGATATCGAGATCCCGCTGATCTCGTGTACGATACTGAGATCTTGCTGATTTCGTGGATAAGATCCTATCTTTAGAGACGAGGTCCAACCCAATGACTTATTTCAGCAATCACGTTCCTTGATGGCAATCCCTTGAGATCCGGAACCACCAGAGAAGATAAGCCCAAAAACCGACCTATACAGGCTGCCAGTAGGCGTAGTAATAGCGCTGATTGCTCATGTTGAGCTGGAAGCCGTAGTTGGAGTCATAGCTGCCGAAAAGGAAGGAGACACCGAAAGGACGGAGGCCACCGCGCTGAATGTAACTCTGCTTGGAGCCGTCGAGGGATTAGGAGAAGCTGCTCGACGGGAATCGGGGGCTAGGACTACGAAGATCGTCCAAACCAAAAACAAAGACTCATGATTGCTCTGATTCGGGAGCTACACGAGCCGAGCTGCTCGCATCCGGGAGATGCGACCCCTTCTGGCGAGCACGAGCCGATCTGCTCACATCCGGTAGATGCGACCCCTTCTGACGAGCACGAGCCGATCTGCTCACATCCGGGAGATGCGACCCCTTATGACGAGCACGAGCCAATCTGCTCGTATCCGGGAGATGCGACCCCTTCTGACGAGCACGAGCCAATCTGCTCGTATCCGGGAGATGCGACCCCTTCTGACGAGCACGAGCCAATCTGCTCGCATCCGGGAGATGCGATCCCTTCTGACGAGCACGAGCCGATCTGCTCACATCTGGGAGATGCGCGACCCCTTACCGCGAGCACGACCTGGACTCCTCGCATTCATATTGCCGCGATCCTTCACTTCTCTCCAGACTATATTTGCCTACAACAGATGCCCCCCAAACCCTTGGTATTGAGGAACTATGCCAAGGGTTTGCTATTGCTGACAGCTGGGTGTGGGGAGACAATCGCGCATGATTCACTTAACGTGCTTCCGCATTTATGATGGCCAGCTTTCGCGCAGCTTTTTCTGCCGCCAGAAATGAGGCGTCGGGTGCCACGTGCCTCCGTAATTAATGCTAGCGTCCGTTCGTCTGGTGTGCCGGATGAGAAACTGCCGCGTGTCCAGCAAATCAGACGAGATGATTGCGTATAAATACCGGACTTAGAAAAAAATTCCTTCATTTTCGAATTTTCTGCTGCGGGCTATCTGCTTTCTTCTTCTTCCTTTGCTCCTGGTGTGAAAAACCTCTTCACAGAGGTAGTCTTTCTCCAACTTTCTCCCTTCATCTTTGCTCCCTTCATCTTTCTTTCTTGCTTTTCTACTTGTGATGGCGGGATCCTCCGATGAAGAGATTGTTCCCTTGGGAGATCATACCCCTGATTCTTCCGAATCCAACAATGCCAGAGTGCCGGCTGGGAGATATTCTGCCTCCAGCTATTCTTCCATCTTGATAGAGGAGAGGCTCTCTAACCTTAGAGAAGCATAGAGAGTCCCAGACTCTGTTTTATTTAGATTACCTGGGAGAGGGGAGACAGCCGATGCCCCACCACCAGGGTGTGTGGCTTTTTATGAATATTTTTTCAAAGTAGGCGTTCGTCTTCCCCTTCACCCTTTTATACGGAACTTCCTCCGTCTCTACAAGATTGCCCTGGGCCAATTAATAGTAAATGGCTGGCGGGTACTCCTGAGTGCTTTCGTCCTCTGGAAGCAAGCGGGTAACGAGGAGTTAACCGCTGAGGAATTTTTAAGGTTATTCCAGCTGAAGAAGGCGCCAGCTAGCGAGGGTTGGTACTACCTATGCTTTTGGCACCGGAATAACTTTATTTTGGGGAACCCTTCTTCCAACTGCCCAGGATGGAGAAAGAAGTGGTTCTATGTCTCCGGTAACTGGGAGTCTGAAATGGGCTCCGACCCCAAAGGTCATAACGTTAATCGCCATTTTGGCGAAGGTGGGTCAAGTGCTTGTTTATTTGTCCGACAGAAACAATGGCTTTGCTACATCGACGATTTAATGAACCTTCTTTTTTGCTCGTAGGAATCCCAATTGGTGCGAAACCGAACCTGCGAGGAGGACTCAACGAGAAATTGGTTAGAGTCTATAAACTCGCTGCGACCGCACGTCACGTCAACGTCGCATTAGAGCCTCGTCATCTCTGTGCAGCGGGTCTCATCTTCCGAGAAGAGATGACGAATGTCGGAGACAAGAGAGGCGCACTGGGGGTACTTCCCCGTCTGAAGGGCACAGCCTCGAAGAGGCAAAAGAAGACTGCCGGGGGTCCTTCTAATGCGCCTGCTCCCGCAGAGGGGTCTGCTCGCGGTCCTCAAGCCGCCTCGGGGGGGTCGCTTCCACTTCTCGTACGACCGCGACCCCTCCGGTCAACGCGACCCCTCTCTCCACCGTGCCCCCTCTAGCTGACCTACCTCGCCCGCCAATTATCGAGGTAGCCGACAACTCACCGAAAGGTGATCGGAGAGGGGGAGGCCTCCTTCAAAAGGGGGCTCCAAGCGAGCCTGCTGCTCGCGAATCGCTGATGCCCGCCCCTGGTGCCGCGAGTGCTCGCGAGTCGGGTCCCAAGGAGATGGTCGTAGCCCAGGCTTCGGGCTCGGGAACTTTTGTCATTCCTCCACATTTGCATCCAATATGCGAATTTATGTTTGACAAAATTTCCCCCAACTCCTTCGGAAGCCTCCCCGAACCAAGCCCCGAAGCCCTCTCCACCGACATCAGGGTGAGATTGCTGCAGGTAACTAACGCTGCACTATTTATATTTTTCGTCATTGATATGGTGGGTTACTTTAGTTTACCTCCTCTCTCACACGCATTTCTTTTTATAGAGCTTGGATCTCACGCTTCGAGTTAGGCGTGACATCGAAGCAGCCCGCCGCAGCGTGGAGGATGCGGAGAAGAAGAAGAAGACAATGAAAGCTGAGGTCCAAGGGATGGACCGTTTGGTGAAGGCCTTGGAGGTTCAAATTACCAAGCTGGACGAAGAGAAGAAGATTCTCCTTGTCAAGATCCAATCCCTGACTGAGCGCTTTCAGTCGGTGGACCTCCAACTCGTAAAGCTTCAAGAAATCCATACCAAGAGCGAGAAGGAGAAAGAAATTTTTCGCAAGGATAAGGTCCAGCTTGAAGAATGGCTCAAATGCGCTCGGACCAAGCTCGAGGAGACCCAAAAGAAGCTCGAGGAGGCCCAGCAGCAGCTTCACCAGTTGAAGGATGACTCCATCCACTGGGAAGAAGAGCGAGTGGCCCTCGTTCAAATGGTATCTGATGAGGGTCCTCGCGCAGTTCAGGAGTTCCGGACTTCTCAACTTTACGATGAGGAGTGATATGAAGCATATATCGCTGGTCGCGATTTCGCGGTCAGAGTCATGCAGCTGATCGCTCCAACTTTTAACGTTGAGGAGTTCGACAGAGTGGCATTCGAGGTTGCAGCTAAAGAACGGGCTGCCGCTGAGAACGAAGTCACCGGGGCAACAGATGCCGCTCCTGCTCCTGAGGCAGGTCCTGAAGCTGAAAGCCGCGAGCCTGCGCAAGATGAGGATGACCGACCTTGACCTTGGCAGCTTCCTATGTCATGTATTTTTTTTTTTTTTTTTTTGTGAGAAGAAATCTGTAATGGTCTTGACCTTTTGGTCATTGTTCTAATAAACGTTTATTCCTTCAATGTTGTGTACTCTCATCTTCCATTTTTGCTTTTTTGCTTTGTGTTGACCCCATTCGACTCATCCGAGGATGCTATCCTTTATCCGAGTAGGAGCTGAGCTGCTCGCATTAGGAGTATGACCCCTTAATTCGAGCACGAGCTGCGCTGCTCGCAGTAAGGGTACGGGCTAGCGACCCCTGAATTCGTGCACGAGTTACTCTGCTCGCATTCTGGAAGTGCGATCTCTTTTACCAGTGCGAGCATCTAATTCATGAAAAGATGAATTAGACTCAATCCGGGGGTCGTGTGACCGTGTCCACGTTGAGATAGACTGATCTATCGATTGAGACTTTGATTCTACCAAGGGTAGAAGATTGGTTAAGAAAGCACGTATGCTCTCTTCGGGGCTATTTTTAATCCATAAATGGAGAAGCAACCAATTAATAACAACTTCAATCCTACCAAGGGTAGGCAATTGGCCAAGAGAATGTGTATATTCTCTTTGGAGCTATTCGAGTCCAAATAAATGGAATAGCGACCAAAAGATATCTTCAACTTTATTCATAAAATGTTGTTATGAACTATATCAAATCTAGGGGAAGTATTGTAGCAAATGCTCCACGTGCTAAGGGCGACGCACGGGTCTACCCTGCATGTCTTCAAGATAATAGGTACCGGGTCGCACAATCCTAATAACCCGATAAGGGTCTTCCCAATTTGGATCCAGCGAACGAGAAGGGACTCCGAGCTTTTGTCTTATGACCAAATCTCCAAGCTGGAAGGATCTAGGCCGCACCTTCACATTTCGATAACGAGCAATACGTTGTTGATATGCTGCCGCTCGTACTTGGGAGGCGTTTCTACGTTCTTCCAAGAGATCGAGATGAAGGCGAAGGTCTTCCTGATTGCTCGCGGGGTCATATTGCTCGATCCGATACGAGGGCACTTGAATTTCCACTGGTACTACTTGCGTCGACACCAAATGCTAAGGAAAAAGGAGTCTCACCCGTTGACGTACGAGTGGTAGTCCTATACGCCCATAATACTTCTAGTAGAAGTTCTGGCCATTCACCTTTGCATTCACCAAGCTTGGTTTTTAAATGGTGCTTAATGATTTTGTTTACTGCCTCGACCTGCCCATTCGCCTGAGGATGATATGGAGAAGTGCGGAGATTATGTATCTTCCATTTTTCACAGAATTCATCAAAGGCTGCGTTGTCGAACTGCGTTCCGTTGTCGGTAATTATAGTGTGAGGAAGTCCGAAACGGTATATGATATTTCTCCATATGAACTTAGTGGTTTGTTTCTCAGTAATCTTGGCTAATGGTTCTGCCTCGGCCCATTTAGTGAAGTAATCAACCGCTACAATCGCGAACTTATTTTGTCCCTTCCCCATGGGTAAAGGCCCGATGATATCGACCCCCCACTGAGCGAAAGGCCAAGGGCTGTCAACTGGAGTCATCCGTTCGGAAGGTACATGGGGTATAGGTGAGTATCGCTGGCACTTGTCACATTTTTTAGAAAATTCAATTGCATCTGCTTTCATAGTAGGCCAATAATATCCTTGCCGCATCGCCTTATATGCTAGGGATCACCCCCTAGGGTGATTACCACAAGCCCCCTGGTGTACTTCGTCTAGAACATGAAGTGCTTCTTCTGGATGAAGACACCTTAAATAAGGCAAGGAGAAACTTTTTCGCAACAATATTCCGTCTTACAAGGTGTACCTGGAAGCTCGAAGCCGAATTTGTCTTGCAGCTTTCTTGTCGTCTGGTAGATATCCATCTCTGAGATAAAGGATGATGGGATCCATCCAGCACGGAGACGATTGTACCGATATTACTTGCTCAAGAGCCGATTGGTCGATACTTAGGTTCTGACGATGCTCGATGGGGATCGAGTGTGCTATCTCAGATTCTGGTGCAAAAGCGAGCTTAGCCAGTGAGTCGGCAAGTTGGTTCTGCTCGCGAGGAATATGAATTATTTCATAGGTCTTCAGTTTTGCGAGCAGGATGAGTACACGAGACTTGTATAAGGCCATCCTTTCTTCTTTGGCTTCAAATTCACCAAGAACTTAGTTGACAATGAGCTGGGAGTCGCTATGAATCAACAGATTTTGAATTGCAAGGATAATGGCTAGTTCGAGGCCGACGATCAGGGCCTCATATTCTGCTTCATTATTTGAGATGTGAGAATCGAAACGTAGAGCATATTGGAAATGCGACCCGTCAGGATCCACTAAAATCAGGCCTGCTCCGCTACCAGTGGCCCGCGACGACCCGTCCACGAAGAGTGACCAAGGAGGCTGGTCGCTGGTCATGGTATTATCATCAGGAGAGTATGTGAATTCGGCGATGAAGTCAGCCACGGCCTGGCCCTTAACTGCGGTTCTAGGACAGAAGGAGATATCGTGCTCGCTGATCTCGACTGCCCATTTAGTTAACCGTCCGGAAGCCTCAGGTTTTTGAAGGACTTGTCGTAGCGGATGATTTGTCGGTACTAAAATAGCGTGGGCTTGAAAGTATGGTCGCAGTTTTCGAGCTGCCGTGACTAAGGCTAGTGCCAGTTTCTCCATATCAGAATACCTAGTTTCTGCATCAACCATTGCTCGACTGATATAATAAATGGGCCTCTGCACCCCGGAATCTTCTCTTATTAAAGCGGCACTAACGGCCGTAGTGGACACAGTGAGATAAAGAATGAGTTGCTCATGTGCTACAGGTTTAGATAAAATGGGGGGTGTGCTCATGTATAGCTTCAATTGTTGAAAGGCTTCCTCACATTGTGGCGTCCATTTCCAATCAGACTTGGCCGTTGCACGAAGGAGTTTGAAGAATGGTAAACATTTGTCTGATGCTCGCGAGATGAACCTGTTTAACGATGCGATGCGACCAGCCAGACGCTGGACGTCCTTCAGAGTGGTGGGGGATTTCATCTCTATCAATGCTTTTATTTTCTCAGGATTAGCCTCAATTCTGCGTTGGCCAACCATGAACCCGAGAAATTTCCCTGCAGACACACCGAACGCACATTTTTCTGGGTTCAATTTCATTTGATACCTCCTCATTAGGTCGAAGGCTTCTCGAAGATCAGAAATGTGGTCATCTTCTACGATGCTTTTCACGAGCATGTCGTCAACATAAACTTCCATATTCCTACCGATTTGAGTAGTGAACATTTTGTTTACAAGACGTTGATAAGTGGCCCTTGCATTTTTAAGACCGAACGGCATTACCTGGTAGCAATATAATCCTCGGTCTGTGATGAAGGCGGTATGCTGGCTATCAGGTGGGTGCATCGTGATCTGGTTGTAACCAGAATAAGCATCCATAAAGCTAAGCAGAGCATGTCCAACTGTTGAATCGACTAACTGGTCGATCCGCGGCGTCGGGAAGCTATCTTTGGGACATGCTTTATTCAAGTCTGAATAGTCGACGCACATTCTCCATTTGCCATTAGCTTTTCGGACGAGAACCACATTCGCGACCCACTCTGGGTAGTCAACTTCTTTTATGAAATTGACCGTGAGTAGCTTTTCAACTTCAACTTTGATCGCCATTTGCCTCTCTGCAGTGAAGGCTCGTCGACGCTGGTGTACGGGTTTATGCTTTGGATCGATATTGAGACGATGCACGATGACGTTGGGGTCGATGCCTGGCATATCTTTATGAGACCAAGCAAACACGTCCTGGTATTCAGTGAGGAAACGGATCAAATCTTCGCGGTGGACACTGGATAAAGAGGATCCATTGTACACGATCTTAGACGGGTCATCTTCGGTCAGATGAATCGCCACTGTTTCCTACCCAGGAGTTCCTGACTTAAGAGCGTTTGCTCTCGGATCCAACGAGGTGTTGGAGGGAAAGTTAGGTGAACCTTGTGCTATCTCCATAACGGGTGTCGCTTGAGCCTTCTTTCGATCTTGGAGGGCTATCTGGTAACAAGATCGTGCCTCCTGCTGACTTCCTCGCACGACTCCGATACCATTTGGGGTAGGAAATTTAACACACAAATATGAAGGATGCAAGGCCGCTCCAACCTTAGTAAGAGATGGCCGCCCCAAAATGGCGTTATACGCTGATTTTTGATCCACGACAAGGAAGTTTATGAAGACGGTGGTCTTCGCTGGACTCTCTCCAAAAGTTACTGGGAGATCGATACTTCCTTCAGGTGTTACTACCTCACCTCCGAAGCCGACTAGGGGGGTCGAAACTGGCTTGAGTAGGCTTCTGGCCAGTGCCATTTTGTTGAAAGCCTCCAAGTATAGAATATCGGCTGAGCTACCTGTATCCACCATAATTCGATGAGTTAAATAATTTGATACCTTCAATGTGACTACAATGGAGTCTTCGTGAGGGAAGTGAATTCCCTTTGCATCTTCGAGAGTGAAGGAAATTGGAGGATGGCTGGTTTTTGACGAGCTAGACGTCTGTTCCAACCAGTAGATTTGCAGGGGTTCTCTGGATGCCTTTCGAGAGTATGCTTTTCTTGAAGCTTGAGAGTCACCCCCGCAAGCTGGTCCCCCGACGATAGTGCGAATTTCTCCCGTGGGCTCAGCGTCCTCTTGGTCAGTTTGATGATGAGGCGGTTCCTTTTGGCGAGATGAGGTCTTCGCCCTTTCTGGTGATCGATTTTTACAAGCAACATAATCCTGGAGATGGCCTTTTCGAATAAGGGCTTCGATATGGTCTCGTAGAGAGATGCAGTCCTGGGTCCTATGCCCGTGATCTTTGTGGAAGTAACAGAACTTGCTCTTGTCTCTCTTCTCGGGATCGGATTTGATCTTTGCAGGCCACTTTACATATGGCTTGTGTTTAATCTCCATTAGAACCTTTTCATGAGACCGATTAAGAGGAGTGTAGTTATGATATTTACCGGAGTAAGGCTTCTTGGGAGAACGATCGCGTTGATCACGACGATATTTTTTATCTACAGAAGAGCTTCCCTCTGGCTTGCGTTTCTTACCCTGTGCCCCATGGCATGTCAATGCGACTTCTTCTGCATTGATGTACTTCTGAGCTTTGGCTTGGAATTCTGCCATAGCTTTCGGTGGGCTTTTATCCAAGGCAAACCTGAATTTCTCGCTCGTTATCCCTGCTATGAGGGATGCGAGCCCTTTTTCCTCGGTATAACCTTCAGTTTGAACGGCTTCAGCGGTGAATCGTATTGTGAACTCTTTTATCGTTTCCCCATGCTGCTGTTTTAGATTCATTAGATGGGAAGCTGGCTTCTTGACGCGGATGCTTCCCATGAATTGAGAAAGGAATATCTCCGATAACTGAGAAAAGGAGCTGATGGAACGAGGCTTTAATCCTCGGAACCACGTACGAGCTGCCTCCTTCAATGTTAGGGAAAAAGCCCTACACATGATTTCTGAACCATGTCCCTCCAACTCCATGAGGGACCTGTATGTTTCCAGGTGTTCAAGAGGGTCGCCAATACCTGTGTACGTGGTGATAACAGGCGTTCGATACTTTCTGGGTAACGGGGCTTCCATAACCTCGTTGGTGAAGGGGGATTCGGATTGATGAATCGCTGCCATGACTGCAGATGGTCGATTTGCCTGGTATCGCTGTTCCATGACGTCAAAATGATCATGGATTCTTTTGAGATCTCCTTCCCATGGTAGGGTATAGCTTGATGTTTCGGCGGTGGAGCCCTGCGGTTGAGGTTGTCGAGATGAGCTAGAATGTATAGAATGTGGAGACGGCACAGGGGGATGGCTGCCAAGTGGTGGGACCTGTGGTTCATCCATAGAATGTCTGGAAGCCACCGGTATGGGATGTGGTGGTAAACCTTCGGAGGGTTGTCTTTGTGGTTCGGGAAAATGCTGATCAAGCCGATTCGACAGGGCTTAAACTCCGGCATTTAGTGTCAGAAGAGTGTTTCCGAGGAAACGCAAGACATCGTCTTGATTTCCAGAGGCCTCCAATAATGGATTTGTTGATGGCATATTCGGGGCTCCTTGAGGGATATTCGTCGATGTGGGTGGAAGAGCAGGTATGGATTCCGTCTCATCGGGCGGAGGTGGTGCCTGCCTTGAAGTCGAAGGATGAACAGCCTTTTTAGGAGGCATCGCGGAAGGATTTTGGTCGGTAGATCGATTGATTTTGATGATCAAGTCGTTCCCACAGACGGCGCCAAACTGTTAATGTCAAATTTTGTAACAGGATCCTCCGGACGTTCACCTTCCCTCTAACAGGGATTTTCTCTGCCAAACCTGAAAGAAGACAGACAGCAGCTAAGGGTGGCTGGGGTCCAGCCGTTAGCCCTCCGATGCTTAAGTTAGGCCAAAGCAAGAAGAAGAGTAGCCAGGCAAAACGGGATAGAGATTGAATATTGTGTGTACCTTTCCCATAATGGAGTCGTCCCTTTATATAGATCTGAAGCGGTTCAATCTGTTACGCAAGATATCGAGATCCCGCTGATCTCGTGTATGATACTGAGATCTTGCTGATTTCGTGGGATAAGATCCTATCTTTAGAGACGAGGTCCAACCCAATGACTTATTTCAGCAATCACGTTCCTTGATGGCAATCCCTTGAGATCCGGAACCACCAGAGAAGATAAGCCCAAAAACCGACCTATACGGGCTGCCAGTAGGCATAGTAATAGCGCTGATTGCTCATGTTGAGCTGGAAGCCGTAGTTGGAGTCATAGCTGCCGAAAAGGAAGGAGACGCCGAAAGGATGGAGGCCACCGCGCTGGATGTAACTCTGCTTGGAGCCATCGAGGGATTAGGAGAAGCTGCTCGACGGAAATCGGGTGCTGGGACTACGAAGATCGTCCAAACCAAAAACAAAGACTCATGATTGCTCTGATTCGGGAGCTACACGAGCCGAGCTGCTCGCATCCGGGAGATGCGACCCCTTCTGGCGAGCACGAGCCGATCTGCTCGTATCCGGGAGATGCGACCCCTTCTGACGAGCACGAGCCAATCTGCTCGCATCCGGGAGATGCGACCCCTTCTGACGAGCACGAGCTGATCTGCTCGCATCTGGGAGATGCGCGACCCTTTACCGCGAGCACGACCTGGACTCCTCGCATTCATATTGCCGCGATCCTTCACTTCTCGCCAGACTATATTTGCCTACAACAGCCATATCTCGAATGTTCAGGATTCAGGTGACATCTTTCTTAAGTTGCAGGATTTAATTTCTAGAAGCTATCAAACGAGATATCCGTCGTGCGCTGAGAATATCGCAAACTGCCTTGAAGGCAATCAAAGTATCTTGCTATGATTGCACTTTCGTAGGAGATTGTATCTTTGTACAATTAAAATCTTAGCCCAATACGGTAAGGATAAAAACTATAAGAAGCCCTCCATGCTATGAACTAAGGTACACAACGTATTCCTGTACAAAGCTCCAGTAAACCTATATTCCCATCAATTATTGACTTAGGCATCGGAGGGCCATTAACCGGGACCCCCAGCGGCCGTCCTAACTCTGGTGGTGCTTGCAGGCTTGTCGATCCAACTCATTTTAAGATCAGACGGTGGAGATTCAAAGTTGATCCTTGATCAATATCTAGTGACGTTTGTTAAAACTAGAAAATGCGCAAGGTAGTTTTCTTGTGTTTCGTTGTTCTGGGGTTCTGAGTATCGGAAACATTTATGGGCAATCATAAACAATCACAAAGTACGCAAGAGGAGGTATCGTAAGATGAATTTTATTCCAGAGATTCTAAATTCTTGTACATTTCAGGCCGTGATATAACACAAGCCCTTAATTACATCAATGGATGATCACCCTTGATTAAAAGGCAAAAGTAAATGTATACAAGTATCATAGATAAATTAAATAAAGCAAATGAAGAAGTATCAATGTAAATCATGCACACTATGGAGAACACATAGATTTTTACGTGGAAACTCTTACGGGAGAAAACCACGGCACAAAGCGATAAAACTCCTCTACGAATAATGTTTGTATAATAAATGGAGTATTTAAGAAAATGCCCGGATAAATCGAGCAGGTGACTAAGTCATCGGGGACTATGTTCTTTGAATTTGCAGTCGTAGAGACTTGTGTAATTTTGTTATAGACTGAGCTATTGTTTAAACAAATCAGATATTTCTGTCCGATGTTCTTTCGGGTTGTTCGGGTTGAAAGACTACCAGGGGTTTTCTTATCGAGCTATGCATCGCTGGGCCGTCTTCCCATATTTTTATGACCGGTGACCACTGGAGTACATGAACTACGATTGTTGGATAGCACAACTCAGAGTCATCACTTATTTTATTTACACTGATGACCGTAGGAAGGCACATCGCAACTACCTGCCCAGTCCAACAAGCAGATCCCGTTTTGGATGAGTAGTACATCGACTAACTCCAGCGATAGTAGTTCATAACAAGTATCTTAAGGTAATCCGGAGCTCTTCATTTATGGTTTTGAATGGTAACCATTGTCCCTTTTGTTTAGTCATAAGCCTTAATTCGAGCTAAACTCTAGTTGTGCAATGAACATGATCGATACAAAGTTCTTGTAATTAGTTATCGAATCATTCTGCAGTCTGCTGACTTGTCTTTAGAAGCAATATCGATGCTGCACTTTTCTTGATAGCTAATTCGCAATGAGAGATAAGTAGAGAACCTGCTCACGTATGCATAAATGTATGGGACATTGTAACAAGGCAAAGGATCTTTGATGCACGATGAATGTAATATAATATATATTGTATGAGATTGATTGTATGTGATTGTTACAATAGAAGATATGTCATGTGAGAATGATGTATGTGAGAATACAATAGTATGTATACCATATGAGGTTGAATACATGTCGAGTTAAGTAAAGTAAATGTTAAGTTTAAGCAAGATGAATGCTGGATTAAGCAGAGATGAGTGCTGAATTAAGTATAAATGAATGTTAGATTAAGCATAGATGAATATTAGATTAAGCTAAGATGAATGCTATATTAAGCAAGATGAATGTTGATGCACGAAGCAAGCAATATCATCTAATCAAAGCTCAATTTCTGTACAAATTTGCACTACACGATATTTTGGTCATTTCGCTGCCTGAAAATTTTAAGTAAAAATCTGAATTTTTAATATATCTACAGATCGACTATAAAATATCATGAATATTTTACCGTTCTTTGGTGTTTTAGCATAATTAGGGTATTTCAGATTTTTTGGACGGTTTAGATTTGAAGAAAACCACTCCGTTCAAAAGATAAACTTTTGAGGAGTGCTAAAAAATCGCGATTTGTACTTCGGATGGAAAATCAAAATCTTTATTATTGAAAATTTATTTTTTAGTATCTTTTATTGAATCCAAATGGAAGGTATTTCCTTATTTACATAAATAACTTAATGTAAATGGAAACATAAATTAAAATATGAGTGGGCACATGTGGAGAGGGTGGGCACATGTGGAAGTGTGGGCGCATGTAGGAGTGTGGGCGCATGTAGGAGTGGGCACATGTATCCCTTGATGTGGGAGTGTGGGCGCATGTGTCTGTTAAACCTCCAATTTATACATTGCATTGCCCAGTACATCACATTATATTCAAGGTTTTCATGTTTAAAAGGCTTATCTAATGCATGTTTTGTGATTTCAGGAATGAGAGTGGAATTCACCAAATTGGAGACTAAAAAGAGCCATTTGAAGCCATTGGATGAAGAAGACAGAAGGGCCAAAGAAAGTAGAAAGAGAGGAGAAGAAAGGAAGAAAGAAGTAAAAGCAGAAAGCAGAAACAAAGGCCAAGACCGGTCGTGCGACCGGTCGTTCATCGCCAGGACCGGTCGTTTGATCGGTCCGATTATGCACAGAAGGAAAAATTTCAGGGAAGGTCACTGGACTATTCACGACCGGTCGCGCGACCGGTCGTCCGATGCCCAGACCGGTCGTGCGACCGGTCCTTGAATTAAAAATTTAATTCAGAACTGTGGCAAAACTCTCTGGACTAAAAAGGCACGTTTTGCGACCGGTCGTGCGACCGTTCGTCAGGGAGCTTAGACCGGTCGTGCGACTGGTCGTCTGCGTAATAAAGCTTCTCCGTGAAGCTCCAAAATTTTCTGCGCAGTGCGTAACCTTGCGCAATTTCTAGATGTTTCCGACACAAGGGGCTTCCTCACTATAAAAGGACACCTAGGGGCTCTTCCTAGGTCATGAGAGAAGCCAAGGAAGGTCGTGGGAGAGGACAGAAGTTGTCGTGGAGCGTCAGCAACCCTCAAATTTTTTGTTTTTCTAGTTTTTATGCTTTCTTATTTGAGTTCTAGTTGTAGTATGACAATGCTCGGCTAGAATCTCTCAGCTAAGGCTGAGAGGTGAAGCTTGTAGCTTATTTCATGTTTGATTCAGTTTAAATCAAGTAATTTCAATTCAAGTTTGGATTTTTATTTATTTTAGTCCCTTAAGTTGGTAGTTTGAGATGTTTTATGAGAGTTCATGTGCTCCGGACATGAATTCCTTGCAATTCTCTGAGATTATCATATGATGCTTGTTTAGATTCGAATTATAGTAATCCTTGAGCAGGCCATAGTCCATAGGCATGGCTGTTACTCCGAAGGCTATGATTTTGAATTCTACATTGATTGAATGGGACTAGAACTTGGAAGTTCAGCTTGAATGGAATTGAATGTGTTTGAATGCTTTATTTTCCAACTAGATGAGAGATAGGACTTCAAATCTAGTTGTGATCTATACTTAGATTGATTGAATTGACATGAGATTGCTGCAAGTGGATCCTTGAATGCCTTAGTGCTTTAAATTACTGATTTTCCATTAAGTTACTGTTTGAGTTTAATTACTCAATTGAATTCTATTTCTTGCAAAACTGAGTTGATGAAATAGTTTGAAAGTTGTTCTAATTCTCTATGGATCGACCTCGGTCTTACCGAGTTTTATTACTACATCGCAGCCTTGCACTTGAGGTGAGCGAACAGTGTCCCTTGGAGATGGGCGCATGTATCCCTTGGTGTGGGCGCATGTGTCCCTTGGATGCTCCCCCCCCTTCTCTCTCTCTCTCTCAGCTTTCTCCACTCCACATACTGAGGTTATCAGGGGTTAGGGTATTTATAGCCAAAGGTTGCATGTATGAAGCTAATCAAAATTGAGTAGAGGGAGTTTCAGGCGCATGTAGGACAGCCCCGGGCGCATGTCCCTCTTGGCAATTTCCAGACTTCGAATTTTTTTAGCATTTCAGGCCAAGCGCATGTTATTTTATATTTGCACGTCTCTACGAAAATGGCCATAACTGCTTTGTTATAGATCCGATTTAGATGCTCTTATATTCGTCGAAAAGCTATTTCGGTTATCTACACAACGAAACTATCATGATAACATTTAGAAGTCTCTTTTTCTTAAAAAGTGGGCCACAATTGATTAATGACATCCATAATGTACAGTCTTCGGTGAACAACTCATATCTTCTTCGTTACAACTCGGAATTAGATGATCTTGGACTTGTCAGAATTTTGACTTGGTAAGAATTCACATGGCGTATTATTTTCTTTGAACGTATATTACTTGCCCAATCATCCTCTGACTAAAAGTGATCTCTTCACTGATATCTATTCTCATACTTCGAAAAATTCAGGTTTCAGGCTTCGACTGCTCACTCCAATGGACATGTACCTTTTTGGGGATCAAAGTCACTGACGCTAAAACACTTTTAGCCTTTAATCATGTTGTTGAATGAACAGGTTAGTTGGTGAATGGTCAAATGCTGTTAATTTTGGTAGTTCCTTCCCAATTCGGATCCTTCAATCGGTTCTTAGCAGGGGAAAACGTACTTCGGGGTGCACATGTGGAAATATGCATCGCAAGACATCCAAATTTGGTGGTTAGGGTTTTTTGGACATTTTGAATCATTTGGCGGCAATATCATGTCTAGATCAGCTCTAGAATGACAAATTTCAGTTCTGGGTGTGATTACGCGAGTTGCTCGAGCCAGGACTGCACCGACGCTTTACTACTTTTCTGACTGTTTCTAGGCTTGTTGTTGACTTTGATTGATGTATTCGAGTTGTCAACTCTTCTTTTATCATTGGTGATATTTTGAGCCCCAACAACGTCTTTTAGCATTAACACCCTATTTTTCTAGCACCTAGAGGTGTGGGTCTTTGACAATTTGCGGTGTAGAAGATTTTACGCAAGGCACAGTGTATTACGTTGGTTTCCTGCTTCCTCTCGCGATGTGATGACATCATCGTTCAACTCAAAGTTGCTGGAGTTGAATTGATGTGGCACAAATATGCCATCGGATATGTCAAAGAGAGAGAGAGAGAGAGAGAGAGAGAGAGAGAGAGAGAGAGAGCAAGTAGGGAAACTCCTGTGCACTAAGAAATATTAGGGTGTGAGGATTTAAGAGCTTTAGGAACCGTCCTTATACAAGTATGCCTGGATTCATCCCATGGGGAATCTACTAGGCCACGTATGTGGGAACAATGTGAATTTCTTCCTCCCCCTCTCCAATCATTAAAACCAAGCCCCCTAAGATCACCGTCCATATCAAGGCTGAGTATTTTATATGCTGTTGCTATTTGCTACATCATTTCCTCTACCCCTGAACTTGATTAAATATTCATTTGCACATTTACTTGTTTGTGTATGCATTTGTTATTTTCTTTTGCGTTAAAGAGTTTTGCTTAAAAATGCTAACTCCAAGAGCTTGAATCTCGTAGAATTGAGACCAACACATTTGCAGAGGCTAAAAATAATACTTAACACTTTCCGTTTTCAATATCTGTGACCCTCATTGAATATTCGAAAGCCATACCTTACTAAGAGTAAAACCATTTCAAGTCAATTTGTCAAGCATCGACCCTTGCAGATTTGAGTTTGTAAGTGGCTATATGGCCTCTAACCCTTGTTCTATGGCCTCTAACCCTTGCAGATTTGAGTTTGTAAGTGCTGGTAAAAAAAAAGAAGATGTTATGTTTGTCTTAGAATCTCAAGAATAAGTACTTATAATGAAAAAAACATACAAGGTTAATAATGTGGAGTGCTAATGGTTATTGGTTGATCTTGGCGGGACCTACTTGTGGGTCATTTTGTTTAGGCTTTTGTTTAATGTTTTATTACTATTATTTTTTTTGCTTTGTTTTTTCTTAATCCCACGTGGAGTAGGAAGAAGAAAGAAGGTCGTAACTGGCTTGGCAATAAGCCAGGCCCAGGCCTGGATTTTTAACTGGTCAGGTTGCACCTTAGGGCCAATCCGATTTGAAATTTTAATTTTGATGGGTCCGCCCGAGCCCGCTACCAGCCTTAATTGTAACATGGGGCCTTTGTCATAAGTATCCTTTAATAAAGGGTTCAATTTTCTCTAATGTGGCATTTTCATCTGGTTCTTGAGAGGGCCTTTGATCATGATATTGTGAGGGCTTCTTGTTCACAAGGTGTGTGTGGTATCTCAGACAACATTGTGTGATTTCATGAGTCATGGGTGTAGGAATTCCAATGGAGTTAGCATAGAAGCCATCAAGTGTGATATTGCATGTGTAGGAAATATTCAGAGCGTGTTTAGGATAGGGCTCTCAATGGGTCGGATCTGGATTGAATCCAAGTCCATATATCTGTAGACGGGTTCGGATCGGATTCGGATCCAACTCATATAAAAAAGGTGATATCCATATCTGATCCATTTATAAATTGTTAGATCCATTTCCGATCTAAAATCCATATAATCGTCGGATTTTGGTCGGATCTAGGCCGAATCCACCCCCATTACAAATCTAAAAAAATATGTAATATAATATATTTAATTTAGTAAAAAAATGATGCAAATCCCACTATTTACTGTGATATGGTCGACCTAAGAGTGGCATGTCTCAATTTTGAGACATGGCCTAAAATAATCTGTAAAACGGATGGCCAAATATAACATATATAGTAAAGTGACAATGAGTTGGATCTTAATCGGATTTGGATCGAACTCAGATATGTTCCTGTGAATCCAAATCCGGTCCATTTAAGTAATCAGACCTATTTTAAGATCCAAATCTGGTCCATTTAACTAATCGGACCTATTTTAAGATCTAAGTCTGCATTATACAGATTCAGAGTGAATCGGATCTCGAATTTGACCCACTCCATTGAGAGCCCTAGTTCAGGATCTATCTACTGCTTTGGTGAGATCTATAAATTATAATAGCAGGTCACATGTTGTCTTAAAAAAAATGTAGTAGCAGTCACATGTCTAATCCGTCTGCTGCGTGAACCCTACCAAAAATAATTATATAGGCTTTGCTGTTGGTGAATGCATTAATCCATATAGTAGTACGAGGGGACTCCCATTGCGGAGTGTAGAACGGATGTGGTTTGGCTGGTGGAAGCGGATTGCATCCTACGCTCTGGGTTGATAATCCGTTGGACCCACCGTGATGTAACAGTTTTATCCACACTGTCCATCCCTTTTCTCAGATCATTTTAAGGCATGAGCCCAAAAATGAGGCAGGTCTAAAGCTCAAGTGGACCACACCAAAGGAAGCAGCGGTGATAAGGACACTTACCGTTGAAACCTTTCTAAGGGCAACCGTGATATTTTTTTTACCATCTAACCTATTCATAAGGTTCATAAGGTCAGTAGACCGGTATGAAGTGTTTGAAAACACAAATATCAGCTTGATCTGAAATGTCTGCAGCTCCCAAGAAGTTTTTAATGGTGGGCATTCAATCCCCACTTTGTGGTCCGCTTAAGACTTGGTTCTGCCTCATTTTTGGGTTCATACCCTAAAATGATCTGGAAATATGGATGGGCAGCGTGGATAAAATCGTTACATCACGGTGGGACTGACAAAGCCCTGCCCGGACTGATTTTCATTAAGGGTAGGACGCAATCCGCTTCCTTGGCTGGTGACCACAACACTAGCCTATTAGCGGGTGTCAAAGCTCTATGGACCTCTCCATGATGTATGTGTTTTATCTATGTTATCCGTCCATTTTCCAACTCATTTTAGAGCATGAGCCCACAAATGAGGTAGACCCAAATCTCAAGTAGACCACTCCATAGGAAACAGTGGGGGATTGTCTTTGTGACCTTATGAACAGGTTGGATGGCAAATAAACATCATAGAGGGGTGGGTTTCATTGTCTCATTGCTTTCTATGGTGTGGTCTACTTGAGCTTCGGATCTGCCCATTTTTCTTGGCTCATGTCTTAAAATAACACGGCAAAATGGATGGACGGTGTGGACATAACACATACATCATGCTAGGGCCTGTCAGGTCACCAGAGTACACTATGCAATCTCAGTCTAGTAGAAAAAAAGGCGTTAATTACTCATAAATGATAGCCCTATCCACACCAAGTCAATAGTTTTGAGTCCGATTTTCAAAGGGTGGGTCATATGTTGTATAGATTTGACTAGTCATCGGCGAACCCATAACCCAAGCATGTCTAAAGAAATTCCCATTTCAATGGGTGGCTCTACCTTCTATTGGAGGGCGCAAGTTTCCTATAATGCCGATGGTTACAAGTTGTTCCGGTGGGCCCAAAAATCTCTAAGGCTAACTGCAACGTCAGTGTTAAATCCATTTCATCAATCAGTTTTCCAGTTCATGTCAGGATAAAAGCCCAAAAATGAAGTAGATCCCAAATCCAACTGGGCCACACCAAAGGTAATAGTAGAGATTGAATGCCCACCAATGAACCTTTCTTGGCCTACCAAAGTTTTGGATTGGGCAAGTATTTGTGTTTGATCTTCATCTTGGTGAGAGTCACAATATAAATGGGTTGGATGGCATGTAAACATCCTGGTGAACACTATTAAAGTTTTAATGGGCAGCCATTTTCATCTCTAGTATTTGTGGTGGTATGACCCATTTGAGTCTTCCATCTGTCTCATTTTTGCACTCTAATCCTAACAAGAGTTGGCAGGTACCAATGTGGTATAGTTACAAGATTCTAATCCTAATATGAGTGAGATGCAGGTCGAGCGATGGCAGGTACCAACGTGGTATAGTTGTAAGGCTCGAATTGTGGAAAAGATTACTTGGCACATTAGTCACACCTGTCTATTCACCAGCTGGACCACACTTGCATGAAAAAAATAAAAAAGGCCGATTATGGATAGAATGCATGGCTCTCATATATGCATGGACTAGCATGATTTTGGATCCGACCTTGTACATTGTATCTTAAACCTATTATCTATGTGTGTGTGTGCTCGTGCGTGTTAGGAGTGTTGGGGTCACAAAAGGTACAGGCCCTTAAAACAAGCAAAATAGCCATATACCTCCAAAAGAATCACGCAAAACGCCTTCCGATGCACGCGAAACGGAGATTTACAAAGATTCCCTTAGCCAATTTTGATTAAAATCTCCAGCGGGCCCCGCCAATCACTGTGATCAGAACCGTCCGGAATCGAACCCATAACTTCGTTATCATTTATGATACACAGTGCATGTGATTGTTGAGCTCATAATTGTGCATATTCTAACCCCAATTCATCACTCATCATGCATGGTTTACATATTTAAAGGACTATTTTAATGCATGATTTGTGATTGTAGGAACAAGAGGGAGATTTCACAAATTGAAGACTAAATGGAGCTCTTTAAGAGCATTGAAGACCATAGGATGAAGAGAAAAGAAGGACCAAAGAAAGCCAAGGCAAGGAGAGAAGAGAAAAGAAGAAAGAAAGAAATAAATAAAGGAGAAAGAAGGCATGACCGGTCGGCTGACCGGTCAGCCAAAGACGCCCGACCGGTCAAGACCGGTCGGCCACACCTTTGAATTCACTGGACAGCCAGTCCGACCGGTCGGGCATAGCTGCTGGACTGATGGACTGCCCAGGCCGACCGGTCATGACCGGTCGGCCATGGCTGCTGGAGTGACTCTACATTGAGGCCGACCGGTCATGACCGGTCGGCCATGCATCAAAGGCTATTTCTAATTCCGGATTTCGGATTTCTCTACGCAATTGCGTAACTTTACGCGAAATCTGGAGTTCTCTTGCAAAAAGGACACCTCCAAGCTATAAAAGGATGTCTTCCCTTCATACCAAAGGAGGCTAGAACGTGGGGATTGCTCAGGAGACGGATTCTACTTCGGATTTCTAGTTTTCTTCCTGTTTTAGTTATTTTTTATGTTTTTAGAGGCTTTTGGTTCAAGGATGTTAGAGATGAACTAAAACCTCTTAGCTAGGGCTAAGAGGGGAAGCTTTTGATTTGTTTTTGATGGATTGATGCAACCTAGGTTTCCTTTTATGTTTTAATTGATGAATTTTAGTTCAATATGAGTTTGAATCAAGTACTAAGTGGTTTTACTTTGATCTCTTGATGACTCCGGGCTCATGTGATTCTTAGTGATCCTAGCTTAGTATCTTAAACTTTGAGCATTGTTTATGCTTGTGTAGTTCATTGATCTACTATCGACTCCAGGCATGGTAGACGCTTTGATTGCCTTGTATGCAATGGCCTGATTTTCATGTGGGAACTCATTCAACTAAAGTTCTTATCTTTTGTTGTATCTGGAATAGTTGTTTATTGATTGATTTTGATTTAATTAGAGTTCTAATCATGAGTTGTAATCAGGTCTAGTGACAGGATTTGGTGAAAACTATGGTTGTGAATCTCGACTAGATTGGAAAGAGGCTTGGCCTATACAATTGAGTATGCCCAAGGCCTGAGTGTTATTGTGGGAATCAAATCAGTTAATAAACACTTGTTTTGGATAATTGTTGATTGAACCGCTCTATATTCCAATCGGATAAAGAAAGGAATTCGATTCCGATTGAGTTATGAGAGACCTAGTTGTGTTGATGCATTAAAACCTATCAAAAGTGGATCCTTGGCGCTCTAGTGCCTTTTTTAGATTGAAATTACCTTAACTATTCACTGTTTAAACCCAAATCGCTATTTTCCAGTTTTAGTTCTTAATAGGATCTTAATTATTAGTTGTTTTAGTTAAATTCTGAGAATACCCAATCATAAATCTCTGTGGGAACGATACTCGGTCTTTCCGAATTATTACTACTTCGCAACCCTACACTTGGGGAGTGAACAGTGATCGCACGATCCAATGGGCCCCACAAACCCATCAAAATTCAAAACCCAAATGGTGGAGTTCCAATTTACGTCCCACGCACCCATAAATTCGGGTACCCACGCACCCGAAACTTCAGCAAAAACAGGAATTCATTTAAATGTATTTTGGTGCCCCACGCACCCCAAAAATGGGTCCACGCACCCTTAAATTCAACGAATTTCTGGATTTTCATTTAAAGGTATTTTGGTGCCCCACGCACCCCAAAAATGGGTCAACGCACCTTGAAATTCCACGCGTTGCAGGACTTGGATTAAAGGCATTTTGGAGTCCTACGCACCCAAAAATTAGATATTTGCAGAACCTATTTCTGGGTGTGTAGGACCTCCAAAACCCAATTTTAAGGTGCGTGGAGGGTATTTTAGGGGTGCGTGGCATGTGGCAGCCCCTCATTGGTGGAGTTCCGGCGTCTTCAGCTATAAATACCCCGTCCAACGAGTCATTTTGACGTTTTCAGGGAAAGAGAACTGCCATCCTCTGGGAATTCAAAATCCTCTTCGGAAACCCTTGTCGGAATACTTTTTCGATCACCGGAAACCCTTCCCGATCGCCGGAATTCCTTCTGATCGCCAGCATTTTCCCCGCAGGTCTGAATCCTGAAAATCACCAAGTGTGGGCACGCACCTATAAAATGGTCCCATGCACCCGAAAATGTCCCATGCATCCAGAAATTCAGGGTTTCACGCGTCTATTAATTCAACATAAATTAGACTTGCATCGGACTCCCACGCACCCGAAAATGTCCCACGCATCCATAAATTCGGGTCCCACGCGTCCATAAATTCGACAAAATTCAGATTTGCAAATTCGGTCCCACGCACCCGAGAAATGCCCCACGCATCCGTAAATTCATAAAAAATCCAGTACTTTAATTTAAAGGTGCGTTGGACCCCACACACCTGTAAAATAAGTCCCGCGCACCAAAAAAATCAGCCAATTGCAGAACATGTTTACAGGTGCACCGGACTCAATTTTAAGTGTTTTCAAGTTCCGTTTGAGCCTATTTTGGGTATTTCGAGCGTTTCGGGCGCAATGGAACAGTCAAATGGACGTTTCAAGAACTCTAAATGAACAGAATTGTGCATCTTTGAGGTTTGACTCAATTCGACGCGATGAACGAAATGACTTCTCAGAAAGAAGCCGCCAGCATCTAGAACTATGCAAATATGTCATCATTTATACCTACTGTAAAGATGCGATCCGATTTGGGTCAAAAGCTAAACAAACGGGACTATGGTATCAAGGTAAACCATGTCAAAGAGTTTCAATTCTCTACAAAGTAATTGTTATGAACTGCCGCAACACAACAGTCGATGCCCTACACATTCGAACGACATCCGTCGGTTGGCCTGCTCAGGTACACACAACTGTGAATCGGTCTTCTCGAGGTCACCTGTCCACACATGACAGCTGCTGGCCCGGAGTTGTACCCTCTTAGTAAAAACCCTGACAGTCTCTGCCCGGATCTCTGGCCAAAACATGGGACATAGACATCTGACTAATACAAAGATGGTTCATCAGTCCATAAAAAAATAAATACAGGTCTCAATGATCACAAACTCTAAGACCATAGTCCCTGCTGACTAGTCTTTCGCCTTTTAATCAAGGGTCATCGATCATTCGATGTAATTAAGGGCTCGTGCCAGATCACGACCTGAAATGTACAAGATTTCAGAATCTTTGGAATAAAATTCGCCTTGCGATATCTCTTCTTGTGTACCTTTTGTGAATGCTTGTGATTGTCTATGAATGTTTTCATTACTCAGAACCCCAGAGCAACAAAACACCATTTTCAAGAAAATGTCATCGTGTTCATTTTCTAGTTCCAACAAACTATCGACTCTGCTGGGGATCGAACCCAGAATCTCTGGTTAGCTCTGAGTATAGAAGCCCTCTAAGATCAATCATTCGCAAACACGAATATATACAAGAAAGCTAACGCGAGGCATAATGTTTCGGCGCCTTTATGGGCGTCAAACTGGCGACTCTCAACGGGAACGTTCTTCCCTTCATCTTTAAGGATATAGACGGTAAATTAAAGGTTTTTCAAACCCATAAACTCCCACAACTACACGTATTTGTCTTCTTCTCGCTTATTCTTATTAGTTTATGTACCGCGATTGATGGGTTCATGCTCCCAACCGCGTTTATAAACTGTTCTAATGATTTTCTGACACCATAGAATTAGCAAGATACTAGAATAAACAGAAGAAATGGCATGCTCAATGACCAGTTCGTGCACCTTCCTTACCACAGGCTACTTCCGCTTCCCCTATTCCACCACAACTACAAACCTACGCTCAGAATGGCAGTTGGTTGAGACCCGAAGGCAGAAGAAGGAACAGAAGAAAGCTGCCATCATAGCAGCATATAGGAATGCGAACGTTGCAAGACCTCGCCCCGTGATCAAGAAACAGTGGCAGCTGAAGTAGGGGTAGAAGATCCTTATCAACAGGCCGGTCACATCAGCTAAGCCCGCAGCGCACGCAATGACAGTCAAGTAGTTCCCGCCATTATCCAAAGCCGTTCGTACCTCACAAAAGACTACTAAGCCCGCGCATGTAAAATCCAAGCTCGTGACGACCCTTGAATAGAAACAGAGGCTGGCTCAAAAAATCCCATTGGCGCAAGTGGTGATGGTCCAAGTGGCCGCAGAAGAAGAAGAAGAACCTTATGAGGCAGAAGAATTACCTCCATTCCAAGATCAGATCGATAAATTAGTTGAGGCTAATCGCGAGACAAACGATCGAATGAGGGCTATCCAGGAAGCCTTGACCACTCTGATAGCGTAGAATGCCACCAGAAGTATCATGCCGCCCACCCGTCAATCGACAGAGGAGTCCCAAGGGGCAGTAGAAAGGTCCGGCTGAGCCTGAACTGCCCGTCCAGCTCAGGGTCGCGCCAATGAGACGTGCGCCGCTTTCCGCGTCTCACGTATCACGAGAAGAGTTATCCCAAACAATAGCCCACATGATGCAGCAAGAAAAAGAGAAAGAGAGGAGAGGCAGCTATAAATATGGGGTCCCATAGCCACCAGAGGTAGAAGAGGTACCATTCCCGGCCAATTTCAGATGCCCCGACTTTGGAAAGTTTGATGGCAGAGGATCACCGGAAGAGCACATCACCCACTTCTTGACCACGTTAGGAAACTGGTCCGCAGTCCCGCAGTATTGCATGCGGCTATTTGGATCTACCCTGACAAGGAAAGCCTTTCAATGGTACATGTTGCTACCGGTCAGTTCTGTAAGGACATGGGAGCAAATGCAGGATACCTTCATCTTAAAGTTCTTCGCGATAGAGAGAGAGAGAGATCTTGCTAACGGACCTAGCAATGGTCAGATAGAGAAATGGTGAACCAGTTGAGAAGTTCATTGACCGATGGGGGACCACAGCGGCTCAATGTCGCGAATTACCCAGCGAAGGCTAGCAGATGAAGATGTGTCTAGACCCGATGATCTCGTATGACTTGTCAGGCAATACCTTCAACTCCTTTCGCGAGCTGGCGACGAAAGCGCATCTAGTGGAGGAAGCAGCATCTCGAGTAAACTTCAGACCCGAGAGATAGAGGAGAGAGATAGGAAGAGTAGCAGAGACCCACCAGGTCGACAAAAGTAGGGACCAGAAAGACCGCAAATGTCCCGCTGCCGATCATGGGCCAGAGATAAAGACAGTAGTTATACAAGACAAGAGTAAAAAGCCCTATGTACCCAAACGTGTATCGATAGTCGAGAGAGAAAGGGCGAACGGCCCATATAAATTTGATATGGCCGATCTAGTTTCGATCATGGAACAATTGATCGAAGAAGGCTTGATACGTCTACCAGAACCTATCAGTCCCCATGAAGTCGGACGAATAAATGATCACAAATACTGCGAATATCATCGATGCATTAGCCACCAGACAAAAGATTGCTTCTCCCTGAAAGGAAGAATACAACGATTGATCAATCAAGGGGTCATCAGCATGAAGGTACCTGAGACGGCAAAGGAGACAGCTGGGACGATTTCAGCAATCCGAATAGAAGATGACACCAACCGATCGACCTCGTTCCCTGAGCCGACGGAACCATGAACCCTGGTCAGTAGCAAGAAAGGACTTGAGAACAGACGAAGGCTCGTTAGCCGTGAAATTGCGTCGGGTAGTCTAACACGACACCCTATGCAAACACGTGCGGAAGCTTAAAGAGCAACTAGAATTATGGCTAAACCTATAGGAGGGGGGTGATTAGGACCTTTTTTAAAATCTTTTCGCCTACTTAACAAATTTAACAAATTGAACTACGTAAGCGATAACACTTTGGCTTCCAAGCCTAAGTGGGTCCAATCAAAAGACTAGCATATGATAAAAGCTATAAACAACCTAGTCTAAACAAGCATAGATTAATTAAATGATTAAGCTAATGAAGAACCTAATCTATGCTACTCAAATAGACTTGAGTGAGGATGGATTAAGAAGTTCAAGTCTACTTGAGGTAGTGAAAGTACATCTTATGAGTGTGGATGTGCCTATCAAGTGCCTAGCATACATTCCTAACTAAGCATTCATAATTAACAAGTTAAACGCAATGCATAAGGAGAAATGTGCTCAAGAACAATCACAAACACAAGGATGTATAGTGGTTCGACTACGTGTCTACTCCACTCCCGGTTCAAGTACTCAACCCCTTTGAGCACACTGGCATTCACTGGGGAGTTTAAATCTGGTTCCTCCCAACTAAGGTGTTTTAATTCGGATCCACCCAACCGGGGAGTTTACAGGTTCCTCCCAACCTACACGTTTGCAGCCGTGTTGGTGGCTCCCCCTTGGAGACTCTGTTTAGGCCGACTAACGTGCCAAGGAATGGCTGACGTCCCTAGATTTTAGGCCCAACTAATAGGCCAAGAATCGGCTAACGACCCTAGGTCGAGTTTGTCAAACAAACTCTACACTCAACTCCCACAGGGAATTGAGTGGATGGACTCCTAACAAGACAACCTTACTTGTCGGATTGAGCCCCTTTGTAGCACCGCTTTGGGTTGCTTCTTCTCGCTCTCCCGTGCTTGAATCAGCTCCCCTTATGCTCGCCCGATCTTTGACGCCACTGCTTTGCTAAGGCTTCAGCTCCAAGATCAGCTACCTTGCATGTGATGCTCCATTGGAGATGCCCAAGGTGCTAGGGAATGGTGAAACCTCTACAAATGGTAGGAAATGGGTTTTCTAGAGGAATACACCTATTTGGACTCCTAGGTGATGTTTAGACAAGGGATTTAACTATCATCAAGGTGTCTAAACCCTAGGAATCAAGAGGGAACAAGTCCTATTCTCAAGATGCCATTGAATGGCCCAAGCTTGTGATGAAAACACAAGGAGAATGGATTGCTATGGGTTTGGGATAGAGCCTCTAATGGTCTCTAGCAATGGTGGCTTCTATCTCCTCAAAATCCCCTCTCTTAGCTCAAAAACGAATCCTCCATCTTAAATAGATTTTCTTCCAACGGTCAAAAAAGGGCAGATTCGTGCATCTCCGATTGATCGGAAGAAGGTCCGATTGATCGGAGACCTGTCTGATTGATCGGAGACAAGTCCGATTGATCGGAAATCTATCCAGTGAAGTCTCTGGAAGATATTCCGATTGATCGGAACACTGTCCGATTGATCGGACGGACCCCTTCTGATGGATCGAAAGACTGTCCGATTGATCGAAAATATGTCCAGTGGATTTTCAAGGTTGCTGAAAAAATTTCCGATTGATCGGTGCTTCTGTCCGATTGATCGGAGTCCTATCGGAGCCAACGTCCGATTGATCGGAGATCAATCGGAAACTGCTGTTTTGAGCTGTTTTGTTTACAGCAGCTTCCACCTCTAAAATTAGTCTAACTTATCATGTTTTTCATGAAGTTCTAAGACTAATGATGATGACTAAGGGTATACCTAGTTGGTCCAAGTCATCTAAGAGGTTATGGGTTAGGTTTTGGTCAAGGTTAAGGCACACCAAGGCATCACTTTTACCTGTATCTTCTTCCTTGATGTAGCGGGGCCACTTAAGTCTTCGGTCTTCGTCTTCATTAGGCTCAACCAACACTAGACTCACTGATGTAAGTGATTGAAAAACAAGGTACACTAGTATGCCACAGAAAAGTGCACTAACAAGCCGAAGGAAGAGCGGGGGAAGAGGAAAGAAAGAAACATTACAAAGACAGATATGACTCGTGACAAACATGGCACGTTGCGGAATGGTGTCGTTCGTCGAACAGGCACCGACTGAAGAGACCCCACAAGCAGTCGTGGAAGAGGTTGACGTGGTCATCTTACGATCAGGAAAGCGAATGCCTGACTGTACCCCTCCAAGACCAGACAACCCGATGCCAGATGACGGTACCCTTGACAGACCACAAGAGAGACCCCGCATGCAGAAATTTAAAGAGAAGTGTTCGCTTCCCCAAGTGTAGGGTTGCGATGTAGTAATAAACTCGGTAAGACCGAGGTTGATCCACAGGGACTTGTGTAGGAATTCACAAACACTTCCAATAATATCTATTGAAAGCTAACAACCAGATTTTGTATGAGATTGATATGAGTAACAATTTTAAACTAATTTGAAGGTAAACAATTATAAGAAGGCACTAGGGGTTCAAGGATCCACTTGCAATCCTTGATGTTCAATCCGCTGTGGTTTCTCATTCTCTCAACTAGAATCGATATTAAGATCTATCTAGCCGGATGATAGAGCTGTTAAACCAAACAATCTGTCATATGTAAATCCAATGCATATGATTCACTCAATGTCAGCTAGGCTGAGCATGCTCAATTGCATAGGTCAGTGTTCGCTTCCCCAAGTGTAGGGTTGCGATGTAGTAATAATCTCGGTAAGACCGAGGTCGATCCACAGGGACTTATGTAGGATTTCACAAACACATCCAAAAGCGTCTATTGAAAGCTAATAATCAGATATTGATGTGAATAATAGTTTTAAACTAAATTGAATATAAACAATTATAAAAAGGCACTAGGGGTTCAAGGATCCACTTGTAGCAATCCTTGATGTTCAATCCGCTGTGGTTTCTCATTCTCTCAACTAGAATCGACATTAAGGTCTATCTAGTCGGATGATAGAGCTGTTAAACCAAACAATCTGTAATATGTAAGTGCTATGCATAAGATTCACTCAATGTAGGCTGAGCAGAGCATGCTCAATTGCATAGGTCATTCCCCTTTCCAAAAGGTCTAGTTCACAATCATAACCATCCTCAAGTCCTGTCACAAGACAAGGCTAGATCAGGATTTGAACTTGATTCAAATCTCATGCACAATCCATACATATTACAGAAAATCAGAAAATTAGAACTTTGGTAGGAAGTCCCTTCATGAAGATCATAGTGCTAGAGCGCACTCCGATTCCTCGGATCATACAGGTCTAGACTGATACAAACCAAATAAGGAATTAAGTAATTCTCCCAAACATCCATGAGTCATCATAAGACTAAGAAAAACTACTTAAAAACTTGTATAAACTTCAAACCATAGTCCATAATCATGAATTCCATACTTAAAACCAACTAGCTACGAATTGAAACATCTTGGATCCACTACAAGCTTCACCTCTTAGCCCTAGCTAAGAGGTTTAGCTGCTCATGATCCAAGGAAACATGAAACAACTAAAAAGTTCATAAAAACAGCAAAAACAAACTCCAAGGAGTTGTGGAACTCCAAAATTCACTTCCGCCACCTCCAAGCTTGCTTCAACCCTTCTTAGATACCCTAGGAATAATCCCTAGGTGTCCTTTTATAGTCTGGAGGCTCCGCAACTTCAGAAGAATCGAGAAACCGCGTAGGAGTTACGCAGTGCGCAGAGAAAATCGGACTTAAAATAGAAGTTTCTGTTTTCATTCACATGGCCGACCAGTCTGGACCGGTCGGACTGGGCTGGCCGACCGGTCACGACCGGTCTGGCCTCTTTTGGTAGTAGTCCAGCAACCATGCTCGACCGGTCAAGACCGGTCGGACGTCTTCAGCACTGCCCTAGCAGGTATGGCCGACCGGTCAAGACCGGTCGGGCTTATTCAGCTTGGTTCCAGCAACCATGGCCGACCGGTCAAGACCGGTCGGACCATCTCATTCCTTCTTTTTTCTTTCTTTTCTCTCCTTGTTCTTGTTTCTTTCTTTCTTCCCTTGCTTCTTTCTTCCTTCGGCCCACCTTTGGGTCTTCATCCAAGGTCCTAAATAAGCTCTCTTTATCCTCAATTAGGCGGAGTCCACTCTTAAACCTGCAATCACAAAACACACATTAGATTTGTCTATAAACCATGCAAACCTCGCACAATGAGTGATGAATTGGGGTTAGAATATGCACAATTAAGAGCTCAACAGTCAGTCCCAATTCCAATAGGCTCAGATCACAATCATAACCATCCTCAAGTCCTGTCACAAGACGAGGCTAGATTACAATTTGAACTTGATTCAAATCACATGCACAGTCCTACATAGCACAGAAATTCAGAAAAGTAGAACTTTGGTAGGAAGTTCCCACATGAAGATCATAGTACTAGAGCGTACTCCAATTCCTCGGATCATACAGGTCTAGACTAATACAAACCAATTAAGAACTTAAGTAATTCTCCCAAACATCCATGAGTCATCATAAGACTAAGAAAAACTACTTAAAACTTGTATAAACTTCAGACCATTGTTCATAAACATGAATTCCAAACTTAAAACCAACTTAGAACGAATTGAAACATCTTAGATCCACTACAAGCTTCACCTCTTAGCCCTAGCTAAGAGGTTTAGCCGTTCATGATCCAAGGAAACATGAAACAACTAAGAAAAACATAAAAAATAGAAAAACAAACTAGAAGGAGTTGTGAAACTCTGAAATCCACTTCCGCCGCCTCCCACCTTGCTTAAATTATTCTAAGATACCCTAGGAATGATCCCTAGGTGTCCTTTTATAGTGGGGAGGCTCCGCAACTTCAGAAGATTCGAGAATCTGCGTAACACTTACGCACTGCGCAGAGAAAATCGGCGCAAGAATTAGAAAGTTTAAATCTTACGCAGGCGACCGGTCGCACGACCGGTCGCAGTGGCTGAACGACCGGTCGCAGTGGCTGAACGACCGGTCGTGGATGCTGGACGACCGGTCTCAAAACGGCCTAAAAGTGTCTAGAGAGTTTTGTCCCGAAAATTAAATTAAGGACCGGTCGCACGACCGGTCGTGAACAGTCCAGAGAGTTAGGGCCTCTGTGCCTCCTCTATGCATGTGCGGACCGGTCGGACGACCGGTCCTTGGCCTTGGACGACCGGTCGGACGACCGGTCGTGGGCACCTTCTTCTGCATTCTTTCTTCTTTTCTCTGACTCCTTTCTTTCATTCTTTGACGCTTAGCCCCTTTAATCTTCTTTGCTTCTAACTAGCCTCTTTAAGTCTTCAATTGATGCTTCCTCTCTCTCATCCCTACAACCACAAATATATGCATTAGATTGGTCTTTAAGTCATGGAACCATGCATAATGAGTGATGAATTGGGGTTAGAATATGCACAATTAAGAGCTCAACAAGAAGGTCGTCGAATCTATGACCAGTCAGCGAAGCCCAAGACCAGTGGTGTATGACGTTGTGTCGCACTTATGGAAGGTTCCCGCCCGCCTAAGCGTATTACGATGCTTTGTGTCTCTCAAAAGTGTACAGAGAAATGTTAATTAATGCCTTACTTGATAGTGAAGTCAGGGAGGCCATGCTGATAGAGATAGAAGAAGAAATGAATAATACAGATAAATTTTGGGAGGGGTATATACCGGTGTCACAAGTCATGCCTGTCAGCCATCCTTCAACAATCACTTTCTCAGAAGAGGACCGCACGATCGAATCAATAGACCACAATCGCCCGTTAATGGTCACAGGAACAATCAGGGATACTGAGGTCAAGAGGTGCATGTTGGACGATGGGTCTGCTATAAATATTATGCCATTGAAAACACTACAGAAGCTGGGTTATAGGCAATCAGCATTAAGCCCGAGTCTCATGATGATTCAAGGTTTCAATCAGGATAGTTAGCGTACGCTCGGATCAATCACGGTGATGCTGGAGATCGAAGAACTGACAACGAAAGTAACATGTCAGGTGATCGGTGCAGTGGCAACATACAACCTCCTTTTAGGAAGGCCCTGGCTCCATCAGAATCGCATTATCCCTTCGACGTATCACCAATGCTTCAAATATAGCAGAGATGGGGTCCAATACAGAGTAGCGGCAGACCCGAAGCCATACACAATAGCTGAGTCATTTTTGGCCGATGCAAAATATTACAACCTATCCTATAGCGGCAAGACCAATAAAAAGTCCGACGTAATGAAGAAAGGGCAAGGGGGAAAACCTCGAATTGAGAAGTTCGTGTAGAAAAGTAAACCTCAGCCCATCACTCAGGAAAGACCCTGATATTAGTTGGAAAATCACCCTCAGCCGATTACGAAGAAGTTCTATGTGGTACCGCAACATCTACGTCGGCCAGGGCAGTCTGTATTAAAACTGATCTCAGATCAACAGATGAGTGTGCTCAAGTTCAGCTTCAATATGCCCATACCCAAGATAGGAAGAACCAAGCCATTCCCGAAAGCTCCAAGCCAATTCATCGTGTCGTCAAGAGATATCACCCAGAAAGATATCAAGTTTCACTCAGGGCCGAGTCAGCCAGTACCACCAGAAGAGAGAGAAGAGGGAAGGGGATCTGCCCAACCCCGGCCGATAGAAGAGAAGAGATATAGCAGGGTTAGCCAAAAGATTATGAGGAATATGGATTCCTCGGTCAAGGTTCAGACATAAAGAAAAGACTGCTAGCTCCATTTTAAGAATATAAGCAAGTATACAGAAACAGAGAAGGTCTAGGAACCAAGGAGAGTGTGAACATGGTAACCATCGGCCCGGTGGAGAAAATTCTACTGCAAGATCCTATCGACATTATCCAGCCAAGCATCGCACCCGTACAACTAGAAGATGGCGGACAACCGACGATTGATGAACTCGAAGAGGTGAATTTGGGCACCCTCGAAGAACCCAAGAATACATATTTGAGTAGAAACGTCCCGGAAAATGAAAAAGAGAGATACATGCAGCTATTGAAGGAGAATAAGGATGTCTTTGCCTGGACATATTCAGAAATGCCCGGGCTCAGTCCGACAATCGCCATGCATAAGCTGAGTATCATGAAGGAAAAGAAGCCAGTGAAGCAACCGCAACGACAATTTCATCTTGATATTATACCCAAGATTGAAGAAGAAATCAAGAAACTGATTCAGGCCGGGTTCATTCCTGAGGTGAAATACCCTCGATGGATCTCAAACATCATTCCAGTCAAGAAGAAGAGCGGACAGATCCGGGTTTACGTTGACTTCTGAAATCTTAATGAAGCCTGCCCTAAAGATGATTTTCCTTTGTCGATTCCAGAATTATTGATTGACAGCACCACAGGATATGCAGTAATGTCCTTCATGGACGTATATTCGGGATATAATCAAATTCGCATGGCCCCGGAAGATGAAGAAGCTACGGCCTTCCGTACAACCCTCGGCATCTACTGCTACCGCGTGATGCCCTTCGGATTGAAAAATGCAGGGGCAACATACCAGCGCGCAATGCATGTTATATTTCAGGATATGATGCACAAGCATGTTGAATGCTATGTAGATGATTTAGTTGTAAGGTCGGCTGATCATGAACAACACAGGGAACATCTGAGACAAGTATTCCAGTGATTGCGCAAGAAGAGTCTCCGTATGAATTTGCTAAAGTGCGTGTTTGGGGTCGCGTCTGGCAAATTCTTGGGCTTTGTTGTCAGACACAGGGCATAGAAATCGACCCTACCAAGATTAAGGCCATCAGAGAAATGCCACCACCGAAAAATTTAAAACAGTTGAAGAGTTTCCAAGGCCGCGTGGCATATCTAAGAAGATTCATTTCGAATCTGGCTGGTTGTTGTCAGCAGTTCTCCCGCCTCAACAAGAAAGACGTTAAGTTTGAATGGGATGACGCTTGCCAGAAAGCTTTCGATTCACTAAAAGAAATGCTCAGGAATTCTCCAGTCCTCGTCGCCCCAATCAAGGGAAAGCCGCTGATTCTATACATCGCAATAGGTGATAACTCACTAGGGGCACTCTTGGCGCAGAAGAACGAGGAAGGAAAGGAAAATGCGCTATATTATTTGAGCCGCACATTGGTGGGGGCCGAATTTATGTAACGCCCCAAATTTTCGAGATTTATTTGAAAATTCATTTTTAATTTATTTTTTTAATTATCGTACATTTACCGTTGATTTGCGAATAGCAGGACATCCGTAGGATATCCGATAGAGGACCCTTTACAAAAGTTGCTTAGAATGATCCCATAAACATCGTAGAAAGATCAGATTTCAAAAATCATGCACCTTTTAGATAATTACGAAAATGCCATTAGTTAAACTTAAGTTAAGATGTTATTTTTAAGTATTATAGTTTCTGACGATCACTTTCATGCAAAACCTTGGATTTAAGCGTTTGGGCACATATTAACCATACACGTCAAATTTCAGGCCTTAAATCATAATAGAAGTGATCCGATTGTCAAATCAGCCCCTTAACCCTTGATTTTCATGTCCATCGAGTGAGGAAAGTAGATGGTTAGTCGTAGTTGAATATTTTTCTTCATATGAGTGAATTGGATTGTCTTTATCATGGACCAATAGTGTGATTTGAGTGACCCACCTTGATAAGCATCTTTCTTACGCGCGAAGTTATCCCGTTCTAGAAATTAACGAGTTACCAACTCTTCTCAAATCTGAACCTTTCAATTTACCCACTTCTCACCATCAATCGCTTCTCAAATTTGGACCACTTATTATACTCATATGACTACGAGTTTACATAAAATTTGGACCCCGATCTATAATCCTACACCGTTGAACCACAAAGCCAGCACCTTCCTTTTCCGCCAAAAATTGAAATTTCAGATCTAAGCATTTCTCACCATCAATCAACCACTAAAATTTGTACAATTATTTGCCTATCATGACCATATATTTTTCCAAAATTTGGGCCCTGATCATCAAGCGTAGACCGTTAATTGAGATATAGCCCATTTTAGCACCCGTTAGGCCATTTTCAAGGATCGGCCAATCTAGAATGTGGATCATTAAGAAATTTACGTATTCTGACTCTACTCTTCGAGCTTGATAAGATGAATGGATTGGAATTGATCATAGATCATCTGAATATTGAGATTTGAGAAACCCAACTCAAGAAGTTGTTACACAAGACCTCGCGTGCACATCCCTCTCCATATTTCTACTACGCACCTCCAAATCCTTCTCCTAACCCTAGCCTCCATGCCGTAGAGAAAGAGAGAGAGAGAGAGAGAGAAGAAGAAGAAGAATAAGAAAAAGAAGAAGAGAGTTCTTTCTCATATTTTTCCAGCGACTAGGATCTTCTACAACCCTCTTCTTCTAAGTCCATCCTAAGGTGAGGATTTTCCTTCAAGCCTTTCATTAATAATATCATAATTATCATAAGTTTCTTTTGTGGCATGTGAAGTTGTTTTGTTTTGAATTACTTATCCATATAACATGCAGTTTGATGTGAAATTTGTAATAAATATCATTATATGGTGATGTGATTCCTTTTTTTTAGATTTTTTACTAAGAAGCATGTGTATTTGTGTTATTTATTTTTGTGAAATCTATGGCCTTATTTTCTTAGTCCATGTATTACAAGTAACATTGGTTTTCATATTGTGATATGAAATATGTGTATAAGATCATCATATGGACATCCCATTATTGTATACTCTTTGTCCCTAAGTTGGTAAAATTATTCGATGTAGAGAGATGGAACCCATGAGAGGTGTCCATGATGGAAGAATATCTCTTGACTTAACAGAGAGAATGAATTGCTTGTTTGTCAATGGATCCTTACATGTACATGATGCTTGATTTGATCCATTTACATTACATGGGTATTTTAACGAATTTGGTCATGATGTACAACATTGGCTTTTTGGGACATGATGAAATCATAAAACGGGACAATGAGTAAACATTAATGGTATACAAATTCTCATGAGCCGGGGTTGGTGCTATGGACACTAATCTCGTGCTGTCGGCCTATGCTGGGTTGCTTGCGACTCCCCATAGTGACCATTGAGTTTTATTTAAATCGGTTGTATGCGAAAACACTTAAATAAAGGAGAAACTAAAGTCATGCATTCACTTGGCTCCATGTGGGTGTACGAAATTGAGAATAGGCTAGAGCGTCCTACTTCTCCCGTACACTGTCACGTGTAGATTTGGGCTATGAGCGTCCCGTTTCTCACGTGGTCGGGCAAAACTATGGGCTTGTGCATCCCAGGAACCTCTGGTGACTAGTGGTTAGCATGAAGTCGTAACAGGGAGTCTCCCACTTCATGTATTGTGATTCTAGCCAGGGTGCCTTAGCCAGAGCATGCATTCCATGCATCGCATTAACAAAGATTTTTACTTGGTTGTTTTGATTTGATTAAATGATAATATCCTGCGTTTACTCTGTACCGTTATTATTATTCTTGATTATCTTGGAGGAAATATTCCCCACTATGATAGCGTTTAACGCTATCCCAAACACAATTTAGATGATGCAGGTGAAGATCCAGGTATTAAACCCGATTTTTAAGGAAAACAGTTTGATGTTCGTACGATCACATGGCGGATGACGATGTTAGAGAAACTTAATCGATGTTTTCATTTATTAAATGTTTCTTTTGAGTAGTTGATACATTTATGGAATTGTAATAAGTCTTCAAGAGAAGACATGATTTTGTATTTTAATTAATCAGTATGGATATTGGTTGGTTCCCTTATTTAAACATTGATGATGACGTAGTAAGTTTGATAGAATAAGATGATAATTGTTTCCGCCATTGTGCTTGAATGCTATATTTCATTATTTAACAAATCAATTAGTCCATGATTTACTTAGGAATTCGGTCGTCGTATTATACACGAGAGTCGAAAATCTCGGGTCGTTACAGTTGGTATCAGAGCACAATCGGGACCTCTGGGTGAGAAGCCCAACCATTTTCATAATAAATATCCCTTAGGGCTTAGGTTCCCATGAAATAGAAACAAAAATACTTAGCTTCATCCCCGATTGGATGCATGAGATGTTATGAATCTAGAGACTCAAACATAGGCCCCTTAAAATCATTAGGATAGCCTATAAACGTAGAAATCTGTAAATTTTAGGATTTTTGGGAAGTGGATTCTCACTTTTTTTAGAAGTTTTGGAGCTCTCAACATTTTCTCATATTTAAACCAGCGTTACGCTAAGTCATGGGATTTATCTCCCTCAAATTTTAAGGATAACTATTTTATTTTGAATTATTTTTGTTAGGACAAATTTCTTGATCCTTTGACAATGTCACCACTAAGAATTATATTTTCAGAATAGATAAATTTTTGAAAATTTTTATACATATTTTTCACTCATTACCCAACACTTTCATAAAATTTCAGATCAATCCGACGTTTATATAAATCATGAAAATTCTATTAGTAGAGAAAATCTTGCGCTGAAAACTGCTGGACTGTTACGTTTTACAGACTTTTAGAGGTCAGAATCATATCTTACCATAGGAATTTAATTCTAAGAAAAAGTACAGTGATTCCTCACCTAACCTTTAGATTACCCTCCAAATTTCAGGTAAAAAGGACGTTCGGTTTGAGAGATAAAATTCTAAGAGCGTTTATAAGTTCTGTGTTCCAGATTTGACACTATCCTAGTTCCTTAGCTTTGAAAACCTCTGAACCCCTTGTTTAGGCTTAGTTATTGTGAGATGGCACCCTTAGAAGTACTTCCTAGCATATTCTCATACATCCCTACGAATTTTAGGCCCAACTATGTTACTTTAGGTAGATTATCGTAACCATAAAATGCCATTTACCAATCCCTCACATAGATCTTTGACCATGTCTAACAATGAAAGTAAATAAGATCTCGTAAGGTTTTAATGTTTTGTATTGTTGGATTTTAATTTATGTGATCTTTGTTGATTTTTTTTTTTGTTGGAGAATACATGAAAGTCCCCACAATGTTAGACTAAATCGGCCGTACGGGAGGGCAGAACTGTACCTAATATATTGTGTAAATGATTGGATCCTCGTTCAAATCCCGAGGGTCGACACTCAGAATTTCGAATGGATACTAATGAACTCAATGCTCAAATGCGAGTAGAAGATCTAAGTATCGGATCCGAATCTACTTGAACTGTTCACCCGTGATGTCGACACAATACAAATCGCATCCTTGTTCTAACTGGACGACTTTTATGCATTCTCTTGGAATGTGTGTGATTGTTTTCTTTGGATGACAAAAATAAGATAGATGTATAGACGACCCTAGGACGTAGAAGCTTAGCCACTTAGATCCTATAAAGAGTTAGAATACGGTATCCTTAACCTCATCTTTCCATCGCACCTTCAGCTATTAAAGGACCGTTGATGATATCTCATTCACTTTGTTATCTGCTTGTTTATCCATTCATTCAAGTGACCATCCGATCATGCCAACCTAATCAAACTCAGATCTATCCTCTAAACTCCTGATCAGTCATTTCGTTAGCGATTAAACATCCTTGATAATTATCTAACCCTAATCATCTTAGATCCTTGACTATAAGAACACCTACCCAAACCTGAGAAATATTAGGGCGCTAGATGATTGAATGATTTGAGAGACCAATCAATATATTCAGAACCATCTAGGAATCAGAGTGAGCAGTGGAAGCATGATAGGAAAGAAATTTGGGGGAACTTGTAAAAATCGATGTTGAGTACGGATTTATTTTTAAGGGGGGTGCATTGTAATCGCGTCTGACCCGGAATAGTTCAGAAAGTTTGGCGAGAAGTCATAAACTGAGATTGCCCTCAATCTTTTATCGACGATGCTTAGGAAACTTCGGGGACGAAGTTTGTTTTTAAGGGGGGTGGTTTGTAACGCCCCAAATTTTCGAGATTTATTTGAAAATTCATTTTTAATTTATTTTTTTAATTATCGTACATTTACCGTTGATTTGCGAATAGCAGGACATCCGTAGGATATCCGATAGAGGACCCTTTACAAAAGTTGCTTAGAATGATCCCATAAACATCGTAGAAAGATCAGATTTCAAAAATCATGCACCTTTTAGATAATTACGAAAATGCCATTAGTTAAACTTAAGTTAAGATATTATTTTTAAGTATTATAGTTTCTGACGATCACTTTCATGCAAAACCTTGGATTTAAGCTTTTGGGCACATATTAACCATACACGTCAAATTTCAGGCCTTAAATCATAATAGAAGTGATCCGATTGTCAAATCAGCCCCTTAACCCTTGATTTTCATGTCCATCGAGTGAGGAAAGTAGATGGTTAGTCGTAGTTGAATATTTTTCTTCATATGAGTGAATTGGATTGTCTTTATCATGGACCAATAGTGTGATTTGAGTGACCCACCTTGATAAGCATCTTTCTTACGCGCGAAGTTATCCCGTTCTAGAAATTAACGAGTTACCAACTCTTCTCAAATCTGAACCTTTCAATTTACCCACTTCTCACCATCAATCGCTTCTCAAATTTGGACCACTTATTATACTCATATGACTACGAGTTTACATAAAATTTGGACCCCGATCTATAATCCTACACCGTTGAACCACAAAGCCAGCACCTTCCTTTTCCGCCAAAAATTGAAATTTCAGATCTAAGCATTTCTCACCATCAATCAACCACTAAAATTTGTACAATTATTTGCCTATCATGACCATATATTTTTCCAAAATTTGGGCCCTGATCATCAACCGTAGACCGTTAATTGAGATATAGCCCATTTTAGCACCCGTTAGGCCATTTTCAAGGATCGGCCAATCTAGAATGTGGATCATTAAGAAATTTACGTATTCTGACTCTACTCTTCGAGCTTGATAAGATGAATGGATTGGAATTGATCATAGATCATCTGAATATTGAGATTTGAGAAACCCAACTCAAGAAGTTGTTACACAAGACCTCGCGTGCACATCCCTCTCCATATTTCTACTACGCACCTCCAAATCCTTCTCCTAACCCTAGCCTCCATGCCGTAGAGAAAGAGAGAGAGAGAGAGAGAGAGAGAGAGAGAGAGAGAGAGAGAGAGAAGAAGAATAAGAAGAAGAAGAAGAGAGTTCTTTCTCATATTTTTCCAGCGACTAGGATCTTCTACAACCCTCTTCTTCTAAGTCCATCCTAAGGTGAGGATTTTCCTTCAAGCCTTTCATTAATAATATCATAATTATCATAAGTTTCTTTTGTGGCATGTGAAGTTGTTTTGTTTTGAATTACTTATCCATATAACATGCAGTTTGATGTGAAATTTGTAATAAATATCATTATATGGTGATGTGATTCCTTTTTTTTAGATTTTTTACTAAGAAGCATGTGTATTTGTGTTATTTATTTTTATGAAATCTATGGCCTTATTTTCTTAGTCCATGTATTACAAGTAACATTGGTTTTCATATTGTGATATGAAATATGTGTATAAGATCATCATATGGACATCCCATTATTGTATACTCTTTGTCCCTAAGTTGGTAAAATTATTCGATGTAGAGAGATGGAACCCATGAGAGGTGTCCATGATGGAAGAATATCTCTTGACTTAACAGAGAGAATGAATTGCTTGTTTGTCAATGGATCCTTACATGTACATGATGCTTGATTTGATCCATTTACATTACATGGGTATTTTAACGAATTTGGTCATGATGTACAACATTGGCTTTTTGGGACATGATGAAATCATAAAACGGGACAATGAGTAAACATTAATGGTATACAAATTCTCATGAGCCGGGGTTGGTGCTATGGACACTAATCTCGTGCTGTCGGCCTATGCTGGGTTGCTTGCGACTCCCCATAGTGACCATTGAGTTTTATTTAAATCGGTTGTATGCGAAAACACTTAAATAAAGGAGAAACTAAAGTCATGCATTCACTTGGCTCCATGTGGGTGTACGAAATTGAGAATAGGCTAGAGCGTCCTACTTCTCCCGTACACTGTCACGTGTAGATTTGGGCTATGAGCGTCCCGTTTCTCACGTGGTCGGGCAAAACTATGGGCTTGTGCATCCCAGGAACCTCTGGTGACTAGTGGTTAGCATGAAGTCGTAACAGGGAGTCTCCCACTTCATGTATTGTGATTCTAGCCAGGGTGCCTTAGCCAGAGCATGCATTCCATGCATCGCATTAACAAAGATTTTTACTTGGTTGTTTTGATTTGATTAAATGATAATATCCTGCGTTTACTCTGTACCGTTATTATTATTCTTGATTATCTTGGAGGAAATATTCCCCACTATGATAGCGTTTAACGCTATCCCAAACACAATTTAGATGATGCAGGTGAAGATCCAGGTATTAAACCCGATTTTTAAGGAAAACAGTTTGATGTTCGTACGATCACATGGCGGATGACGATGTTAGAGAAACTTAATCGATGTTTTCATTTATTAAATGTTTCTTTTGAGTAGTTGATACATTTATGGAATTGTAATAAGTCTTCAAGAGAAGACATGATTTTGTATTTTAATTAATCAGTATGGATATTGGTTGGTTCCCTTATTTAAACATTGATGATGACGTAGTAAGTTTGATAGAATAAGATGATAATTGTTTCCGCCATTGTGCTTGAATGCTATATTTCATTATTTAACAAATCAATTAGTCCATGATTTACTTAGGAATTCGGTCGTCGTATTATACACGAGAGTCGAAAATCTCGGGTCGTTACAATTTAACTACTCAGCGATTGAGAAGATATGTCTCACTCTCGTTTTCGCTCCGAAGAAACTTAGGCATTACTGCCTCTCGCACCAAATAACGTTGATATCCAAGGCTGACCCGATCAAATTCTTTATGAACTGGCCTATGCTGTCTGGGCGCTTAGCTAAGTGGGCCCTTCTCCTCTCTGAGTTCGACATCACATATGTCCCAGCCCGAGCTATTAAAGGACAAGCGATTGCAGCTTTTCTCGTTACGCACCCAGTCCTAAGCAGCGAAGAAATGGAATGTGACCTCCCAGATGACCGGGTTATGATGATCGAAGAACCACGACTCTGGCAGATGTACTTTGATGGAGCCTCTAGGTCAACAGGGGCAGGAGCGGGAGTTATATTTATCAGCCCGCAGGGAGATTTGCTGCCCTACTCATTTACGATCGTGCCAGCTTGTACCAACAACGAAGCAAAATATCAAGCCCTCATTATCGGACAATGCTCACCCTCGAGATGCGTATCAAAGTGGTACAGATCTACGGTGACTCCAGGCTAGTCATCGGACAGCTGACGACAGAATATGAGGTTCAACCTGAGTTGTCGCCTTTCTGCCACCAGCGCAATCACTGTTCGACCAGTTTCGTAATAACAGCATTTCACATATACAGAGGCAGGAGAATGTACAGGCCGATGCGTTGGCTAGCCTAGCCGCTGCTCTGGCTAATCCCGGAGGCAGCCCACTTCAAGTAACGATTGAAGAAAGAAGGATCCTACCGACAACTATATTGCGTGGCGGTGAATCAAGCGTGAATCTCGTTTGTTGCTTCGAAATCACAGAAGAAAATGACTGGAGAAGGCCATTCGTCGACTACTTGAAATATGAATTTTTACAGAAGAGCCCAAGATGCGCACGCAGGTCAGGAGACGTGCTTGTTCATTTATAATACAAAATGACGTCCTTTACAAGCGCTCGTATGAGGGAGTGTTGTTACGTTGCTTGGACCAAGATGAAGCGTATGCCACATTGAAGGAAGCTCACGGAGGAACATGCGGTGCTCACCAAGGAGGCAAGAACTTACATCACCGTGTCCGACACATGGGGTATTATTAGCCCACGATGACAAAGGATGCGATAGAATATGTCAAGAAGTGTCATCAATGCCAGATCCATGCAGATATAATACACTCACCACCGGAGAGTTACATCAATCAGTAATATCTTGGCCTTTCGTCGCCTGGGGCATGGACGTGATAGGGCCGATTAGTCCACCATCCTCTCAGGGGCACCAGTACATTCTTGCTGCAACCTATTATTTCTCCAAGTGAACTGAAGCAATTGCCCTGAGAAATGTGAAAGCCAGACACGTCAAAAGTTTCATTCGTCACTCTATATTATATCGACATGGTGTTCCCGAAAGAATCACCACCAACAATGGAACGCCCTTAAAAAATGCCACTATCGATAAGCTGTGCACAAAGTTCAAGATCAAGCATTGCTATTCATCGCCTTATTATCCTCCTGCGAATGGGATGGCCGGGGCATTCAATAAGACTATTGTGAAGATTCTGAAAAAGACAGTGGCAGAGAATAAGAAAGACTTGGACAGACGATTACCCGAAGCATTAGGGGCATACAGGACCACATACTGCACAGCCACTCGAGCTACACCCTATTCGTTGGTGTACGGTATAGAAGCTGTGATCCCGATGGAGATACAAGTTGAATCACTACGGGTCGCACTCCGACACTCCTTGACGACCGAGTATAATGTTAAGATCAGAATGACCGAGCTGGATGATCTAGATGAAAAGAGACTCGCCGCTCAGCAAAGGCTTGAGATATATCAGAAACAAATCTCAACCTCATCGATAAACGAGTCCGTGGTAGGTCGTTCAAAAGGGGTGACTTGGTGCTGATGATGAAACGTCCTGCACTGGCTCAAGGTCCCAAGAAAAAATTTGATCTGAAATGGGATCCAGTGTGTATCATCGATGAAGTGTATTCCAATGAAGCCTATCGGGTAATAGATTGCAAAGGACAGGGCATCAGTTCACTAGTGAACGGTCGATTTTTGAAAAGATATTATACTTAACACAAACTTATCATTATAGTTTGTAGACACCCCATTAGAGGGAAAGTGTAACGAAGCCGATATCGAAAGAAATGACACCACATAATGGTTAAATCAAAGTACTAATCATCTATTTTTGTGCTTCCACACGTATCAGAAAGTCGTTAAGACTCAAGACACATCAAATATGGCACCCCGCCCTTTTCAAGACCATCAAGAATGGGGATAAGCCCTTAACTAAGGCTCGATCACATCCTTGTTCACACAAGCATAGGTTTGGGTCCTAACAGGGGGACGCTCTTTCCCAAATAGCTCAATCAGTTTGCATTCAAAACTCAAAAATTGCAAATAAGCTAGAAACACAGCATGAATCCAAAACTGCAATAGTATACATATTGATACATTGTCTATTACAACATGTTCTAAAATTACGAATGAAGATCATTACAGCTCAACTGTTTAAAGTTTTTAAACACTGGTCTAACAAGTTTGCTACAGATTCCTCAATCGCCTTCCACGCTGTTTCAGCCTCAGCCAAAACTTGGGTAGGGTCAGGAATGTCCTGGAGAGACTGCTCCAACTCTACAACTTGAGCCTTCACGACGTTACGCTCCGCTTCATGTTGATCAAGGGAGGACTGTAGACGAGCCTTTTGACCACTAAACTTCAAAATTTTGATATGGACAATCAAACGTTCAACTTGTAGCCGAGCCATCTCATTGTCTATCTTTGTAAGACGTTCGGTGGCCTCTTGGCACCCAGCATCAGTAACCTGCCAGTCCTTCCTCAATGTAGCCATGCTTGCCTCAGATAACTCGAGTTTCGGAAGAAAGGATCGCAAATGACCGCGCTTTTCCTCGACAGAAGGGTCAACTTGGAGATTCTTCGCCTCATTTACTCGAGCCACCCCTTCCTTGAATTGAGCCATGTGACCGACTATCAAAGATAGGTCAATCCCGAGCCAGGCAGCATTGAGTCCTAATGCCTGCAGTGCTTCGTCCAAGATAGACCATTCATCCTCGTTCTTCAAAGAATCGACAATATCAGACAGAAGGCTTTTCAAAAGATTCGCCTTGGTCCTTGACAGGCTACGAAGAGATGAAATGAATACCTCGGGCAAGACCACAGATGCTGGGACGTTGGCAGAAGCGATTGTTGACAAAGAAAATGATAAATATTAACATACAGAAACCATATAAGAAAGGAAACAAACAGAATGAAGATATATCTATATATAAATAATATAGATGATATACTAGTAATTTCAGGAATACCAACAGCGGGAGCACTGGATGAGGCAGTGGGCACGGATGACACTGGGGCAGGTTCCATTACTCCCTCGGTCAATGGTTCAGGTAATTCTGGAGAAGATAGCACAACGACCTCAGGAATATTAGCATTAAAGGTTAGCCCGGCAGCAAGGGGAACTTCAGCAGCAGGTTCGGTTGGCGATGGTACAACAATAGAGGGGGCATTCATGACAGGTTCAGTCGACGATGGCTCAACAGAAGGAGGGGCTCCCACAGCAGAATCAGGCGCACTTGGTTCGATAGTAGGGGGTGCAACCCTTTTCACTATGGCAATGACGATCGCTTCGGGAACCATGCTCTGACCAACTTCGGCCTCTGCCACAGGAGGATTAGGAGGAAGGACGGATTCAGCAGGTGCTTCATCATCCAGATCCATAAAGATCATTCCCGTGTTCTCCTCAGGGACAGATCTCTCATACACTGGCTCGCTCTCATTACTCTCCCCGGTATGGCGGCCTTCACTTAAGTTGGCCTGAGAGCTCAATTCACCCTCTTCCCTGGCCTCTCCTGCACTATCAGCCGGAGCGTCACCGACCTCTTGGGAGAGTCGTTTCTGCGAGCATTCGGCTTTGTGTAGTTTCCACATATCCTTTATCTTCTTACCCCCACAAACGACAGGAAGACTAGGGGCAGTTTTCACCCGAGGACCAGTGCGCTTAGTCGATACCCCTCCATCACCATCACCACCATCGTCATTATCATCATCATTGCCATCGTCACCACCACCAGCACCGCCCACAGTGTTGTCGCCACCTCTATTGCCACCATCAATGTCCTCATCACCTTCGCCCGCACCTTCACCACCATCGACAGCATCATCATCACCATCATCATGGCGACCAGCATCTCCCATATCATTATTATTATCATCATCGCGCTCTTCATCAACATCACCTTCATTTCCCCCTCTCAAAGCATCGCCTTCTTCAGGCAACTCATCTATGGGCCCAAGGGGTGGGAATTCTGGCTCCTCCAATGTTACATTTCTCTCCCCATGAGCGACCCAACCTTCCAGAGTATGTTTAGGTTTTTCATGATCGATCACTACATTCAGGGAGGTCTTCAGTCTCTCCATGCTTGGCACCGCAGGCTGATGAAGATTTTCTGATACATAACCAAGCCCGTCAACAGGGGTGGGGGTAACAACAGGAGGCGTGATGAAGACCGGCTCAGTGACAAGCATCTTATTGCGAACCAGCGCATACTGGTGGGCCCACCACCTCATCCATCCGAAGGTAGCCCCGGCCAAGCATTGTGTCCCCGGGATGACAAAAGAACAACCGGTCCCCGTCAACATAAGTTGTCCCCACATCCACTTCCAATGGATAGGCCCAATACAGTACGCTCATTGCTCGCGCGTCACTGGTTCTAATGTCTCGGGCACCCCTTGGTCATACCCGAATTGACGGGCGAAGCGGTTGGGATAGTAGGGTTCCCTTCAGAATTCCAACCCTTCACGAAGCGACAACGACGACGGATGAATTGCAGTTAAGAATGAGCGTTCGTAATAATCGATGCTGTCGTTGTTTGTGCACAGGATCGATTCTCTGCTTCAAGTGCTAGAGAAATGGTAGAAATATACATCGTCGAACCGTGCCTATGCCCTCTTCAATAGTGGTCAAATCATGACCAATCATCTTCTTCTTCTGGAAGAAATGCAACGGAAGCTTCCCTTCTTTAATGTAATCTCCACGCCGCGCACCGTAGACCCAGGGGAAGTATACCCTGAGCCAGCCGGAGAAGAATGCCACCCGCAGTAGGCCGAGTTCATCCCATAAGCAGCACACTCCTTATTGCTGATGATGTAGCCAAATGCTCGATAGATGGAGCACAGGACCACTGGAGCTAGCGCATACCGATGACCGTTCACCAGAGCTCCTGCGACGGCAAAACATGATACTCTTATATTATCCGCTTGCTTGGAGCTCAGCAGCACTACACAGCTGAGCCAGTATGCCAGGAAGCCGGCCAGCTCGCAGGTGGGGGAGAGCTTATTGGGACGAGGGAAGTTCTTTCTCATTCGTTTCTCCAAGAGTGCCTTGTCTCCACGGCCTTCATCATAAGCCGCGTAGTCCAAGCTGAAGGAAAAGAAGCAAGGCATTAACAAAAGAAAGAGGAATAATGAAGTAGTGATGTGCAGCTCATAACGAAACACTTACTTCAGACCATGGCTAAAGTAACCAGCCAATCCTCGAATGGAAGTTTGTCCTTGAAGCCCCAGAACTGAGGAAGCTTTGCGAACAACTCATAACAGGCCTCAGAGAAGAAGCGTTCGTTGACGCCCTTCTTCTTCCATGACAACTTATCGTCGCTCGGGACCCATTCGTCATAGATTCTCCCAGAATCGGGAGGCCCGCGATCCGGTTAAGATCCTAGAGCGAGATGCTCATCTCACCAGATGGCATGTGGAAAGAGTTGGTGATGGAACACCAGTGATTGAGGAAGCCCTTGTAAACCCAGGGTTCCCGACAGAAATAGCTGGACGTCGCCTCGATGGCCTTATATAAGCCAACCACCCGTAGAGTGACCCTGTGCTGCTCCAAGATATGATTCACCCGTGCTTCGTAACCAGGATGGAGAATCAGATGGCCGCGGTTCGGAACACTCCGGTCAGCCAGACTTCAGTATCCCCTAAGTGATGAAACCGCTGGCGAAGGGTCTTGAAGTAATGCTTGGGGAAAGGCTGATGAGGGCTGTAGTTCGGCTCCAGGAAAATCATGTCCTTCACACCAAGGACGTACTGACACTTCCCATTCTTGGATAAGGAGCAGCTGAGAGATGGTGTCGGGCCGGATGTTCTAAGTACTGATGCTGTAGAAGGAATTGCTCCGGCAAATGTCAGACGGTTCGATGCTTGGAAGGGAGCGCTGTCGTTGGTAACTCTTCGAATACCGAATGTATTCTCAGGTGTAAGGGTTCCTTATGATGAGGGGCGCGGTGATGAGCTTGACAGTAGACCAGGCCACCTTCATCTTATCAGACTTAGACTTGGCCTGGTTCTCCAAGTACACTTGTTTGGCACCCTTGCCAGTCCTCTTCGGACGACCGCGCCTAGCAGTCTACACGGGAATTGACGGGCTCACTTCACCGTCCTTAGAACCTACGGTCCCATCTGACCGAAAGCCGCACAGGGGAGCATACGAAGCATCCCATTGTTCCTGTGTGCCTCTGTCCGGAGGAGGCGGCACGACTCGGTCATAGAGGATCCTCCGTTGCATATCCTTGGAGAGCGTTAGGATACGCTCGTAGAAGTTGAATGTCTCCGGAGGGAGAAACCATTGTGGGTTCTGGTTGGACAGCCTGGTAGCCTTCTTCGAAGTTGCGCGCTTACGCTTTGACGGAGTTACCGGCGAGCCTGAAGGGCCAGATTGTGATGGATCACTTGCCATTTTGATCTGCAGGAAGCACACAAAAGGATCAGATCCAATTAAAAAACAAAGCAGAGCATGCAAAGGTATGCTCGGAACTCTAGTTAAGTTAGATCACCAAGATTTTGGTGCCAGCCCAATATGATCTAGATTTCGAGCGTGCAAAGGCCTAACGCTTAGAAATAACACAAAAGATGAATGGTGAAAGTGTAAAACCCGACACCCTCCAAAATCTAGATAGGATAAGCTGGGTTAAAACAAAAAGTTCCCAATCACACAAGCCATGAAACGTGAGTGAATGGGGCTCCACATACACTAAAATTGATGAAATTGGCTAAGTCTGGGACCCTAAGTGCGTGAGGTCCCACGCACCCCTAAAAGTTTAATTTTTTAATGAAGTTCATTAACTGGGTGCGTGAGGTCCCACGCATCCTTAAAATGCAACAAAACCCAATTTTTGGGTGCGTGGGAGGCAAAACCCTCCTAAAAGGGAGACAAGGGGTGCGTGCCGTCCCACACACCCTTAAAATGCAACAAAACCCAATTTTTGGGTGCGGCGGGGGGCAAAACCCCGAAAAATCCAACGAAGGGTGCGTGTGACCCCACACACCCTCAAAACCCAAAAAATTCCCTAAACATGATTTTTGGGGTGCGTGTGATCCCACGCACCCTTAAAACCTAAAGTTCCAAGGTCTATTTCTTTGGTGCGTGTAAGGTCCACGCACCCATAAAAGCACCTCACCTCGAATTAAGGGGTGCGTGTGGAATTAAAGGGTGCGCTGGAGTTAATTTTTGGGTGCGTTGGCGAATAAACAGATGCGTGGGATGGGGCTGGAAAATCTAATGAGAAATGAGAAATGACGAGAAAACGGCTATCTCCTCTATATATAGCAGGGACCCAACGGTTCGATATGTCACACTAAACAGTCATCTATTCATCGTAACGCATCAGAGGGGCATCTGTTGGGGTCCCAAAAGGTAGGGGCCCTTAAAACAAGCAAAATAGTCATATACCTCCAAAAGAATCACGCAAAACGCCTTCCGGTGCACACAAAACAGAGATTTACAAAGATTCCCTTAGCCAATTTTGGCTGAAATCTCCAACGGGCCCCCGCCAATCACCGTGATCAGCATCGTCCAGAATCGAACCCATAACTTCATTATCATTTATAATGAACAGTGCATGTGATCGCACGATCCAACGGGCCCTACAAACCCATCAAAATTCAAAACTTAAATGGTGGAGTTCCAATTTACGTCCCACACACCCATAAATTCGGGTACCTACGCACTCGAAAAATAAGCAAAAACAGGAATTCATTTAAAGGTTTTTTGGTGCCCCACGCACCCCAAAAATGAGTCCACGCACCCTTAAATTCAACATATTTCTGAATTTTCATTTAAAGGTATTTTGGTGCCCCATGCACCCCAAAAATGGGTCCACGCACACTGAAATTCCACACGTTGCAGGACTTGGATTAAAGGCACTTCAGAGTCCCACGCACCCAAAAAATCAGATATTTACAGAACCTATTTCTGGGTGTGTAGGACCTCCAAAACCCAATTTTAAGGTGCGTGGAGGGTATTTTAGGGGTGCGTGGCACGTGGCAGCCCCTCATTGGTGGAGTTCCGGCGTCTTTGGCTATAAATACCCCGTCCAACAAGTCATTTTGACGTTTTCAGAGAGAGAGAGCTGCCATCCTCTGGGAATTCGAAATCCCCGCCGGAAACCCTCGCCGGAAATACTTTTCCAATCATCGAAAACCTTTCCCGGTCGCTGGAATTCCTTCCGAATCGCTAGTATTTTCCCCACAGGTCTGAATCCTGAAAATCACTAAGTGTGGGCACGCACCCATAAAATGGTCCCACGCACCCGAAAATGTCCCACGCATCCATAAATTCGGGTCCCACGCGTCTATTAATTCAACATAAATCAGACTTGCATCGGACTCCCACGCACCCGAAAATGTCCCACGCATCCATAAATTCGGGTCCTACGCGTCCATAAATTCGACGAAATTCAGATTTGCAAATTCGGTCCCATGCACCCGAAAAATGCCCCACGCATCCGTAAATTCATAAAAAAATTCGGTACTTTAATTTAAAGGTGCGTTGGACCCCACACACCCGTAAAATAAGTCCCACGCACCAAAAAAATCAGCCAATTGCAGAACATGTTTACAGGTGCACCAGACTCAATTTTAAGTATTTTCAAGTTCTGTTAGAGCCTATTTTGGATATTTTGAGCGTTTCAGGCACAATGGAACGGTTAAATGGAAGTTCCGGGAACTCTAAATGAACAGAATTACTCATCTTCGAGGTTTAACTCAATTCGACGCGATGAACGAAATGACTTCTCAGAAAGAAGCCGCCAGCATCCAGAACTATGCAAATATGTCATCATTTATACCTACTGTAAAGATGTGATCCGATTTGGGTCGAAAGCTAAACAAACGGGACTATGGTTATCATGGTAAACCATGTCGAAGAGTTTCAATTCTCTACAAAGTAATTGTTATGAACTGCCGCAACACAACAGTCGATGCCCTACCCATTCGAATGGCATCCGTCGGTTGGCCTGCTTAGGTACACACAACTGTGAATCAGTCTTCTCGAGGTCGCCTATCCACACATGACAGCTGCTGGCCCAGAGTCGCACCCTCTTAGTGAAAATCCTGACAGTCTCTGTCCGGATCTCCGGCCAAAACATAGGACATAGACATCTGACTAATACAAAGATGATTCAGTTCATAACAAAACAAATACAGGTCTCTACGACCACAAACTCTAAGACCATAGTCCCTGCTGACTAGTCTTTCGCCTTTTAATCAAGGGTCATCGATCATTCAATGTAATTAAGGGCTCGTGCCAGATCACGGCCTGGAATGTACAAGATCTCAGAATCTCTAAAATAAAATTTGCCTTGCGATATCTCTTCTTGTGTACCTTTTGTGAATGCTTGTGATTGTCTATGAATGTTTCCATTACTCAGAACCCCAGAGCAACAAAACACCATTTTCAAGAAAATGTCATAGTGTTCATTTTCTAGTTCCAACAACGAGTGTCAACGGGGGCTTAAACTTCAGGCCTCTTTTTAAATTTGTCTATGCTTGGATAAATGCCCAAAAGCCCATCTGACTGGCCCAGCCCAGCCCATTTGGGTTTGTAAAGTTATGCCCATCTCTCACCTCCAACCCACCCCTCCCAAGGCCTCTCTCTCTCTCTCTCTCTCTCTCTCTCTCTCTCTCTCTCTGTAAGACCCGTACCCCGATTAACTGAATGTACACTTAGTTTTCGGCACCGACACATCCCGGACGGATAAGATCGATGATGTCTAATCGCGACCCTATTTTAGTACCGCAACGACCTGGGACTTGTACCCTGGCGACCGCACAGGCGTTGCGATTCCAACGTTGTGCAGTACGCCCAATTGCGATACCCGATATGGAAGTTACGATCATTTGCGTAATCTAAGGTGGACCGCGCACCGCATGCATGGCGCGGGCCCCACTTGCTTAAATTCTAAGAAAGTCTAATCAATCCATCAATCAAACTCCCACCTACCCCCATCACCTTTTTCCATCAATCAATCACCCCTCATGCCAAAGCCCTAAAATGCCCCTACTAAAGTACTACCTAATCCCTATAACTTCCCATTCTACCCCTACATTTCTTCATTTCCGTGCAAGAAAAGCCCTAAAGTCAACACCTACCCTACCCATAGCTATAAACCATCATTACCCTCACCTTTTCTATTCCCTTCCTACCCCTCTCTCCCATTTTAATCCCATTTGTATCATAAAAATCCTACCACAAAGGGTCATACGTATGGGGGTTTTCACATTCCCATTTGCTAAAAAAAAAAGAGATAAGTGAGAGAAAAGAAAGAAAGGAAAATCCAAAGAGAACCAATCTCCCCACCTTCCATCCTATCCATCCAACTATCCAAACTTCATCATCCACCCTTAAAAAGTTAGCTTAGGAGGAGAGGAGTCCAAGGAGGTAAAGAAGAGAAGGAAAGGTGAGTGCATCCATGTTCCTCTTAGGTTTTGTGTAGAATCTAGGGTTCAAATGGGTCCCACCTTTTGATGGTGTGGATCCCACTTGGGGACCCATTTTGTGGCATAATTAGTGTGGCCAATGGCCCACCATGATGTTTATTTGCTATGCAACTTGTTGGTTTGGGGTCATATAGACCTTTATTTTGGTGGGGATGGGATCCCCACCCTTGATTATGATTTAAGGGCCCACATGAGAGTGAGACCCATCTCAATGTATATGAAATCCATGCTTTGCTAGGAGGCCCATAGCGGTGGGGTCCTCCCATCACACATCTCTCCCTCTCTCTCAACTGCTATATACAGCCCACCATAATGCATGTAGTTCATCCACGCTGTCCACCATGTGGACCCACCTTGTTGCCCATATCAGGGCCTGTGTAACTAGTTGGTCACACATGCCTGGTTGAAGGGAAAACGCAAATATCAGCTTGATCTCCAAGATTGGTGGGTCACACACGTGGACCCCACCTAGTTGTATGTGCAGTATACCCACATCACCCATCTATTTTGCTGGATCATGCAGGACATGAGTCCAAAAATGAGACAGATCCAACGTCCAGACCCCACTGTGATGTTTGTTTTTGATATACTTTGTCCATCCCTTTTTTTTGGGCCACACTTGTGGACCCCGCCTTAATGTATATGTTTGATCCATGCCGTCCATTGGATTCTCTGGCTTATTTTAGGGTTGCAGCCTGAAAATGAAAAAGAACCAAAACCCAAGTGGGCCATGCTTGAAAGAATCAAACCCAGCTGTTGAAACATTTCTAAGGCCCATTATGATGATTTTACACAACCAAACCTGCCCAAGTCAGGGCCCTTTTAGGGCCGCCATAGTCTGGCCAATCTGATGGACGGATTGGATCCTTCCTACATGGGCCCCACCTTATAAAAAGAAAAGAAAAAAAAGGAGAAAAGAAATGTCCAGACATCTGGACGCTCCCAGCGTTAGAGACGCTGAAAGAGTCCAGTGCCCAGACTCAATAGAGGAGAGGAGTGGGGTCCTCACTCGTGAGACCCACTATGATGTATGTATTTAATCCATGTCATTCATCCTTTTTGCTAGATCATTCTAGGCCATGGGCCTCATTATGGGCCAGATCCATATCTCAGGTGGGCCACACCATTGAAAACAGTGGGGACAATGATAACCACCATTGAAACTTTCCTATGGCCCACCTTGATGTTTATTTGCCGTCCAACCTGGTCAGAGGTCACGTATGAGCTCTCCTTGGCCATGCATGGCCAGGATGAAGAGAAAACATCGATATCAGCATGATTCAAAACCTCTTGGGGCCACACGTGTGGACCCTGTCCAGCAGGGGCCCGACTGGATTTATATGTTTTATCTACATCGTCCACCCCTTTTTCCATCTCATTTTAGGGATGAGGCCCAAAGATGGGACAAATCCAACTCTTAGGTGGACCACACCATTGAGAACAGTGTGGACAATGATGCCTACCATTGTAGCCTCCCTAAGGCACACCTTGATGTTTGATTGCCATCCAAACCAGTGGCACATGTCTAGATGAGGGGGAAAACATAAATATTAGCCTAATTCAAGACTTCTGGCCCCATTTGGGTGTCACGCTGTAAGCAACGTGCTTGGGCATGTTGCCCAGCAGGTGGCCCACCCTATGGGTCCCACCATGATGTATCTGTTTTATCCATACCGCCCATCTATTTTCCATATCATTTTAAGCCATGGGCCCTAGAATGAGGCTAATCCAAAGCTCAAGTGGACCACACCGCTAGAAACAGTGGTCATCGATGCCCACCATTGAAACTCCTTTTGGGGCCACCGTGATGTTTATTTTTCCATCCAACCAAAGGTTGTGGGGCCCATCTTGGGGTCCCACCTTGATGGATGTGTTGTGTATCCTGCCATCCATCTTGGCAGAGGTGTAGGGCCCAGTTTTAGGTAGGCCACACATAGGAAATGGGGTGATTGAATGCCTACCATTGGAAACTTCCCTGCACCCATCTGTAATGTTTATTTTACCATCCTTCCTGTTTATAAAGTCACCCAGCCATGGGTGGGGGTCCCACACATGTGGCGTGTGGACCCCACCATGGTGTTTGTTTACCTTCTCACCTGTTTAGAGGGAAAGCACAAACATCGGGATGATCCCAAACCATGGGGGCCCACTTGATGTATGTGCCTTCCCCATGCCTTTATACAATTATCCCAACCGCGGGGTCTACGTTGTCATGCATGTGTTGTATCCATGTCGGCCATGAGCCACTATAATGTGATGTGTATGTCTGGCTGTCCATCAGAACCGTCTTGATGTTGGGCTTGATCCAAATTGTCTAAATGAATGGACCCCACCAAGATATTTGTGGTGTGGGATGGCTTGGGCTGGACTACCTTAGTGTATGTGTTTGTATGATCATGTAGTCCATTTCGTAGACCCACCTTAATGATTAGTTGTGTAAACTCTTGTTGAAAGGTCGCATAGATCTGGATGCATCGAAATCTCCAAAGTCTGCTTGATCCAAGTCAGATGACTCACCCTATTGACTCACCTTGTTAACTTGCCCTGTTAAACCAGCCTTTTTTTACTCACCTCGTGAAGTGTGTTTGTAACGCCCCCAAAATTTGACACTCGAGTATATAACTCAAATCTCGAAATCAAGGGTGTTATGTAAATAATGAATGAACTCATCACATTCTCAACTGATACTTTTCTCTTTCCATTCACATGGTACCAAAAATATAGAATCAAAATAAACCAAACTTGAAATATTAAATCATAAATCTATGAGTTCACTACATTATCCCAAATTATCTAAACTAATGGCCATCTAACGGGCCTTATTACATCAAACTTCAATGCAAAAAAGAAAACAAAATAAATAAATTTCTCAAAGGTCTTCTAAAGTGTCTCTTCATCTGGATTTACTCTCCCGTAAGTCTCTAAGTCATTACCTGTCACTACGGTTAATCGCATAACACTGCGTCAGCTATAAAAGCCGGTGAATAATCTCGTACAGTTTAACACATATAATTCAATACAAAAAATTGCATAACAGTTAAAATACAATTCGTTAATAATCCAAAGATAATTTCACCAAACTAAAATTTCTAAAAACACGCATATGATGCATGATATGCAAGTATATCTCAATCAACTCTAGTATAGTCCTCAATTGAACATCCAAGGCTAATTCCATCCAATCTCTCCATTATCCATTGGTCTGCGTAGCGGTCTTTTGTACTATGCTCACCCAACCAGCCACAACCAACCCCGTGGTCTGCATAGCGGTCTCTTACATAGCACTCACCCAACCGTCCACAACCAACTCCATTGAATTGCATAGCGGTCTCTTATATGTGCTCACCTAACCGGCCACAACCATTCTAATGGTCTGCATAGCAGTTTGTTGCACGATACTCACCCAACTAAGCAAAATCAACGGAACACCCAAACGGTCTGCATAGTGGTCTCTTGCACACACCTGGGTTCTCACCCTACCGGCCACAACCGAAGGGGGGATACAATCCATTGCGCACAACTGGCTGCCCAACCAAAAAAGTTCTCAAGGCCTATTGCATACACTTGGGTGCTCACCGAAATACCAGAGTTCTCAATCATATGGAATGATGATTCACGCTAATTCTTTTCAAAATATTCCAAAAAATAATTCATCATTATCCAATCTTATTCAAGGCCTCAAAACACAATCACAAACTCATTCAATCATAAGATTTCCAATAAGCAATGTATTGCACATGTTCTACGTAACTTTTCATAATTAATCCAACACGTATTCATCAACGAAACAAATTCATAATTTGAAAATAATATCCGAATTTCCAGCAAATAAAACATGAAAATCTAAACTGTAATCAATCTAAATCATGAATAATGATTCCAAACATTATTCGAAGAAATATTGAAAACCACCATTCTTAAAATCAAAATTTTAAGGAAGCATTAACAAAATCTGAAGTATAATATGAAAAATGATGCGAGAGACAACTCACATGTGTGGTAAAGAGGCCTTGAACTTGAATTTCGACTCAAACTATGCTATGACCAGCGAGTCAACTTGGTGTGCCAACTCAGCCACTCGACTCATTCCCTCCTTTCCTTATTTCTTTCTCTTTCTTCTTTCTTTCTCTTCTTCTTCTTCTTCTTCTTCTTCTTCTTCTTCTTCTCTTTCTTCTTCTTCCTGGAAGAGGGTCAGACAGCAGCAGCCGTAATAGGTGGATGGGACCCTCCCCTCCACACGATCTCTCTCTCTCTCTCTACCCAACCTTCTCTCTCTCTCTACGTTTCTCTTCCAGGAAAACGACACCTAGGGGGGTTTTATACAATACCCTAGATACGTTTGGACGGTCCAAGATGGACTTGGATGGCTGGAGTTTGCGGCAAGACAACTGGACCGACGTTTGTGGAGTTTGAGTTGGAGAAGGATTCCATTTTTCGTTTCTTGCAGAAAAAGCCACAAGTGAGACGTTGGAGACCTAGGTGGGGTCCACACGACTCTAACGGAGTAGTTCCCAGGCTACCATGCAAAGTAACGGTCAGGATCTTGGCCTCTTTTGATTCGGACGGCGATTTGAAGAAGATCGGATGGACGACCGATGTGAAAAAGATTGAAGGAGACTCCATGTGTGGGGTACGAAAATCGAATGAACGTCTTAGATTTTTGATGTGGGTCCCACAGATGGATGGCGTGGATGGTTCGGACGGACAGCGTACGCTGCTGTCGCAGCGGGCGGAGAAGAAGACGGTTTGTCTTCTGCTAACGCACGGTCAACGAGCGTTGACCGGCCTACCACATGTGCACGTAGGTCCCACCATGATGTATGTAAGAAATATACTCCAACCATCAGGTAGGCCACATAATTTTGAGGCATGACACAAAAAATGAGGCAGTTCCGAGGTTAGATGGCCCACTTATGTTTCGATTTCTGATTAGGGTATTTGTAGGATGATCGGAGGGCTGAAATTTTACGTGTACGGTTAAAATATGCCCCTAAACTATTTTATGAAGTTTTGCATGAAAATGATCGTCAGAAACTGGCATACTTAAAATCGTCAGTTTAACTTAAGTTTAACTAATGACATTTTCGTAATTATTGTAAATTTACGAGTTTTGTGAAATCTAACACTTCTACGCTGTTATAGGGTTTATTTTGAGCAATTTTAATAAAGGGATCCTACATAATTTCCTTATGGATTATTTATTATTAATTTATCAATATAATAAATCGCGTAATTTACTAAATAATTAATAAAATTGTTATTTTAATTATTTCTAAAACCTGGGTCATTACAGTGTCCTACCCTTGTACCCAGCTATTAGGACCACAATGTCCTTTGTATCTCATCCACGTTGTCCATTTACCTTTTGGGACGAGTGTGAGGTCCATCCTTAGTGTTAGTATATCACTTAGGCCGTCCACTGTCTGCAGCCTATCTTGATGTATGGGTTAGATCCACCGTCTTTTTGTGAACCTCATTGTGTTATCTATCTAGCTATCTCAAGATTACCATATTATTTGTCTCTCTCGTGTCGTTCGTCTATCTTGCACCCATCTTATGGTATGTGGCTCATATCTGTGCCGTCCCTCTATGGACCACTCGTTGGTAAGTATCTTGTTTGTATTGTCAGACCATGGGGCCTAGCATGATTTTGTGTATTTTATTCTTGTCGCCTGAGTAGGGTCTACACCTTCAATGTATTGGTTGTGCATTAAATTATTCCCTTTCCTTTTTGGGTCATCCTAGTTTTGAGGCTTGATCCACACCGTCTGATTGTTGGACCCTCTGTGTTGTTGTATACCGTCCATCTATGATCCTACCTCTTTATATTTGCTTTGTGTTATAAGTGAATTATCTTTTTATGCTGTTTTTAGTATGTCTGTTGCCACACGTAGTGTTGTTTGAAATGATATGTATGGGACTTTTCGAGGATAGGAGGCTATCACCCTGGCTTACACTGTATGGTATGAATAGCTTAGCATATCTTGTAGACCTTGTTGTGAGATTCCTTGGCCAGCAACATCCTGCACTATGACTCGACCATTCATATCTGTCCCCTCATGTTAAACTTAAGTCAAATAGGTTGGACTAGATTGCCCCCTTGACTTCGTGGTAGATTGACCACATGTCGACACTTATACTGTATACTTGACTCATTGCATCATGTATGCTTGGCTCATATGATTATATTGTATCACACCCTGCCATGGCGGCTGCGGTTGTTGTGGATTTCATTACCAGTTGACGGTGACTTCACATTTGAGACTCTATAGTTTTATGGGGCTCTTTAGAGACTTTCATAGGCATGTCGTCCCGCGTTTGCATGCATAGTTGCATTCCACACCGTTTGCTTGTGCCGCACATAGCATGGTTACTATGTTGCAACCACAGCTCCATCGTGGTTTGCAGAACACCGAAAATATGTGATTTTAAATTGGACGCAATAGGATGTCCCTGGGTGAAAGTCCCTGATCCCGTTGGTACCAAGGTGGGTGCTTCATTCAAGGATCGGGTGGTTTTATCATACACTAGTATGCCGAATATCAAACGACAGTGTTTTCATTGCACGTGGTCAGTTTGGAATGAGGTCTGACCCAACCTGCCGCAAGTGTGTTGCAAAGGGGTTTGAGTATGACCAGCTGTGAGTAGGTCCGCTACTACACCAGATAGGCTTTGGCATTCTATTGGTGAGTAGTGATGTATGTAAGACCCCGGTGATGTTCCGTTTTGGTATCAACGATATGACTGTTCGTATCTAGACCACTGTATTGAGAGGTGGTGATTTGCATACATGCATTGGATCATTGCATGTGACATTAGGCCTTGTAGGTCATCGCATAGTACAAGTAAATAGCCTTGGTAGGTTGGTTAGCTGTATTGCATGCTTTCACAGCCGTGGTAGGCTGGTGAGCTGTATTGCATGCTTTCATAGCTGTGGTAGGCTGGTTATTCATATCACATGATCGTGTAGTCTGATTAGGCTGAGTTCTGGTTTAGATTTCTCATCATGCTTTATTGCTTATTCTAATAGTTGTCATGCTTATCATACACATTGCGCACGCACACACGCACTCACTAAGCTTCGTAGGAATCTTATGCGCGTTTGTTATGCTGCAGGTTATACCAAAGTGTATCAGCAATTTTGAGCCAGAGTTGTGAGTGCATTAGCAGGAGGTGTTGAATTATGTGCATCTTTTATATTTTCACATTTTGTATTTACCTTTCATCACTGTATGTAAAAGAAATGATTTAGTGGAAATATTGTGTGTGTCTTTGATAGTACTCATATGGTGATGTTATGTTACAAAAAAAATCAGACCTTAAAATCCTCCTTGTGGGATCCCAAAGTCGGAACCTGGCATGTGGAGCTAGGAGCCGAGATTGGGGTACTACGGAGGCGGCCACCTCTAGATTCGGGTTATGGTGAATCGACGCCGGAAATCGAATTTGGGGCGTGACACTCTCTCTCCCCGCATAGGTCTCCATCGTTGGTAAGCTCTAATCGGCAGCCATGGCGCATTGGCCGAGGTAGCAGCAGCCATGGTCGCCACTGCTGACAGCTGTGGCAGCATGCCACTTTCTCTCCCTCATCTTTGTTTCTTCCTCTTGTTTCAGGGTCGGGCCATGCTAGAGTCAGGACTTGTATATGTATTCCGAACTGGGCTCAGTCTAGACTATTTCAGCCCATCATGGCCCAGGGCGAGTTTGGGCTTAAGTTGCAAGATGCAGGCTGGGCTTGGCAGAGCTTGGCCCAGCCCTAACCCAACCAGTTGACAACCATAGTGTGTGTGTGTGTGTGTGTGTGTGTGTGTGTGTGTGTGTGTGTGTGTGTGTGTGTGTGTGTAAAGGTAAGTAAGTCCTGGACAATTTGGCCCCTACAATTAAGGGTCATTTGCTTTATGGAAAGTGGTTGTAGTCAGTGGTAAATTGATGCACATGGGAAAAAATGGTTGTCTAGTTGATGATAAACGATAGTAATTGGAATGCACTATAATCATATGAATTGTGAAAGCTTTATGAAAGGTATGTATAATTCCATTAATAAATGGGGTATAAATAGATATAGAACACAAAGTTGTAACTGTATGATCAGTTTACAATTACATAATAGGAAAGATATAATACTACACGTAAGTATTACATCTACATAGGATATACACACACTCCCTATCAAACTCAAGGTGGTTTGAGCAAAACCATGGAAAATTTGGAAATATGATACATAAAACAAGAGATACTATGTGACTTTGTAGAAAAGTCAGCAAGTTGTTCGGATGAGGCTATATAAGAAAGAGAAATTAATCCGTCCAAATAATATTGATGAATAAAATGACAATCCACCTCAATATGCTAGGTGCATTCGTGAAATTCGGGATTACGAGCAACATGGATGACACTTTTGTTATCACAATATAAAGGCGTAGGTGTAGAGAGATGAACATGTTAGTCAAGAAGTAACCATCGTAGCCAGATAATCTCAGCAGTGGTTTGGGTCATCGCATGATATTCTGCCTCAGTAGTAGATTAAGAAATGCGATGTTGCTCAAAGTCTGAATCCGAATATGCATGTAGCTCGAGAGAGGAAGTCGCAGAGAATAAGAGAACTTTATCAAGAGTGTCTCGAATATACCGAAGAATATGCAGGACAATTGCTAGATGAATAGATCAAGGTGCACTAAAAAACTGATTGAAAAGACGAACAACATATGCAATATTAGGTTTAGTTATGGTGAGATAAGTTAAACCGCCACTAAATTGTTGATAAAATGCTGGGTCCGGAAAAAGTTCTCCATTTGTAGCACCAAGCTTAACATTCAACTCAATGGGAGTGTTAAGTCATTTTGTATAATCTGATAATTGGGCACTAAAAATAAGATTTGTGACATATTTGATTTGAGAGAGTAAATAACCACGTTTGGAGTATGCGACTTCCAAATTGAGAAATGTAAAAAGCTCAAACTTTCATCTCAAAGAGTCGATTAAGGTGTTGCTTAATTAGATGAATAGTAATGGTATTGTAACACCCCGTCCCTCTAATACTTGGGTATTGGATGTTCTCAAATGTTGGCGATAAGATGTCGATTAAAATAGTCAGTCACACGTACTTGCGTACGCATGTGAACACAAAATCCTAAGGATTGCAAACTAAAACTTAAACCTAGGAGCCTATGGCTCAATCGGACCCCATACCCTAATTGGTCGAACCGTATCGTAATACTTGTTTGACCCATATCATTGAACCCTTGGTCCATTAGACCCTTCGCCTCCGATTAGAGATTGTCAGTGCCCCTTGGCAATGAACTAGATGCTCATAATGAGCAAATGGTCAACAGAACACATAAAGTAGACCCTTAAGATCTGAACATATCGAACTAGGCCGAGACAGGGCTTTTAGGCTCCATTAGTTGCACCAACTTGAGTACCATAAAAGAAGGACATGTTTTGCATCTGTCGGTTCGACCGAAAACCTTTGAATTTCAAAACACTTGCAATCACCTAATTTTAATATTGAGGTTATAAAAGGGCTTTTGCTCCTTTCTTTCATTCTCTAGGTTTGGAAAATGAAGAGATTTGGGGGGGGGGGGGGGGGGGGGGGGGGGAGAGAGAGAGAGAGAGAGAGAGAGAGAGATCGGGCGTTGGGTGAGGATCGCAGCACTGGGCCATTCTTCACCAAATCCGGATCGTGTACGCAATCCTTCATCTTTTCCAGTTGAAAAAACCTTTGATTAGCCGGGTAGGAGCTCTTCCCTCTGTGTATGCACATCCTTCCTCAATTCCTAGCAAGCTCGAGGTGATTAGGGTAAGAAACCTCTCTTTCCCATTTGAATCTTAGGGTGTTTGATGATTAGGGTTTGTGCATGTTAGGTTTTGGTGTCTAGCCGTTGATTTGCGGTGGCCTAACACGTGTGGGTTGTAGTGAAGCGCAACTTCATATGGGCGTCGATTGTGTGCCGTCTCGGGCCCTGATTAGTTACAGGTTAATTAGGATAGAATCAAGGTTATTAACGATGGATTTTTCATTAATTTAGGGTTTGAAGCAATTTCCTCAAATTTCCTACGCCTAAGCCATATTGGAGCCGAAGGATTTCGATTTTAAGATAAGAATCTCTCCTTTAAGCTTTCCTTTGACATTTTTGGTCTTGCGATAGTCTCGATATTTGAATGATTATGCTAAGTAACCCATAAATTATGTGATAACCCTTGTAGTCTATCTAACATGTGTTAAATTAGAGATAATTTGCTAAAATTCATAACATGTTTAGAATCTTGTATATGATCACATATCATGCTAGATCTTTGCTTAGGTTGGATCACACATGTGCACTCTCTAACATGCTCAACACTTGAATGTGATGCGTGCCCCTTAGATTACACATGAATATGAAATTATAATATTCTTTAGTGTAATCCACATGTGATGCGTGTTAAAATGCTTAGATTTAGGAACTTATAGATTGTTAAATTGTGATTGTATGGATAAAATACATCTGATTTGGTATCTCAAATTATTGACTGCCTTATATTTAGATTAAATGAAATTTAGTTGAGACCCGCCATCCTTGTATATCAACGTGCCTTGTTGGCTTTGTTGGGTGAAATTCCATTATTGTGTCCTTTAATGGACTTGGTGCCTTATTGGCCTTTTTTGGGAGTAACCCCTTGTTAGAACTATGTATAGATTTTGGATGAAGAAGTCTACTCATTGATTCAGGGTTGACCACTAATTGTAGAGGCTTGCTTAAATGGGTTGTTTGCGAAATGGACTAATAAAGGTTGAATTAATCGTGCATCCATTGCACTCGGGCATTATTGGGTAGCTAATCCAGATGCTGTGGACGTGTGTACTTATGTACTTTGAGGGCTCTTAGACAATGTTTGAACGTCTTTTGTTGGTGTTGTCGGCTGGCTAATCCAAATGCTGTGGACACGTGTACCTTAAGTATTTTGCAAGCTCATGGACCACTGTCAACGCCTTTTTCGCTATGGAGAATGGGTTGACTATTTGAAAGATTCGGTCTCTTATGGTGAGTTGGATCGGCTGTTTGAAAGATCTAGTATCTTATTTATTAGGAGAAATTGTCGATTGTTTGAAAGACGCAGTCTCTTACATTGGTCCGGTTGGATGTGCATCCCTAGTCGAAGAACATGTGCATGCACCCATGTATTTAAATAAGATGCATTGTAAATTGTGATTGTTTGTATGCTTTCTTTTATGAAATTATACTTGATTGGTATGTCGTTGTGTAATCTAGGAGAAATTTTTACTGAGTTGGCCACTCACAATTTGAATTCGAAAACTATATATAGTTTATGCAGCTAGGAAGGAGTCGCGGAGCATACAATGTTCGGGTTGGGGCCGACGGGTAAGCCGATGATCAAGTGTAATGACATTAACTTGGCTGGGCTACAGGAGCTCGAGCTGTTTGGATTTCTTTTAGGCTTTCCCTTAATTTTGATATCTCGTACATTTGTTGTTTTTAGTTTGTGACGGTCCCTATGCGCACCATTTGTATTTGCACATTTTTGGATATTTATCCATTTGCTTTGTATTTAGTTATCTTTGCTTATCTTTGATTTTTCGCTGTTTAGACATGCGCTACTTTGATGTATTTTGCATATGGGATGAATGATAACCTGACTTCGTGTCCACATGGAAAGTACCCTCGTGTGTGGCATTTTTCCTCCAGGTTAAGTTCAGATTTTTGCTCTGAAACCCTTGCACTCAGGCGACGAAATCCGGGGCATTACCTGAATGAGTGTCTATACACCATGACATCATAGTATTAACACCCTTGGACTGAGTCTTCATACTTGGGTGTCGGGTTCGAGGCATTAACTGTTGGTAATTTGTGGAAGTGTGGGCCTCCAGGATCCGACGGTCTACACGATGAGAACTTTTGCAAAGCCGAGGATGTACGGTGTGATCCAGCCGTCCGCCTATTTGCTACAGGAACAAATGGGTCTGATCACCCCTTTGATCCTACGGTGAAGTGGTCCCTGGATCAGCTTTATGTCTCAGATATGATGGATGGACGAGATGAACTCTCGAAGCTTATTCCTCTATTTTCTCTCCGTATATCACTTATAGTTTTCCTTTTTCGTGTATTGTATTGGAAGAGAACTCTCCCTTTTATAATACTTATACGAGGGATAAAAGGGATAAGATGGTGAGATGAGATAAGGTTTATCCTTATCTCATCTAACCACCTCCGGAATTTGAAAATCAAATTCTAGGAAGAAAAAGGATGCGGTAACTTTCTATGGTTCCCGATCCACTCCCTATGGGTCCCAATCCACAAGTGGGCCCCCAAAGGTTCACAACCAACATCTCCCACTCAATCACATTGTGGGGTAGGCACATCATGAGAGTTCATCTAGCTCATCACATAACAATCAAAACCAAAGAATCACAATCAAAAGAATCAGAAGCGTGGGACTAGTTGGAACACCGTTATCTTCTCACAGATGTTTGAGTACTAAGAGACCACTTAACTAGCACTCAATAACCCAAGCTTTGCATTGCCTATCCTAGTCCGCATGACCACACCGGATAGAATTAACTCCCAATCTGGAGTACTCGGCCAACATACACACTTATCCAACTTATCGAGTTTATTCTAAAAAAAAACTTGGTTTTCTACAAACATTAATTTGAATTCTTTTTAAAGTAATATATATACATATATATTTTGAAAGAGAATATTGTTTATAAAAGTCTAAGAAAACTCGATACTGCCGGCGGATAAGTCTTCAAGTGCATATTTGTAGTTTTAGAAACTTGGTGTAGCTGTCACGGGATCTTCCCCACGCAGATGTGTAATTTGGAATTGATCAAGTCGCTTTTCTAGCATAGCCGAGTCTGACCAATCAAGGGCCTTTCGTCGACCAATCAAGGGCCTTTCGTCATCGTATACTAAAGTAGCGACACTCAATTTTATCCTCCTGTACACAAGAGGAGGGTAGCTGAGGACACAAAGAGTCACCTACGGGACTGGCTACTTGCACGTTGCAATGATTAGATTGAATCAAAGCAATCTGTAGGTAATAGGTCCAAATACGTGGCTACAATCCATGCCGTAAAGTAGACAATACTAGGTATTTGTCGGGTCTACAATACTCAAGTCGTCTTACATGAGGTATGACTCATCTCATAACCTCAAGACTTGGCTGAGATTCAGGCCATAACATTTGCATGAATAACAATGGTGCGATTATGTTATTCGACTTTATCAGTCTCATCTTCAATCTTTTAGGACTGAAGGCGGATACAACTCATTCGCATCCTCATCCTTTATTATTTTCAATAAAGGGTGGTTCATTCCTCAGTGTATGAATGTCACCCCAAGTGTACCTTTCTTATACATTTAGGGTTGGTCATCCCGTGCAAGTGGGTGACCGGCTTGCCGATAAAAGTTAAAATCCTACTTGATCTCAAAGAAAAAGCTGATGATCTACATACCAAGTTTAACAAGTGCTCAATACTGAATAAAAGAAAATTTATTATTCATGACAGATCAAAGATACATGATACAAGCATGTCAATCAAGCTTTCCTTAATCCCATCTGCCTGACATGAACCTGAAATAGATCTCTAGCTATAGGTTTTTTCATGGGATCAGTTATCATCTCCTTGGTAGGAATGTAGCTGATGATAACCTTCTTTTCTTTCACTTGATCACAAACATAATGATACTTTATCTTAATGTGCTTCGATTTCTGGTGGTGTTTCGGATCCTTTGCCAAGTCAATGGCCGAGGTGTTGTCTATCCTCAACGATATAGGCTCATGTATGCCTGGAACAACACCCAATCCTTGTAGGAATCTGCGAACCCATACACACTCTTGAACTGTAGCACAACATGCAATGTATTCGGCCTCCATAGATGAAAGTGCTGTGGATGTCTGTTTCTCGCTCGACCAAGAGATAGCTCCGCCCTCTGAGCAAGAAGACATATCCTGAAGTAGACTTTCCCTCGTCGGCGTCATTACCCCAGGCGGCATCTGAATATCCTTTGAGCTCAAGACTCACTCCTTCATAACATAGCATCAAGTCCTTGGTTCCTCTGAGATAGCGGAATATGCATTTCACGGCTTGCCAATGAGACTGTCCCGGGTTATTCTGGTAACGGCTGACTATGCCAACTGCATAGCTAATATCCGGTCTGATGCAAAGCATAACATACATTAAGCTGCCTACTACACTCGCATAAAGTATTGAGGACATTGCCGATTTCTCAGCTTCTGTCTGGGGACACGATTTCCTGTCTAACTTGGTAGCTTTATCCATAGGGGTTTCAACAGCTTTTGAATTTTCTATCCTAAACCGCTCTAAGATCTTCTATATGTAAGTGGCTTGTGACAAGCCTAAGAATCTCCTAGAACGGTTCCTAATGATTTTAACCCCTAGAATAAAGTTGGCTTCACCAAGATCTTTCATCTCAAAGTTCGAGAAAAGCCAATCTTTAGACATCATCAACAGTTGCATGTCATTACCAGCTAATAGGATATCGTCTATATAGGGATAGTATCAGAAAAGATCTTCCAGACCGTTTCACGTATACACAATGATCTTCTTCACTCATTATGAACAAAAAAGTGGTGATGGCTAAGTGGAACCTCATGTACCACTGCCTTGAAGATTGCTTCAACCCATAAATAGATCGTAACAACTTACAGACTTTCTTTGGATACCTTTCGTCCACATAACCTATGGGTTGTTGCATGTATATATCTTCATCCAAATTACCATTTAAGAAAGCGGTCTTTACATCCATCTGATATAACTCTAAGTCTAAACTTGAGACAATGGACAAGATCATGCAGATTGAGGAGAATTTAGCAACAGGTGAAAAAGTTTCCTCATAATCAACACCTTCTTTTTGTTTAAAATATTTTGCAACTAATCTTGCTTTGTACTTGTCCACTGTACCATCTGCCTTTCTTTTGATCTTAAGTACCCACTTGTTACCAATTGCTTTGCGATTGGAAGGCAGATCTACAAGTTCTCAGACTTTGTTCTTCTCCATGGAGGCAATCTCCTTGTCCATGACAGTTACCCAATCAGCCGAATTCGGAGATAATAACGCATTCTGATAAGAATCAGGTTCATCATCGTCAACCGCAACACAAGAGAAAGATTGACCGTCGATATCGAAATATCTTCTGGGAATCAAACCTCTTTCACTTCGACGTAGCTCAGGAGCCTGCTGAGATGTACTCCCACTGTCCTGATGAACTATAGGAGTATCTCCATTTTCAGAAGCAGAACTCCCACTCTCCTGAGATACATCTGGAATTTCAAAAAGTTCTGTGGAAACCTTTTGTTTCTTTCGGCTGGGGTATCTGTCTTCAACGAAGTGGACGTCCCGAGATTCAGTCTCAGTCCATCCTCTACGATCCTCATAAACTAGAACGTATCCCTTTGAGTGCATTGGGTACCTAATGAATATGCACTCAATAGTTTTACTATCAAGTTTACTTCTATGTTGAGCAGGCAATAAAACATATGCTAAAGATCCCCAAGGATGCAGCTCAGCTAGAGAAGGAATCCTCCCAGTCCACATCTCATATGGGGTCTTAGGAACGGATTTTGATGGGACTCTATTTAGGACCTAGAAGGCTGTAAGAAGCGTGTCTCCCCAGAATGTGGTAAAGAGATTGGCATGTGCCATCATCGACCTAACCATGTCCAATAGTGTCCTGTTCCTTCTCTCTGCAACTCCATTTTGCTGTGGAGTATATGCCATAGTGTACTGCCTGATGATGTCAACGTTTGCACAGTATGATTTAAACGTTTCAGATGTATACTCGCCACCTCTATCAGATCTAAGAATTTTAATCTTTTTCTCAAGCTGATTTTCTACTTCAGCTTTGAATTTGAGAAAACAATCAAAAGTCTCAGATTTATGTGAGATGAGATACACATATCCATAGCGCGAGTAATCGTCAATAAATGTGACGAAGTATTGGCATCTAGTTCTAGCACGTACATTTAAGGGTCCACATATATCCGTATGGATTACCTCTAGCAAACCCTTTGACCTAGTCGCTTTAGGGAATGGTTTCTTAGAAGTCTTCCCGGACACACAATGTTCACAAAATGACAAATCAACTTTGGATAATGAACGTAACAGACCAGATCTTGCTAGTCTTGTTATACGGTCCTTTCCAATGTGATCTAACCTTTCGTGCCATTTTAAAGATTCAGATACTACATGTTCATTCGACGTAGCAGACAAAGCGAGATGTGCATTATCATTATCTACATCTAGAATAAATAAATCTGAAATTAAGTTTCCCCATGCAAAGATGAGGTTATTGAGTCTTAAAGAAACTCTTGTCCTAGAAAAACGAATGTCAAAACCATTAACTAACAATCTAGAAACAGAAATTAAATTCCAGCGCATGCCCAGTGCATAAAGAGTATCATGGAGGGTTATTGTGTGCCCTACGCGCGTACGGAGATGATAAACACCAATACCTAGCACGTCTTCAGCAGCGTTATTCCCCATGTACACCCTGTAGCTCCCTGTGGCTACAGGCCGAAATTCCTCGAGTCCTCGACGATCTCTGGTCACGTGCTTTGTTGTGCCTGAATCCAAAATCCACTCGTTAGATAGAGTATCAACGGAAAGTATCTCAGAACAAATGCCTACAAACAAAGTGTCTTGTGACAGAGGAATTGCCGTCTTTTTATGAGTGCATTGACAAGCATAATGGCCGGGATTTTCGTAGACGAAACAGGTTATGTTTGTCTTTTTAGGTTTCCTCTTTCATTTTCCTTTCTTGGGATTTGGAGGAGGCTTTGCAGTCTTCTGTTCCTGATTGTTCTTCTTCGCCTTCTTTGAAGCTTTGAACTTTTTCTTGTTAGCTTTCCGCTTGTGGGTTTCTGCTGCAAAGGCCTTGGCCGAACCTGGCTGAATTGCATTCATTTTAACCTCTCGTACCAGATGACCACAAAAGTCTCTGAACGTTGTGATTGAATCAGTATGGTTCAGAATCGTTTTGATTTGGGCCCAAGATTCGGGTAAGGAACGGTGCATTGCTATAATCTTTTGATTTTCAGTTAGTTGACACCCTACATTCCTTAGGGCGCCTATCATCTACTCCATCTTACGGATATGATCCTTGTGGGGCAACCTACTGGCATCCTGTATTTTTGGAACTCTAATTCCATAGCCCGAACCTTTGCATCTGACTTCTGTTTATAGGCATTAGCTAGTGCATTCCAGATCCCCTTAGCAGTTTCATGCACTTCATATGTGGGTATGAGTTCTTTGTGCATTGTGCTAATCAAAACATTACGGGCGGAGCGATTTTGTTTACGCCACTTATTGTAGTGATTCATCGCGGCCCTATGTTCACCTAGATTTCATTTTCAGCCAATATGGGTTCCTCTTGAACCCCATCCAGAGTGTGCGAAATGTCATTTTCGTTCAGAAGGCTTCGCATTGTATGGGATCAGTCTTCGTAGTTGTTGCCGTCGAAATGTTGTCCTTTGAGTTGATTGGCTATCAATGCTTTAGAGGCCATCTCTCGATTGTGATTATTCCTTCTTTAAATCGGAGATCCGTCGTTTACTTTTCTGATACCACTGTTGGTAAGTTGCGGAAGTGTGGGCTTCCAGGATCCGACGGTCTACACGATGAGAACTTTTGCAAAGCTGAGGATGTACGGTGTGATCCAGCCGTCCGCCTATTTGCTACAGGAACAAATGGGTCTGATCACCCCTCTGATCCTACGGTGAAGATGGTCCTCGGATCAGATTTATGGCTCAGATCTGATGGATGGACCAGATGAACTCTCGAAGCTTATTCCTCTATTTTCTCTCCGTATATCACTTATAGTTTTCCTTTTTCGTGTATTGTATTGGAAGAGAACTCTCCCTTTTATAATACTCATACGAGGGATAAAAGGGATAAGATGGTGAGATGAGATAAGGTTTATCCTTATCTCATCTAACCACCTCCGGAATTTGAAAATCAAATTCCAGGAAGAAAAAGGATGCGGTAACTTCCTATGGTTCCCGATCTACTTCCTATGGGTCCCAATCCACAAGTGGTTGCCCCCCAAAGGTTCACAACCAACATTAACGAAAGTAATCATATCATTAACATAAAGTAACAAAACAATCATTCCTTTGGAAGTGCTAGAGACGAATAGAGCTGGATCACGAGAATTTTGTTAAAATGTTGATGGTGGGTTGCAAATGGCCAGAGGTGGGTTGCAGTGAGAGGGGTGGGTCGTTGACTGTGATGGGGAAGATGGATGCATGGGTTTTGGTCAGGGTTTCAGCAAGAGGATTTTTTTACCGTGGTCAGGGATATGGCGACGAGGATGGTGATGATGGTGGTGCTAGTCAGGGACGAATTGCAGTGGCCGGCCGCTGATGATAGGATCAAGAGGGTTGTTAGAATCAGTGGCTTGGATCAGACCAAATTCTGATACCATGAAAGCTTGGTGAAAGGTATGTATAATTCCAGTGATAGATGGGGTATACTTTTAGCGTTCCATGCTCAATTTTTTTTTTTGCCAAAGGATATATTTAAATGAAACTTATTATAATTATTAGATCAAATGTATATTAATTTTATTAATTTGGGATATTAAAATTAACTTATTTAATACATTTTAGTTACAAGCATTCAAACATAGTTTTTAAACTAATTAGTAGCATCTATACACACTTGAAGATTCCAATTTGCATTGATTCCATTTAGCATGTGATTTAGATTTCAGTGTATTCCAATTACAAGTATTTAGGCGAGGCCCCTAGTGGACACTAAATAATCATGACCATGCCAGCACCGCTAGGTGAGTGTCAGGGGCTAGGCCTGGCCGAGCCATCTATCCAAGTCTTCAGCCAAAACAGTTGAATAACTCGGTCAGCTTGCCCTACTGTCCTTTATGGCCCATCCCAAGGACAACTGAAAGCAAGTTGGGGCTAGTTCAGGCCAGTGCAATTTTCAGTCCCAACTCTACTCGTCGGAAATGCTATCCAGAATGACGAGCCCCGCTTAGCTCTGGACTTGGTTTGGACCAAAAAGCTTCGCCCATAGGCCAGGAATGGGCATGGCATGGATGGACCAATCAATTTTCATATCGGGCTGGGCCTGTAGCTGTTTTACCCTTCCCCCACCCCACTTAGGTGTAATCTGCCATTCCAATCCTTGATTAGGCAGCCCATGCATCTTGGTTGGAAACAATTGGTTTCATTCCTCTTAAGTTTATATTTTCTTTTGCATGTGTGGCCCACCTGATTAACCAACAAATTAGGAATATTCAAAGGGAAATAGGGATTCGATCAATTCTCAGGCTGGACTGGGTCGGGCCCAGGCCCATTCAAATTTCAGAGATCAGGGTTGGACATGCTATGTTAGGCTCATGCTGGGTTCAGTTCGACTCTAGATTCAGGTTTGGGATGGCCGTATACTGGGCATTTAGATGAAGGGCCTCTGGAATGTAGGGCTGTCAATGGGCCCAGACGAGCCAGGCAAAATCAAAATTTTGAATAGGGCCAGCCCCTCAGGCCCGGCTCAAACAGTTCAGAATCCAGGCTGATGCCAACCTCAGGCCCGGTCTCTTGACAGCCCCACTGGCATGGTACATAAGTTTGCAAAGCCCACACGCATGTATAGCAGTGCACAGGTCAATTTGTACATGTGCAACATCAGAGCAATCAATTATGTTGGCCAAGTTCCCTTGCGCAAAATTTCCATAGACGATACACGGATAGTATGAAGAAAATTTTAATCGTCCGTTCGTTTCATATAGACTGAGGAACCTGACTGGATTAACCTGAGCCTTTTGTGATAACATCCCAAAACGGTGTCCGCAGAAGCTTTACAATCCTACAGGCTTGGAGCCATTTGGACGCACCATCCACTAGGTGTGTTTGAGCCCGAGGTGCCGTTTTTATTTGTTTATCCAAACAGCTGGATGCACTTAGCAAACCTGTGAAAACCAATACGGTTAGTTTACGTATGTTTATACACTTGGTCGATCACAGCCAGATCAAAGGCCCAGAGGATGCCACGTGGTAGCCATGCCACATGTGGTGCAGATGAACTTTAAAAGGATCAGCCAAGTTAGAGATGTGAACATGTGGGAACATTAAATGCTAGATTTCTATCGAAAGTAACTTTATGGAGAGAAAGAGTCCCATTAAATGTGAACATGTGGGAACATTAAATGCTAGATTTCTATCGAAAGTAACTCTATGGAGAGCAAGAGTCCCATTAAAGAAGTCTTTGTACAAATATTAAATGCTAGAGTCCTTCCAAAAGTAACTCTTTGTGAATGCAAGAGCTCAATGACGTGAGAACTCCAATAAAGTTTTCTCGTAAGAGTCTAGTGACGTGAAGATCTTCCTATATACTATCGGAATAGCAAGAAGCGTGCGTGATCTCTTGTACAGGCGACATAAAACAATTGGTAATACTTATGTGAAAAATTAAGGAGATTTATTCGGCTAACTATCGAAATCTCATACAATGCAGAATGTTACATGGCTATTGCCTCTCAGAAGCTTTTAAAAACAACACTCAACAAAGAGCTTAGGCCCTCGTCACACAAATTTCAATTGATCTCTACAATGTTATGTTGCCTATTCTAATTTTATTTTCTTAGCTTAGATATCTCAATTCTATTCAGCCACGCCACAGCAAGTCTAGAATCCTTAGTTTAGCTTAGATCCACTATTGTCCAACGCCACCGCTTCAGTACACTATAGACACCCCACATAAATTGCGAAGTATTACTCTTGAACTGTCTGGCTACACCCAAATAAAACCACGCGCTTGACCAAATCAAGAAATAAGTTCCCCAGCAAACTATGAACAAAGTCACCAGGCCTAATCAAGAAATTCCATACATTCGGTCCCTCAATTAAAATTCATATTCAACACTCGTCAGAACTTATAGTCGTGCAACATTATGATAAAACTACGCCTACATACCGAAGGGAGTGTTAAAAACCAACTAGAGAAGAGACATTAGGCCCTAAACTTTCCTCTAGAGGTAATGAACGGCTTGGATCACCCCCAATCACTAACAAGGTAGGCTTGGATCTCTTATTCGAAGTCAAATTGAGGTAGTTCAAGGCTTGTTGGGAAGAGTTTTCCCTAAGCTTTCCAACTAGCTATCATACGTCCTACTTGGTATGTTAAATGGTGGTTCGAAATGGTCATGACATTGTTAGAAACTATGGAAAGGAGCAAGCTTAGAAGGCCCCATGTGCAGGTGCACATGACTTGAGATGGTTCATGCGCAAACTATGCATTGTCCCGAGTAAGCCATGTGTAGAGCATGTGCCAAGTCATGAGCATGGCACCAAAGACTTGGTCATTTTGTAGCTTCCCCTTATAGAAAATCTGGCAAAGTTTCCATAAGAATAAGAACATGCACATGCCTCGAAAGGCATGGGTAATGAGAAGAAACCATGCATCACATGTGGAGTCCCGATTGCACGAGCAATTACTTAAACATAGGCTATGCACGAAGATTCAAGTGGATAAGAAGCATCAAGGAAGAAGAATAGGTAAAAGAGATGTCTTGGTGACCTTAACCCTTAAAACCAGAACACCCTAAACTTCTAGATGACTTGGACCAATTAACAAAACCCTTAATCATCCTTATTAGCCTTACATCATATAGAAAAATATGATAAGTTAGGCTAATTAAAGAGGTTCAAGTTGTTGTAAACAAAATGGCCCAGACAACAGTTTCAAGTGGACTTTGATACATCAGAGTCTAGTCTCGATAGGCCTTCGATCAATCGGACACTCTCTATCAATCGAACATATGTTCAGCAACTTGCTGAACTCTCTAGATAATTCTTCGATCAATCGAAGACATCACTTTGATACATCGAAGTTGATGTTTCGATCAATCGAAGATAGGTTTGATCAATTGAGAATATGTCCAGCAACATTGCTAAACTCTCTGGACAATTTTTCGATCAATCGAAGCAGATCTTCAATTAATCAAAGATACCTTCAATTAATCGAATGATAATTTTGATCGATCGAAGATATGCGAATCTGCCCTTTTTTTTACCATTAAAGATTTTTCTATAAAAGCAGAGGAGTTTATTTTTAGGCTTAAGAGAGAAATTTTGAGGATTCAGAAGCCACTATTATTGAAGACTATTAGGAGCTTTAATTTTAACCCATTTTAAGTGATCTTCCTTGTGATTCGTCACAAGATTGAATATTCAAAGCTCTAGATGAAGATGTACTTATTTCCTTTTGATTCCTAGGAGTTTAGACATGTTGATCATAGGTAGAAATTTAGTCTAAACACCACCTAAGAATCTAAATAGCTGTATTCCTTTAGGAAACCAATTTCTTACCATTTGTAGAGGATTCACCGCCTCCTAGGACCTTGGGCATCTCCATCGGAGCATCATACGCAAGGTGATTGATCGTTGGAGCTAGAGCATTGGCGACGTAACGGCATCCGTGATCAAGGGAGCAAAGGGGAGTTGATTCAAGCACCGGAGAATGAGAAGAAGCAACCCAAGAAGGCGCATCAAAAGGGGCTCAATTCGACAAGTGAGTTGCCATTTGTAAGAGTTCGGTTCATACTCCTTCCTTGTGTAGGATTGAGTATGAGAGTTTGATTGCAAACTCGATAGGTTCGGTTGTAGGACCTAGGCTTGGTTGTAGGGCTGAATCAAGTCTCCAAGTGAGGAGCCTTCGGTGGGAGTATATGATAGGTTCAGTTATAGAACATTGGCTTAATTGTAGAGCCTAAAACCATTGAGGTTTAGTTGTAGGATCTTGACTTATGTGTTAAGTCTAAATTGAGGTTCGGTTGGTGGACCTTGGCTTGAGTAAGCCTAAATTGAGGTTCGGTTGTAGGACCTTGACTCTAGTGTAGAGCCTAAATTGTCAAGTCTCCAAAGGGGAGCTATCGATACAGGTGCGTATGTAGTCCATCCACACGGGTGCATACGTGTAGGTTTGATGTAGGACCCGATCCTTGAGTAAGATTGTAAGGTTGGGAAGAGCCTATTTAAAACTCTTAGGTTGTGAGGTGAACCTGATTTAAAACCCTTTAGTGAAATCGGATGTATTCAAGAGGTGTGTACGACAACCAGGAGTGGAGTAGACAAGTAGTCGAACCACTATACATTGTTGTGTTTGTGATGTTTTTTAGCACATTGTTATTTTAACATTGTATGTTTTATTGCTTACTTGTGAATGCTTGAATGGAATGTATGCTATGCACTTGATAGGTAGATTCACACACACAAGTTGTAATTTCACTTCTAGACTAGTTTGTTGACTGTTTAATCATTTGTAGTTTAGACCTTGCACTTAGATTAGTTGCTTGATTAGTTAAATCTTTTATAATCTATGTATTTAGACTAGGTAGCTTAATTGCTTATATATGTTAGTCATGTGATTGGACCCACTTAGGCTTAGAAGCCGAAGTGTTCTTGCTTACTTAGTTTATATTGATAAATTGTTTAAGTAAGCGAAAAGAATTTCAAAAAGGTCCTAATCACCCCCTATAGAACTTAGCCATAATTCTAGTAACTCCGCTAAGCTTCCGCGTATAAGCGTAGGGTGTCGTGTTAGACCATCCGCTGTGCAATTTCAGCACTACCCTGTGTGTGGGTTGAGATGCCCTTTGCACAGGCACATTGCCTCTGTGCACGAGTATACGCACTTCGTGCATGGATCATTTTCGGGTCACCCTAAAGTTCTTGGAAAACTTACCCTTTTTCAAAATTTTTGAGCAAAAAGTCCTAAATGAAGCCCCGAGTCGGCTTATAATTGGTTCAAACGGCCACAAGTGAATGCAATACAACATAAGTACTTTTGCACAAGTTAACGGGCTAGTATATTTGGAGTTAACTTGGAACTAACTCAGGATTAACGCAACACATGACTTTATTAAAATCATCGTATCGCCCTCATTATAAGTCCTATTGGGTTGATTTTAAGACCGTTGGAAAGCTAATTTGAAGAGCTATCAAAGTAGACTATAATGATGGCCATTGGAGCTTAGATGGAAAATAAAAATGGCCACAAAGTGTTCACAACTCTAACTGTAGGGTCGCGATGTAGTAATAACTCGGTGAGATCAAGATCGTTCTACATGGATTATGAAAGGAAGGTAGTAATTCCAAACCAATCTAGACTATCTAAATTTGGAATTAACAATGAAGGAAGGATTTTGAAAACATAAACAACTAAAGAGTGAAGAAAATTTAATTTTTAAAATACTAGAGCGCCAAGGATCCACTTGTAATCAATTTACAATGCCAACTCATTCATTCAAGCACATCACACAATTGGAATCGAAGTCCTATCTCTATCCAATTGGAAGATAGATTTAATTAAAGCATAATAACAACAAAAAAAATGTGAACTTCCAGAAAATAGTTTTACTGAAACAAGAGAACTTAAACTTGATGGAAGAACTTGAAGTATTCACCGTATTTGGAAATCACGATGAATCTAGGGCTTTCATTAATCAATTCTCTTCAAAACCAATCTAATTAATCTCAGAAACTCATATGCATCCAATATAACTGAAATCATAAGAGATCTTTAGAATTAGTTAAAACGTTTAACTTTATTTGAACTAGAATATGAAAATCCAATATTAAGCTCAAAGTTCTTGAAATAAATTAATTAAAACATTGCAAATGACTACAAGTTTCACCTCTTAGCTTTTGTTAAGAGATTTAGTTAACCATTAACATGATTAAACTAAATCTCTCAGAAAAATAAAGAAAAACTACAACTAGAAGCAGAAAAACCCGATGTAAAAGCTTCAATTCGAATCTCCCTTGCTCCCAAGCTTTTAGGACTCTTCTAGGATGCCTTAGACCTGAATAGGAACCTCCTATAAAGCATCACCTCAAAATTGTGTAATAATTTCACACCACTTCAACTCGCGTTAGTTGTTGGGCACCCGAAGTCCCCAAAATATGTTTAGCAAGCCTCTTTTGAAAATTAGTTAAGTTTCGGTCCCCCAATCGATCACCCGGCAGCGCCCGAACGTTTGTCAAGCGCTCGAACTTGACAGTTCGGTCGCCTAAAGTGCTCAAAAGTGTCTAGAGAGTTCAACATCAATTTTCATAAAGCTTCGGTCGCCTGACCCCATCATTGGTCACCCAAACTTGTCATCGAGCGCCCAAACTTCCAGTTGGTCACCCAAAGTATCCTATTTTTCTAATTTTTAAACTCTGAACTTTAAATCTCCAATTTCCTCTTCTTTTCACTTGTTAGGTTGGCCTAGCTTGACTTCAATTCATCTTCAATTGTATGCAATTGGTCCCCATTCTCTCAATTCTCTCTAAATTCCCTATAAACATGAAAACATTCTTAAGTTAGTCTATTAATCACAATAATTCATGTAAATGTGGTATGGAATTGGGGATAAATATGCACAATTCTAAGCTCAAGACACCCCTAACCAATAGTTTGTTAGTCTCAAGCAAAACATGTGAAAACGATTCTCAAATCTCAATTTTCACCCTCTCCCAGAAAAATAAGTTATGTGTTTCTAAGATAATTAGACAAAACAGTTTAGAGACATAAGTAATAGAACCATTTTCAACCTCGATTTCTATAAACATTAGTGAGCTCTCAACTCGTGTTCGAACTATCAATGAGTTAACAAAATTGTTTAAACATTAAGATCCCAAAACACGTAATACAAATGTGATAACTTATCAAAGGCAAACAGATCAACACAAGTCACTTATTCCGATCCCAGCTTCTACTTTCCCTTCTTTTTCATCTTTTAATTTTTCATCAACGACTTTTACACTAATCTCATTCCTTTTTGGTGGTCATAGGTAACCTTTTTCGATACAACTGCTTTTTAGCTGATTCGTTATTTTTTTTCCTTTTTTCTATTTTTTTCTTCAATTTTTCCTTTTCTTTTTTTCTTTTCTCTCTTTTTTTTTCAAGGTAGATAGGGATCTCCAGGCTTGGTTCCTAGCACTTTTAAATAACCATCAACTTAACTTATACAATTTCAGTTTATCCTAATAATCGTAAATTGGATATGTACTATGAATCTAGACTTAATCAATGTTTAAATGTTCTATCGATCACTCATAGAAGGAACTCATTTAAAAACCACTAAGTTAACTAGACTTTGAATTTTTAAATAATAATATTATTAGTCTCTTCATGTTTTATCTAAATATTCTTAGGTACACAGAAATTTAAACTTCTAAGAGAATTTGAAAATTTGAAGAATTAAATTTTTTTTATACTCAAAATGGTGCAAATTACTGATGATTCTGCACGAATCTCACCCCCAACCTATAATCTACACTATCCTCAAATGTATGAAAATATGAGAGCAATGAAAAATAAAGAGGAGTGAGTGAGAGAGAGAGAGAGAGTACTTGAGAGAACTTCAATAAGTGATTTCTCCATTAGACTGGGAGAATCACTCTTCATCAAACTACTCTAAACAAAGCAAAAATAATTAAAACAAACCTACCTATTCTACTCTACTCTATACCTCTGTCAGACTAGAAGATCAATCATCCTGATAGACATGATCTTCCAGAGGTATGGATATGTCCTCTAAATCAAATTTCTCTATGAATGGTTTCAACCTTTGTCCATTAACTTTAAAAACATTTCCATTTATAGGATTTTCAATCTCAACGGCTCCATGTGGATAAACAATTTTAACAAAAATTGGATCGGTCTATCGAGATCTTAACTTACTCGGAAATAGGTGAAGTTTCGAATTATATAAGAGAACCTTTTGATTCAGTTTGAATAATTTCCTAAATATATGTTTGTCATGAAAAGCCTTCATTCGACTCTTGTAAATCTGAGAACTTTCATATACATCGTTTCGTATCTTGTCAAGTGTTCGCTCGCCTCAAGTGCAAGGCTGCGATGTAGTAATAATCTCGGTAAGACTGAGGTCGATCCACAGGGAAGGAAGTAAACAATTCCAACTATCCTAATAACTAGAATCTTAAGAGGTTTGTGAAATTGGTTTTGAATATAAAATGAAAAATCTGATATTGGAAAGGTAACTAGAGCATCAAGGATCCACTTATAGTTCTCCTTAGATGCATAATTCGCTATGGTTTCTCACTTTCTCAACTAGAATCGAAATTAAGTTCTATCTAGTCGGATAATAGAGCAGTTAAACCAAACAATCTTCTACATGTAAGATCAATGTATATGATTCACTCAATGCAAGCTAGGACGAGCATACTCAATTGCATAGGTCAGTCCCAATTCTAATAGGCTAAGATCACAATCATAACCATCATTAAATCCTGTCACAAGACAAAACTAGATTATGATTTGAACTTATTCAAATCACATACACAGTCCATATACTTCAGAATTTCCATAAAAGTAGACTTTTGGTAAGAAGTTCCCACATGAAGATCATAGTACTAGAGCGTACTCCAATTCCTCGGATCATACAAGTCTAGACCAGTTCACAACAATTAAGAACTCAAGCAATTCTTCCAAACATCCATGAGTCATCATAAGACTAAGAAAAACTACTTAGTACTTGTATTAAACTTCAAACCATTGTTCTTAAACATGAAATCCAACTTGAAACCAATAAAACGAATTAAACAATCTAAGAAAACTATAAGGTTCACCTCTTAGCTCTAGCTAAGAGATTAACTAATGAAAAGCATATTAAAAAAAAAACTAGAACTAAGAAAAGGAAGAAAAACTAGCTGGAGGAGGCTAGAAAGCCTCCTATGACTTGAACTCCTTGCTCCCCACGTTCTTGCTTGCCCTGGAATAGAAGAGAGCACCTCATTTTATAATACAGCAAGAGTACCGCAACATAACAGATTTTGTTTCGCTTCGTACGGCTTAACCAATGGTCGGATTGCCTTCAAATTTGATTTGTAGCTTCCTTGTAATATGATCTTCCTCATAGATGATTTATATTTCTAAGATTATCTTCTAAATGGGCCCACCAATCAGATCAGTGACCACCTCTCAAAATCGCACAATTCGAGTACCTTCAGAACCAGTCATCTTGCTTTCAACGCTTTGGAGTGTACAGATGTCGGATTGATCCCAAATTTTGAACATTGGTAGAAAAATTCCTTCTCTACATGATAGACGGATTAGATTGTCCAAAAAAAAAAAAAAATCTAAGAATGTGGTTTGAAAATTAGAATACTTAGGGCTTTTATAAACTCTGCGCGGTTGAATCTTTCTGGATGGTCCATCTTTGTTTAACCGGTACGATCAAACCACACATCCTTTTGATCTGAAACTTTGTGGTTATTTATATATGGATGTGGTCTAGAAGATGGTCAAAGTAGATTCTTCATATCATCAATGATGGGCCACCTGGACTAACCCAGAGTGGAGTAGGTGGAATCTGGAACTTTCTGGACAGTTCGTATTGTTTTGGCCACCACGGTCAATCCGTAGCTCCGAGCAACACGAAATAACTTGAGTTATTTCGGCGTCGAGCTCCTCTTCGACATGGACATGTTGGATTTCCAAATATCATCAAGATAGCTCCAGAAAACTGTGCCGAAAATCCAAAAAACGGAAATAGCATGCTGTCTGAAATCTGGAACTCGAAAATTGCATGGCCGACCGGTCAAGACCGGTCGGACCACCTTGTGGGGCTCCTTTTCATACTTTACTTCTTTCTTTTCTTTCCTTATTTCTTCATGATTCTTTGGCCCACCTTGGGTCTTCATTCAAGGTTCCTAAATGTGCTTCTTTTAGCTATTGATCGAGTGAACTTTCTCCCATTCCTGCAACCACAAAACCATGCATTAGAATAGTCTTTAAACATAAAATCCATGCATAATGAGTGATGAATTGGGGTTAGAATATGCACAATTAAGAGCTCAACATCAAGCTCATTCAATTGAAGTTTCTTAAGTGAGCTCGCCTTTTCAACAATGGAATTCAATGTCTTTATTACCCAATAAGCTTTATGTTCAAGTTCCACCGGCAAGTGGCAAGCCTTCCCATAGACTAGTATATAGGGAGACATTCTAATAGGGTTTTTATATGCGATCCAGTAAGCCCACAATACATCGGTCAATTGAAGGGACCAATCTTTACGATCGGGATTCACCGTCTTTTCTAATATGTGTTTGATTTCCCTATTTAAAATATCAATTTTCCCACTTATCTGTAGGTGATATGGGGTGCTCACTTTATGTGTAATGTCGCATTTCTTTATGAGGTTTTCAAATGGTTTATTATAAAAGTGAGAGCCACCATCACTTATGATGGCTCTAGGCATTTCAAATCTAGATATGATATTTTGTTTAGGGAATCGTAGAACCGTGTGATGGTCGTTGGTTTTACATGGAATCGCCTCTACCTATTTTGACATAGTCTACCGCAAACAACATGTAGACATATCCAAATGATGAGGGGAATGGTCCTATGAAATCAATGCCCCAATCGTCAAATACTTTGATAATTTGGATAAGGTTGAATGGCATCATATTTCTATGGTACAATCCTCTTAACTTTTGAAAGCGCTCACATGATTTACAAAATTCATGGGTGTCCTTAAACATGGTCGGTCAGTAAAAACTACACTGCAGAATTTTCACAGTGGTTTTCTTGACGAAAAAATGACCACCACACACATTAGCATGACAAAAAAGGGATGAAACTTTGTTTTTCATCATCAGGCAAACATCTATATTTTATCTAATCTGGGCAATATTTAAACAATAAAGGGTCGTCCTAAAAAAACCTGCGCACTTCTGTGAAAAATTTCTTCTTATCTTGCGCAGTCCAATGAGAAGGAGTCACACATGTGGAAAGATAATTGGCGATATCAGCATACCACAGTGGATGTTAGACAACTAAAAGTTATTCACTAGGAAATAAGTCCTGTATGGGGGTCGTCTTAATGAAATTAGATAGGACGAGGCGCAAAAGATGGTCACCCACCACATTCTTTATTCCATTCTTGTCTTTTATTTCTAAATTAAATTCTTAAAGAAGGAGGATCCATCTAAGCAATTGGGGCTTAGCATCCTTCTTGGTAGGAAGGCACTTAAGCACCGAGTGATTCATGTATACAATGATCTTGGATCCTATCAAGTAGGACCTGAATTTGTCTAAGGCAAACACCACGGCTAGGAGCTCCTTCTCCATAGTTGAATAGTTTACTGGGGCTAGATTCAAAGTTTTACTTGCGTAGTAGATGACATGGTGCTTATTATCTTTTCTTTGTCTTAGCACCGCCTCAATAGCATAATCGCTCGTGTCACACATCAATTCAAAAGGAAGGGATCAATCGGGTGACTGCATGATAGGTGCACTAGTTGACATGTCCTTAAGCTTTGTAAAAGCCTACTGACATTTGCCATTTCACTCAAAGTGTTTATCCTTTTGAAGAGAGTGCATAAAGGATGAGAGATGTGGCTAAAGTCCTTTATGAATCGCCTATAAAATCCCGTGTGTCCAAGGAAGGACTGCACATCACGAATACTCTTAGATGGTGATAAATTGGCAATAAGATCAATTTTTGCCTTATCCACCTCAATTCCATTAGACGATATGATATGTCTAAGGATTATTCCCTTTTGTACTAAGAAATGACACTTCTCCTAGTTCAAAACAAGGTTCTTCTCCTCACATCGGGTCAAGACCAAATGCAATTGGTCTAGACACTCATCGAACGCAGTTCAAGAAACTGAAAAATTGTCCATTAAAATATCGAGAAACTATCCCATTATGTTAAAAAATATGTTCAACATACACCTTTAAAATGTGGTGGGCACATTACATAACCCGAACGACATCCTTTGATAAGCGATATTGCATTCAAACACATAAACAAACCAAACTCAGTTTAGAGTTATTGTTCTAGTTCTAGTTAAGCACGGAGAAGAAGAACTAGTAACACTTCGAAGCATCAGCCATACCATGAGATGATAGCATGATCTAGGGTTACTATAATTCGAATCTCATCAAACCATAGTGACAATTCTCAGAAACTTGCAAGAAACTTGTGTCCAGAGTACACAAACTCTTAAAATTGTCTAAAAATATCAACTTTTATTTAAACTAGAACTTTAAATTCAGAACCAAAGCTTAGAGTACTTGAACAAACGAATTAAGCATTAACCCTAACTACAAGCTTCACCTCTTAGCCTTAGCTAAGAGGTTCTAGCCAATCAAAGACATGATTAAACTAGAAAACAAAAGAAAAACAACTAAGAACATGAAAAACCCTAAAAATCAGAGTTGTAGAAGCTCCACTTTGCTCCTCTCCACCTCTAGCAGCTTTAGGACTCCTCTATGATGATTTGGGACAAGGGTGAAGGTCCCCTTTTATAGCAAAAACTGTGCACCACCTTAAAATCTTCTGAAAATTGTGTAACTGACAACGATTTTGATAGGAGCTTCGATATATCGAACCAGTTTCGATATATTGAAACTACTTGTTCGATGGATCGAAGAAAGTGTCCAAAGTGTTATGATTTTTTTTACAATTGCAGTTGATATATCGAAATGAGGTTTCAATATATCAAACTTCAAATCTCGATTAATTGAAAGTTCTTTGATATATCGAAGACTTATCGAACACCTATCGAAGGTCTATAAAAAATTGTTGTTTATTTTTTCTTCTAGTTTTTTATTCCGGACTTTCTCCTTTCTTCTTTGCTTGCTTCTTCCATCTCTTGACCCTCTTCTAGTGATCTTTAATGTGCTTTAAAGTAGTCCCATTAGCCTTATATTGAGGGAGTTCCTCTCTCATTTCTATAAACACAAAACACAAATAAGATAGATCTTTTAACACTCAAAACTATGCATAATGTGTAATGAATTGGGGTTAGAATATGCACAGTTTAAGGCTCAACAACATCGGCATCAAAGATCGGGGGAGCATAATGGGAGATGATTCGAGCGCAGGAGAGCGAGAAGAAGCAACCCGAAGAAGGAGTGACACAAAGGGCTCAATCTAACAAGTAAGATCTCATTGTAAGAGTCTAGGGCATGCTCTTTCCTCGGGGAGGATTGAGTATGAGATCTTGATTTCAAAATCGACCAAGTCTTCAAGGGAAGCCACTGACACGGGTGTGTACATGGTTCACCGACATGGGTGCGTACGTGTAGGTTATTGGTTAGCTTGAGAAACCATTGTAGGTTCCTACATTAGAACTAAAGGGTTGAGAGGAACCTATAAACTCCTAGGTTGAGAGGTGAACCTGGAAAGCCTCTATTCAGGTTGAGAGGTGAGCCTGTTGTAAAAACTTTCAATAAAGGTTAAGAGGTTAACATTATTTAAAACCTTCGTTTAGTGAAATTTGATGTACTCATAGGTTGGGCACGAAAACCAGGAGTGAAGTAGGGAAACCAAACCACTATACATGTAATGACCCAGGTTTTCGAAATAATTAAAATGACAATTTAATTAATAATTTAGTAAATTACGTGATTTATTATATTGATAAATTAATAATAAATAATCCGTAAGGAATTTGTATATGATTCCTTTATTAAAGTTGCTCAAAATAAATCCTATAACAACGTAGAAGTATCAGATTTCACAAAACTCACAAATTTACAATAATTACGAAAATCCCATTAGTTAAACTTAAGTTAAATTGACGATTTTAAGTATGCCGGTTTCTGATGATCAGTTTCATGCAAAACTTCATATATTAGCTTAGGGGGACATTTTAACCATCCACGTCGAATTTCAATCGTCTGATCATCCTACAAGTGACCTAATCAGAAATCGGGCCGAAAGTGAGCCATCTAACCTCAGAACTGCCTCATTTTTGGGGTCATGCCCTAAAACATTATGACCGATCTGATGAATGGACTGGATGTATCCCATGCATCACGGTGGGATCCACGTGCACAGCGTGCACAAGATGTGCTCGGTCAAATGCGTTTGACCACGCATGTGTTGTACCAGGAGACGGATCGTCTTCCTTGTCCATTCTGCAATAGCGTGCAACGCTGTCCGTCCGGGCCTCCCACGTTGTCCGTCAGTGGGCCCCAATGAGTCGATCCAACCCGTCCATCCGTCTTATCTGCCCCACACCAACACTCTCTCAAACCTTTCCCCCCACCAACCGAGCAACAGACCCTCTTCAATTCACCGTTCAAAACAAAGAATCCCAAGATCTCTCTATCTACGTTGCATGGATGTCCGAAATTCACTTCATCACTGTCGTGTGGACCCCACTTACCTATTCAACGTTTCACTTGTGGGTTTATCTGCAAAAAAATGGATAGCATAATCCTTCTCCAACCGCGACAGCAACTACCGCTGCCAACCCGAGCGCTCGACACTGTCCATCACCTGGGCCCCACTTCAATAATTCAAACTGTTCAGCCAGTACATACCATACCGAAAACCAGTCCATCCAAACCATATAACCATTCGTCGACCCAGTGGTTTGCTCCGAACTGCTGTCCAAATCAAAGAACCTTAAGATCATCTGATCTGTCTTGCATAGATGGGCCATCCTTCTTCCAGATCTTTGTGTGGACCCCACCTAGATCTCCAATGGGTCTCGAACGCTAAGAGTCTCCGAAAAATAGTTGCTTCCCTCTCCAACTCAAATCACGTCCGTGAGTTCTCCCGTAAACGCCGACCGTCCAACTGACATTGGGTCATATATAAACCCACTATAGACGTCTCTGCCTCTCTAGAAAAATGTAGAGAGAGAGAGAGAGAAAGAGAGAGATTTTGGGTAGAGAGAGAGAGAGAGAAAGAGAGTGTAAGACCCGTACCCTTATTTGCCCTCCGTACGCTTAATTTTCGTTGCGGGTACGTCCCGGATGGACCAGATTAGCGAGCCTTGATTGCGACCCTATTTTAGTACCGCATCGACCCGAGACCTATACCCCGACGACCGAGCAGGCGCTGCCATTCCAACGCCTCGCGGCACGCCCCTTTGCGATACCCGGTGTGAAAGTTATGATTGATTGCGTAATCCAAGATGGGTCGCGCAACGCGCGTGTAGCGTGGGCCCCACTTGCACAAATCTCAAGATATGTCAAATCAATCAAACCCATACCCCTACTCTACACACACCATACCCCCCATCCCTCTCTCTCCTCCAAAGTCAACCCTCACCCATACCTCCCATACCCCTCCCATGCACCATCATCACCCCTCCCATGATTCCCTCTCTCTCTCTCTCCCCCCTCATACAAGTGCATACGTAGGGGGAGAGGACGGCTCCTTGCAAGTTCTAGAGATTTGAGAAAGAGAGGAGAGAGAAAGAGAGAAAGATAAAGAGATTTGAGAGATTTGAGAGAAGTAGAGAGAGATTAGAGAGATTGAGGGTGGAGATCCAAGCTTGGAGGACCCCAACCATCATCCGGACCGTCCGGATCATCCGATCATCAACCCGATCCAATCCAACCTTCCAACCATCCATCGAGGTGAGTGCAAGGGGCATAAACCCCCATTTTTCTAAATTTACTTCCTTTTCTTTGTTTTCTTTTGGGCCCACCTTGTGATGGATAGTTAGATGAATGGATTGGATCATCCATGAATGGGCCCCACCTTCCTATTATAATAATAATAATAATAATAATAAAAAATAAAAAAATAGAAAAAAAAATAAATAAAGGGAGAGGTGCCGCTGGACAGACAGCGTCCAGAGGGCACTGCTGCCCAGCAGCACGTGGGCTAAAAGCCCTTTGGGCGTTGGGCAGGGTCCCCACATGTGGGACCTACCATGATGTATGCATCTAATCCACGCCGTCCAGCTGTTTCTCCATCCCATTTTATGGCTGGATGCCAAAAATGAAGAAGATCCAGATCTCAGGTGGACCACACCATTGAAAACAGTGGGGCTGATGAACCCTACTGTCGGAACTTCTTGGGCCCACCGTGATGTTTGTGGACCACATCACCTGCCCAATATTGGGCTTGTTAGAACCCCAATGAGCTGGGGAACATGATGAAGGGGGTGGATTGTCCCTAAGTGGGCCTCACTTGAAATGACCACAAAAATAAAAAAAAGAAAGAAACAATAAAAATAAATAATAAAAGGGCACTAGACGTCCAGCGTCTGGACGTTCTGACGCTGGAACGTCCAGCATCACCTTGGACGCTGTAAGGGGTCCCCACTCGTGGGACCCACCTTGATGTTTGTGTTCCATCCACGCCGTTCATCGTTTTTCCCAAATCATTTTATGGGCAGGGCCAAAATTTGAAACCGATCCAAATTTTAAGCGGACCGCATCGCACAAAACAGTGGAAATAATGATTTCTACTGTCAGAAATCATTTGGCCCACCTTAATGTTTCTAGACCGATTTATATACCCAATATTGGGCTTATTGGGTCCCCCATGAGATGGGGAACCTGATGAACGGAGTGGATCAGACCCATGTGGGCCCCACTTGATATAAGTACAAGAACAAAAAAAAAGAAAAGAAGAAGAAAAAGGAAAGAAACGAGGCTCTGCCTCTGACGCTGGGCGTACCAGCGTCCTTGGACGCTGGGCGTACTGCCAGCTGGTGGCCCACTCGTGGGTCCCACCATGATGCATGTGCTGTATCCACACCGTCCATCCAGTTGGGGAGATCATTTTAGGGCATGACCCCAAGAAGGAGTCAGATCCAAGTCTCAAGGGGCCCCACCACAGAAAACAGTAGGGACAGTGGCCCTACCGTTGAAACCTTCTTATGGCCCACCGTGATGTTTATCTGAGATCCAATCTGTTCATAAGTTCATACATGCATGGAAAGAGGAAAAACAAAAATATCAGCTTGACCGAGAACTTCTGTGGGCCCCACTTGGTGAGAGCGAATAAAAAAAAAAAAGAAGAAGAAGAAGAAAAGAAGGGGAGTCGCTGGACAGACAGCATCCAGGGGATGCTGCTGCCCAGCAACCTTGTGGGCGCCACCCTATGGGCCCCATTCGTTGGGCCCACCTAGAATGTATGTGCTTTACCTATCCCGTCCATATGTTTTCCAGCTCATTTTAGTGGGCCATGCCACGGGTCAACAGTGGGAATAATGATCTCTACCGTTGAAACCTTCCCAGCCCTACAGTGATGTTTAATTGTCATCTAACCTGTTTCATAAGTGGCCGAGCCTAAAATTTAAGCATATCCTAATGTCAAGTGGACCATGCCACAGTAGGGATAATGATTTCAAACGTTGAAACCTTTCCAGGTTCTACAGTGATGTTTATTTGCCATCCAACCTGTTCATAAGATCACATGGATATGGATGGAGGAGGAAACACAAATATCTGCTTGATTTAAAACTTCTTGGAACCAGTTGGGTACCACGCTGTCCAGCAGGTGGCCCACCCTATGGGTCCCAACGTGATGTATCTATTAGATCCACCATGATGTATATGTTTTATCCACGCCGTACACATATTTTGGCGTCCTATCTTGTATGTGCAGGTCCAAGTATGGGGCCGATGTGGTCTCAAGTGGGCTATGCCACTAAGACCTTTACATTTTCAATGGGACCCACAGTCCGGGTCCCACTCTCTATGTATATATTGGGCCTTTTAAGGCCAGGGTTACATGATATGTTGGTAACATGCTAGTATGATTAGCTTGATATGTCACACTGATAACATGCTTAGTATAATGAATACCATGCTCATTCATATGCCCATACGCATCATTTGTATGCCTGTTATGGATCATGATTAACCATAGCATATGCTAGTTGGCTTGTTATACTTAGGGGACCCGTGTGAGACAGGGTCGCTCCACAGGATTGCGCAGTATGTGTAAGTTTGGTGCATGATTTGGATTGTATGGCTCATGCATTTCGCATTATGTATGTCACGATCGCTTCCACACCCTAGTAGCATCGGGGTGGTGGCCACCATAGTCACATCATGGTTGGCAGTATTGGACACCGGAAACTTGTTCTAGTACGTGGGCGCTATGGATGTCCTTGGGTGAGTCCCTAAACCCTATGGTACAGCGTCGAGATCGAGTGGATAACATGAGCGCCCGTGTGCCAAATACCAGTAGGCCGCATCTCCCACTGTGTCGAGGTCGGTTGGAAAGGGTTGTGACCTTATCCGCCCGGGTGAAGTGGGCTGTAAGCTAGGTCGAGTCTGACCAGCTCATGGAATGGGTCCGCTATCGGCGAGCCGGGTGCGCATTGGCATACCACTGACGAGGCGGATAGTGAGGTCTTTTCTACTCGCTTGGTTATGCGCGAGATGTGCGGCGGCCAATATTAGAGTATACTAGACCCCGGTGATGTCCCAGATGAGAACTATTTTGATATGTGGATCAGTTGAGGATTGACGTGTTTGCATTGCATCTCTAGCATGTAACACTAGGCCATGTAGGCCCTTGCATCGCATAGCCTTGGGATGGCTGATAGCAGTTATGAGCTTAGTAACTTAGCCCTCTACTACTTTCGCTTACTCTGATATCTGTATACTTGTCATATGCATCACACGCGCACACACGCACTCTACTGGGCTTCATAGGAAGCTCATGCGCGTTTGTTTACACTGCAGGTACTAGAGCATATTAGCAGCGTTGAGCGCGGTTTATGTACCTGATATTTTGGACTTCTGCTTTATGTTGCATTTCCCTTTCCAGCACTGTACTCAATAACTTATTAGTGGATATTTGATGATGTGTTATGGTTTTGATTATGCTCCTGTACAAAAAAAAAAAAAAAATTTACCCTGCAAATCCTCCTGGTAGGATCCCAGGATCGGAACCTGGCACATGAGAGCTAGGAGCCGAGAATGGGGTACTACGGAGGCTGTTGGCACCAAGGTCGGCGATCGGGAATTTAGTGAGCCCGGTCCCCGGGTTTGGGGTGTGACAGAGAGAGAGAGAGTTTGGGTAGAGAGAGAGAGTATGGGTAGAAAGAGATAATGTGAGGGAGAGAGAAAGATAGAGAGAGAGATCGTGTGGAGGGGAGAGTCCCATCCACTTGTTGTGGTTGCTGCTGTCAGACCTTGTTCCAGGGAAAGAAAAAAATAAGGGAAGAAAGAAGAAGAAAGAGAAGAAGAAAGAAGAAAGAGAAGAAGAAGAAGAAGGAGAAAAAGAAAGAAGAAAGAGAAAGAAATAAGGAAAGAAGGAGGAGGGAACGAGTCTTGTATCTGAGTTGGCACACCATGTTGACTCGCTGGTTATAGCACAGTTCGAGTCAAAATTCAAGTTTAAGACCTCGTCAGCACACATGTGAGTTTCTTCTCGTATTGTTTTTCACATATTAAATTCAGATTTATTTTTGGTTTAGGTTAATATGATTCAAGTATTTGTGTTGTGTTGTTGGAAAATATTGGATATCGTATCTCGGGTTTGAATTCGTTCTTTTTGTGATTATGTTCCATATTAATTTCAATATTATATGTGGAGGTTTTCAATTAAATTGAACTGTACATGTGTGAGTTAATTTTGAGTTTCTTGGAAAAGGTTTGAGGTATTGATTTGATTCATGCATATCACGAATTGAGAACTCCAGTTATTACCGTAGGGTGAGCCCCCTGGTGTGTGCAATAGACCCATTAATGTTGTTCGGGTGAGTGCCCAAGTGTATGCAACAGTCCCTGGTTGAGCGCCCTGTGTGTGCAATATACCCTTCTGATAGTCCATTGATTGTGGACGGGTTGGTTAAGCTCCCTGGTGTGTGAAGATACCATACTAGCGTACCCGGTGGATATTAGATGATTTTGGCAGGTTGGGTGAGTTCCCTGGTGTGTACAAGAGATCAACTCTGCAATTGTGAAATAGTGTAGGCCCGACTATAAACTGGCCCTGGATGTTCTACTGATAATCGTATTGAGATTGTTGAGACACACTTGCATACCATGCATCACGTGCATGTTTAAGAGATTAGTTTAATGAAATTACTATTGTATTTGTAATGATTTTAATTTAATGGTCAAGTGATTTTCTATATTGAATTACATGTGCTAAACTATATGAGAATACTCAACAGCTTTTATAGCTGACGCAGTGTTATGCGATTTAACCGTAGCGGCAGGTGATGATCTAGAAGACTTCGAGGAAGCGATTGCAGATGAGGAAATACTCTAGAAGATTTTTAAGAAGTGATTTATTTTGATTTTAGTTTGAAAGTATTGATGTAATAAGGCCCATTAGATGGCCATTAGTTTAGACAATTTGGAACAATTTAGTGAACTCATTGATTTATGGTTTAATTTTCAAAGTTTGGTTTATTTTAATTCTATATATTTGGTACTATGTGAATGGAAAAGAAAAATATCAGTTGTGATTATGAAGGATTCATTCATTATTTACATAACACCCTTGATTTCGGGATTTGAGTTTATATACTCGAGTGTCGAATTTTAGGGGTGTTACAGTTTGTATTAGAGAATAGGATTGAGATAAACTATGCCTTGGGAAAAAGTCCACCTAAGTTTTAGGATCTAGGATAGTTTCATGAACATAGAGACTCTAAACATAAGCTCTCGAAGACTTCTAGGATAGCCATTGAATTTAGACACTTATACATAGGTGCCGTGAGAAGTGAATTCCCACTTTAGTGAGCCTTTTGCTAAATCAAAAAGTCATGAAAATTAAAATTTTAACCCTCTGTGATCTTTTCCATGGTTATGAAAACATTCCCATGAAATCACAACAAGTGTATTGATCGGAAAACAATATTTTGAATTTTCCTTAAATTTTCACCTATGAGATTTAAATTATGGACCAGATTTATACCTATGATTACACACGGAAAAATACAAGTCTAAATTTTTTTAAATTTTTTTGAAGGTTAGTAACATACCCATTGATATCCTTGTAAAATTTTAGAACAAGAGAAATTGTAGAAAATTCTAGATATTCTAGAAGTAGATTGAGAAACGTGAAATCTGCTACTAGACAACAACGTACTACTGTCTTTATCAGGGAGAAAACCTAAGAATTATTATATATTTTAGGCTGAAAATTTTCTCATGATGCATCTTGAAGTCAGTAATATCTTTTCTAAATTTCAAATCGATTGGATGTATGTTTGGAAGGAATAAAGTATAGAGTAACTGCCTGTTTGACCATCCGATTTAGTGAAATTTCCTTCAAACGAAGATTATATAAAATAAGCAGGGAGAAGAATAAGATGGAGTTAAGTGAAATTCTATTGAAGTAGAGATTTCATTCATTGTGGATTGAAGAATGATCCGATGTATTGGATATTGAAGTAAATATTGTTGTTTGTATGATTCTCCCTTGTGGCTTATGATGACCGAAGATTATACATATGTACTCTAATCTCGAGGATGAGATTCTTTAAGGAGGGTAGAATGTAAGGACCCGAAATTATGGGGTGCAGTACACACGCATGTGAGTATAAATAGTTACATTTATCTATCACACATGTGTGAATTTATAAATCTTTCCATTTCAATCGTAAACCATTAATCTTACAATTTCAATCGTCTAGTTGCACTAAATGCTTAACCGATGACCATAAACTTGTATGTTATAACCCAATCATAACCACTAATATGTGATTTAATACAGTCAATCATAGCTGTTTACTCGAACATTTGATCTGTCCAAGTAAGATCATCAGATTGAATGTTGACATGTTCAATATGGACCATTGATTGAGATTCAACGTAATGACTGAGAGTTTGAAGTATTCTCATTTATATACACTAAGGAAGTCTTTAAATTTCGGGACAAAATTCCCTTAAGGAGGGAAGAATGTAATGACCCAGGTTTTCGAAATAATTAAAATAACAATTTAATTAATTATTTAGTAAATTACGTGATTTATTATATTGATAAATTGATAATAAATAATCCGAAAGGAATTAGTGTAGGATCCCTTTATTAAAGTTGCTCAAAATAAACCCTATAACAGCGTAGAAGTGTCGGATTTCACAAAACTCACAAATTTACAATAATTACGAAAATCCCATTAGTTAAACTTAAGTTAAACTGACGATTTTAAGTATGCCAATTTCTGATGATCAGTTTCACGCAAAACTTCATATATTAGCTTAGGGGCACATTTTAACCGTACACGTCGAATTTAAGTCGTTCGATCATCCTACAAGTGACCTAATAAAAAATCGGGCAATAAGTGGGCCATCTAACCTCAAACTATCTCAGTTTTGGTGTCATGCCCTAAAATATTATGACCGATCTAATGAATGGACTGGATGTGTCCCATGCATCATGGTGGGATCCACGTGCACAGCGTGCACAAGATGCGCTCGGTCAAATGCGTTTGACCGCAGATGTGTTGTACCAGGAGACGGATCGTCTTCCTCGTCCGCTGTTGCAACAACGTGCAGCGCTATCTGTTCGGGCCTCCCACGTTGTCCATCAGTGGGCCCCAATGAGTCGATCCAACCCGTCCATCCGTCTTGTCTGCCCCACACCAACACTCTCAAACCTTTCCCCCCACCAACCGAGCAATGGACCCTCTTCAATTCACCATTCAAAATCCCAAGATCTCTCTATCTACGCTGCATGGACGTCTGAAATTCGCTTCATCACTGTCGTGTGGACCCCACTTACCTATTCAACATTTCACTTGTGGGTTTATCTGCAAAAAAATGGATAACATAATTCTTCTCCAACTGTGACAGCGTCTACCGCTGTCGACCCGAGCGCTCGACGCTGTCCATCACCTGGGTCCCACTTTAATAATTTAAACTGTTCAGCCAGTACATACCTACTGAAAACCAGTCCATCCAAATCATATAACCATTCGTCGACCCTGTGGTCCGCTCCGAACCGCTGTCCAAATCAAAGAACCTCAAGATCGTTTGATCTGTCTTGCATGGATGGGCTATCCTTCTTCCCAATTTTTGTGTGAACCCCACCTAGATCTCTAACTGGTCTCGTACGCTAAGAGTCTCCGAAAAATAGTTGGTTCCCTCTCCAACTCAAATCGCATCCGTGAGTTCTCCCATAAACGCCGACCGTCCAACCGACGTTGGGCCTATATAAACCCACCATAGACGTCTCTGCCCTCTCCAGAAAAACGTAGAGAGAGAGAGAGAAAGAGAGAGAGTTCGGGTAGAGAGAGAGAGAGAGAGTGTATGGGTAGAAAGAGATAACGTGAGGGTGAGAGAAAGATAGAGAGAGAGAGATCATGTGGAGGGGAGAGTCTCATCCACTTTTTGCAGCTGCTGCTGTCAGACCCTGTTTTAGGGAAAGAAAAAAATAAGGGAAGAAAGAAGAAGAAAGAGAAGAGAAGAGAAGACAGAGAAGAAGAAGAAGGAGAAAAAGAAAGAAGAAAGAGAAAGAAATAAGGAAAGAAGAAGGAGGAAACGATTCGAGTAGCTGAGTTGGCACACCATGTTGACTCGCTGGTCATAGCACAGTTCGAGTTAAAATTCAAGTTTAAGACCTCATCACCACTCATGTGAGTTTCTTCTCGTATTGTTTTTCACATGTTAAATTCAGATTTATTCTTAGTTTAGGTTAATATGATTATGGTATTTGTGTCATTTTGTTGGAAAATATTAGATATCGTATCTCAGGTTTGAATTCGTTCTTTTTGTGATTATGTTCCGTATTAATTTCAATATTATATGTGAAGGTTTTCAATTAAATTGCACTGTACATGTGTGAGTTGATTTTGAGTTTCTTGAAAAAAGTTTGAGGTATTGATTTGATTCATGCATAACACGATTTGAGAACTACAGTTATTACTTTAGGGTGAGCCCCTAGTGTGTGCAATAGACCCATTAATGTTGTTCGGGTGAGCGCCCAAGTGTATGCAACAGTCCCTGGTTGAGCGCCCTGTGTATGCAATATATCCTTCTGATAGTCCATCGATTGTGGACGGGTTGGTTGAGCTCCCTGGTGTGTGCAAGATACCATACTAGCGTACCGGGTGAATATCAGATGATTTTGGCAGGTTGGGTGAGTTCTCTGGTGTGTACAAGAGATCAACTCTGCAGTTGTGAAATATTGTAGGCCCAACTATAAACTGGCCCTGGATGTTGTACTGATAACCGTACTGAGATTGTTGAGACACACTTGCATACCATGCATCACGTGCATGTTTAAGAGATTTTGGTTTAATGAAATTACTATTGTATTTGTAATGATTTTAATTTAATGGTCAAGTGATTTTCTATATTGAATTACATGTGCTAAACTATATGAGAATACTCACTAGCTTTTATAGCTGACGCAGTGTTATGCGATTTAACCGTAGCGGCAGGTGATGATCTAGAAGACTTCGAGGAAGCGATTCCAGATGAGGAAATACTCTAGAAGATTTTTGAGAAGTGATTTATTTTGATTTTAGTTTGAAAGTATTGATGTAATAAGGTCCTTTAGATGACCATTAGTTTAGACAGTTTGGAACAATTTAGTGAACTCATTGCTTATGATTTAATTTTCAAAGTTTGGTTTATTTTGATTCTATATATTTGGTACCATGTGAATGGAAAAAGAAAAATCAGTTGTGATTATGAAGGATTCATTCATTGTTTACATAATACCCTTGATTTCGAAATTTGAGTTTATATACTCGAGTGTTGAATTTTGGGGGCGTTATAATACATGCTTGTATTTGTGATTGAATTGAGCACATTGTTATTCTAGCATTATTAGTTTAATTGTTAATTATATGAATGCTTGAATGGATGCATATAATAGGTAAATTCACACACAAGATGTATTTTCACTATATAGACTAGTTGCTTGATAATTATATCATTTGTAGTCTAAGTGATTGGACTCACTTAAGATTAGAAGCTAAGTATTACTTTCTTAATTCAGTTTGAATGTTGATTGTTGAGCTCTGAATTGTGCATATTCTAACTCCAATTCATCACTCATTATGCATGTTTATTATGATTTAAAGACTATTCTAATACATGGTTTTGTGTTTGTAGGAATGCGAGAGAGATCCCACTTATATGATGATAAGAGACACACTTTACATGCCTTGAAGATCAATGAAGGAAGGACAAGAGGTGGAAGAAAGATGCAATAAAGATGGAGAACCAGAGGAGTCAAAACCCACATTTTACAGCCTGATAGGCCGGCCGGCCGGCCAAACCCTCCAGAAACAACATTTTTGCTGGACACTTTTTATGAAGGCCGACCTATGGTCCGGTCGGCTGGTAGGTCGGCCTGTACACTTTAAAGTCCAAAGAATGGGTTGTGATTTTGTGCAACTTCCGGAGACTTCTAAATCCAGTTTTGGTTGTGCAAGTCTAGAAGATTCTTCATTGGTGGGTGGTTTGTGCTATAAAAGGACTCCTCTTCTTCATCCTCAAGGCATGCTAGGATGTGGGGAATATCAAGGAAGCTTCGGAGAAGGATTTCTTTCTAGTTTTTAGTTATTTTTATGTTTTTGAGGCTTCTAGTTTAAGGATGTTAGAGATGAACTAAAACCTTTTAGATAGGGCTAAGAGGTGATGCTTTTGATTCATTTTTTATGGATTGATGCAACCTAGGTTTTCTTTTTATACTTTGATTGAAGAATTTGGTTTAATATGAGTTTGAATAAAGTACTAGTTCAGTTTTTGCTTTGATCATTTGATGACTCCGGGCTCATGTGCTTCTTAGTGAATCTAAATCTAGTAGCTTATCTTTTTGGCATTGTTTATGCTTGTGTAGTTCATTAATCTATCATCGACTCTGGGCATGATAGACTCTTTGATTACCTTGTGTACAATGACACGATCTTCATGTGGGAACTCATTCAAACTAATGTTCCAATCTTTTGTGATAATTTGAGATAGATGTTTGTTGATTGATTTTGATTTAATTAGACTTCTAATCATTGGTCGTAGTCATGTCTAGTGACAGGATTTGATGAAAGCTATGGTTATGAATCTCAACTAATTAGAAAGAGGCTTGGCCTATACAATTGAGTGTGCCCAAGGCCTGAGTATTATTGTGGGAATCAAATCAATGAACAAGCAACTGTTTTAGATAAGTGTTGATTGAACCGCTCCATATTCCTATCAGATAGAGATTGAAATTTGATTCCGATTGAGTGGTGAGAGACTTAGTTGTGTTGATGCATTACAAACCATCAAAAGTGGATCCTTGGCACTCTAGTGCCTTTTAGATTGATTATTACTTCTTAAATTCACCGTTTAATTCTAAATCATTATTTTTCAGATTTAGATCTTAATGTGATTTTAACAATAGGTTGTTTTAGATAAATTCTGAGAATATCTACATATAAATCTCTGTGGGACGATACTCAGTCTTTCCGAATTATTACTACATCGCAACCCTACACTTAAGGAGCAAACATTGATTAATTTTAATTAGGTAAGAGTTTTTTAAAGGTCCTAATCACCCCCTCTAGGACTTAGCCGTAGTTCTAGTAGCTCCAGCAAGCTTCTACATATAGCGTAGGGTGTTGTGTTAGAGTTAGACGATCCAACACAATTTCAGGTTCATCATCCTTCTCAAGGTAATCCCATGCCTCTTTAGGATCCTTATCCAGAAATTCTTCATTGCATATCATTTGAACGAATTGACGCATGGTTGAGTTTAATCCATCATAGGAGAAACTAATCACGTGCCATCTCTCATAATCGTGATGTGGGCAAGCGAGTAAAATGTCATTGGATCTCTCTAAATACTGAAAGAACATTTCATCTTCTTTTTGGGAGAAATTCATGATGGCATGTCTTAATGTATTTGTCGTATGAACTGAAAAGAATTTTTTAAGTAACTCCTGGGTCAATTCAGCTAATATGCCTATAGATCTTGGCTTTAGAGAATGGGGCCATGCTTTGGTCATTTTCTTTTAGAGAGAAGGGAAATAACTTTAACTTTAAAACATCTTGTGTGACATTGTTATATTGTAAATTGAAAGTGACTCCACTAGTGATGGGAGCCAAATTAAAACCAGTGAGAATTCTCTGAAATTGCGTCGGGTAGTCTAACACGACACCCTATGCATACACGTGCGGAAGCTTAAAGAGCAACTAGAATTATGGCTAAACCTATAGGAGGGGGTGATTAAGACCTTTTTGAAACTCTTTTCGCCTACTTAAACAATTCAATAAATTAAACTACGTAAGCGATTAACACTTCGGCTTCCAAGCCTAAGTGGGTCCAATCAAGAGACTAGCAAACGATAAGTGCAATCAGCAACCTAGTCTAAACAACTCATGTGGAATAGAGAGGATGGATCAAGAAATGCTCAGGCCAACATGAGGTAGTGAAAGTACATTTTGTGAGTGTGGATGTGCCTATCAAGTGCCTAGCATGCATTCCTAACTAAGCATTCATAATTAACTAATTTAAACACAATGCATAAAGAGAAATGTGCTCAAGAACAATCACAAACACAAGGATGTATAGTGGTTCGACTACTTGTCTACTCCACTCCCAATTTAAGTACTCAACCCCTTTGAGCACACCGGCATTCACTGGGGAGTTTAAATCTGGTTCCTCCCAACCAAGGTGTTTTAGTTCGGATCCACCAAACTTGAGGAGTTTATAGGTTCCTCCCAACCTACACGTTTGCACCCGTGTTGGTGGCTCTCCCTTAGAGACTTTGTTTAGGCCGACTAACAAGCCAAGGAACGGCTAACGTCCCTAGATTTTAGGCCCAACTAATAGGCCAAGGATCGGCTAACGACCATGGATCGAGTTTGTCAAACAAACTCTACACTCAACTCTCATAGGGAATTGAGTGGATGGACTCCTAACAAGACAACCTTACTTGTCGGATTGAGCCCCTTTGGAGCGCCGCTTTGGGTTGCTTCTTCTTGCTTTCCCATGCTTGAATCAGCTCCCCTTGTGTTCCCCTGATCTTTGACGCCGCCGCTTTGCCAAGGCTTCAGCTCCAAGATTAGCTACCTTGCATGTGATGCTCCATTGGAGATGCCCAAGGTGTTAGGGAATGGTGAAACCTCTACAAATGGTAGGAAATGGGTTTCCTAGAGGAATACACCTATTTGGACTCCTAGGTAGTATTTAGACAAGGGATTTAACTATCATCAAGGTGTCTAAACCCTAGGAATCAAGAGGGAACAAGTCTATTCTCAAGATGCCATTGAATGGCCCAAGCTTGTGATGAAAACACAAGGAGAACGACTTGCTTTGGGTTTGGAATAGAGCCTCTAATGATCTCTAGCAATGGTGGCTTTTATTTCCTCAAAATCCCCTCTCCTTTACTAAAAAACGAATCCCCCTCTTTAAATAGATTTTCTTCCAACGGTAAAAAAACGGGTAGATTCGCGCATCTCTGATTGATCGAAAAAAGGTCCGATTGATCGTAGACTAGTCCGATTGATTGGAATTAGTCCAGAGAATTCTCTGGAGGATATTCCGATTGATCGGAACATTGTCCGATTGATCGGAACATTGTCCGATTGATCGGACTGACCCCTTTCGATGGATCGGAAGACTGTCCGATTGATCGGAAATATGTCCAGTGGATTTTCAAGGTTGCTGGAACAATTTTCGATTGATCGAAATTTTTGTCCGATTGATCGGAGTCCTATCGAAGCCAACGTCCGATTGATCGGAGATCAATCGGAAACTGCTGTTTAAGTTATTTTGATTACAGTAGCTTCCACCTCTTTAATTAGTCTAACTTATCATGTTTTTCATGGAGTTCTAAGACTAATGATGATGACTAAGGGTATACCTAGTTGGTGTAAGTCATCTAAGAGGTTAAGGGTTAGGTTTTAGGTCAAGGTTAAGGCACATCAAGGCATCACTTTTACCTGTTTCTTCTTCCTTGATGCAGCAGGGCTACTTGAGTCTTCGGTCTTCGTCTTCATTAAGCTCAACCGACACTAGACCCACTGACCTAAGTGATTGACAAATAAGGTGTACTAGTATGCCATAGAAAAGTGCACTAACATTCTCATGGCTTCGACCACCACCCGTCTTTCCCCTAATCTAAGAGAGGACCACTTTACCTTCTAGGAGAATGAGTTCCTAACCCCTCACCTCATGCTGTATTTATAAGGGAGTTGTGAAAATTAGTTACCCTTAGGATGATCAAATTAGAAATAGTTATTAAGGGTAGCTAGATATGAAAATTATAGGACAATCTGAGGATTTTAGCCTCATTTTGCATTTAGGGGCATATTAGGGGATTATATAGCCTCATTAGCCCACCAATGATAGTTTAGCCTTTACTTTGATTGGTAATTTTTTAATGCTACATTATCCTCCTGCTTAGATTAACTAATCTTGCTGAATTTTATGCTTAATGTATGCTAATCTATGCCTTGGTCATTTTCTTACATGTTTATCTTAGAATGACCAATTATGCATAACCAACTATGCTTAGATAGTTACATTTTCTTATTTATCATGTTCTATATTTTAATGTACATGCACCCTATACTCTCCTTAGTTAGCATGTTTTTATAGTTATAACTGTGACACTCTAATCTCTCATTCCCTAAACTTAATTGATATACCATTAAGGGGGAGAGATTGATTTGTCAATTTCTAACAAAAAAGGAAAGAAAGATCAAGTCTCACCAAAACAAGTTTTTTGTTTTGTGTTGCAGGATTGACAGGTTATAGAGGAGCAATCAAGAGGAGCATTACTAGTTTACATGTCTCAGTGTAATTGCATTGTTATATTTATTTCCCTTTGACAAGTAATGTATTTTTTGTTTTGGTAGTGTCATTGGTATTGACCATGACACTGTCTAGGTTAGGTTTTTGTCAAGTAATTGACACAGGGGGAGATTGTTAGTGCACTTTGCATACTAGTACACTTTATTTGTCAATCACGTGTGTCCTTGAGTTGTAATGTTGGTTAAGCCTTGGCAAGCTAAAGACCAAAGATTCAAGTGGACCAGAAGCATCGAGGAAGAAGAATAGAAAAATGAGATGCCTTGGTGATGTTAACTCTTTGAACCAAAACACCCTAAACCTCTAGATGACTTGGACAAAATAGGAAAATCCTTAGTCATCCTTATTATCCTTAGATCATATAGAAAAACATGATAAATTAGGTTAATAAAAGAGGTGGAAGCTGTTATAATTAAACCAGCCCAAATAGCAGTTGTCGATAAGCTTTCGATACACCGGAGTCCAATTTCGATAGGACTCCGATCGATCGGATAGGCCATTTCAATATATCGAAATATGTCCAGCAACTTACCAATTGTCTATTAGTACACTTTTCTGTGGCATACTAGTGCACCTTGTTTATCAATTGCTTAGGTCAGTGAGTCTAGTGTCGGTTTAGCTTAATAAAGACAAAGACCGAAGACTCAAGACGGACTTGCTGCATTAAGGAAGAAGGAACAAGTAAAAGAGATGCCTTGGTGAAGCCTTCAGCTTAAACCTACCCAAATCCACAACCTCTAGATGACCATGACCCAAATAGTCATTCTTTAGTCATCCTAGATTGGCCTTGGGTGTCCCAAAAGATCACCAATAGATGGGCCAAAGAGGTGCCCTTGCAACTGTTCAAAAATACTCAAAAAATCTGCAAGTAAGACTGCCCGACTCGTCAGACCCATGCCTAACCGGTCGGTCAGAAGATTGTTGGGGCAACATGTTGCCGGACCCCCTCTGGCCATTGGGTCGACTGGTCAGCGAGACTGGACCAACCGATCATGACCGGTCAGACCGATCCAATTCCAAGACAACAAGTTCACTGTCTTATCAGGCCATAGGTCCCACCGGTCAGTATTAGCTGTTATTTGGCCATTTTGTGTTCGTTTGGACATTCTTTATATAATGGCATGGGGCGATTTGTGATATAAAGAGGGATTTTGAGAGGATTGAAGCCACAATTGTTGGAGATCATTAGATGCTCAATTCCTAACCTGTACAAGACATCTTCCTTGTGATTTAAAATAAGAATGGAGCATTCCAAGCTCAAAGAAGAAGATGATCTTGCCCCTCTTTGATTTCTAGAGTTTGGATCTTTTTTGGTATTCATATCCTTATTCAAAGCTCTAAGATGAGATCTTTGTAGGTGAGCAACTCTAGGAAACCCGTTCCTATTAGTTATAGAGTTCTCAAACCTACCCTCCTATCATCTTAGGCATCTCAAAGGCATCACAAGCAAGGTGATTGATCAAGTATAGCTGAGGCATTGGTGACGCAGTGGCAACACGATTGAGGGAGCAAGGGAAGCTGATTGAAGCATGGGAGAGCGGAGATCAAGCAATCCAAAGTGGCACTGAACAAGGGGCTCATCCGACATGTAAGGTTATTTTTATTGAGAGTCCTTCCACTCAATTTCTTGTGGGAGTTGAGTGCAGAGTTTGTTTGTCAAACTCGATCTAGGGTCGTTTGTCAATCATTGGCACATTTGTCGGGCCTAAACATCCTGGGACATTTGCTGTTACCTGACATGTTTGTCGTGCCTAAATTAGTCTTCAAGGGGGAGCCTCCGACATGGGAATGAACGTGCATCGGATTGAGAGTTAGCCCATGTCCAAAACTCCATTTGGGTTGAGAGTTAGCCCTTTCTCCAAAACTCCGTTTTTGGTTGAGAGGTTGTTCGCTCGCCTCAAGTGTAGGGCTACGATGTAATAATAATTCTTGGTAAGACTGAGGTCGGTCCTTAGGGATTGTCGTAACAATTATAAACTTTATAACTAGGATGGACTAAATTGAGATTTGTAATGATAGATGGAAATTAAGAACATAAAACTATCTATTTTAGAACTAAATTAGGGAAATAAGCATTAGAGTGCTAGGGATCCACTTATAATCATTCACAATACTAATTCAAACCATTTAAGCCAATGACTCAAATTGGAATTGGAGTTCTATCTCTATCCAATTAAAATATTGTTGAACTTCTATTTTATACATATTCTAGCCTATTGTATCACATTATATGCATGGGTTACATGCTTAAAAGACCCATCTAATGCATGTATTGTTGATGTAGGAATGAGAGAGAGACTTCACCCAATTGATAGCTAAAAGACTACATTTAGAAGCCACTCAATGAAGACCAAAGGGGGGCCAAAGAAGGAAGAAGAAAGAAGGAGAAAAGAGAAGAAAGAAAGAAAGAAAACAAATGAAAGGAGGGCTAGACCGGTCTTGATCGGTCGACGAAACAAGCCACGACCGGTCTTGATTGGTTAGCCACCACATCAGCCCCCTCTCGACATTGCTGGACAATGGGCCATACAAGTCTGACCGGTTAAGACTGGTCGGTTAGTGATTTCTGCTGAAAATCAGCAGCTTGCACAACAAGCTTCGAAAAAACTTGCTCAACTGCGTAACGGGGTGCGCATTCTGGAAGATTCTGAGGCGGTAGAGCCTCTACTATAAAAGGACACCTAGGGTTCATTCCTAAGGCATTATAGAAGATCAACGACTTCGTAGGAGGTGAAGAGGATCGTCGTGGAGCATCTATAACTCTCCTGAATTATATTTTTTATGCTTTTAGTTAGTTTTTTTATTGTTTCTAGTTGAAGCATAATAATGCGCGGCTAGAACCTCTTAGCTAAGGCTAAGAGGTGAAGCTTGTGGGTGGTTATCATGTTGATTTCGTTTTGATTCAAGTACTTTATTTAAATTTGAATTTTAAGTTCTAGTTTGAATAAAAGTTGGTATTTTTGGATGTTTTATGAGAGTTCATGTGCTTCGGACATGGGTTCCTTGCAATTCTTTAAGATTATCATGTTTGGTTTGATTAGGTTCGAATTGTAGTAATCCCTGAGCATACCATAGTCCATTGGCATAGTTGTTACTTCAAAGGCTACATATTCGAATCTTATGTGCTTCATTAGAACTAAATCTTAATTTCTGACTTAAGTGGGGATTGTTTGTGTTTGAATGCTAAATCTTCCAACTAGAAGAGAGATAGAACTTTAATTGTAGTTTTGTTTATGCTTGGATGAATGAATTCACATGGGGCTACTACAAGTGGATTCTTGAGGTTTTAATTGCTTTAAATTACAGATTTTTACAAGTTACTGTTTTAAATTAGTTTATGAATTTGAATCCTTTAATTTATTGAATTTGAAGTTTATGAAATATTTAAAATTGGTTTACCTAATTCCCTGTGGATCGACCTCGGTCTTACCGAGATTTATTACTACATCGCAGCCTTGCACTTGAGGTGAGTGAACAAATATAGAGTAATCAAATCATCACAATATGTCTAACATGGATAAATCATTTACTGATATGGTTCTCTCATAACAACTAAGGCATTGGGCATATGAAATCACACAGCCCAATCCTTCAGAAAACAAGTAAAATCACATTCATGATTCTTCCTCAAATCTTGTCACTAGACTTGATTTAGAAGCATGAATTGAACTTCAATTAAACCGCTATCAATACATAAACATCTATCTCAGATCAATCCCAAAGATAAGAACTTCTTCTAGTTTAGTTCTAGATAAGCACTTAGGAAACTTTAGTTTGTAAGATCTCATAGCATCTAACATATCATGATGAATCTAAGATCTCTACAACCTAAAACCTATTAATAACACCCCATTAAGCAATCTGAGTAATAAAAACATCTCATGTAAGAAAAATCACAAGAGATAGAAGATTAACTAAAAATACTAACTTTATTTCAAACTTGAACTAGAAGTTTTCTTCATTAAACCCAAAAGTACTTGAACTAATTTGAATTGAACATTGTAAACAATTATAAGCTTCACCTCTTAGCTCTAGCTAAGAGGTTTAGCCAATCATTAACAGGTTAAACTAAAACTCAGAAGAAAAACTACTAAAAGCATAGAAAAACCATAAAAATCCCAGTTGGAAGAGTTGCGAACGCTCCACGACGCTCCTCTCCACCTCCCACGACTTCAATGTCCTTTTATGATGCCTTAAGAAGAGTGTGGAGGTGTCCTTTTATAGAAAAAATTACTCACCGCCTTAAATTGCGTAAGAATTTACACACTTATGTCGGTTATCGGGCCCCCGGGCGCCCAACCATATCACAAAATAATCCAGCGAATTTGGTAACTTTCTTTAAATTTCAGGCGTCTGATGGGTCATCGGGCACCCGGTCAGTTGTGGTAGGGTGCCCGGCCATGTCCAGAAAATTTTCAGTAAGAAACTGAAATTTTTGTGAATTTTGGGCGCCCGGTAAAGTGGTGGTCGTGTGCTCGAAGGCCAAAAATATAATTTTTCTGCTCTACAGGGTCATCTGCTAAACTTTCTGTAGTTTACTTTTCTGGCCATGCAGCTCTGCAATTTGACTTTTCTGGCCATTCCAGGTCTTCAACTTGATTCCTTCAAGGCTTTTTCTTCACTTCTTTGGATCATCAAAGCTTGGTCTTCTAATTACTCAAAATCCTTCAAATTAGTATTAAATCCATGCTGTCTCTCACTTTTACTTAGCTACAAAAAAAAAAAACAAGCATTAGTCCTTATCTTTAACAACTTAACTATGCAATTGCGCTATGAATTGGGGTTCAGATATGCACAATTCATGGTTCAATAGAGGTGAATCGGTAAAACCTTCGTGTAAAGGTTGAGAGGCGAACCTCATTTAAAACCTCTAATAGTGAATGCCGGTGTGCTCAATGGGGTTGAGTACTTGAACCAGGAGTGGAATAGACCTAAAGTTGAACCACTATACATGCTTGTGTTTGTGATTGATTTGAGTACATTGTTATCTTAGCATTGTATGTTTAATTGTTTAATTATGAATGGTTGATAAGGAATGCATGCTAAGCACTAGATAGGCACATCCACACATAAGATGTCCTTTCACTAGTAGTTTAGACTTGAGCTCATTGATCCATTCTCATAAATCTACATAGGTTGCATAGATTAGGAGCTTGATTAGTTAAATCATTTGATTATCTATGCATGCTTAGACTAGGTTGTTTATTGCTTAAACCTTATGCTATCTTGTGATTGAACCCGTTGAACCTCCAAGTTATACATTGCATTGCCCAGTACATCACATTATATGCACGGTTTTCATGCTCAAAAGGCCTATTTAATGCATGTTTTGTGATTTCAGGGATGAGAGCGGACTTCACCAAATTGGAGACTAAAAAGGGCCATTTAAGCCATTGGATGAAGAAGAAAGAAGGACCAAAGAAAGTAGAAAGAGAGGAGAAGAAAGGAAGAAAGAAGTAAAAGGAGAAAAACAGAAACAGAGGTCAAGACCGGTTGTGCGACCGGTCGTCCATCGCCAGGACTGGTCGTCCGACCGGTCCGATTTTGCAAAGAAGGAAATTTTTCGGAGAAGGTCACTGGACCATTCACGACCAGTCATGCGACCGGTCGTCCGATGCCCAGACCGGTCGTGCAACCGGTCATTGAATTAAAAAATTAAATCAGAATTTTGAAAAAACTCTCTGGACTAAAAAGTGCTGTTTTGCGACCGGTCGTGCGATCGGTCGTCAGGGGCCTCAGACCGGTCGTGCGACTGGTCGTCTGCGTAATAAAGCTTCTCCGTGAAGCTCCAAGAATTTCTGCGCAGTGCGTAATCTTGCGCAATTTCTGGATGTTTCTGACGCAAGGGGCTTCCACAGTATAAAAGGACACCTAGGGACTCTTCTTAGGTCATCATAGAAGTCAAGGACGGTCGTGGGAACGGACGGAAGTCGTCGTGGAGCGTTAGCAACCCTCCAATTTCCGATTCTTCTAGTTTTTATGCTTTCTATTATGAGTTCTAGTTGTAGTATGACAATGCTCGGCTAGAGTCTCTCAGCTAAGGCTGAGAGGTGAAGCTTGTAGCTAATTTCATGTTTGATTCAAGTTAATTCAAGTACTTTTTAATTCAAGTTTGGATTTTTCATATTCTAGTTCTAAGTTGGTAGTTTGAGATGTCTTATGAGAGTTCATGTGCTCTGGACATGAATTCCTTGCAATTCTTTGAGATTATCATATGATGCTTGTTTAGATTTGAATTATAGTAATCCTTGAGCAGGCCATAATCCATAGGCATGGCTGTTACTCTGAAGGCTATGATTTTGAATTCTACATTGATTGAATGGGACTAGAACTTGGAAGTTCAGCTTGATTGGAATTGAATGTATTTGAATGCTTTATTTTCCAACTAGATGAGAGATAGGACTTCAAATCTAGTTGTGTTCTCTACTTGGATTGATTGAATTGACATGGGATTGCTACAAGTGGATCCTTGAATGCCTTAGTACCTTAAATCACTGAATTTCCATTAAGTTTCTGTTTTAGCTTAATTACTCAATTGAATCTTATTTCTTGCAAAACTGAGTTGCTGGAATAGTTTGAAAGTGGTTTCTATTTCCCTGTGGATCGACCTCGGTCTTACCGAGTTTTATTACTACATCGCAGCCTTACACTTGAGGCGAGCGAACAAGTTTTTGGCGCCGTTGCCGGGGAACTTAGATAACGGTTTTCAAATTGTTTTAGTGGCTGTAGAAATAGAAGTAGATAGGTTTTCTGATTTTTTCTAGAACTAACAAATTGTTTGGTTTTGTAGGTTTTCTTCTCTAGTTAAAAGCGCATCAGGTGATACCTTTCTAACTTAGCTTCTTTTTTTTTTTTTTTTTTTTTTTTTTTTTTTTTTTTACAGATTTTCTATTTTTAGATTTAGGACTAGTTTTAGTTTTTGGTTGAGTGGTTTATGTCCCGTTGGGAACGTAACCACTCAAATCGTCTCCAATCTGAAGGTGGTTTAATTGGACCATTGACAGTCCATAGACGAGTCCGAAATTACCAAGAGCATTGTGAAAGTTTGGGGAGTATGGATCAAACACCTTTAAGGAATCCTCCCCCCTACTCCAACTACAAATGCAAATCAAGGAGTAGGAGAGAATGAGGTACATAATATTCCTCCACTGAGATCATTGCGGGATTACCTACAACCAGCCCGTGCAATTACACCCTCTTGTATGGTTCTACCACCAAACGGGGGAAACATTGACATAAAACCGGGTGTAATTCAACTCTTACCAAAGTTCCATGGGCTAGACTCTGACCGCCCATATCTACACTTGAAAGAATTTGAAGAAGTGGTGGCTACCTTGCAGTACGCCAATGTTTCAGAAGATACCATTAGACTTAAACTTTTTCCCTTTTCATTGAAAGAAAGAGCCAAAGATTGGCTTCACTCTCTTAGACCACATTCGATTGGGTCATGGGTTGAGATGACCCGGGAATTCTTGAAAAAGTTCTTCCCAGCTCATAAAATGAACACCCTTCGAAGAGCCATAATGAATTTCTCGGCTAAAGAGGGTGAATCTTTTTTTCAATGTTGGGAGAGATTTAAGGACCTCTTACTTGCTTGCCTACATCATGGCTATGAGAGTTGGTGAATTATAAATTTTTTCAATGATGGATTAAGTTCCAATATGCGCCAATTTGTAGAGATGATGTGCAATGGCTAGTTTATGAGCAAAAATCCAGATGAGGCTTGGAGTTATTTGGACATGTTGGCTGAAAATGCCCAATCTTGGGATACCTCGGATAAACCCAATAACCCCAAGCCTATTCAAGAGGAAGGAGGGATCTATGTCCTTAAGGAGGAAGACGACGTGAATGCAAGGATAGCCAACCTCACAAGGAAGGTTGAGGCCATGAAACTTAGTAAAAGTGGAGTTCCAAAGTCCAATGAAGCTGTTGAAACTGGGATTTGCCTCATCGATTTACACGCTACGCAAGATTGTCCCACAATTCCTGCATTTCAAGATGTATTACATGAACATGCAAATGCCACATATGGGTATCAACGGCCTTTCAATGGACCGGTGGGTAATACGTACAATGAGAGTTGGAAGAATCACCCAAATTTTAGTTGGAAGAATGCTCCTACAGGCAATCCTACCAACTCTCAAAGAGGGCCACCCATGCAAAATATAGCCCCACCTCAGTTCTCAATGGAAGATACCTTGAAAGCGTTTATACAAGGGAAAACGCAAATCAATCAAACTAATCAGCAAATGTTCCAAGAGCTTAAAGTCTCGGTTGACGAGATTAAGGGACACTTGAATGCTAAGGAAGGGACCTTTCCGGCCCAACCTCAGCCCAATCCAAAGCAAGTACATGAAGTGAGCATCCCTAATCCTTCCAACCAAAACATGGAGCAAGCCAAATCCATCACCATTCTTAGAAGTGGTAAACAAATTGACAAATCTATTCCGGTGAAGGCCGATGAGCCTAATGATCCGGTAAATTCTGAGGATGAGGATGGATCTAACTTAGCCCCACAAGAACCGGAACGCATTTACAAGCCCGTAGCACCATTCCCTTCAAGATTGGTTGCCCCAAAATCTCTTCCAAACTCTCATGATATTCTAGAGATTTTTAGACAAGTCAAGATTAATATCCCTTTGCTTGATGCCATCAAACAAATCCCTTCTTATGCCAAGTTTCTAAAGGACCTATGCACAACAAAATGCAAATATAATGTGCAGCAAAAGGCCTTCTTAACTGAGCAAGTGAGTGCCATTCTCACTCAAAAGACCCCCCCCAAAATTCAAAGATCCCGGTAGTCCCACTGTCTCATGTATCATTGGAGACTACCGGATTGAGCGTGCCTTGTTAGATTTGGGGGCGAGAGTGAACTTGATCCCATACTCCGTATATGAGCAATTGGGTCTCGGTGAATTAAAACCCACCAAAACCACGTTGCAACTCGCTGATAGATCTATCCGTGTCCCGAGGGAGATAGTTGAGGATGTTCTAGTTCAAGTTGACAAATTCTACTACCCGGTAGATTTTATCGTCTTGGACACACAACCGGTTTTGGATGCTAGCACTCAAATACCGGTGATATTAGGCCGCCCATTCCTTGCCACATCAAACGCAATCATCAATTGCCGGAATGGGGTGATGCAATTATCTTTTGGAAACATGACATTAGAGGTGAATGTGTTTCACTTGGGCAAAAGACATAGGAATGCGATGATGATGAGTTCTTCGAGGTAAACATGCTTGAATCTTTTGAAGAAGAAGAACTCCTCCAACTTGAACCACTAGAGAGCTTGGAGACATCTTAGCACATTTCATGGATTCCGAAGACCCCATCATTAGTGAAATTGTGCAAGCATTGAATATAGAAAGATCGGTAGTTGGTACTAGCCGGTGGAGGCCCCATTTCGAAAAGTTGCCACCAACCACATTAAGGCCTCTACCGTTTAACATCAAACCACCGAAGCTTGACCTTAAACCATTGCCATCTGAGCTTAAATATGTATATTTGGGTCAAGAGGAAACTTTCCCAGTTGTCATTGCCTCTCACCTAGAGAAAGACCAAGAGCTCAAGTTGATTGAGCTACTCAAAGAACATAGGGAAGCCATAGGTTGGACAATAGCGGATCTCAAAGGGATAGATCCTTCGGTTTGCACTCACCGTATACACCTTGAAGAAAATGCAAAAACGACTAAACAACCTCAAAGACGGCTAAATCCAAACATGATGGAGGTTGTCAAAGCTGAGGTGTTAAAGCTATTAGATGTGGGTATCATCTACCCCATCTCAGATAGCTAATGGGTGAGTCCTACCCAAGTTATCCCCAAGAAATCCGATATTACCATCATAGAAAACGCCAACAACGAGCTTATACCGACTAGGGTGACCACTAGTTGGCGTATGTGCATTGATTATCGAAAGCTCAACACGGTTACTAGGAACGACCACTTCCCTCTCCCATTTATGGATCAAATTTTGGAGAGGTTAGCAGGCCATTCCTATTATTGCTTCCTAGATGGCTATTTCGGATACAACCAAATTGAGATAGCTCCGGAGGACCAAGAGAAAACCACATTTACATGCCCGTTTGGCACCTTCGCTTACCGAAGAATGCCATTCGGGTTATGTAATGCACCCGCCACATTCCAACGATGCATGTTGAGTATTTTCTCGGACATGGTGGGTGAGTTTCTTGAGGTATTCATGGATGACTTTTCTGTTTTTGGTTGTATGTTTGATGAGTGCCTCAATCACTTGAAGTTGGTCTTGATGGGGTGTGAGGAGAAGAAACTCGTCTTAAACTGGAAAAAGTGCCATTTCATGGTACAAAGAGGAATAGTTCTTTGACATATCATCTCGTCTAATGGAATAGAGGTAGATCGGGTAAAAATTGACATAATTTTCAATCTACCACCACCCAAAAGCATACGCGATGTGCGGTCCTTCCTTAGACATGTCGGTTTCTATAGAAGATTTATAAATGATTTTAGTCATATCTCAAGGCCTTTATGTAACCTTCTACAAAAGGAGAACCAATTTGAGTGGAGTGCCGAATGTTAATTAGCTTTTTCGAAGCTAAAAGACATGTTGACAACCGCTCCTATCATGCAACCACCAGATTGGTCCATTCCTTTTGAGTTGATGTGCGATGCGAGCGATTATGCTATTGGGGCGGTGTTAGGCCAAAAGAAGGATAAGAAGCCCCATGTTATCTACTACGCAAGTAGGACCTTGAATCCAGCCCAAGTTAATTACTCGACTATGGAGAAAGAGCTCCTAGCCGTCATCTTTGCCTTGGACAAATTCAGGCCTTACTTAATAGGATCCAAAGTAATTGTTTACATAGATCATGCAGCGCTGAAACACCTTTTTTCTAAGAAGGATGCCAAACCCCGCTTGCTTAGATGGATCCTACTCCTTCAAGAATTCGATTTGGAGATCAAAGACAAGAAGGGGGTAGAAAATGTGGTGGCGGATCATCTATCCCGCCTAGTCCTACCTAATTCCATTGACGAGTCACCTATTGAGGACTCATTCCCTGATGAGAAACTCTTTGTTGCTATGTATCCACCATGGTATGCTGATATAGCCAATTATCTTTCCATAGGTGCGATGCCGATTCATTGGACTGCGCAGGACAAACGTAAATTTCTAAGGGAAGTGCGCAGATTTTTCTAGGATGAACCTCTATTGTTTAAATATTGCCCAGACCAAATTATAAGGAGATGTGTCCCTGATGATGAACATAATTCCGTCATCTCCTTTTGTCATGATCAAGCGTGTGGGGGTCATTTTTCAGCTAAGAAAACAACTGCAAAAATTCTGCAGTGTGGTTTTTATTGGCCCACGCTATTTAAGGACACCCACGAGTTTTGCAAAGCATGCGAGCGCTGCCAAAAGTTAGGAGGATTATCCCGTCGAAATATGATGCCTCTCACCCCAATTCAACATCTTGAAGTCTTTGACTATTGGGGCATCGATTTCATAGGACCATTCCTCTCATCTTTTGGACATGTCTATATTTTGCTTGCCGTAGACTATGTGTCTAAATGGATAGAGGCTATCCCATGTAGAACCAACGATCATCTTACGGTTCTCAAGTTCCTCAAAGAAAACATACTTTCTAGATTTGGGACGCCTTGAGCCATCATTAGTGATGGAGGTTCTCGCTTTTGCAATAGACCTTTTGAAGCTTTAATGAAGAAATATGGTATTAGGCATAAAGTGAGTACCCCATACCACCCACAGACAAGTGGGCAAGCTGAAATCTCCAATAGGGAAATCAAGCAGATTTTGGAAAAGACGGTGAGACCGGATCGCAATGATTGGTCCCTAAGATTAGATGATGCACTTTGGGCTCACCGTACCGCCTACAAGACACCCATTGGAATGTCTCCTTATAGACTTGTCTATGGGAAAGCTTGCCACTTGCCCGTGGAAATAGAACACAAAGCTTATTGGGCAATTCAGGCTTTAAATTTTGACATTGACATGGCTAGCTCGCTTCGCAAACTTCAATTAAATGAGCTTGATGAAATCCGGAACGATGCATATGAGAACTCAAGAATTTACAAGAGTAAGATGAAGGCCTTCCATGACAAGCATATCTTCAGGAAATCTTTCATGAAGGACAGAAAGTACTCTTGTATAATTCCCGACTTCATCTTTTTTCAGGAAAAATTACGATCTCGATGGACCGGCCCATATATTGTCAAAGAAGTTTTTCCTCGTGGGGCTGTTGAGATTGAGAATGCAGCGAATGGTAACTGTTTTAAAGTTAATGGACAACGCCTTAAACCATTTGTTGAGAAATTTGATTCAGAGGACATGTCCATCACTCTGAATGATCCTGTGTATCAGGATGATTGATCTCCTAGTCTGATGGAGGTATAGCATAGGTAGGTTTAGTTTTAATTAGTTTTACTGTTTTAGTAGGTTTTAGTTGTTGGGTTGTAGACTTCCATGATCGCTCTCTCAGGTACTATTGTTCTCACTCTCTCATATTTTACCATTGCTCTCATGTTCATGCTCATTGCATATCTTTTTACATTGAGGACAATGCAAGAATTGGTAGGGGGGTGAGATGAGATTCCTCATCTAGCAGTTTGCAACATTTCGAGCTTTATATGCTCAATTTTTTTCAAATTTTCGAAAATTTCAAAACTCTTTTAGAAAACCTTATTTCCATGCATTCGAGATGATATGAGTATAGGAAGAGGAGATACGAAGTGTGCGACATTGTAAGTCTTGAATTTCTCCCAACATAATGGTTTTTCAGTTCCCCTATTGTTGTGATTGATAGAAAATTTGAACACTTTTTACACCTAGTTCACATTACACGATTTTCATGAGTTGAACGGTTTATGTGATTTGTGGATTAGCTAGACTTTGATTTAGAGGTGTTGAGAAACCAAGCCGGGGTATTTTATCCATCCTTGTCCTTGGGAAAATAACGGAAGATATGAATTTTTAAAAATCCTATCTAAACCAAAAGAAAAAAGAAAAGAAAGGATGAAATCGGGAATGAAGGAAAAATGGTGGAAAATTCCGAAAAGGGCTACCTATTACCAACCGGGGGATGGTCGAACCGTAACCAAAGCCGGAAATGGGACGTAGTGTGAAACCCGTCGGAAGGACGGTAAGGCAAATTCTTGTCATAGGCTTGTTGTTGCTCTGTGCACCTTAAAATCCTTAGTTTACTTAATCTATGAAGAAGGTAATCCCAGAGACTCATGAGATGAACTTTCACTATGCACACTAGGTTGAAATTGTTCGAATCCTTCTATTTATCAATCAATCAGCGGGAATTTCATGTAGACACTTCTTATGCTTTGAGAGTTTAAGTTTGCAATTTCTATCACCTAGTTTCTCCAAATTTTATACTTATATGTCTTGGAATGGATAGAAACATGGTTTCTGAAAGAGAGTTGGGTTTGGAGGTTTGAAATTGTTTCACGCATGTTTTGCTCGGGACTAGCAAAAAGCTGGTTGGCGAGTGTGATGAACCTCCAAGTTATACATTGCATTGCCCAATACATCACATTATATGCACGGTTTTCATGCTCAAAAGGTCTATTTAATGCATGTTTTGTGATTTCAGGGATGAGAGCGGACTTCACCAAATTGGAGACTAAAAAGGGCCATTTGAAGCCATTGGATGAAGAAGAAAGAAGGACTAAAGAAAGTAGAAAGAGAGGAGAAGAAAGGAAGAAAGAAGGAAAAGGAGAAAAGCAGAAACAGAGGCCAAGACCGATCGTGCGACCGGTCATCCATCGCCAGGACCGGCGTCCGATCGGTCCGATTTTGCACAGAAGGAAATTTTTCGGAGAAGGTCACTGGACCATTCACGACCGGTCGTGCGACCGGTCGTCTGATGCCCAGACCGGTCGTGCGACCGGTCATTGAATTAAAAATTAAATCAGAATTTTGAAAAAACTCTTTGGACTAAAAAGTGCTGTTTTGCGACCAGTCGTGCGACCGTTCGTCAGGGGGCTCAGACCAGTCGTGCGACCGGTCGTCTGTGTAATAAAGCTTCTCCGTGAAGCTCCGAGAATTTCTGCGCAGTGCGTAACCTTGCGCAATTTCTGGATGTTTTCGACGCAAGGGGCTTACACACTATAAAAAGACACCTAGGGGCTCTTCCTAGGTCATCATAGAAGCCAAGGAAGGTCGTGGGAACGGACGGAAGTCGTCGTGGAGCGTCAGCAACCCTCCAATTTCTGATTTTTCTAGTTTTTATGCTTTCTATTATGAGTTCTAGTTGTAGTATGATAATGCTCGGCTAGAGTCTCTCAGCTAAGGCTGAGAGGTGAAGCTTGTAGCTAATTTCATGTTTAATTCAAGTTAATTCAAGTACTTTTTAATTCAAGTTTGGATTTTTCATATTCTAGTTCTTAAGTTGGTAGTTTGAGATGTCTTATGAGAGTTCATGTTCCCCGGACATGAATTCCTTGCAATTCTCTGAGATTATCATATGATGCTTGTTTAGATTTGAATTATAGTAATCCTTGAGCAGGCCATAGTCCATAGGCATAGCTGTTACTCCGAAGGCTATGATTTTGAATTCTACATTGATTGAATGGGACTAGAACTTGAAAGTTCAGCTTGATTGGAATTGAATGTGTTTGAATGCTTTATTTTCCAACTAGATGAGAGATAGGACTTCAAATCTAGTTGTGTTCTCTACTTGGATTGATTGAATTGACATGGGATTGCTACAAGTGGATCCTTGAATGCCTTAGTACCTTAAATCACTGAATTTCCATTAAGTTTCTGTTTTAGCTTAATTACTCAATTGAATCTTATTTCTTGCAAAACTGAGTTGCTGGAATAGTTTGAAAGTGGTTTCTATTTCCCTGTGGATCGACCTCGGTCTTACCGAGTTTTATTACTACATCGCAGCCTTACACTTGAGGCGAGCGAACAGACCCACTTAGGTTTGGAAGCCAAAGTGTTCTTGCTTACTTAGTTTAATTTGATAAAACTGTAAAGTAGGTGAAAATAATTTTAAAAGGTCCTAATTACTCCCCCTCTAGGACTTAGCCATTATACTAGTTGCTTTTCAAGCTTCCGCAGTAATATGCATTTTCAAGTGTGTTGATCCAAAAAGGCGTAATTTCACTGTCTAGATAGATTTTTCGATTAATACGAATGACTCAATTCGATACATCGAGATTGACGTTTCGATATATCAAACCTCAATTCGATTAATCGGAAATATGTCCAGCAACTTGCTGAAATCTCTAGATAATTTTTTTGATCAATCAAACTAGGCATTTCGATATATTGAAGTGACCGTGTTATGCTCGTTTTATAACCATTGGAGATTTTTTAATGAAGACAGGGGGTTCATTTTTGGGCAATAAAGGGAGATTTTGAGGAGTTTGAATCCACCATTATTGAAAACCATTAGAGGATCAAATCCTAACCCTAACAAGTCATCGTTCTTGTGATTCATCACAAGAATGGAGCATTCTAAGCTCATGATGAAGATGCACTTGTCCCTCTTTGATCTCTAAAGTTTAGACCAATCTAGATGATTATATTCCTATCTAAACTCTATGATGAGATCATTGTAGGTGAGATTCTCTAGGCAACTCATTCCCCTTAGTTATAGAGATCTCAAACCTACCTCCCATCACCTTGGTCATCTCAAGAAGATCAAATGCAAGGTTATTGATCATTGGAGCTAGAGCATTGGCAAAGTATCGGCAACAACATCTGGGGAGCACAAGGGGAGCTGATTGATGCATGGGAGAGCAGAGATCAAGTAACCCGAAGTGGCGCATCAACAAGGCTCAAATCCAACAAGTGAGTTATCAATTTGTGTTGAATTCATCCACTCTCTTTTCATGAGAAATTGAGTGTAGAGTTTGTTTGTCAAACTCGATCCAGGTTCATTTGTCGATCCTTGACTTGTTAGTTGAGTTTAAAAGTCTAAGGGCGTTTATCGTTTCTTGGCTCGTTTGTTGAACCTAAATTCCAGGCTCGTTTGGCGATCATTGACATGTTTGTCGGGCCTAAAATGAGTCTCCAAGGGGAGCCACCAATGCAGGTGTAAATGTGTAGGTTGTGAGAAACTTATAAACTCCTCGGTAGGGTGGATCCGAGTTAAAATACCTAGGTTAGGAGGAACCTGATTTAAAATCCCTAGTGAATGCTGGTGTGCTTAAGGGGTGAGTACTTAAACCAGGAGTAGGTAGACACATAGTCAAACCACTATACATCATTGTGTTTGTGATTGTATTTGAGCACGTTTCTTATTATGCATTGTGGTTTGATTGTTTAAATATGTATACTTAATTGGAATGTATGTTAGGCACTAGATAGACACATTCACACATAAGATGTATGTTTACTCATTTAAGTATACTTGAGCTCATATGATCCATTCTCATATAGTCTACTTAGGTTGCATAGATTAAGTGCTTGATTAGGTTAATTATATATTAATCTATGCATGCTTAGACTAGGTTGCTTAATTGCTTAATCATATGTTAGTCTTGTGATTGGACCCACTTAGGCTTGGAAGCCGAAGTGTTCTTACTTAGTTTAGATTGTTAAATTGTTTATGTAGGCGAAAATAATTTCAAAAAGGTCATAATCACCCCCCTCAAGGGCTTAGCCATAATTCTAGTTGCTTCGCACTAATAGCTTCCGCATGCACAACATCTCAAGTATTATCAAAACGACACAATTTCACAACTTGGATTATTGTAATTGTTCTCAGACTTCAATGAAAGCCACTCGACATGCCTTTTTTTAAGTGCACATCATATAGGCATTTCATAGTTTATAAATAAAATTTGAAATTCTAACAACTTATTAATGGAAATAACAATTCCTTAATGTGGTTAAAGAACAATGAAGTCTTCCCCTTCTAATATTGACTTTCTCATGCCTTATTGGCTAATCGGCTATTTGACACCATCACCTCTCATAGTTAAATCCATGATGTCGACGTCAGTCATATAAGACACCGACCGATTAATGGAAACACCAGAACATTCTCTTTAAACCACAAATCATCAAAAGATGTTTTGTCTCACTTGGACATTAAAATATCTTTGTCATATTAAAACCAAGCTTACATGAACATGAAAATGACATAGAAAATAGAAAGAAATGGAAAGAAATTGGAAACTAATCTTCTGGGCATTTATCTTCATTGAGAGTATAAAAGATCAAAAATTCTCAAGGGAGACTACATTAGTTACAGTAGAGTCATACACTGAATTAGGTGGGTGTTGGGGCTCAAATTCGCACCCATGATAAAACAACATGCAGCGGTCTATCTACAACAATTTGGGTTAATTTTAAGGTCGAAAAATACTCGAAAAACACCAGCGCAACCCTAACCCTAAATGACCTGCGCAATCATAATCTAAACCTATGAATGTCATTTCGGAGTGAAACTGGACATGCGTATTTGAAAAGGATGGAGCTATAAATGTCCTAGAGGGGGGGGGGGGGGGGGGGGGGGGGGGAGGAGGTGTGAATAGGACAACTCAATTCAATTATACTTCTTGTAATCTTAAAATAAATTAGAGAATCAATCACAAGATTAGCAAGAATATGCAATTAACCAATCTAAAAGCAAATAGAGATCAATATGAAAACCTTGGATTAAATCGTAGGACAACCTTCCACTTAGAGATTAAGTAGTATAACCTTCCACTTAGTAAACTAAGTAGGACAACCTTATATCACTCAAAAATCTAAGTAGGACAACCTTATGTCACGATTTAAGGATTCATAAATAATTAAGCAGATAAAAAGATAAACAATAAAATAATCACCACAACATAAAGAGTTATAGTGGTTTGGTGCTAAAAACAACTTGCACCTATTCCACTCCCAAAATTACTTCTCCTTGTAATTTTGACTTTTCATTATATAAAGGTTTTCACAAGTTCAGCTTTAAAACCCGATACAGAGATTGTGATTTTTACAGGCTTATCACAATAAAACCTCAAATGATTTTCACAGGTTAATCACTAACCTTAAGTGATTTTCACAGGCTAATCACTAACAACCTGACTTGAGATTTTCACGGGCTATCTGAAATAAAAACTCAAAAGTAATAGAAATGTATTATCGTTCTTCTTGAAGAAGAAGATGAAGCTTAGTAGAGATGAAGCTTCAATAATGCAGCGATCCGATTGTTGTAGAAGATAAACCAATATGGCTCAAACAAGATGGATCTAGGAATTTCTAAAAAGAGTTTTCCTAAAATTGCAATTTCAGTTCTCTTTTCTCTAGTATGAGAATGTTCTTCTCTTGACACAATCAAATTAAATGAGAAGAGAACTGAGATAGCTATAAAATAAAATAAGAATTTAGAACAAATAGCTAGACTATAATGGAGAGCTTTTTCAGCAGAAAGAGTAATTTTTGTGCTTTTTCTTGATGAAAAATAGAGTAAAGAAAGCTCTATTTATAGCAAAAAAGTTAGGTCTTTGGCTGACCCAAGGTTGCCTTCAGCTGACCTAAGATTCAACCGTTTTATTCTAATAGCTATCAAATTTCAGGAGATAAGATTTTGTTCAAACTTCGAATGACCTGAGTGTCGGTTCGGCTAGCCCGAGACAAGGTTGGGCTGACCCGAGATCCGAGTCCAGAAAACAGTTTTGTATCTAGAAACTTGATCGAAGTTTCTTCGGCTGGCCGAACACAGGGTTGGGTTGGTCGAACATCTCCAGAAATTTTCAATCAAGCTTGCTAGAAACTTGACCGAAGAGTCTTGGGCTGGTCGAAGATTCTTGGGCTGACCGAACACAAGGTTAGGTTAGCCATACTTCTTGAAATATGACTTTTTCAAAGAGATTAGAGTTATTAACTTAAAAGTCATACGATAACACTTAACCTAGGGTCATCCCTATGGACAATATTACCTTGGCATATATGGTTCATCTTCGTAGCTATTCCGTATCTTGTTGTAGAGTTGATAGTCTTGATCTTAATGTGTTTGTTGAGGTAGAGACTTTTCTTCTCAAAGAACTTGGCTTGATCACACAACCTCATGCACCATACTAGTGTCTACAAAATATGATAACTATACTGTGCTTAGCACTCACATTTTGGGCTTAGCACTTACAATCTCCCCCTTTGTCAATTTCGTAACAAAACACAACATACTAAGTTACAAGTGACTTTTAACATAAAAAAATAAAATATTCCTTGTCTTGTATGCTTGACTTGTGCTCTCCCCCTACTCCCCCTGAAATTATGCTTCTCCCCCTGCACTTATGCTTACAATTTTTTTTTTTTTTGCACAACAGCATAGCATAGCACATTCATAACATAACGCATTCATATCATGCATCAAAAGTATTAAAGCATATAACCATATAACTTCTCCCCCTTTTTGTCTCAAGTTGACAAAGGAAGAAAAACAAAATAGAAGGAGTCGAGTAACATAATAGCATATTAAACCAGAATCTAACATACTAAGTCTACTAATATAGTACTCATAAACATTCATTACAAACCAAATAAAAATAGAAAATCATTTTGACCTAGATGAAGAGGAAGATAATGGCATCTCAGGATCAATACGTTTCAGACTCTTGCTTACGATGAAAATACTTTTTCATGTATTTCATGCTAAGCTTTTGAGTAGCAACAAGAGTTTCCTGAGAAACATGCAGAGAATCCATCCTCTGTTCTAGGGCAGAAATACGGGAGTTATAATCAGAAGGATTGTAATCTGGATCATTTTCATCTTTAACATTAGCTTCAACTTCATCAAATAAATCATCCATATTCACATCGCCTTCATCGCCTTCTTTATCCTGCTCATGCTCTTGAGAGAAACCACGCTGTTCCGACAGAGGATCTAAAGTCATCATGTTCAAATTAGAATTATTGAAAGGAAGTTCAGACTCTGGTGCCTCTCTAGTTGGAATTCGAACACGCATATTTAGGACAAGAGTAGTAATGAGATAACCGAAAGGCAAATATCCATGCTTAGGCTGCATGCGATTGTGAATAATGTAGGCACAGATGAAAGTAGGAAGGCAAATACGAATTCCGATAGCAATAGAATGTAAAACACGTAATATGAAGGGAGTGAGATCAGTTTTGTTTCCTGCTCTAGGATAGACATTGGAAGTGAAGATATGATGAAGAACACGAAACTTAGGAAATACTTTTCCAAGAGGAAGAGCATTACCCGATCTCCAATCCGCATTAAATCCACACAAAACTCGGATAACAATGTTTTTCTTAGATTGAGACACTTATCAAATAATGGAGGAATTGGGATTCCATCCTCTGCCATATCAATTTCTATTAGTGACGCTATAGTAGAGGATGTGATTGTCATAGTTTCCTCTAAGAATTTAATCTTAAAGAAGATATCATCACCTAGAGAGAATTTCGAGATGGAGGAATACATGTCTTGGACTATTGACAGGTATGCATTTCCTCTCCATTGGAGAATCTTTTCCCAACTGACCGCAGAAAGAAGATCATGCAACTCATATTTTACAATATGATTAAGATTAACAAATCGTTCAACAATGATATCTCTAAAACGAAAATCATGGACATAGTTGGGATCATCCTCCGACGGTGGAATTGTTCGAATCTCTATTAGAGTGGAACGAGAAGAAGAGTGTTGAGCTCTTAATTGTGCATATTCTAACCCCAATTCATCACTCATTATGCATGGTTTCATGATTTAAAGACTAATCTAATGCATGGATTTGTGATTGTAGGAATGAGAAGGAGACTTCACCAATTCATGGTTAAAAGAGTGGCTTTGTATGCATTGAAGATCAATAGAACAAGTGCCGAAAGGTAGAAGAAAGAAGCAAGAAAGAAAGAGGAGATGATGAAGAAAATCTGAAATTTTGTGCTAAGACCTGTCTGTAGACCAGTCGCTAGACCGATCGCCAGACAAATCGACAGACAGGTCGACAGTGTATTTTTTTTGGACTATTTTTCTCATCTTAGACCGGTCGCTAGACCGGTCGCTAGACAAGTCGAGAGTAGTCCAAAAACACAAAAACTCTCTGGACAGATTCTGCATTTTTAAGACCGGTCCACGAGTCTCAGACCGGTCGTGAGACCGGTCGTCAGTGCAACAGCGTGTGCGTGAAGCTCCGATTTTCTCTGCGCAACTGCGTAATACCTTGCTAAATATGGAATCTTCCGCGCCAATCTATAAAAGGGACTTCTCCTCTTCATACCAGGGCATGCTAGGACATGGGGATTGCTTGGGAGACAGATTCTACTTCAAGTTTTCTTAGTTTTCTTCCTGTTTTAGTAGTTTTTTATGTTTTTGAGGCTTCTAGTTCAAGGATGTTAGAGATGAACTAAAACCTCTTAGTTAGGGCTAAGAGGTGAAGCTTTTGATTTATTTTTAATGGATTGATGCAACCTAGGTTTCCTTTTTATGATTTAATTGATGAATTTTAGTTAATGTGAGTTTGAATCAAGTTCTACTTGGGTTTTTACTTTGATCTCTTGATGACTCCGGGCTCATGTGATTCTTAGTGATCCTAACTTAGTAATTTAGCTTCTGAGCATTGTTTATGCTTGTGTAGTTCATTGATCTATCATCGACTCCAGGCATGGTAGACCCTTTGATTGCCTTCTGTACAATGGCCTGATTTTCATGTGGAAACTCATTCAACTAAAGTTCTTATCTTTTGTAGTAATCTAAAATAACTGTTTGTTGATTGATTTTGATTTAATTAGAGTTCTAATCATTAGTTGTAATCAAGTCTAGTGACAGGAATTGATGAAAGTTATGGTTGTGAATCTCAACTAGATTGGAAAGAGGCTTGGCCTACACAATTGAGTGTGCCCAAGGCCTGAGCATTATTGTGGGAATCAAATCAATGAATAAACACTTGTTTTGGATAATTGCTGATTGAACCGCTCTATATTCCGATCAGATAGAGATATGAATTCGATTCCGATTGAGTTATGAGAGACCTAGTTGTGTTGATGCATTGAAACTTATCAAAAGTGGATCCTTGGCGCTCTAGTGCCTTTTTAGATTGAAATTACCTCACACATTCACTGTTTAAACCCAAATCATTATTTTCCAGCTTTACTTCTTAATAGGATCTTAATTATTAGATATTTAAGACAAATTCTGAGAATACCCATTCATAAATCTCTGTGGGAACGATACTCGGTCTTTCCGAATTATTACTACTTCGCAACCCTACACTTGGGGAGTGAACAAAGAGCCGGGGTAGGATTTACTAACAGCTCATTTAGGACGACGTTCCATGACAAAATATTGAATAAATATAGCAAGATAAACACTTCAACAAGAAAACTCCAAAAAATAAGGGTTTCCAACCACAAACTTGAGATTAAGATGCAATGAAGTTGATTAAATGATGAAATCAGGAAAAATATTGATAAAAAATCAACTCACAATACTTACTTGCATGACAAAGATGATGGATAACTAAAGAGGAGCATCGGCCAACCGAAGAAGAAGAAGAGGAATGAAAAAATATGGGTTTTCATCTCTTTTAAAATGGATAGACCGTGCTGTTCGGTTGACCGAACAGATTGTTCGGCTGATTGAACAGTTCGGTTACTAGTTGGATGAAAAAATAAATTTTTTTTTAAAAAATAATGCATGAAATGATATAAAATAAAATAGTTACATAGAACACAAACCAATATAATTTCTTAGTTATAAAAATCTTGTATTGTTAAGTAGCTTGGTAAAAATATCTATTAATTGATTTTTAGTTTGAATATATTCCATCAGAATTGGTTTTCCTTCAACCAATTCTCAGATATAATGATATCGAATATCAATGTGCTTTGTCCGAGAATGTTGAATGGGATTTTTGGATATATTAATTGCACTGGTGTTATCGCAATATAGATATATAGTATCCTGTGTTATCCCATAATCAGCTAACATTCTTTTCATCACATAAGTTGTGTACATGCACTTCCTGCAAGCGATGTATTCAGCTTCTGCAGTTGATAAAGAAACTGAATTTTATTTTTTACTCATCCATGAGACAAGACAATTTCGAATATAAAAACATGCACCACTTGTTGATTTTCTATCATTAACATTACCTACCCAATCAACATCAGAATATCCTGCTAATTGAGATGAAGTATCACATGGATACCATAGTCTAAGATTAGTTGAATTAGCAACATATCGAAGTATGTGTTTCACAACAGTTAAGTGTGATTCTTTGGGATCAGATTGATATCTAGCACATACACCGATACTAAATGCAATATTAGGTCTACTAATAGTTAAGTACAGTAAGCTACCAATCATACTTCTATATAAGTGAGAATCAACAGTCTTACCAACTTCATCTTTTGATAGTTGTAGTGTAGTAATCATAGGAGAATCATAATTTCTACCATTATCTAAACCAAATTTCTTAACTAAGCTTTGAGCATACTTAGTTTGAGATAGAAAGATACCTTCTTTTAGTTGTCTAACTTGAAATCCAAGAAAGTAGGTTAGTTCACCAATCATACTCATTTCAAATTCAGATTTCATCAGTTCTGCAAACTTAAGAGATATACTAGTAGAAGTTGATCCATATATAATATCATCTACATATATCTGAACAATTAAAATATCATTGTTTGAATGTTTGACAAATAGGGTTTTCTTAACACTACCCATTTGAAAATCATGGTTGACTAAAAATTGAGTCAATTTATCATAACATGCTCTTGGTGCCTATTTTAGATCATAAAGAGCTTTCTTAAGTCGAAATACATTATTTGAAAGTTTTGGTTCTTCAAATCCTTTAGGTTGTTCTACATAAACTTTCTCATGTAAATGACCATTAAGAAAAGCACTTTTCACATTCATTTGATAAATTTTAAAACGCTTAAAACAAGCAATGGATAAGAACAGTCTAATGAATTTAAGGCGAGCAAATGATGCAAAGCTTTCATTGTAATCTATACTTTTAATTTGAGTGTACCTTTGTGCAACTAATCGAGCCTTATTCATAAAGATATTTTCAAGTTCATCTGATTTGTTTTTAAAAATTCACTTAGTTCCAACTACATTCTTATCAGATGGACGAGGAACAAGATATCATAAATCATTCCGAACAAATTGATTCAGCTCATCTTGCATGGCTAACATCCAATTTTCATCAGCTAGTGCTTCATTTACGTTGGACGGTTCTATTTGTGAAGTAAAACATACTTGACTGCAAATTTATTCTATTTGACTTCGAGTTCGTACACCAGTAAGTGGATCACCCAGAATTTGAGTTTATGGATGGTCTCTTATTAATCGGAGTTCAAGTACATTTGGATTAGCTGGAGATATTTCTATGTCATCATCATCCTCAGAAGAGCTGGAGTTTTGATCTTGGTCATTAATGACCACATTTATAGATTCCTGAATCACTCTAGTTCTTTTATTTAGAACTTGATATGTACGACTGTGTGTAGCATACCCTAAAAAATGCCTTCATCACTTTTAGCATCAAACTTTCTAACATTTTTTCGGTCACGTAAAATGTAAGATAAGCTTCTGAAAATTCGAAAATGTTTAACCGATGATTTCTTATCAAACCACAATTCATAAGGTGTCTTATTCTTACCTATTTTAACATAGACACAATTAGTAATATAACAAGCAGTATTTACAGCTTCAGCCCAAATTTTTTTTGGTAAATTCTTATCATTTGGCAAAACTTTTACCATCTCTTATAGAACTCTATTCTTTCTCTCAGCAACTCCATTTTGCGGAGATATTTTTGGAGATGAAAACTTATGTTACTATGATCTTCATAGTATTTATGAAAATTGCTATTTTCAAATTCAGTTCCATGATCACTTCTGATTCTTTTGACACACATTTATTTTTCAATCTGAATCCGTTTGATGATCTTTTTGAATTCATCAAATGTTTCAGATTTTTCTCTCAGAAAAGCTACTCAAGAGAATCGAGTAAAATCATCAACTATAACTAAGAAATACTTTTTACCACCCTTACTCTCCATTCAAGTTGGTCTCACTAAATCCATTTGGAGAAGTTTAAGGGGTCTGGATGTAGCTAGAGAGTTTATTTTCTTATGATAACTTCTTATTTGTTTGCCAACTTGACATGGGCCGCATATTTTGTTTTCTTTTTTTCTTAGTTTGGGTAAGTCATGTAAGTGATCCTTTTTACTCAATTTATGTAAGTCTCTGAAGTTTACATGTCCAAATCGTTGATGCCAAAATTCAGATTCATTAAGTTGGGCCATGTAACATGTATTTTTCTTTGAGTAACTTTGATCAATTATATAACAATTTTCAGAGGTCCTGCGACCATGTAAAATTACATATCCTGAATTATTCAGAATTTCACATCTGCGATAAAAAATTTAACACTATGATTATTGTCGCAGATTTGTGAAATACTAAGCAAGTTATGCACATATAAAACATTTTTAAACAAAGGAAGATTAGGGAATTGAGCATTACCTTGGCCAATGATTTTACAATGGCTACCATCTTCGAAAGTGACAGCTGTTCGCTTGCCTCAAGTGTAAGGCTGCGATGTAGTAATAAAACTCAGTAAGACCAAGGTCGATCCACAGGGAATTAGAAACAACTTCCAAACTATTCCAGCAACTCATTTTTGTAAGAAAATCAGATTTAATTGGGTAATTAAACTAAAACGGTAACTTAATGGAAATTCAGTGATTTAAAGTACTAAGGCATTCAAGGATCCACTTGTAGCAATCCCATGTCAATTCAATCAATCCAAGTAGAGAACGCAACTAGATTTGAAGTCCTATCTCTCATCTAGTTGGAAAATAAAGCATTCACACACATTCAATCCAAATCAAGTAGAACTTCCAAGTTCTAGTCCCATTCAATCAATGTAGAATTCAAAACCATAGCCTTCGGAGTAACAGCCATGCTTATGGACTATGGCCTGCTCAAGGATTACTATAATTCGAATCTAAACAAGCATCATATGATAATCTCAGAGAATTGTAAGGAATTCATGTCCGGAGCACATGAACTCTCATAAAACATCTCAAACTACCACTTTAAGAACTAGAATATGAAAAATCCAAACTTGAATTGAAAATTACTTGAATTAACTTGAATCAAATATGAAATTAGCTACAAGCTTCACCTCTCAGCCTTAGCTGAGAGATTCTAGCCGAGCATTGTCATACTACAACTAGAACTCATAATAAAAGCATAAAAACTAGAAAAACTGGAAATTGGAGAGTTGTAGACGCTCCACGACAGCTTTCTCTCTCTAAAACCATGTCCCTTAGCTTCTATGATGACCTAGGAAGAGCCCATAGGTGTCCTTTTATAGTGTGGAAGCCCCTTGCGTCAGAAACATCTAGAAATTGCGCAAGGTTACGCACTGCGTAGAAAAAATCGGAGCTTCACGGACAAGCTCTGTTACGCTTACGACCGGTCGCACGACCGGTCTAAGCTCATGAACGATCGGTCGCACGACCGGTCTCAAAACCTTAAAAACAGTACAGTGAGTTTTGTGTTTCTGGACTACCCTCGACCTGTCTGGCGACCAGTCTAGCGACCGGTTTGGCGACCGGTCTAAGAAGAAGAAATAGTCCAAAATTTACACTGTAGACCTGTCTTGCGACCAGTCTAGCGACCGGTCTACAGATAGGTCTAAGGCAAAAATTTCAAATTCTCTTCTTTTTCTCTTCTCTTTCTTTCTTGCTTCTTTCTTCCACCTTTTGGCACTTGTTCTATTAATCCTCAATGCATACAAGGTGACTCTTTTAACCATGAATTGGTGACATCTCCCTCTCATTCCTACAATCACAAAAACATGTATTAGATTAGTCTTTAAACATGAAAATCATGCTTATAATGTGATGTAATGGGTCGGCAAATGTATAAATTGGAGGCTCAACACACCCCCCAACCAGCTTTTTGCTAGTCCCGAGCAAAACATGCGTGAATAAGTTCAAACCTCCAAAACTAACTCTCCTTCAGAAACCATGTTTCTATCCACTCCAAGACATACAAGTATAAAATTTGGAGAAATTAGTTGATAGAAATTGAAACCTTAAACTCTCAAAGCATAACAAGTGTCTACATGAAATTCCCGCTGATTGATTGATAAATAGAAGAACTCGAACAACTTCAACCTAGTGTGCATAGTGAAAGTTCATCTCATGAGTTTCTGGGATTATCTTCTTCATAGATCAACTAAACTATAGATCTCAAGGTGCACAGAGTAACAACAAGCCTATGACAGGAATTTGTCTTACCGTCCTTCCGACGACTTTCACACTATGTCCCATTTTCGGCTTTAGTTACAGGTAGACCATCCCCCAGTTGGTAATAGGTAGCCCTTTTCGGAATTTTCCACCATTTTTCCATCATTCCCAATTTCATCCTTCCTTTTCCTTTTTCTTTTAAATTAGATAGGATTTTTAGAAATCCGTATCTTTCGTTATTTTCCCATGGACAAGGATGGACAAAATACCCCAGCTAGGTTTCTCAACACCTTTAAATCAAAGTCTAGCTAATCCATAAATTACATAATCCTTTCAACCCATGAAAATCGTGTAATGTGAACTAGGTGTAAAAAGTGTTCAAATTTTCTATCGATCACAACAATAGGGGAACTAACATATAAAACCATTATGTTGGGAGAAATTTAAGACTTACAACCTCACACACTTCGTATCTCCTTTTCTTATACTCATATCATCTCGAATGCATGGAAATAAGGTTTTCTAAAAGAGTTTTGAAGTTTTAGAAAATTCAAAAAAATTTGCGCATATAAAGCTCGAAATGTTGCAAACTGCTAGATGAAGGATCTCATCTCACCCCCCAACCAATTTCTTGCATTGTCCTCAATGTAAAAAGATATGCAATGAGCATGAACATGAGAGCAATGGTAAAATATGCGAGAGTGAGAACAATATTACCTGAGAGAGCGATTATGGAAGTTACAACTCCAATAACTAAATCCTACTAAAACAGTAAAACTAGATAAACTAAACCTAATCTACTAAAAGCAATAAAAATAACTAACCCGTCCCTTTTTAAAAAGAGGATCTCCATCAGACTAGGAGATCGATTATCAGTATAACATCCAAAAGGACAAAGTTGAGCAGGATCATCAAGTGGTGTAACAAATTTTTCAGTAGAACTAACCACCATCCTGCTTTGGAAGGTACATTGGTGACATTGATCATTCTAACCCATTCAAAATTCAGCTAAAAATTTCAGCGGGTTTTTCAACAAAATTGTCACATGTACTAGGAAAAGAGAATTGCATTAGTTGGAAATCATTGAATATGAATATCCTTTCCTTCTCGTCTGGGTAAAAATTATTCAAATAAGGATCATCCCAGAAGCGTTCTTCGGTTTGAACAAACCAAAGAGATGTGGAGACTTGTATTTCTTCTTCACAAGTTGATATAATCTCCACAAAATCAGATAACATTGGTGCTTCCACAATTGAATTTTCAGTTTACTGTTCTGTGGAAGGAACCTTTTTAGGCATCGGAGAGGTCTCTCTTAAAGCATGTACAATATCGTGAATCATGGGATCATCCCAATCCTCAAAGTATGTTAGGCACTCCTCAAGTGTATAAGAGACCTCATCGGAGGTGATTTTCAGATTTGGACCCTTTATGTCTTCCTCCTTCTCAGAATTTTGTGTAGGTTGGAGTGGGTCCTCAACCTCTACACTTTCAAAAATTGGCCTCTTTGTAGGCAAATCAAGCACCAACTCTTCCAAATCCTGCACAACAAATTTGTGTAAATCAGCAATTGGTGACTTCTCAATTGAATTTTCAGAAATTGACACTTCTAAGGTCTTAATAAAGTGAGAATTAGATTCATCCTTAGAATGTGTCAAACATGTCCCCAAGCTTTCAGGTAGGTCATGTTGGATGAACCCCCCATCATCCATGGATTCTATCATGTTCACCTCATGGGGACCATCATTGTCGTCCCAATCCTTAAAGGGATCAAAGCTAACAACATCTAGAGGATCAAAATTCTGCCTTAAAGAGAACTCCTCTTCCACGATTGAATCAATCATATCAACCTCGTGGACATCATCATCATCCCTATGCCTCTTGCCTAAGTGGAATACATTCACCTCCAACGTCATGTTTCCAAAGGATAGTTACATCACCCCATTCCGGCAATTGATGATTGCGTTTGATGTGGCAAGGAATGGGCGGCCTAATATCACCGGTATTTGAGTGCTAGTATCCAAAACCGGTTGTGTATCCAAGACGATAAAATCTACCGGGTAGTAAAATTTGTCCACTTGGACTAGAACATCCTCGACTATCCCCCTCGGTATACGGATAGATCTATCAGCGAGTTGTAATGTGGTTTTGGTGGGTTTTAATTCACCAAGACCCAACTGCTCATATACCGAGTATGGGATCAAGTTCACACTCGCCCCCAAATCTAGCAAGGCACGCTCAATCCGGTAGTCTCCAATGATACATGAGACGGTGGGACTACTGGGATCTTTAAATTTTGGGGGGGTCTTTTGAGTGAGAATGGACACTCACTTGCTCAGTTAAGAAGGCCTTTTGCTGCACATTATATTTACGTTTTGTTGTGCATAGGTCCTTTAGAAATTTGGCATAAGAGGGGATTTGTTTGATGGCATCAAGCAAAGGGATATTAATCTTGACTTGTCTGAAAATCTCTAGAATATCATGAGAGTTTGGAAGAGATTTTGGGGCAACCAATCTCGAAGGGAATGGTGCTACGGGCTTGTAAATGCGTTCCAGTTCTTGTGGGGCTAAGTTAGATCCATCCTCATCCTCAGAATTTACCGGATCATTAGGCTCATCGGCCTTCATCGGAATAGATTTGTCAATTTGTTTACCACTTCTAAGAGTGGTGATGGATTTGGCTTGCTCCATGTGTTGGTTGGAAGGATTAGGAATGCTCACTTCATGTACTTGCTTTGGATTGGGCTGAGGTTGGGCCGGAAAGGTCCCTTCCCTAGCATTCAAGCGTCCCTTAATCTCATCAACCGAGACTTTAAGCTCTTGGAACATTTGCTGATTTGTTTGATTGATTTGCGTTTGCCCTTGTATAAATGCTTTCAAGGTATCCTTCATTGAGAACTGAGGTGGGGTCATATTTTGCATGGGTGGCCCTCTTTAAGAGTTGGTAGGATTTCCTGTAGGAGCATTCTTCCAACTAAAGTTTGGGTGGTTCTTCCAACTCTCATTATATGTATTACCCACCGGTCCATTGAAGGGCCGTTGATACCCATATGTGGCGTTTGCATGTTCATGTAATACCTCTTGAAATGCAGGAATTGTGGGACAATCTTGCGTAGCGTGTAAATCGATGAGGCAAATCCCACATATGGTTTCAACAGCTTCATTGGACTTGGGAACTCGACTTTTACTAAGTTCCATGGCCTCAACCTTCTTTATGAGGTTGGCTATCCTTGCATTCACGTCGTCTTCTTCCTTAAGGACATAGATCCCTCCTTTCTCTTGAGTGGGCTTGGGGTTATTGGGTTTATCTGAGGTATCCCAAGATTGGGCATTTTCAGCCAACATGTCCAAGTAACTCCAAGCCTCATCTGGATTTTTACTCATAAACTCGCCATTGCACATCATCTCCACAAATTGGCGCATATTGGAACTTAATCCATCATTGAAAAAATTTATAATTCACCAACTCTCATAGCCATGATGTGGGCAAGCAAGTAGGAGATCCTTAAATCTCTCCCAACATTGAAAAAAAGATTCACCCTCTTTAGCCGAGAAATTCATTATGGCTCTTCGAAGGGTGTTCGTTTTATGAGCCGGGAAGAACTTTTTCAAGAATTCCCGGTTCATCTCAACCCATGACCCAATCGAATGTGGTCTAAGAGAGTGAAGCCAGTCTTTGGCTCTTTCTTTCAATGAAAAGGGAAAATTTTTAAGTCTGATGGTATCTTCGAAAACATTGGTGTAATGCAAGGTGGCCACCACTTCTTCGAATCCTTTCAAGTGTAAGTATGGGCGGTCAGAGTCTAGCCCATGGAACTTTGGTAAGAGTTGAATTACACTCGGTTTTATGTCAAAGTTTCCACCGTTTGCTGGTAGAACCACGCAAGAGAGTGTAATTGCACGGGCGGGTTGTAGGTAGTCCTGTAGTGATCTCATTGGAGGAACATTATGTACCTCATTCTCTCCTACTCCTTCCTGATTTGCATTTGTAGTTGGAGTAGGGGGGGGGGGGGAGGATTCCTTAAAGGTGTTTGTTCCATACTCCCCAAACTTTCACAATGCTCTTGGTAATTTCGGACTTGTCTATGGACTGACAATGGTCCAACTAGACCACCTTCAGATTGGAGACGATTTGAGTGGTTACGTTCCCAACGGGACATAAACCACTCAACCAAAAACTGACTAAAACTAAATCCTAAAAATCTGAAATCTGAATTTAATCTAAAAAAAATCTGCAAAAAGCTAAGTTAGAAAGATATCACTTGATGCGCTTGAACTAGAGAAGAATTCCTACAAAAATAGAACAATTTGTTAGTTCTAAGAAAATCAGAAAACCTATCCAATTCTACTTCTACAGCCACTAAAACAATTTCAAAACCGTTATCCAAGTTCCCCCGGCAACGACGCCAAAAACTTGTTCGCTCGCCTCAAGTGTAAGGCTGCGATGTAGTAATAAAACTCGGTAAGACCGAGGTTGATCCACAGAGAATTATAAACAACTTCCAAACTATTCCAGCAACTCAGTTTTGCAAGAAAATCAGATTTAATTGGGTAATTAAACTAAAACGGTAACTTAATGGAAATTCAGTGATTTAAAGTACTAAGGCATTCAAGGATCCACTTGTAGCAATCCCATGTCAATTCAATCAATCCAAGTAGAGAACACAACTAGATTTGAAGTCCTATCTCTCATCTAGTTGGAAAATAAAGCATTCACACACATTCAATCCAAATCAAGTAGAACTTCCAAGTTCTAGTCCCATTCAATCAATGTAGAATTCAAAACCATAGCCTTCGGAGTAACAGCCATTCCTATGGACTATGGCCTACTCAAGGATTACTATAATTCGAATCTAAACAAGCATCATATGATAATCTTAGAGAATTGCAAGGAATTCATGTCCGGAGCACATGAACTCTCATAAAACATCTCAAACTACCACTTTAAGAACTAGAATATGAAAAATCCAAACTTGAATTGAAAATTACTTGAATTAACTTGAATCAAACATGAAATTAGCTACAAGCTTCACGTCTCAGCCTTAGCTGAGAGATTCTAGCCAAGCATTGTCATACTACAACTAGAACTCATAATAAAAGCATAAAAACTAGAAAAACCGAAAATTGGAGAGTTGCAGACGCTCCACGACAGCTTTTTCTCTCTAAAACCACGTCACTTAGCTTCTATGATGACCTAGGAAGAGCCCCTAGGTGTCCTTTTATAGTGTGGAAGCCCCTTCCGTCGGAAACATCCAGAAATTGCACAAGGTTACGCACTGCGTAGAAAAAATCGAAGCTTCACGAAAAAGCTCTGTTACGCTGACGACTGGTCGCACGACCGGTCTAAGCTCATGAACGACCGGTCGCACGACCGGTCTCAAAACCTTAAAAATAGTCCAAGTGAGTTTTGTGCTTCTGGACTACCCTCAACCTGTCTGGCGACCGGTCTGGCGACCGGTCTAAGAAGAAGAAATAGTCCAAAATTTACACTGTAGACCTGTCTCACGACCGGTCTAGCGACTGGTCTACAAACAGGTCTAAGGCAAAAATTTCAGATTCTCTTCTTTTTCTCTTCTCTTTCTTTCTTGCTTCTTTCTTCCACCTTTTGACACTTGTTCTATTGATCCTCAATGCATTCAAAGTGACTCTTTTAACCATGAATTGGTGACGTCTCCCTCTCATTCCTACAATCACAAAAATATGTATTAGATTAGTCTTTAAACATGAAAATCATGCTTATAATGTGATGTAATGGGTCGACAAATGTATAAATTGGAGGCTCAACAACAGCGCCTCCTTCAATTTCGCTGATGTTTGATAATATATCTTTGTCACATGTCATATGTCTTGAACAACCACTATCAGGTATCATTTAGAATGACTGCTGACTTTAAAAGTAGTGTGGATGACCAACCATTTATTTTTAGGAACCCACTTCATAATGGTTTTGGACTTAGGTGGATCCTTCTATCCTTGAGGAGAATTAGACATTTGTCTTTCTTTTCTCCTACTTTATATCAAGAGTTCTTTTAGTGAGTCTATGATTCTCAGAATAAGTGAAGAAGAATCACTTTTGTTGGCTGAGATTTTCAAAGTCTTTTGAAAAGGTTTTGGATTTTTGGAAATAGACTTTTGAAAATCTTTCTGAATTTCATTCTTGGAATGCAAAGATTCACCCTTTACAAAGATGGTAGGTGATATCTTTGGCTATGGTTCGAACTTGTTATAGCCAAGACCTGGTTTATCACCATAAGGTCTGTAAAAATGAAGAATTTCTTCTACTATGTCTTTGGATTTTTTAGAATTCTTCGACTTCTTAAGAATGAGTAAATTAGATTTTAAAGAGTTAAAATTGTTTTAAAGTTTTTCAAAATCTTCATTTTTGATTTTGAAGTCTAGTTTATATTTTTTAAAACAATCCGAAAAATGCGATTTTTTCAAAATACATTTGTTAAGTTCGGTTTGCAAATCATCACACCTTTTCTTTGAAACTTTAAGTTTGGATGCAATCTTATAACTTTCCTTGTATAGGGTTTTGTAAGCTTCTTGAATATCTTCTTCATTTTCGGATTCACTTCTGGATGTCCCATATCCAGAGTCATCGTTGTCTTCAAAAGGAAAAATCTTGGCAATGGTCATAAATGCATTCTAAATTTTTTATCCTTCCTAATCTGATTCATCAGAGTATGAATCAGATTCAGATTCTGATGAATCATTCCAAGTTGCAACCATTCCTTTCTTCTTTGATTTTTCCTTTGTAGGACTGTGGACCCTCGCCGATTTTTTGCGCTCCCACACGACGTTCTTCTCGCCCTTTTCCCTTTCGGGAAAAGATGGAGAGGAAGATGCGTGAGTGCGAAATCGCCGTTTGTGCCACTGGCTTGCCTCGTCCTCGAGGGCTTTGTTTGGTAGTCGTGTTAAGATGGATGTGTTTAAGTGAGTTTATATAAGACCAGAGTCGCCACTAACCAATTACTTCGAATCTACAGTCGGCTAGACCCCGTAGAAACGTTAGAGAAGGGGATCTGAAGATTCCTTCCTCCAAAATGACTCCTTTTGATCCGCGACAAGAGATTCGAGGTAAGGGATCACGGTTACAGGGTGGGAAGAGGTTAAGCACCCCACACACTGCCCGTACCGAAGTACGGTCTCTACTTCACAGAATCGATCAAATACTTGAAAGTCTAATTTAATCCTCGTACATTCTCATAAATGATATGATGCATGAATGCGGGTCTGAACAGTAAGAGTTTCTGATGGGCAGGTTCCAACAACGGGCAAGCCCAGAGCATACGCTCGAACTGACAGGTGCTTTATGCGAGATGATGCATGCTGTGTGTTTGAATATTCAAAGTGCTTATGGTGATATGTACGTGAATGTAGGTCTGAACAGTAAGAGTTTCTGATGGGCAGGTTCCAACAATGGGCAAGCCCAGAGCATACGCTCGAACTGACAGGTGCTTAATATAAAGACATATACAGTGTGCTTGAATAATCAAGGTGCTTTATGGTGAAGCAGGGGGGTTGGAAGAAGAGTAAATGTTGCACTTATGCTAGATGCAAATGAGATGATGCTGGAAAAGAGTAGCTGGATGGACGGAGGTGTCGCAAGGGTTGGTTTCGAGTGGTTGGGTTAAGACTTGAGTGGCTTGAGAGGCTTGAACCAGTGGTCAGGCTAGGCTGGACCAAGGTTAGGCTCCCCTCACTCGGGCTCTCCTTGGTGGGAAAATGGGCTAAGGGGTGAAGGAGGACTCGGACCGCACCCGGACTGGCTGGACTTGAAGGGATGTGAAAATGAGAAGGGGAGGGGGGTATTTATAGCAGCGAGTAGTGGCAGAGCTCGTAATTTATTCCGGGCGGCCTGCTATGGGCCGCCCGTACGGCCGCTCCTCGATTTCTAGCAATGTACGGTTGTTACCTCGGGGCTGCTGTTTGACTCGCTGGGTCGACTCAGTGAGTTGACTTAGCGGGTCGACTCGGTGATTTGACTTGACGGGTTGACTCGGTGTTTTGACTCGACAGGTTGACTCAGCGGGTTAACTCAGCGGGTTGACTCAGTGAGTTTGACTTTTTTAGGATTTTTTGACTGGCTTTTCTTATGGGGGGTTTTTCAGGGTGATGTTTAGGACTGGGTTGACTGGGTTCAGGCTTGATCTGGGCTATGGAATGGTGCTTACAAAGGTGAGTTTGGTTGAGTTTGGACTTAGGATTTGGGGGTATGGTCCTCCATTTATCCAGCTATCTCTACCAACAGTGTAGCCGAAGGTGGGGTGTCTACAGATGCCCCTCTTTGGTAGAGGTTGCGTGCAACCGAATGCCAAAGCGAGTGGACACCCCACTTCTGACCCGGTCATTCATAGATCATGTTCTGAAATCTTTGCTTGCCTTTGCATCTGTGTCAGTTGATCGTTTGGAAACCGATCACTCACACACACCGCGGGAGTTTGGAGAAAACGTTGCGATTATCCCTGCATGCGCTGCAACCTGGGTACCCAATCGCAACCCTTCCATTCCCGATCGGTACTAACATCGGAAAGGTACAGCAGAGCCTCTGCGTCCGTAGTCTTACGAGGTTGCTGACCCTGAGACTGATTGTGTGATGTTTGATGTTTTCCTAGATCACTCCAGGAGTACTTGTTTCGCTTGACTGTCAAAGTGGTTAGACGCCCTGCGTCAGATAGTCTTACGGGATTCTACTACGCCGACTTGGACTCAGTCAAGATACTTTAGGCATCCACGCCTAGGTATGTGCGGGTGAACTCTTTCTACCCAATCTGCTGATTTTGATACTTGGGTTACAATTCCTCATTTCCACTTGTTCAAATGGTTTCTGTGACCGAGCCTTTTGGCTTTCATCTTTTTGTATCTTGGCATGTGGTATGACCGCACTGACACTGGAGTTCAGTTCGACTGTACTTTGAGTGCATTGGATCTGATGGTCTACGGGGAAACCGCGAGACATCGGATCTTATTTGATTTTTGCGTCGGCTCCTACCTAGAGATATGGAAGATCTCCTAGCGTGTTGGAGGCAGAACGCTCTACTTGGGAAAATATTTTTAGGTTTTTGAAAAGATACCCACTCTGGGGAGTGATACTCCGTGGGGTTTTTATTTGCAAATAGGAATATTTTTTGTCTTTTGAAATGGAAATCGGGTCTGCACGTGCCTCCACTAGGGATGCCTGTGGGGTCTTTGGCTAACCGACTTTTATTTTGAAAGCAGGTAAACATGATGATTGATGCAATGGATGCTGATGCATGGAGATGCATGATGAATGCATGGTTTGGCTCATTCTCTTTTAGTTGGATGATTTTGCTTCTGCTAGTGATGCAGAGAATTTTGAGCTTATTGCTTGTAGGGTTGTGCTCCCCTGGGGATTTTTCTTTTTGATACGGAGGTTTGGACAGCGGGTTGGTCAAGATCCCGACCCGTGATCGATCAGGTCCATCGTCCCAAGATGCTGTTTCTTTGCTAATGAGAATGTACGAGGATATTACCCGACTTCAAGATGTTCTTCTGGTATAAATGCGATTGAGACGATGTTTGGTCGCCAGTTTTGGTCAAGATTCCAATTTGCGGGCGATTGGATCCGTCATCCCATACTGTGAAGTGAGTGGAGTTCAAGACTCCTGAAGTGTAGTGCTGGGGATACTGACAATTTTTTTGTGATTTTTTGTAAATATGTGGTCCGAGTCTTTACCTGAGTGGTCAGGATAGAGATCGGTTTATTGGAAACACAGGAAATATTTTTTGTAATTTTCGAAATATTTTCTTTGAAAGCAAGGGAAATATTTTCTGTGATTTTTGGCAATATTTGGATTAAAAGCGAGGGAAATATTTTTGTAATTTTTGACAATGTTTTGTTGAAAGCAAGGGAAATATTTTTGTGATTTTTGAAAAGGTGATTTTGCAATGTTTTTGGTATTTTGTGATTTTTCTGAAATGCAAGGAAAAGTGTGGAATTTTCATCCACTTCCAGCTTCTACTGCTGGTAAGGCACCCGATCCATTTTACATCAGCGAGCAAGACGAATCTCACACAGTTAAGTGCCATAGTTTTACATTTTCGGATGAGAAGATTTTGAAGGTTTTCAGTCAACACACTCACAAAGTTGCCTGTTCCTCATGTGCAATGCACATAGACCACGTATTGTCTGACGGACTCCTTCGGCCACAAAATGAGCCACATCCTCACATTTTCCTTAGTCAATCCAGTTTGGGGCCTTACGTTGCTCACAATTCCGTGAGGGTGCGCTCCACCTCCCAACAGCCTTAATCCCCTTCATGAGTTTTAGGAACAGGGAACATCTGTCAGATTCAACAACGACTTCCAAATCAAGGTTGTCTATCATGGTGCGTTCAACACGAACAGGGTTGCGGAGTTCTGCCCGCCTCAGCCCTTACCTGTTTAAAAGATTTCCGGACACCCGTACGATCAAGTGTCAGCCATGTCCGGAACAGGTTAGGAAAGAAAGCCCCCGAGAAGTTAATCCCAGTGTAGTTTTAGGTCTTCGGACCGCTGGGGATGAATTTGTGCAGTTGAAATTGATGACAAAATTTTTTTATTTTTTATTTTTATATTTTTTTGTATTTTGAAAAGGTTCCAGAGTTCAACTCAAGTAATCGAAGATGACACTGGTTTTATGGAAAGCTTGAAATCTTTTTGGTACTTTTGGAAATGATCCGGGTTATCAAACCTTGATCCCAAAGGTCGAGGCCGATGCCGGTTTTTAGTTGAAAGCGAGAAAAGGTCCCCCGAGAAATTAATCCCAGTGTAGTTTAAGGTCTTCGGACCAAAATCTGTACATGCTGAAAGTACGTTCCTTTTTTGTGATTTTTTTGAAATGATCCAGGTCATCAGATCTTGGCCTGAACGGTTGGGATCGATGCTGGTTTTTATTAAAAATCTCTCGAGATGTCGATCCCGACGTAGTTTAAGGTCTTCGGACCCAATTTTGTAAAAGAGGGGCTGGTAATATATTTTTGTTTTTTGAAATGATCCAGATCATCAGATCTTGGCCTGAAAGGCTGGGATCAATGCTGGTTTTTATTAAAAATCTCTCGGGATGTCAATCCCGACGTAGTTTAAGGTCTTCGAACCACAATGCTGTGCAAGCGATGCCGGAAATCACACTTTTTTTTGTTTTTTTAAGAAAGTGTCCAGAGTCATCAGGCCTTAATGAAGACCGATGCCGGTTTTTATTGAAAATCTCCCGGGATATTGATCCCGACGTAGTTTAAGGAGTTCGGACCAAAAAACTATGTACAAGCTGGACACACATTTTTTTTTTGAAAAGTATTCCGGGTCATCGATTCTGATTTTGATGGTCGAGATCGATACCCATTTTTATTAAAAATCCCTCAGGATCTTGATCCTGACGTAGTTTAAGGTCTTCGGACCTAAAACTATGTAGTTTAAGGTCTTCGGACCCAAAACTATGTACAAGAGAGCAGCAATCCAGGTTGGAGACTACGGGAATTCTCTTTGGAATGGTTCGGATCATCAGGTCATACCCTTGGATGGCTGAGATCACTGTTTGACCAAGTCAATCTTTTTCTTTCTTTTCCTTGAAAATCCCATGGAACTTTTCCACATCATCAAGCCAATTTCTCACCAATTTCTCTCATGGTGAGATTTTGGTGAGATCTCTTCCTTTTTCTCACCATTCTCTTCCATCACTTCATTCTTACATGGAGGTACAAGATTCACTTGCAACCACCCTTCCCAAGGAGGAGTTCTTCCCAAGGAGAAGGGGAGAGAGGTCGTTTCATATAGGTAGGGGCTAGGACGGCCTCCTATGGGCCGCCCGGACGGTCTCTGACCCCTGGTCTCTTCAGTGGGCTGGGTAAAAGGGTGCCCTCCCCTTTTCTATATAACATGGGGCACCCTTGCCCCCTCCATCGTGCAATCTCTCTCTTCTCTCTCTCTCATACTCTCTCTTTTTCCAAGTTTTCTCTCTCTTCTTTGGTGGTCCTTTGCTTCTCTCAAGTGGTGGCCCTTAGAGACATTTTGGGACAGCAAGGTGGTCCCTCTTTGGTGAGTGGTAAAGGTATGAACCACTCCCTTTCTCTTTCTTGTCCTTTTCCTTCTTCATTGTCTCTTCTCATAACTCTTTTCTTTTTCCATGTAGTTATTCCAAGAGGTGTGAAGGTGGGCCCAAGTGTTTTTGGCCACTTTTTAGATCTCAAGTCCTTTTCAAAGGTGGTGCATGGAGAAGGACATTGCAAGCTTTCCACTTCATTTTTTCTTTCTTCTTTTCACACTCCCTTCATGTGTATGCAAAGGGTGATTTTGCCATGTCATCAAGTGTGCATGGCAAAATACTCTATCTTTTTCATGGGAGTTGGGCCTCTTTTCATATGTATCAAATAGGCTCAAAGTGAAGTCATGGCCCTTGGTGTATTTGATGGGCCCAATGCTTCATTTTGGGCTCCCTCATGCTTTCTTGCCCTTGTCATTTTTCCTTAATGCTCTTCCTTTCTTTTCCATCTTCTTTTCAAGGTTTGGGCCCATGGGCATGGTAGGGCCCATCTCAAGTTTTGGGCTCATGGGGCTCACTTAGGTGACCCCATCTTTCTTCATATATGTATGGACCAAGATGACTAGCCCATTCTTCATTTTGGATCTCAAGTGGGCTAGATTTCCTAGTTGGGCCTTTATGGACAAATGACCTAAGCCTTCCATCATCTCTTGATTATGATGTACATCCTTGTACAAAGTGTGGTGGTTTCCTTAGAATTTTTTCATATGGATGGGCTTTTGGGCCTTCATTGAAACTTGTGCACTTCTTTGAACCATGTGTGCCCCACTACACTTTGTTCATGTAGGATTTTTCTTTTCATGCTTTTTCTCTTTTGATGGATGGAGGACTTGAGTTACTTGGTCATCTACAAGTCCCATGAGTGAGTTGTTCCATCAATCTCACTAAGTTCAAATGGTTTTTCCTTGTGGTAGGGATGTGGTTCTCAAGAGTTTCCCCTTACTGTTATCAACCTCAAATGGATGATCCTCAAGTGAGCTATCCATACAACTATGGCTCCTTGATCTTTTCTTTGGGGGCTTGGTGGGTCATCCACCATCATTCTCAAGTATGAGTAATTTCTTCTTCAATTTGTGAGAAAGAATGATACCCATAAGTTGCCCATTTTTGTCCCATGCTTAGGGACATTTTGGATTTTGATCTTCAAGTGGGCTATGTGTACCATTCTTATCCATTTTCATGATGGTTGGGTGACTCATCAAGCCATGCCGTCTTGTGCTCAATTGTTCTTCCTTTTTAGTAAAGAAATTGATGCACATAAGTTGCCCAAACTTACCCTTTCATGGGCATTTTCAACTTGGTTCCTCATGTGGGCTATGTGCATCAAATTTTTTTTATCATTGGCCTCTTTGATCCATATATTTGTGGGTAGATCGCCATGTTGTATTCATGGTCAATACCTTCCTCAAGATGAGGCACATAAGGTTGCCCATGGTTAACCCATGAATGGGTCCTCATATTCTTCAAAGTGGGCTATGTGCTCTCTCCAATCCATTGAGATGAGGCATTTGGGTTGCTCTTGGGGGCCCACTTCCTTTCTATCCCCCACTTGTCCATGCACATGTGTAAAAAGATGGAAACATCTTAAGTGAGAATCATGGCCTTGGCATAAAAGTGGATCAATCTTTTGGCCACATATGGACTTTGAAGAGGGGCTTCATGTGAATTAAGATCCTTTGTTGATCTCATGGCACTTGAGTGCATTTGTTGTCCAAAATGTGTCCTTGGATGATAGACTTTTCTTGCCCAAGGCATGCCATGCCACCTTCTTTAAGGTGGGCCTTACTTTTTCCAATGGGCTCAACACATATCCTAAGTGACACATGGAGTTGGACTTTAGATTTTGCATTTGAATGTGAGTCCAATCCCATGGGTTTCTTGGATGATAATTTGGATTTTAACGGGTAAGGGATAGGGACTTACCTTGCCAAGCTTGTAGGATTCAATGACGGATGGTACCAGAGGTCACCGAGTGATTGATGAAGATGATCCTGCCTTCACTGTCCGCCGAGGGGACCACATGTGTTCCTTAGCTATGGAGCATCAACCTCTTCCCGCTATCAAGGGTCGAGGTACCAGGGATCGCTGGGACGACTGGGTGAAGGATCCACAGCCCTTGCTTGAACGAGTACTGGATGGTACTCCTTTTGCTGGCCTCCTCACCTTACGTTTCCATAATAACGATGCCAACCGCATGATGCTCGCGGCCCTTTGCGAGAGGTGGCGGGATGAGACCCACACCTTCCAGCTCCCTTGTGGTGAATGGGGAATAACCCCCTTGGACATTTATATGCAAATAGGCTTCCCGTTTCATGGAACAGTTGTTCCTCAAGTCAGCTCTCTGGCTCCCCTCACTTCCACCGACTGGTTACGGCTCGTTGGTGACGTCCCACCCGAGGGTGAATTCCAAGGCCATCAAGTAAAGATGCGATGGTTTTACAACACTTTTGCCTCCGTCATCCCCACCACCGAGCGAGAGGCACTCCACAAAGCTCGGGCCATGATCACTTATGCCTTCGGGTCCTTCCTTTTCTGCCATGCGAATGAGAGGGTTGATCCTAAATTTCTTCATTTAGTCGAGGATCTTCATCATCCCTATAATTGGAATGGGGCTATCTTGACCCATATCTTTCAAGGTTTGGACAAGACCTGTCGGCATAGCCGGTCTTTCACAGGCTTCTGGCCTGTCGTTGAGGTATCTGTTCTTTCACCTTTCTTGAAGGGCTTTCGCCTTCTTTCTTTCTCTGATCAATAAATGTGCCTTTTGCCCAGACCTGCTTTTATGACCATTTTCCTCATCTCGCGCCGAGGATGCGAGATGATGTTGAACCCTCTCTGTATCGCCACATGTACTGGCACCAGCAAAACCGTCAGCGGAACGCCCGAGTTTCTGGGGACAATTGGCGTGCTGACATAGACTGGCTGACCGTTGAGGACGTAAGTATCTTGCTTTTCTTTGCCCTCGTGCTGTACTGTAACTGATCATGGTGACCTCATTTGCTGCAGCTCGCTCGGATGCCATATGCCAATTTCCCTCTCTATTATACCCCCCAGCGTGTGGAGGCATACGATGCTTCATGTCTCTGTATCATGCTTTCCGACGCTGAATCTTTTCAGTGGTATCTGGGGGAGAGGTTGCTTCGGCAAGTTACTGGGGTGGCTCGGGTCCCTTGTTCTGCACCTTCCCCAGCTGCTCGGAAGCCAGTTGATGAGAGAGTTGAGGCTCTCGTGGGCCAGCTCGGATTTCGTTTCACGATCTCGGATCGTGACTATGATGAATGGTATTTGCTGTTCGGCCAGGGGCCCCTACTTCCTTCGCTTTATGTTCCAGGTGGCCGTCGCAGATATGCTGGAGGCTCGGTGACTGCTCCTTTGATGGATCTTTATCGTCGGGAGCGGGACGAGAGGAGGGATGATGATGACTATGTTGGCGACTTGTAGCTTGCTTTTGTATTCCGCTTTGTATGGCCTTGTTCTTTTTGTTTTCATCTTCTTTTGTATCAAGCTTTTGAATGAATATACGGTTCTTGACTTGTCTCAAATTCCTTGATGATGCTTTGACCTTTGACTTGTTCTTTAATGATTTGCAGAAGATGAGGCTTCTTAACTATATGGCTGATGACTTGAACGGTTCAGATTGCTTGATTAGGCCTTGTGGGCCCACTTGATGATTAGATCTTGGATTCTGGCACTTCTTTTGATGATCAAACCTTTGATCTTGATGCTTCATAACTTGGGTAAGCTTTCCAATGGTTTGGATCCCGATGATTTAGCCCTTGAATGGTTCAGATTGATAGATTCGGCCTTGTGGGCCCACTTGAGACCTCGGCTTTGCTTTGGGGCACCTCTTTTGATGACTTGTGAGGCTAAGAAGGCTTCTTATGGTATGGATGACGGGTTGAACATCTCAGATCACTTGACTTGGCTTTGTGGGCCCACTTGATGATTAGATCTTGGATTCTGGCCCTTCTTTTGATGATCAGCCCTTTGATCTTGTTGTTTGATGACCCATGCGAGTTTTTCCATGGTTTAGATCATGATGATCTGGTCTTTGAATGGTTTGGATTGCTTGTGGCCCCCACTTGATCACCTTTCCTTCTCTTTGACTTGATCAGCCATGTTCTGGCCGCATTACTTCATGATTGGACTGGTGAGGCACCTTTTATATGATCTTGATCAGCTTCAATCGAAATCTGGAGTGGACCGGAGCCTTGGGCGGCCCATGGAGCGCCATCTGCTGACGTGGACTGTCAGCCTCACCTACCAAGAACCTCGGAGCCAATCCCGCGGAGAGAGGGGATCCGTGTCCGTACGGGCGGCCCAGAGCAGGCCGCTCAGGGCTTGTCTCTTGAGCGGCCTGGGCTGGCTCGTGCTCGGACATTCTTCTCTGTCCACTGTCCCTGTCTCCACCTGCTTTGCACTGGCGAGTTTGATTCCAGCCATGAATATTCTTCTTGTCTCATCTTCCCTTCTCCTTTTGTCCTCTTCTCGGTTTATCTTTTCTCAAGCAATGGACGGTGGAGGTTTAGGGGCTGTGGGGGCTGTCCATGGCGGGTCCCACACTTCAAAAAGAGTTGAAGGCTTTAATGATGGAGGGATCTCTTTAATGGATGGTGGAGATAGGGCATTGAATGGGGGCATTGATGAGGGGCTAGGGATGGTGGTTGGTGGAGCCTTGAATGGCCCCATTAATGGTGGGATGGCTGAAATTTCTGATTTGAATGGGACCTTCATTATGGGAGGAATGAATGGTATGGATAGGATGATGGGATGGGACATAGGTGAGGCTATGCATCCCTTGAATGTGGGCCCCATGGATGATGTGATGGATGGTGGTGATGGGACCATGATGGACATAGATGGGCTGCTCTCATGTCTGGATGGTATGGATGGTTCAGATGATACCTTTGACGGCTTGGATGCTCTTGATGAGGGACGAGATGTGCGGCATACTTGCTTGGCTTGATAGCTTGTCAGCCTATGAGATTCGAGATTTGGAGTCCTATGGCTTCGGCAGTCTGGTCCATATGGCTAGAGTTGATATTGATTTGAGGATGCTTGGAGCTGCCTTGATTGATTGGGTCCCTTCGTTGAACTTGTTTGTGTTTAATGATATGGAGATGGGATCTTCTTTGGAGGAGCTTGCACGCTTGACAGGCCTATCCTGGGATTATGCTCAGTATTTTTCGCCGAAGACGTCGCCGAAGACTGCCACACCGCAGAACTGGTTCGGGATCCCCTATCTTGTTCGGCCTGCAACCGGTGGCCAGGATGCTGTGGTGTTTTCCTTGGACTTACTGTATGATCTTTTTTCGGGTCCTCGGTGTGTGGCCGGTTCTACCTTTGCTCGGAACGCACTGATGTTCTGCTTGATTGCTGAGGTGCTGTTCTCGGGATGGCGCATGTCCCAGACCCCTCTGCTTTTTGAAGTGATGAGCCGAGCTATTCGACGGCAGGGGATCATTTCTCTCATCTTGGCCGAGTTGTTCAATGGGCTGACTGACTGCGCCCTGGGCCGCACTCGTGTCCTTCGCGACTGTTGTGCCTTTCTTCAGGTATCTTTTCTGCACCTTTTTCTTCTTGCTTTGCTAGGAATTGCTCTGCTCTAGCTGATCTTTTTTTCCTTTTTGTGATCAGGTCTGGCTGTGGGAGCGCCTTTCGCTGACTGTTCCTGTACCTTTTCCTGACACTCGTCGCCCAGACCTTATGCGACACATCATGGAGTTTCTTCCTCATACAGCTAGGATGAGCGAGCCCTTGTATCGCAGGGTGTTTGCTGAACTTCGTGACTGGAACGTTCGTTGGGAGTCATCTTGGCTTTCACTTCCTCCAGTGCTTTGTGATGCACACCGCCTTCCTTTGATGTTGGTAGGCTTTCGATCTTACTTTTCTTACCATCTCATTCGGTTCCTGCGGCAGTTTGGGTACGAACAGGATGTTCCTCTTTTCGCTTTCACGGGTATCGGGCGTCGAGCACTTCCATCCAGATCCTCTGACTTTAGGACCCGGATTGATTGTTCTTGGGCGAGTTACTTGACTGCTGATTTGCTGGGTTTTGAGCTGCGGACTTTTTCGATGGCGACCGCCCCATATCAGTACTGGGTTGCTGAGCAGTCTTTGTATCGACGTATCCCTTGTTGGCACCAGACTGTTGACGAGGATGAGCAGGATATCCTTGGAGATGCTGTCTCTTCATCTGGTTCATATGAACCCTTTGAGGAACGCCCGTTTATGGATCCTTGCTTCCTTTTGGCCACTCATGGCCATCTGCTGTCTGAGATCTTTGCACTTCGGTATCATTGTGAGATGATGTCGAGGAGATTGGCTACCGATCAGAGGTTGTCTGACGAGGAGACAGCGATCCGTACCCTTGAGTGCGACAAGGCGCATTACCTGCGTATGGAGGTGAGCAGGTTGAGAGCGAGGCTATCCTTTTATGAGTCAGAGGACTTACCTGATGTGGCCGAGGAGGAGGGTAGAGACTGATTGTGTTGGCCACCTACACATTGATATTTTTGCATATATGATTGATGATGATGCATTTTTTTTGTATTTTTTTTTAAAAAGATGATATGATATGTGTAAAAGAAATATGATGCTTTTAGTGAAAAAAGAAGAAAACTTTTTGAAAATCTATTGTGCCATGAGTTGTCTTGTGAGTGTGTCTGGACTTTGTGTCGGGATATAGGAATCAGAACTGGGGCTCGGTCAATGATTTGACCGATGTCTCGAGTTTTGACTTGCTTGATCCTTTGGTTACCTAGAGGTGTAGGCAATGGAAACTGTTGCTTCTTGAGATTGTCAGAATTTACAAAGTTCTTTGCTCCTGACCGCACTTCTTCTTATTCTTGAACTGTGACTGCTTGAACCGTTCTGAACTTTCTGACTTCCTGGTACCTGCACTTTTATTTATTTATTTATTTATTTATTTTTTTTCATTTGAGCCATTTTTGCCTGCAGCGCTCTTTCGAGTTTTCACTACAGCCGGCCTTTTCCCGACATTTTTGCCCGTGGCGCCCTTTCGGATTTTCACCACGTCCCGGGTATTTGGTCTTGCCTGCCCCTTGGCAGCTATGCTGTTTTTACCCTCGGCGCCCTTTCGGGTTTTCACCAAGTCCGCTGTATACCCACTGTTTTTACTCGGAGCGCCCTTTCGGGTTTTCACTCCGCCCTCTTTATTTAGGCACACATTTTCTCTTTCTTTTTTTTTGTTTTTTTTCTTTCTGGATCTCTGGATAACTGCGGCGGCTAGAGGTCGGGAATCCGTCGTTGCCGGCCGATGGCAGTCTTTCAGCCCTTATCCTAAGTTACGATGATAGAGCTGTCGGTCTTTGCTAAAGATCCTTCTGAGATGAATGGATAGATGACTGTGTTTCTTCTTGGACTGATTTTTTTCTTGGGTGCCTTTCTTTGGCTTCCCTTTTTCTTTCTCTTTTCTTCTCTTTTTTTTGTATTCTTTTTCTCTCTCTTTTTTTTTCTTTCGAATCCCCCCCTTTTTTTGTATTTTCCTCTTTTTGAATCCCCTTATTTGAAACACTTGTGGGTGGACGAAAATGATTTCTCAGAGGTCTTAGCTTCGACCTCTTGACTTCAGCTCTATTAAAGTAACTCTTGATAAGGTCAGAATAACTTACCCGTGAAAGATCTTCACGTTGTCGGCATTGGTTGGCTCAGGAAGATCCACTCCTCTCATGCTGGTGAGTCTGAGGGCGCCTCCGGGAAGTACTTCTCTGATGATCAGTGGCCCGTCCCACGAGGGTTTGAACTTTCCTCTGGGGTCTGGAAGGTGCGACGGTAGAATCTTCTTCATAACCATGTCGCCTACCTTGAAACTTCTTTTTCGGACTCTCTTGTTGTAAGCCCGAGCGATCCTTTTCTGATAGCACTGTGAATGACTTAGCGCACGCATGCGCTTTTCATCTGCTAGCTGCAACTGATTGAATCTGGCCCGTTGCCATTCTCCTTCTTCAATTCTGCTTTCTAGTAACACTCGTAGTGATGGTATTTCCACCTCGACTGGTAGAACTGCTTCCATTCCATAAGTAAGCTCGGAAGGAGTAACGCCCGTAGCAGATTGTACAGACGTTCGATAGGCCCAAAGTGCATATGGGAGCATATCTGACCAATCTCGATAGGTCACGACCATCTTCTCGAGTATCCTGACGATTGTCTTGTTTGTGGCTTCTACCCCACCATTCATCTGAGGACGGTAGGGGCTTGATCGATGACGTTGGATCTTGAATTTGCTGAGGAAGTCATCCATCTTCTTGTTGACGAACGGGGTCCCATTATCTGTGATGATAGCATTAGGGATTCCATACCGGCATATGATTTTGTTCTTCATGAATTTGGTCACCTGAGATGCTGCAATCGTGGTGTAGGAGGCTGCCTCTACCCACTTGGTGAAGTAATCGACTGCCACAAGTATGTACTCATGACCGTTTGATGCTTTGGGACTGATCTTGCCGATGATGTCAAGTCCCCACATGGAGAAGGGCCAGGGGGTGGTCAGGTTGTATAACTCTGATGATGGGGCATGGATTTGATTCGCATGCTCCTGACACTTGAAACATTTTCTGACATGCTGGCAATAGTCTGTCTCCATGGTGAGCCAATAATACCTGAGTCGTAGAATCTTCCTTGTCATCATGTGCCCATTCATGTGTGGGCCACAGATTCCTTCGTGTATTTCTTTCACGATTTTTGCAGCTTCTGTTTCGTCGACGCATCGAAGGAGGATGTGATTATAGGATCGCTTGTAAAGAACTTCGCCACTGATGGTGAACTGGCCGGCCAAACGCTGAATGGTTCAGCGATCTGTTGCTGTTGCTGATTCTGGATACTCCTGGGTTTTGAGATATTGCTTGATGTCGGCATACCAGGGTTTGTCAGGGACAGCTTCGGCTTCTTCTATTTGCAGGCAAAAGGCAGGTTCATCTTGAACTTCGACTGTGAGCTCCCATTCTGAAGCTCCTTTCGGGATCTCGAGCATTGATGCAAGTGTGGCGAGAGCATCTGCAAACTGACTCTTGGCTCTGGGCATGTATGAGAAGGTGACTTCTTTGAATTCCTCGATCAAATTTTCAAGATACACATGATATGGTATCAACTTCTCGTCCTTGGTTTTCCATTCGCCCTTGGTCTGGTTGATGATAAGCTGTGAGTCTCCAAATACTCATAGCTTCTTGACGCCCAAGATTATGGCTTCCCTTAAGCCAGCGATGCATGCTTCGTACTCTGCCATGTTGTTGGTGCACTCGAACGTTATGCGCCTTGAGATAGGAATAGGGACGTCATCTGGAGAGTAGAGGATTGCTCCAATACCACTCCCTTTAGAATTTGCTGCGCCATCGAAGAATAACGTCCACTCACCTTTCTTCCTCTTTTCTTCACTTTCGATAAGCAAGAGATCTTCATCAGGAAAGAACGTCTTGAGCGGCTGATAGTCCAGGAGAGAGTGAGCCGCAAGATGATCGGCGAGGGCCTGCCCCTTGATTGCCTTTTGAGTGACATAGGTGATGTCGAACTTAGACAAGAGTAGCTGCCATTTAGCTATCCTTCCAGTGAGTGCCGGTTTCTCGAACAGGTACTTGAGCGGATCCATGTGAGCGAGGAGGAGAATAGGGAATGCAATCATGTATTGACGGAGTCGCTGAGTTGCCCAGACTAGGGCTGAGGCAGGTCTTCTCGATCGGAGAATACCTGGTCTCGTAATCGGTGAACTTTCGGCTCAAATAGTATATTGCTTGTTCCTTCTTCCTGGTCTCGTCGTGTTGGCCGAGGACACAACCAATGGCTTCTGCTGCCACTGGGATGTATAACAATAGTGGTCGTCCGGGAGTGGGCGGCACTAGGACTGGAGGGTTCATGAGATACTTCTTGATGCGGTCGAAAGTGACTTGGCAATCATCATTCCATTCTTTCGGGACGTTCTTCCGAAGGAGCTTGAATATGGGCTCACAGATAGGTGTGAGCTGTGCGATGAAGCGACTGATGTATTGAATTCTGCCGAGGAAGCCACGAATTTCTTTCTCTGTTCTAGGAGGGTGCATCTCGATGATTGCTCTGGTTTTGGTCTCGTCGACCCTGATGCCATTCTCGCTCACCATAAAGCCGAGGAGCTTACCTCCCATTACACCGAAGACACATTTCTGAGGGTTGAGGCGGAGCTTGTACTTTTCTAATCTGTTGAATAATTTCTTCAGATCTTCAAAGTGTCCTTCAATTGTGCGAGATTTGACGATCATGTCGTCCACATATACTTCAAGCTCTTTGTTCATCATGTCATGGAATAATGCTGTCATTGCTCGCTGATATGTTGCTCCTGCGTTCTTCAAACCGAACGGCATTACCCTAGTAACAGAAGGTTCCCCAGGGAGTGATAAACGATGTCTTCTTACGATCTTCGACGGCCATTTTGATCTGATTGTAACCTGAGAACCCGTCCATGAATGAGAAGATCTTGTACCCAGCAGTGTTGTCGACCAGAGTGTCGATATGTGGCAAAGGGAAGTGATCTTTAGGACTGGCTTTGTTGAGATCTCGGAAGTCGATGCACATTCAAACCTTGCCGTCCTTCTTTGGTACTGGCACGATGTTGGCGAGCCATTCAGGGTAGTTGGAGACTACCAAGAATCCCGAGTTGTACTGCTTGATGACTTCATCTCGGACTTTCAGAGCCCATTCTGGCTTCATTCTTCGAAGTTTCTGCTTCACTGGCTTCATATCTGCCTTGGTTGGCAGATGGTGTACAACGAGCTCTTCATCGAGCCCCGGCATGTCTTCATATGAATTGGATGGGGGAGAAGAAGCGATCGAGGCGTTCTTCTTCTTCTATACTGTTGACGGTGGGACCTCGAGATGAACTGGGGTCCGTCTGATGTTGAGGCAGAGGATTCTGAAGAATGTTGGTGGAAGCTGCTGCAGGAGTTTCAGGGACTGAGATGACAATCTTGCGGTCATCAATCAGATCTTGTATGGCGTTCTTCAAAGTGAAGCATTGATCAGTGGCGTGGCCACGCCCTTGATGGTAGGCACAATACTCATTTTCTCGGTAATTCGGTGGCAGAGGATGAAGAGGAGGCCTAGGTGCCATTAGAGTAAGTAATTGCTTCTGCACCAGAGTAGCCATGACTTGACTGAGTGGTTGAGAGAGGCGAGTAAATTTCCTGGACTCCCTGTAGTTTTGCCTATTTTGATATGAGTATTGACCGTTTCCTCTGAACTTCTGTTGTTGTCGAGGTGGTTGTGGCTGAGGATTTGGTTGTGGCTGATATCGCTGAGGCTGATGCTGAACTTGATTCTGCTGATACTGTTGACGTCCCTGTGGGGGAGCATGTTGATTTCCTTGAGCAGTGGTGTTGATGTTGTTTACCTCTGTTGGGCGGGGAGGAGAACCACTGCGGTTTCCATTCCCGTGCCCGATAGGTCTTCCTTCCACTCTGTTCCTCTTGATTGGAGTGCCTTGATGAGGCCATGGGGAGATCGTCTCGGCCCGGATCCCTGCTTCAACTTGCTCTCCAGCACAGATCAACTGTGAGAAATTCGCATATGGATGCGAGATGAGATATCCAGATATGCCCGGATATGTTGAATGGACAATCATGGAGATTTGTTCTTCGTCGTCGATAGGCGTTCGCATTCTGGCTGCCATAGCTTGCCAACGTCCCACATAAGCTGATAGTGTCTCATCACTCTTTTGCCTGAGAGCCGCGAGGTCGGCTCTTCTGGGTGCCATATTGAGATTGTACGCGAATCTGTCGACGAAAGCTTGGGAAAGCTGTTCCCAAGTCCTGATGCGATGACAGTCCAATGAGGTGTACCAATCTAGGGCGTCGCCTTTCAAAGACTTTTGGAATAAACGAATGAGGGCCCCTTCATTTCCTGAGATTGCACTCAGCTCTCCATAGAAGGCCTTGAGATGTGCTGTGGGACAACCGCTGCCGTCGTATCTTTTGAACTTTGGAACCTCAAAGTTTTGAGGTACCTGAGCATCTGGGAAAGGACACAAGTCTCTGAACTTGGTCAAAGGTAGATCAATTCCTTGTTGTCGCTGAAGCTGATTTTACAAGATCTGGAACTGCTCCCGCAACTCGTCCAGTCCTGAGTGATCTGTTCGAGCGACTGGTGCCTCTTGGAGTAAGGCACGTTCTTCTTCGGCATAGTGGTCGATGTCTTCGACCCTATGGGCTTGCTGAAAAGCAACCGCGGGTTGCTGAAATTGGTTTGATGATTGAACTGGATTCTGATGAACTTGTGCTTGAAATGATAGTAACTGAACTGGAGACTGTACTGAAGGTTGAACTGGAACTTACTGGAAATTGACTGGATTTTGCTGAATTGAAGATTGCTGAAAATTAACTGGATTTTGCTGAATTGAAGATTGCTGGAAATTAACTGGAATCCCATCGGCGGGGCTGTGCTGGAATTGAAAAGTGCTCCTGTTTGCAGGAGGCTGAGATGCTGGGAAGTGACCCCCTTGTTGGGTATTCGCCACTGTCCGTTGATTGATGTGGGCTTGACACTGACCCCCATTGTGGGCATTCGCCAGTGCTGTCCCTGTTGCTGGAAATTGAATTGAAATCCCATTGGCGGGGATGTGCTGGAATTGAAAAGGTGTCCCATCGGCGGGGACATGCTGAGATCTACTGAGACTGTTGTTTGCAAGATTGACTGGAAGCTGACTGGAAGTCCCTGCGACTGGGATGCTCTGAGATGGCCCCGTTGTTGCAGGAAGGTATTGAGAAGGATGCACCATAGCGAAGGGCTGAGATGGCTGCTGTCGGTAGTCTTGGGCAGATTCCGATGGTTGTGCTTGATTTGAAGAGGAGGCCGGAAGGACCCGGCACGGCTGCTGAGACTGCTGAACTGGGCCAACTTGATTGTTAGCTGCTGCGGTGGCTTGTACTTGCATGAATTGCAAGAGCATTTCTTGCATTGCTCTCACTCCTTGTGCCAATTCTTGTATGATTGGCGTATTATCAATGGGTTGTTGCGCTGGAGGTTGCGCTTTGGTCATCTCCAGAGCAAGGGAAGAGACGCGTTTCTTCTTCGTGGTCGGACATGGCTTGCTGAGCCCGAGTGCGGATTATGCTGCGGAAGGGAAGTTGTCTCCGAACACGTTGAGCCCGAGGAGGCGCAATGGTGAGGACTATACTCTTTTTGGGTTTTGAGATTTTTTTATTTTTTTTGGTTTTGGGATTTTCTGTTTGTTTTTTTTTTGTTTTGGGTAGAATGCTATGCAGATGAGATTGTATGAGGATTAGTGACTTTCAAGTACGGGAATGATTCTGTTTTTCAAGTCGGATCACGACTAGTGGGACTAGCAAATCCCCAGCAGAGTCGCCATTCTGTGGACCCTCACCAATTTTTCGCGCTCCCACACGACGTTCTTCTCGCCCTTTTCCCTTTCGGGAAAAGATGGAGAGGAAGATGCGTGAGTGCGAAATCGCCGTTTTTGCCACTGGCTTGCCTCGTCCTCGAGGGCTTTGTTTGGTAGTTGTGTTAAGCTGGATGTGTTTAAGTGAGTTTATATAAGACCAGAGTCGCCACTAGCCAATTACTTCGAATCTACAGTCAGCTAGACCCCGTAGAAACGTTAGAGAAGGGGATCTAAAGATTCCTTCCTCTAAAATGACTCCTTTTGATCCGCGGCCAGAGATTCGAGGTAAGGGATCACGGTTACAGGGTGGGAAGAGGTTAAGCACCCCACACACTGCCCGTACCGAAGTACAGTCTCTACTTCACAGAATCGATCGAATACTTGAAAGTCTAATTTAATCCTCGTACATTCTCATAAATGATATGATGCATGAATGCGGGTCTGAACAGTAAGAGTTTCTGATGGGCAGGTTCCAACAACGGGCAAGCCCAGAGCATACGCTCGAACTGACAGGTGCTTTATGCGAGATGATGCATGCTGTGTGCTTGAATATTCAAAGTGCTTATGGTGATATGTACGTGAATGCAGGTCTGAACAGTAAGAGTTTCTGATGGGCAGGTTCCAACAACGAGCAAGCCCAGAGCATACGCTCGAACTGACAGGTGCTTAATATAAAGACATATGCAGTGTGCTTGAATAATTAAGGTGATTTATGGTGAAGCAGGGGGGTTGAAAGAAGAGTAAATGTTGCACTTATGCTAGATGCAAATGAGATGATGCTGGAAAAGAGTAGCTGGATGGACGGAGGTGTCGCAAGGGTTAGCTTCGAGTGGCTGGGTTAAGACTTGGGTGTCTTGAGAGGCTTGGACCAGTGGTCAGGCTAGGCTGGACCAAGGTTAGGCTCCCCTCACTCGGGCTCTCCTTGGTGGGAAAATGGGCTAAGGGGTGAAGGAGGACTCGGACCGCACCCGGACTGGCTGGACTTGAAGGGATATGAAAATGAGAAGGGGAGGGGGGTATTTATAGCAGCGAGCAGTGGCAGAGCTCGTAATTTATTCCGGGCGACCTGCTATGGGCCGCCCGTACGGCCGCTCCTCGGTTTCCAGCGATGTACGGTTGTTACCTCGGGGCTGCTGTTTGACTCGCTGGGTCGACTCAGTGAGTTGACTCAGCGGGTCGACTCGGTGATTTGACTCGACGGGTTGACTCGATGGGTTGACTCGGTGTTTTGACTCGACGGTTGACTCAGCGGGTTAACTCAGCGGGTTGACTCAGTGAGTTTGACTTTTTTAGGATTTTTTGACTGGCTTTTCTTATGGGGGGTTTTTCAGGGTGATGTTTAGGACTGGGTTGACTGGGTTCAGGCTTGATCTGGGCTATGGAATGGTGCTTACAAAGGTGAGTTTGGCTGAGTTTGGACTTAGGATTTGGGGGTATGGTCCTCCATTTATCCAGCTATCTCTACCAACAGTGTAGCCGAAGGTGGGGTGTCTACAAGGACAATTTGCAGCTAAGTGGCCATATCCTGAACAGTTGAAGCATTGTGTATCCTTGGTTTTGTTTTTTGAAAAACCTGATTTACCTTTCTTTCCCAAAGGTTTTTAAATCTCAAATTTCTTTTTATTTTTGAAAATCTTCTAAAACTTTTTAGCCAACAATGTGTTAGTACACTTTATTTTGTCAATTGTCATGTTGGTTGGTCGCATCTTATCTTGTGAGCCCTGGTCGAAGAATTGAAGCTCAAGACTTGAAGATTATGCTTCTTCCCTTGCTTAAGGTCAAGCAGAAACAAGATCTCAGGTAAGTTGCATATAGATCGACCTTAGGAAACCCAAAACATCAATGAATGGCGTAATTACTGACCTATCTCAACCCATTCCTTCTCGACCCTTTAGCTCAAGTTGATTAGGCTTGACTTTCCATGACAGGTGCTAATCATGATTGAAAACATGTCTGAACATTGGACTCTATGCACCAATCACTTCTTACTGAATTCTTGAAGTGATCTGCTGATGAATTGAATAGATTCCAAGGCAGCCGACCGGTCATGACCGGTCGGACTGACCCTTCATCTTCATCCAGCAGCTTTGTCATTTAAAGTAGTCTTGCTGAACAGGCAGCCGACCGGTCTTGACCGGTCTGTCCATCGGTGCCATTAGAACAGTAAGCTTGCTGTAATAAAATCGTCAAGACAGCTAAAAGGTCTTGACCGGTCGGTTAGGCACAGCAGCATGTACAACAACCTTGCTATATTTAAAATAGCTGGATAGCCGACCGGTCTTGACCGATCGGCTAGAAGTGCAAAAATTGTACAGCAGCTGTGCTACATTGAAATAGGAAGACAACCGACCGGTCGAACTGCATACATCAGTGTGTCCAGCAAGCTTATCCGACCGGTCTTGACCGGTCGGCCAGACCCAAATGAGGTCCAGCATCATGTATTGCGACCGACCTGTCCGACCAATTGAGGTCTCTCTCTGACAGGTTGAATGTGACCGTTTTTTTCAGTTAGGGCCATCATGTAGGGCTCTATAAAGCCATATTTTAGAGGCTTTCTTGTTATGCATTCAACACCCATCAAGAGCCAAGTGAGAAAGTCTTTACTCACATCTTCCTACCCTCATTGCTCTTAACTCCCTTGAGTTCATCATTCAAACCTAACCATTAATGGCTTATCATTGAGTATTCAAAGTTCGGTTTGAAGTATGAACTCAAGATTTGCATTCATGGCTGACCTACCTTCGAAATATCTTTATGAGGTCTTTTATAGCCATTGAATGCTGAAGTTTGGTAGTTCCCTCATAACCATTGCATTGAATAGACAAGAGGAACTTAACCATCTCTCTCCCAACTACCCAGCATAATCATACACACATCATTTGCATCGGTAGTTGATCTTGGGAGCACAAAGAGAAGCTGAAGCACGTGGAGCTGAAGCTACTCATCAAAGGTATTCAATCGAGGCTTAATCGTCTAGGTATGTCTAATATTTGAGAGTCCATTTATTAAATTACTATTCCCTGGATTGGGAAACTTCGACGGGAGTGTACGTGGCCGTCCTTGGATTAGGATTGGTGAGAGTTTGAGATCCAAACTTGTCAAGTCCTTGGATTGGGCCATCGGCGGATGGTAAACGCGGTCCTAGATCAAAGGATGTTAAGGTTGATGGTTAACCTAATTTAAAACCACGACTATAGTGAAATCCGATGTTCTCATAGGTTGAGATCGTGAACCGGGAGTGGAATAAGGAAACCGAACCACTATAAATCGTTGTGCATTGTGAGATTGAATGATTGCAATGTGTTAAATGGTTTAGTCAATCATGAATGCTAACTGTTTGATAAAATGCCTATGATAGTCTTCTCTTGCAAATTAACCATATATTTGCCTTGAATGTTATTGTGATAATCGTGGTTGGTAAGATAGACTTGATTTAGTTTTAAATTGTAATTGAAAATTCAAGAAGTCCTATTCACCCCCCTCTAGGACATTGGGCATATCTCCGAGTATCTCTACTAGCGGTAAAACCATAATTTCAATTGGTATCAGAGCGGGTTCCTCCGCTCAGGTTTAAAAACCCGGAGTAAGATCCTAAGAGAACTTGAAAATATGTCTAGAAAGAACTCTACATCCATTACTAAACCTCCCTTCTTTGATGGTTTAAACTATCTATATTGAAAAGCCTGAATGTGCATCTTTTTAGAATCCATTGATTCTGACGTTAGGGACATGGTTTATATTGGATATAAACCCCCAATGGATATTATATGTAAAGAAGGTGAACCGGATGTCCTCAGGCCAAGAGAGAAGGCTATGTGGACAGATTATGATAAAGCTCAACGTGTTTATAATGCCAAAGGCCTGAATGCCATTTTTTGTTCAGTGTCTAAAGATGAATTTGGTCGGATTCAAAATTGCACAACCAGTAAGCAGGCATGGGATATTCTTGAAGTTACACATGAAGGAACAAGCATTGTCAAACACTCAAAACTTCAGCACCTCACTACACAATTCGAAACATAAGAATGGAGGAGCATGAATCATTTATGGACTTTTATACCAGACTGAACAAGATCACAAATGACATGTGGGGTTTGGGGGAACCTGTTCCGGAGAATAGACTGTGTAGGAAAATTCTAAGATCCCTACTGGAATGGTTCTCTACCAAAGTTATTATTTTAGAAGAATGTCGGGACCTAGATACCATGAAAGTTGAAGAATTACTAGGGTTCCTTTAAACCATGGGTTACATTTCAAAACTCCCTCCAAATCCAAAAGTACAGCCTGAAATCTTCTCACAAGAAACAAGATTCTGAATATGAAAGTGAAGAAGATCCAGACATAGAAGAAATGATACTTATGGCCAAGAAATTTTAAAAATTCTTCAAAACTAGGGGAAATACTTCTAGAAGGAAACCCTACTAGAAGGGTAAACCTTTTGACTCTAAGAACAATAAAGGAAAATTTTTTAAGTCAAAAGATCCTCAATGTTACAAGTGTAGAGGATTTGGTCACATTGCATCCGAATGCACCGATAAAAAGACCAAGAAAAAGGCAATGGCGGCTACATGGGATGATACTGAAGAATCAGAATCAGAATCAAACATATACCAAAGTGATGAGGAACAAGGCTCAATCAAAATTTTAATGGCTTCTATCACTGATATTGTGCCTCAAATTGAGCCCATTGCAAAGATCACCGGAGACATTGATGATCATGAATCCTCTAACACTGAAATGATTCTTTAAGTGATGATGAGGATGAGGATGGAGGCCTTCAGGAGGTATATAACCAACTATACATTGAAAATATGAATACCATTAAAAAGTTGGGCCAAATGAAGGCTGAAAATGATAAATTGACAAAAAGTCTTGACGGATTGAAAATTGAGAATCAAAAGATGGGTCAATATATAGAAGAACTGAAAAGGAAGAATGATGAGCTTGAACAAGAAAAGAAAAAAATTCATGAGTGGTGAATCCCTCGATAAGCATGCTAGACTTGATAAAGAACACAAAGAGGCGAACACTGAAATTGATCGTCTTAAGTGTAAAGTTGTTGGCTCTAGAAGATGTTTCGCCTAAGGAGAAGAAAATCTTGAAAAACTCTTGGGTATTGTAAGATCACCAGTGGACAGAAGAGGTTTGGGCTATGACAGTCACACTTCAAAAACTACCTCAGTCCATTCGATGGTAAGAAAAGATCATGGTGCAATGGGGAGTAAAACCAAAGCATCTCTTGTGTGCCATGCTTGTGGTGACATTGACCACTTAAAGTTTGAATGCATGGCTTTCAAAAATCCGGTCAGAAAGTTGAAAGGAAAATTTGTACCAACCGGCAAAAAGGTGCAAGCCAATTGGAATCCTCCTATGCATATTTCACCAAAGAGAGGAAACATAAGAAAGAATTATCCTACACTTCCTAGGAAGGACAAGAGGATGGATGAACTGTTGGAGCAAGTCAAAATGCTAAATTTGAAAACTGCTATTCTCTTACGTGAAAAAGAAAAATCTGCTTCTCCCAAGAAAACTAGAGAATCTCATCATAAGAATACCACTCATAAAAGGACAACAACTAAATGGGTAGTTAAGAACAAGTGTTTGGTCATTCATAATGCCCTTAAAGCTGGGAATAATCCTAGATGATACTTGGATAGTGGTTGTTCCAGACACATGACAGGTGATAGATCTCAATTTTGTGTATATGAGGAATTTGATGGTGGGTCTGTCACATTTTGGTGATGGGAGCATGGCTAATATCATTGGTAAAGGAACCATCACTGGGCCAAGGATTGCTCGAAATCGAAAATGTGCTTTATGTTGATGGTCTTAAACACAATCTTCTGAGTCTCTTACAAATATGTGATGATAAGCACTCAGTAAGTTTCTCTAAAGATATGTGCAAGATCCTAAACTCCACAGGAAAATTAGTCATGAAAGGTCTACGCACAGGAGACAACTGCTATGTCATTGAAAATCACAATAATTCAAGCTCCTCCACCATGTGTCACATGACCATTAAGGATGAAACAGAACTGTGGCAAAATCGACTCGGTCATGTTCATTATAGAAATCTATTTAAACTGAGTCAGAAAAAAATTGGTGAGAGGTCTACCTAAGATGGTAAAAGACCTAAAGTTGTGTGCATAGCTTGGTAAAAAGGTAAACAAATCAAGGTTGCACACAAGAGAACCTCTATCCTGGTCACATCAAAACCATTTGAACTGCTACACATGGACTTCGTTGGTCCTACCAGGGTTCTTACCCAAGGTGGAAACGATACTTCTTTGTAGTCGTTGATGATTACTCTAGATTCACATGGGTCGTCTTCCTAAGAGAAAAATCTGACACATTTGAAGAATTTCAAAAACTAGTCAAGCGACTTCACAATGAGAAAGGATACATGGTAGCCAGAATTAGGAGTGATCACGGCGGTGAATTTGAAGATCATCGTTTGAAGAAATTGTGTGATGAATTGGGTATTCGTCATGAGTTTTCAGCACCCAAAACACCTCAACAAAATGGGGTTGATGAAAGAAAAAAAATCGAGTATTGTTAGATATAGCCACAGCTATGCTTAATAATAAGAACCTTGCGAAAAATCCGTGGGCTGAAGCAGGAAACACTGCTTGCTATATTATAAATCGAGTTTATTTGAGGGTAGGTTTAAACAAAACTGCTTATGAATTGTGGTGTGGAAAGACACCAAATGTGAAATACTTTAAGGTCTTTGGTAGTACATGTTATATTCTAAGAGACCGTGAAAATTTGGAAAAGTTTGACTCCAAGAGTGATGAGGGTATCTTCTTAGGGTACTTATTAAATAGTAAAGCCTTTTGTGTCTACAATATTCGAACCTCATCAGTTCAAGAGTCAATCAATGTGACCGTAGATGATAAATTGGATGAATCAGTGTCTCCAGGTGATGAAGAAGAAGATGAGGGTATATGCGAGATAGGAAAATCTAATAAACAACCCTCATCTCCAAATGCCCTCACTACTCTTAGTGATGTACAAGTTGTCAAGGATCACCCCCTCAATCATATCATTGGGGATCCTAACGCTATGTCAAAACCAAGAGACAGTTGGAGGCAGTCAATAGTCACTTGTGTTTCACTTCTAAAATAGAACCTAAAAATGCTGATGAAGCTCTAAATGATGAATTCTGGATCCTTGCTATGCAGGAAGAACTTCAACAATTCATTAGAAATGAGGTATGACATTTAGTCAACAGGCCTGAAAGAAAAAATGTGATTGGAACCAAATGAATTTTTAAAAATAAATCCGATGAACCTAGGAATGTTATATGGAATAAGGCTCGGTTAGTTGCGCAAGGGTATTCCCAAATTGAAGGTATTGATTTTGAAGAAACATTTGCCCCTGTAGCTAGACTCGAGTCTATTAGAATTCTTATGGCGGTTGCTTGTGCTTTAAAGTTCAAACTATTTCAAATGGATGTAAAAAGTGCCTTCTTGAATGGTATTCTTGATGAGGAAGTGTATGTCGAACAATCAAAAGGATTCATTGATCCTAAATATCCTCACAAAGTATACCAATTGAAAAAGGCTCTTTACGGACTCAAGCAAGCTCCCCGTGCATGGTATGAACGCCTAACTCACTTTCTTATAGACCATGATTTTGCTAGGGGGAGCGTTGACAAAACTCTCTTTATAAGAGAAGCTGAGAATTTCGTGTTGATTGCCCAGATTTATGTGGATGACATTGTTTTTGGATCCAAATGTGAGAAAATGTCCATCTCCTTTGCTACATTAATGACATCAGAATTTGAAATGAGTATGGTAGGAGAACTTAACATGTTTCTAGGTTTACAAGTAAAACAACTTTCATAAGGAATATTCATTACCCAATCCAAGTATGCTAAAGATCTTGTTAAGAGATTTGGCTTAGACTCTGGCCGATCATACACTACACCTATGAGCACCACTGTTAAACTATCGAAAGATCTTGCGGGGAAAAGTGTAGATCAACATCTTTATAGAAGCATGATTGATAATCTTCTGCATCTCACTGCTAGTAGACCAGATATTACATTTAGTGTAGGTGCATGTGTTGAACCTCCAATTTATACGTTGCATTGCCCACTACATGACATGGTATGCATGGTTTTCATGATTAAAAGGCCCATCTAATGCATGTTTTGTGATTGTAGGGATGGGAGCGGACTTAACTCAATTAGAGACCAAAAAGGGGCCATTTGGAGCCTTTGATGAAGGCCCAAGGTGGACCAAAGAAAGAAGAAAGCAAAGAGAGAGGAAGGAGAGAAGAAAAGAAAGAAGAAAAACAAGCAAAACTGGGTCCGACCGGTCAAGACCGGTCGGCCAAGAAGGCCCGACCGGTCATGACTGGTCGGATGCACTCCCTGGAGCAAGGCCAGCTTTGTCCGACCAGTCATGACCGGTCGGCCAGCCCTGTCCGACCGGTCGTGACCGGTCGGCCATGCAAAGTTCAACTTCCAGATTGCATACAGCAGGTCATTCCCGTTTCTAGTTTTTTGGACCAATTTTCTGAAGCCATCTTGATGATATTTGAAAATCCAACACATCCATGTCGAAGAGGAGCTCGACGCCGAACTAACCCAAGTGGTTTCGTGTCGATCGGAGCTACAGATTGATCGTGGTGGCTAAAACAATACGAACTGTCCAGAAAGTTCCAGATTTCCCTGTTCCACTCTGGGCCGGTCCAGGTGACCCATCATTGATGATATGAAGAATATACTTTGACCATCTTTTAGAACACATCCATATATGAATAACCACAAAAGTTTCAGATCAAAAGGATGTGTGGTTTGATCGTACCGGTTGAAGAAAGATGGACCATCCAGAAAGATCCAACTGCGCAGAGTTTATAAAAGCCCGAAGTGTTCTAATTTTCGGACCATATTCTGGGATTGTTTTGGACAATCTATCCGTCTATCATGTAGAGGATGAAGTTTTCTACCAATATTCAATATTTGGGATCAATCCGACATCTGTACACTCCGGAGCGTTGAAAGCAAGATGACTGGTTCTGAAGGTACCCAAAGTGCGCGATTTTGAGAGGCGGTCGGTGATGTGATTGGTGGGACCATTCAGGGAATAATCTTGGAAATCTAAATCATCTATTTGGAAGATCACATTACAAGGAAGCTACAAACCAAATTTGAAGGCAATCCGACCATTGGTTAAGCCGTACCAAGCGAAACAAATTCTGCTATGTTGCTGTACTATTGCTGCACTATAAAAGGAGGTGCTCTCTTCTATTCCAAATCAACCAAGGACGTGAGGAGCAAGGAGTTCAAGTCCCAGGAGGCTACCTAGCCTCCTCCAGCTAGTTTTTCTTCCTTTTCTTAGTTCTAGTTCTAGTTTTAATATGCTTTTCCTTAGCTAACCTCTTAGCTAGAGCTAGAGGTGAAATTTGTAGTTGGTTTCAATGCTTTAATTCTTTTATTTCAAGTACCCTTTTCTTAATTTTGGATTTTGAAGTTCTAGTTTGAATAAAGTTTGAATTTTTAGATGAATTATGAGAGTTTGTGTGCTCCGGACATGAGTTCCTTGCAATCCTTTGAGATTACCATGATTGGGTTGTTTGAATTAGAATTGTAATAACCCTTGAGCATGCCATAGTCCATAGGCATGGCTGTTACTTCGAAGGCTACAAGTTCAAGTTCTATGTGCTTCATTAGAACTAAAAATCTAATTTCCATATTTAAGTCGGATTGTTTGTGCTTGAATGTTATATCTCCCAATTAGATGAGAGATAGGACTTTGATTCTAATTATGTTGTACTTGGATGAATGGATTGGCATTAGACCACTACAAGTGGATCCTTTATGCTCTAGTTCTTCTTATTTTCAGATTTTCCTATTTCATGTGAAAAACTACTCTCTTAAACTTCTTAGATTCTAGTTATTAGAGTACTTGGAATTGTTTACTTCTTTCCCTGTGGATCGACGTCGGTCTTACCGAGATTTATTACTACATCGCAGCCTTACACTTGAGGCGAGCGAACAGCATGTGCTCGGTTTCAGGCTGATCCCAAAGAATCTTACCTCACCTCCGTTAAGCGTATCATCCGGTTTGTAAGATGCACCACTGAATACGATCTTGGGTATTGGTACCCATTTGATTCATCCACAGATATTACAGGGTATTCAGATGTCGATTAGGCTGGTAACATGGATGATCGTAAATCAACAAGTGGTGGGTGCTTTTATGTTGGAAATTGACTTGTGGCGTGGCATAGTAAGAAAAAAAACTCCATTTCTTTATCTACATTAGAGGCAGAATATATTGTTGTCGGCAGTTGTTGTGCTTAATTACTATCAATGAAGCAAACCTTGTCGGATTACGGGATTAATCAAGGCACTATGACCTTATTTTACGATAATACCAGTGCTATTAACATTTCAAAAAACCCGGTCCAACATTCACGCACAAAGCATATTGATATTAGGCACCACTTTATTCGAGAATTAGTTGAAGATCAAATAATATCTCTTGAACATGTGCCTACTGAGAATCAGCTAGCCGACATCCTAACAAGACCCTTGGACTTCATTCGCTTTGCGAACCTCCAGAAGTCCATTAGTGTTGGGTGTGTCTAATTCATCTAACAAGTATATGTTTTGCAGGTAATATCTGAGGATTAAGCCTCTCTATCTGATCTTTATTGGTAAATCTGAGGACCTTCGCCTCTTTAATCATTGCCCTCTAAGATTATCTGGGAACATAGTCCCATTTCTTTATTTACATCGTTAAATCTGGACCTTTAGGGTCCCTCATTTTGTGTCGGGATAGTTATTTTGGTACACCATGAGCATGGGTTTTGAATCCTCAGTAAGGGTATTCAGATTAAGAGCTAATGGTCTGTCCAATGGCCAGACCTTCTATCAAGGCAATCCAGTGCGAAAACTCTCATCTGATGCTAAAATAGCTGGCCAACCGGTCAAGACCGGTCGGGCTACTAAAGACCAGTCGGGATGCCCTATTTCAAGCCATCCGACCCGTCAAGACCAGTCAGGCAAGCCTAGATCGATCAGCACCGTACGACCGTTAATTAAACTAAAACAGTAACTTAATGGAAAATCAGTAATTTAAAGTACTAAGGCATTCAAGGATCCACTTGTAGCAATCCCATGTCAATCCAATCAATCCAAGTAGAGAACACAAGTAGATTTGAAGTCCTATCTCTCATTTAGTTGGAAAATAAAGCATTTAAACACATTCAATTCCATTCAAGCTGAACTTCCAAGTTCTAGTCCCATTCAACACATGTAGACTTCGAAATCATAGCCTTCAGAGTAACAACCATGCTTATGGACTATGGCCTGCTCAAGGATTACTATAATTCGAATCTAAACAAGCACCATATGATAATCTCAGAGAATTGCAAGGAATTCATGTTCGGAGCGCATGAACTCTCATAAAACATCTCAAACTACTAACTTAAGAACTAGAATTTGAAAAATCCAAACTTGAATTGAAAATTACTTGAATTAACTTGAATCAAACATGAAATTAGCTACAAGCTTCACCTCTCAGCCTTAGCTGAGAGATTCTAGCCGAGCATTGTCATACTACAACTAGAACTCATAATAGAAAGCATAAAAAATAGAAAAACCGGAAATTGGAGGGTTGCCGACGCTCCACGACAGCTTCCTCTCTCTAGAACCACGTCCCTTAAATTCTATGATGATATAGGAAGAGCCCCTAGGTGTCCTTTTATAGTAGGAAAGCTCCCTTGCCTCGGAAACATCCAGAATCCGCGTAAGGTTACGCAGTGCGCAGCGAATTTCGGAACCAAAAATAGAAGTTCCTGATTTTTCTGCGTGGCCGACCGATCGGACTGGCCTGGCCGACCGATCACGATCGATCGGACCTACTTTTCAAACAGTCCAGGGAGTTTCCAAGCAGCCACGACCCGTTGGTCGACCGGTCACGACTGGTCTAACCAAACTGATTATATGTCCAGTGAGCTCCGCAGCAGCACGGACCGGTTGGACGACCAACTGGTCCTTCTTCCAATGGTGTCCAGAGGTATGGCCGACCGATCGGACGACCGGTCAAACTTGTTTTTCTGCATCTTTTTCTTCGTTTCTTCATTCTCTTTTCTCCCTCTTTCTTCTTCCTTCTTTGGTCCATCTTGGACCTTCCTTCAAAGGTTCTGAATGGCCTCTTTTTGGTCTCCAATTGAGAGAAGTCCGCTCTCATCCCTACAATCACAAAACATGCGTTAGATGGGCCTTTTAATCATGAAAACCATGCATACCATGTCATGTAGTGGGCAATGCAATGTATAAATTGGAGGTTCAACACACCCCCCAACCAGCTTTTTACTAGTCCCGAGCAAAACATGCGTGAAACAATTTCAAACCTCTAAACCAACTCTCTTCCAGAAACCATATTTCTATCCATTCCAAGACATACAAGTATAAAAGTTGGAGAAACTAGGTGATAGAAATTGCAAACTTAAACTCTCAAAGCATAAGAAGTGTCTACATGAAATTCCCGCTGATTGATTGATCAATAGAAGGACTCGAACAATTTCAACCCAGTGTGCATAGTGAAAGTTCATCTCATGAGTCTCTGGGATTACCTTCTTCATAGATTAAGTAAACTAAGGATTTTAAGGTGCACAGAGTAACAACAAGACTATGACAGGAATTTGCCTTACCATCTTTCCGACGGCTTTCACACCACGTCCCATTTCCGGCTTTGGTTACGGTTCGACCATCCCCCGGTTGGTAATAGGTAGCCCTTTTTGGAATTTTCCTCCATTTTTCCTTCATTCCCGATTCATCCTTTCTTTTCCTTTTTCTTTTGATTTAGATAGGATTTTTAAAAATCCATATCTTCCGTTATTTTCCCATGGACAAGGATGGACAAAATACCCCGACTTGGTTTCTCAACACCTCTAAATCAAAGTCTAGCTAATCCACAAATCACATAAACCGTTCAACTCATGAAAATCGTGTAATGTGAACTAGGTGTAAAAAACGTTCAAATTTTCTCTCAATCACAACAATAGGGGAACTAACATATAAAACCATTATGTTGAGAGAAATTCAAAACTTACAACGTCGCACACTTTGTATCTCCTCTTCCTATACTCATATCATCTCGAATGCATGGAAATAAGGTTTTCTAAAAGAGTTTTGAAGTTTTAGAAAATTCAAAAAAATTTACGCATATGAAGCTCGAAATGTTGCAAACTGCTAGATGAGGAATCTCATCTCACCCCCCAACCAATTCTTGCATTGTCCTCAATGTAAAAAGATATGCAATGAGCATGAACATGAGAGCAATCGTAAAATATGAGAGAGTGAGAACAATAGTACCTGAGAGAGCGATCATGGAAGTCTACAACCCAACAACTAAAACCTACTAAAACAGTAAAACTAAATAAAACTAAACCTACCTATGCTATACCTCCATCAGACTAGGAGATCAATCATCCTAATAGACAGGATCATTCAAAGTGATGGACATGTCCTCTGAATCAAATTTTTCAACAAATGGTTTAAGGCGTTGTCCATGAACTTTAAAACAGTTACCATTCGCTGCATTCTCAATCTCAACAACCCCATGAGGAAAAACTTCTTTGACAATATATGGGTCGGTCCATCGAGATCATAATTTTCCTGAAAAAGATGAAGTCGGGAATTATACAAGAGTACTTTCTGTCCTTCATGGTTAGATTTCCTGTGCTTATCATGGAAGGCCTTCATCTTACTCTTGTAAATTCTCGAGTTCTCATATGCATCGTTCCGGATTTCATCAAGCTCATTTAATTGAAGTTTGTGAAGCGAGCTAGCCTTGTCAATGTCAAAATTTACAGCCCGAATTGCTCAATAGGCTTTGTGTTCTATTTCCACGGGCAAGTGGCAAGCTTTCCCATAGACAAGTCTATAAGGGGACATTCCAATGGGTGTCTTGTAGGCGGTACGGTGAGCCCAAAGTGCATCATCTAATCTTAGGGACCAATCCTTGCGATCCGGTCTCACCGTCTTTTCCAAAATCTGTTTGATTTCCCTATTGGAGATTTTAGCTTGCCCACTTGTCTGTGGGTGGTATGGGGTACTCACTTTATGCCTAATACCATATTTCTTCATTAAAGATTCAAAAGGTCTATTGCAAAAGTGAGAACCACCATCACTAATGATGGCTCGAGGCGTCCCAAATCTAGAAAGTATGTTTTCTTTGAGGAACTTGAGAACCATACGATGATCGTTGGTTCTACATGGGATAGCCTCTATCCATTTAGACACATAGTCTACGGCAAGCAGAATATAGACATGTCCAAAAGATGAGGGGAATGGTCCTATGAAATCGATGCCCCAACAGTCAAAGACTTCAAGATGTTGGATTGGGGTGAGAGGCATCATATTTCGACGGGATAGTCCTCCTAACTTTTGGCAGCGCTCGCATGCTTTGCAAAACTCGTGGGTGTCCTTGAATAGCGTGGGCCAATAAAAACCACACTACAGAATTTTTGCAGTAGTTTTCTTGGCAGAAAAATGACCCCCACATGCTTGATCAAGACAAAAGGAGATGACGAAATTATGTTCATCATCAAGGACACATCTCCTTATAATTTTGTCTGGGCAATATTTAAACAATAGAGGTTCATCCCAGAAAAATCTGCACACTTCCCTTAGAAATTTACATTTGTCCTGCGCAGTCCAATGAATCGGCATCGCACCTGTGAAAAGATAATTAGCTATATCAGCGTACCATGGTGGATGCATAGCAACAAAGAGTTGCTTATCAGGGAATGAGTCCTCAATAGGTTACTCGTCAATGGAATTAGGTAGGACTAGGCAGGAGAGATGATCTGCCACCACATTTTCTACCCCCTTCTTGTCTTTGATCTCCAAATCGAATTCTTAAAGGAGTAGGATCCATCTAAGCAAGCGAGGCTTGGCATCCTTCTTAGAAAGAAGGTGTTTCAGTGTCGCATGATCTATGTAAACAATTACTTTGGATCCTAATAAGTGAGGCCTGAATTTGTCCAAGGCAAAGATGACGGCTAGGAGCTTTTTCTCCGTAGTCGAGTAATTAACTTGGGCGGGATTTAAGGTCCTACTTGTGTAGTAGATAACACTGGGGCTTCTTATCCTTCTTTTGGCGTAACACCGCCCCAATAGCATAATTGCTCGCATTGCACATCAACTCAAAAGGAATGGACCAATCTGGTGGTTGCATGATAGGAGCTGTTGTTAACATGTCTTTTAGCTTTGAAAAAGCTAGTTGACATTCGGCACTCCACTCAAATTGGTTCTCCTTTTGTAGAAGGTTGCATAAAGGACTTGAGATATGACTAAAATCCTTTATAAATCTTCTATAGAAACCGGCGTGTCCAAGGAAGGACCGCACATCGCGTATGCTTTTGGGTGCTGGTAGATTGGAAATTATGTCAATTTTTGCCCGGTCTACCTCTATTCCATTGGACGAGATGATATGTCCAAGGACTATTCCTCTGTGTACCATGAAATAGCACTTTTCCCAATTTAAGACGAGTTTCTTCTCCTCACACTTCATCAAGACCAACTTTAAGTGCTTGAGGCACTCATCAAAGGTATAACCAAAAACAGAAAAGTCGTCCATAAATATCTCAAGAAACTCACCCACCATGTCCGAGAAAATACTCAACATGCATCGTTGGAATGTGGCGGGTGCATTACGTAGCCCGAATGGCATTCTTCGGTAAGCGAAGGTACCAAACGGGCATGTAAATGTGATTTTCTCTTGGTCCTCAGGAGCAATCTCAATTTAGTTGTATCCGGAATAACCATCTAGGAAGCAATAATAGGAATGGCCTGCTAACCTCTCCAAAATTTGATCCATAAATGGGAGAGGGAAGTGATCTTTCCTAGTAACCATGTTGAGCTTCGGATAATCAATGCACATACGCCAACCGGTGGCACCCTAGTCGGTATAAGCTCGTTGTTGGCGTTTTCTATGATGGTAATACCGGATTTCTTGGGGACAACTTGGTTAGGACTCACCCATTGGCTATCTGAGATGGGGTAGATGATACCCACATCTAATAGCTTTAACACCTCGGCTTTGACAACCTCCATCATGTTTGGATTTAGCCATCTTTGAGGTTGTCTAGTCATTTTTGCATTTTCTTCAAGGTGTATACGGTGAGTGCAAACCGAAGGATCTATCCCTTTGAGATCCGTTATTGTCCAACCTATGGCTTCCCTATGTTCTTTGAGTAGCTCAATCAACTTGAGCTCTTAGTCTTTCTCTAGGTGAGAGGCAATGATAGCTGGGAAAGTTTCCTCTTGACCCAAATATACATATTTAAGCTCAGATGGCAATGGTTTAAGGTCAAGCTTCGGTGGTTTGATGTTAGACGGTAGAGGCCTTGATGTGGTTGGTGGCAACTTTTCAAAATGGGGCCTCCACCGGCTAGTACTAACTACCGGTCTTTCTATATTCAATGCTTGCACAATTTCACTAATGATGGGGTCTTCAGAATCCATGAAATGTGCTAAGCATGTCTCTAAGCTTTCTAGTGGTTCAAGTTGGAGAAGTTCTTCTTCTTCAAAAGATTCAAGCTTGTTTACCTCGAAGAACTCATCATCATCGACATCCCTATGTCTTTTGCCCAAGTGAAACACATTCACCTCTAATGTCATGTTTCCAAAAGATAGTTGCATCACCCCATTCCGGCAATTGATGATTGCGTTTGATGTGGCAAGGAATGGGCAGCCTAATATTACCGGTATTTGGGTGCTAGCATCCAAAACCGGTTGTGTGTCCAAGACGATAAAATCTACTGGGTAGTAGAATTTGTCAACTTGAACTAGAACATCCTCAACTATCCCCCTCGGTACACTGGATAGATCTATCAGTAAGTTGCAACGTGATTTTGGTGGGTTTTAATTCACCAAGACCCAATTGCTCATACACCGAGTATGGGACCAAGTTCACACTCGCCCCCAAATCTAACAAGGCACGATCAATCCGGTAATCTCCAATGATACATGAGACGGTGGGACTACCGGGATCTTTGAATTTTGGGGGGGTCTTTTGAGTGAGAATGACACTCACTTGCTAAGTTAAAAAGGCCTTTTGTTACACATTATATTTGCGTTTTGTTGTGCATAGGTCCTTTAGAAACTTGGCATAAGAGGGGATTTGTTTGATGGCATCAAGCAAAGGGATATTAATCTTGACTTGTCTGAAAATCTCTAGACTATCATGAGAGTTTGGAAGAGATTTTGGGGCAGCCAATCTTGAAGGGAATGGTGCTACGGGCTTGTAAATGCGTTCCGGTTCTTGTGGGGCTAAGTTAGATCCATCCTCATCCTCAGAATTTACCGGATCATTAGGCTCATCGGCCTTCACCAGAATAGATTTGTCAATTTGTTTACCATTTCTAAGAGTGGTGATGGATTTGGCTTACTCCATGTTTTGGTTGGAAGGATTAGGGATGCTCACTTCATGTACTTGCTTTGGATTGGGCTGAGGTTGGGTCGGAAAGGTCCCTTCCCTAGCATTCAAGCGTCCCTTAATTTCATCAACCGAGACTTTAAGCTCTTGGAACATTTGTTTATTTGTTTGATTGATTTGCGTTTGCCCTCGTATAACGCTTTCAAGGTATCCTCCATTGAGAACTGAGGTGGGGCCATATTTTGCATGGGTGGCCCTCTTCGAGAGTTGGTAGGATTGCCTTTAGGAGCATTCTTCCAACTAAAATTTGGGTGGTTCTTCCAACTCTCATTGTACGTATTACCCACCGGTCCATTGAAAGGCCGTTGATACCCATATGTGGCGTTTGCATGTTCATGTAATACCTCTTGAAATGCAGGAATTGTGGGACAATCTTGCATAGCGTGTAAATCGGTGAGGCAAATCCCACATATGGTTTCAACAGCTTCATTGGACTTTGGAACTCCACTTTTACTAAGTTCCATGGCCTCAACCTTCCTTGTGAGGTTGGCTATCCTTGCATTCACGTCGTCTTCCTTCCTTAAGGATATAGATCCCTCCTTTCTCTTGAATAGGTTTGGGGTCATTGGGTTTATCTGAGGTATCCCAAGATTGGGCATTTTCAGCCAACATGTCCAAGTAACTCCAAGCCTCATCTGGATTTTTACTCATAAACTCGCCATTGCACATCATCTCTACAAATTGGCGCATATTGGAACTTAATCCATCATTGAAAAAATTTATAATTCGCCAACTCTCATAGCCATGATGTGGGCAAGCAAGTAGGAGGTCCTTAAATCTCTCCCAACATTGAAAAAAAGATTCACCCTCTTTAGCCGAGAAATTCATTATGGCTCTTCGAAGGGTGTTTGTTTTATGAGCCGGGAAGAACTTTTTCAAGAATTCCCGGGTCATCTCCACCCATGACCCAATCGAATGTGGTCTAAGAGAGTGAAGCCAATCTTTAGCTCTTTCTTTCAATGAAAAGGGAAAAAGTTTAAGTCTAATGGTATCTTCTGAAACATTGGCGTATTGCAAGGTAGCCACCACTTCTTCAAATTCTTTCAAGTGTAGATATGGGCGGTCAGAGTCTAGCCCATGGAACTTTGGTAAGAGTTGAATTACACCCGGCTTTATGTCAATGTTTCCCTCGTTTGGTGGTAGAACCACACAAGAGGGTGTAATTGCACGGGCTGGTTGTAGGTAATCCCGCAATGATCTCAGTGGAGGAACATTATGTACCTCATTCTCTCCTACTCCTTCTTGATTTGCGTTTGTAGTTGGAGTGGGGGGGGGGGGGGGGGGGGGGGGGGGGGGGATTCCGTAAAGGTGTTTGATCCATACTCCCCAAACTTTCACAATGCTATTGGTAATGTCGGACTCGTCTATGGACTGACAATGGTCCAACTAAACCACCTTCAGATTGGAGACGATTTGGGTGGTTACATTCCCAACGGGACATAAACCACTCAACAAAAAACTAAAATTAGTCATAAATCCTAGAAATATGAAAATAGAAAATCTGTAAAAAGCTAAGTTAGAAAGGTATCACCTGATGCGCTTTTAACTAGAGAAGAATTCCTACAAAACAAAATAAATTATTAGTCTAAAAAAATCAGGAAACTTATCTATTTCTACTTCTACAGCCACTAAAACAATTTGAATACCGTTATCTAAATTCCCCGGCAACGGCGCCAAAAACTTGTTCGCTCGCCTCAAGTGTAAGGCTGCGATGTAGTAATAAAACTCGGTAAGACCGAGGTCGATCCATAGGGAATTAGAAACAACTTTCAAACTATTCTAGCAACTTAGTTTTTACAAGAAATAGGATTCAATTGAGTAATTAAACTAAAACAGTAACTTAATGGAAAATCAGTAATTTAAAGTACTAAGGCATTCAAGGATCCACTTGAGCAATCCCATGTCAATCCAATCAATCCAAGTAGAGAACACAGCTAGATTTGAAGTCCTATCTCTCATCTAGTTGGAAAAGAAAGCATTCAAACACATTCAATTCCATTCAAGCTGAACTTCCAAGTTCTAGTCCCATTCAACACATGTAGACTTCGAAATCATAGCCTTCGAAGTAACAGCCATGCCTATGGACTATGGCCTGCTCAAGGATTCCTATAATTCGAATATAAACAAGCACCATATGATAATCTTAGAGAATTGCAAGGAATTCATGTCCGGAGAGCATGAACTCTCATAAAACATCTCAAACTACCAACTTAAGAACTAGAATATGAAAAATCAAACTTGAATTGAAAATTACTTGAATTAACTTGAATCAAACATGAAATTAGCTACAAGCTTCACCTCTCAGCCTTAGCTGAGAGATTCTAGCCGAGCATTGTCATACTCAACTAGAACTCATAATAGAAAGCATAAAAACTAGAAAAACCAGAAATTGGAGGGTTGCAGACGCTCCACGACAGCTTCCTCTCTCTCTAGAACCACGTCCCTTAGCTTCTATGATGATCTAGAAAGAGCCCCTAGGTGTCCTTTTATAGTAGGAAAGCTCCCTTGCGTCGGAAACATCCAGAATCCGCGTAAGGTTACGCTGTGCGCAGCGAATTTCGGAACCAGAAATAGAAGTTCCTGATTTTTCTGCAGTGGCTGACCGGTCGGACTGGCTTGGCCGACCGGTCACGACCGGTCGGACCTACTTTGCAAACAGTCCAGGGAGTTTCCAAGCAGCCACGACCCATTGGTAGACCGTTCACGACCAGTCGAACCAAACTGATTATATGTCCAGTGAACTCCACAGCAGCACCGACCGGTCAAGACCGGTCGGACCAACTGGTCCTTCTTCCAATGGTGTCCAGAGGTATGGCCGACCGGTCGGACGACCGGTCGGACTTGCTTTTTTGCATCTTTTTCTTCGTTTCTTCATTCTCTTTTCTCCCTCTTTCTTCTTCCTTCTTTGGTCCATCTTGGACCTTCCTTCAAAGGTTCTGAATGGCCTCTTTTTGGTCTCCAATTGAGTGAGGTCCGCTCTCATCCCTACAATCACAAAACATGCGTTAGATGGGCCTTTTAATCATGAAAACCATGCATACCATGTCATGTAGTGGGCAATGCAATGTATAAATTGGAGGTTCAACAACCGTCCATCTGTGGGGCCCTTTATAAGCATCTGAACCTCATTTTAGTCCTCCATTTCTCCATTTCTCACCTCTACTTGGTGCTCCAGCTTCTCCTCTTGCCATATCCAAGCTTCCCAAGGTGATTCTCTCTAAGATTAGAGGTTCCAACCTCATCTATATTACTCTACACCACTTTCATTCCATAGGTAAGGGATTCACTCCCATCCTTCTTTGATAACTCCTTCCCTTTGAAATCTAGGAGTGATTTAGGGTGGTTTGTAGTGCCTACAATGTCTTCCCAAGAGAGTGAAGATGAGCTCCCCTTGAGCCGGAGTGGTCGGTCCAAGGCAAAAGCTAAACCTTCTCCTCCCCCTTTAAAATAAAAGAAAACCCTATCAAAAGGGAAAGGGGCTGCCTCATCCTCCATTCCCCCACCTCAATCACAATCCTTGTGTCAAAATGTCTCATCCCGTCTCACCCATCGGGATGACTTTAAGGATAAAGAGGTGGTGTGTGAAAATTTTGAAAATTTGACTGACTTGGCCAAATACAATGTCATTTCCATGCTGAAAGCCATCAATTGGGCTCTGGTACTCCACATGGGTGGCCCTGTCTAGTTTGAGGTAGTTAGGAGGTTCTATTCCTCCTGTATTCATGTCATGGCCTCTCCCCCCTCTTTTAAAGTTGAGAATGGTGACCGTGTTTGTGTCTTTACTCTGAACTCCATCTCTCAATTCATTGGAGTACCGATTGTTGATGAGTCTCCTACTGATTTTTCCACTCTGGGTCCTAAACTAATGAAGTTATTGCCCAGTTTCTATGTGGTAATGGGTCGCCTAAATGGGTCGGAGGTGCGCTTCGGGCGTCCTCCATGCTGTGGGATTACCGTATACTTCACAACCTATTCTTTCGTAATGTGTATCCCAGAAAGAGCAACAAGGTGGATGTCATTGAAACTATGTTTCCTCTGCTCTATCGAGTTGGTTAGGGTCATTCCCTTTGCCTACCATCCCGGATCATGTCTATTATTCAACAAGTTATCTTGCATGACGATGGAAAATCCTCCATTCTTCCTTTTGGGCATCTCATATGCCAATTTGCTGGTGTTATTGGCATTGTCAGTCCCTCTGATAAGATACACAAGCCCATCATTATCAATCGCACCATCATTACAAGAATGGAACTTAGCCAGGAGGCCATACAGAGTCGTCATATGCAGGATTAGCAACATGATCAGGTGGAGCTATCCCAGCATGAGGCTCCACTCATCTCCACTGGACCTTCTCAGACTTCACCTTCTGCTCCTTCCTCCGATCCTTCCCTTGATCCTCGGTCTGCTCCGAGTTTATTCAGTACACTTCCTCGATCTTTTTCTCGACGTAGATCCCCTTCCGTGGATCCTCCATCATATATCGTTGAGCTTCGCCAGCATCAGGAGCGTCTGTTTTAGAGACTCAACGGGATCGAGCAGAGCGAGCAGCAACTCTTACAGGGACATGCCACTATCCTTGTGCAGTAGGAGGCCATTGTGACTCTCCTCGCATTACTTGAGAGGCGGATGGAGATGTGGGAGCGTGCTTGTACGTGGAGATGTTCCACCCCCCGATCTGGGAGATGGATCGGACTACTAGTCACATATGTCTTGGTCACAGTTCTCTTTTTATATGACCAATGATACTGTCTGGATTTCATGTACTATTCTTCTATGGGTTTGATATTTACAGATTATATATTTTGCGTAGGATCGATGCATATCGACATTGGGCTGCTTACCCATTTTACTGCCTATATGGATGCTAATTTTGTTCGCTACAGTTATATCTTTTTTCTCTTTTCTATGAGCTTTTGATCCTTTATTGCATATCCTTGGGAGGTTGGATGGTTCGGGCATTTCGCCCTTATTAGCTCATGATTTATGTTCTTTTTTTCTTTGTCTGGATATAAATCTGGAGGGGTGGTTTGTTAATTGGGCTATAACCCTTTATGCTTTCACGATTATTTGTATATCTAGCATGTTTAGTTCTTTAAATCTCCTCGGGATTTCAATTCTATATCTCTTCCCTATTTCATGTGATTGACATATTTTCGGCGCTAGCCTTGCAGCTTTCTTAGGCATATCTTTTTGCTGGCTAACCCTTGTCAATTACTGACAAAGGGGGAGAATCATCCCACCTAGAAGCTTCGATTATATCTTTTTGCAGGACTTTGTAGGTGTAAGCTTTGAGGGGGAGATTTTGAAGAAAATTGAGTCTGTACATGTCCTTTTGTAAAGATCATTTTGTATATCTGTATAGACATGTAATTGGGTTTATGTTTCTTTCTGTTTAAGGGTCCATCATGATGAGGAAGTCATGATGTGTCTAGGATAGATGTTATGTCACGCAATTAACAAAGGGGGAGATTGTTAGTACACTTTATTTTGTCAATTGCCGTGTTGGTTGGTCGCGTCTTGTCGTGTGAGCCTTGGTCGAAGAATTGAAGGTCAAGACTTGAAGATTATGCTTCTTCCCTTGCTCAAGCTCAAGTAGAAACAAGATCTCAGGTAAGTTGCATATAGATCGACCTTAGGAATCCAAAACATCAATGAATGGCGTAATCACCGACCTATCTCAACCTATTCCTTCTCGACCCTTTAGCTCAAGTTGATTAGGCTTGACTTTCCATGACAGGTGCTAATCATGATTGAAAACATGTCCGAACATTGTACTCCATGCACCAATCACTTCTTACTAAATTCTTGAAGTGATCTGCTAATGAATTCAATAGATTCTAAGGCAGTCGACCGGTCATGACCGGTCGGACTGACCCTTCATCTTCATCTAGCAGCTTTGTCATTTAAAGTAGTCTTGCTGAATAGGCAGCCGACCGGTCTTGACCGGTCAGTCCATCAGTGCCATTAGAACAGCAAACTTGCTGTAATAAAATCGCCAAGACAGCAAACCAATCTTGACCGGTCAGTTAGGCACAACAGCATGTATAACAACCTTGCTGTATTTAAAATAGTTGGACAGCCGACCGGTCTTGACCGATCGGCCAAAAGTGCAAAAATTGTCCAGCAGCTATGCTGCATAGAAACAGGAAGACAGCCGACCGGTCTTGACCGGTCAGACTGCATACATCAGTATGTCCAGTAAGCTTATCCAACCGGTCTTGACCGGTCGGTCATACCCAAATGAGGTTCAGCATCTTATATTGCGACCGACCTGTCCGACCGGTTGAGGTCTCTCTCTGACAGGTCGAATGTGACCGTTTTTTATCCGTTGGGGCCATCATTTGGGGCTCTATAAAGCCATATTTCAGAGGTTTTCTTGCTATGCATTCAACACCCATCAAGAGCTAAGTGAGAGAGTCTTTACTACACATCTTTCTACCCTCCTTGCTCTTAACTCCCATGAGTTCATCATTCAAACCTAGCCATTAATAGCTTATCATTGAGTATTCAAAGCTTGGTTTGAAGTATGAACTCAAGATTTGCATTCATGGCTGACCTACCTTAGAAATATCTTTATGAGGTCTTTTATAGCCATTGAATGCTAAGTTTTGTAGTTCCCTCATAACCATTGCATTGAATAGGCAAGAGGAACTTGACCATCTCTCTCCCAACTACCCGGCATAATCATACATACATCATTTGCATCGGTAGCTGATCTTGGGAGCACAAAGAGAAGCTGAAGCACGTGGAGCTGAAGCTACTCATCAAAGGTATTCAATCGGGACTCAATCGTCTAGGTATGTCTAGTATTTGAGAGTCCATTTATTGAATTACTATTCCCTGGATTGGAAAACTCCGGCGGAAGTGTACGTGGCCGTCCTTAGATTAGGATTGGTGAGAGTTTGAGATCCAAACTCGTCAAGTCCCTGGATTGGGCCATCGACGGATGATAAACGTGGTCCTAGATCAAAGGATGTTAAGGTTGATAGTTAACCTGATTTAAAACCATGACTATAGTGAAATCTGGTGTTCTCATAGGTTGAGGTCGTGAACCAGGAGTGGAGTAGGAAAACCGAACTACTATAAATCGTTGTGCATTGTGAGATTGAATGATTGTTATGTGTTGAATGGTTTAGTCAATCATGAATGCTAACTGTTTGATAAAATGCCTATGATAGTCTTCTCTTGCAAATTAACCATATATTTGCCTTGAATGTTATTGTGATAATCGTGGTTGGTAAGATAGACTTGATTTAGTTTTAAATTGTAACTGAAAATTCAAGAAGTCCTATTCACCCCCCTTTAGGACATTAGGAATATCTTCGAGTATCTCTACTAGCGGTAAAACCGCAATTTCACAATGCCATATCATCCTCATCTTCTTCATTATCTGAATTTTCATTGATTGAAACGGATTTTGAAGATTTGAGAGCAATGGACTTATGCTTAGAACTTTTGAATGTCAATTCATAAGTTTGAATGGATCCAACTAGTTCCTCAACTTTCATTATATCAGTATCCCTTAATTCTTGAATAACAGTGACTTTGGAATTAAATCGATCTGGTAGAGATCTCAGAATTTTAGCACAAACTTTGCTTTCTGAAATACTCTCTCCAAGATCCTACATAGAGTTTACTATATCATTTAATTTTATATAAAAGTCCATAAATGTTTCATTTTCATCTATACGAATTTCCTCAAATTTGGTTGTGAGGAGTTGGATTTTAGACCTCTTTACAATATTAGTGCCCTCATGGGTCATTTCTAGTATATCCCAAGCTTGTTTAGCTTATTCACATGAAATAACTCTTTTGAATTCATCAGGTGAAAGAGCACAAGTTATAGCATTCAATGATTTAACATTTGCACTATTTTCATTTTTCTAAGTAGTGGTCAATAGGTTATAAGCTACTCGTCTCATAGATTTAATTCCATTATCATCTATTACTTCAATAATTAGAGCTGTCCAATCTACAATTGTGGCTTGCCACACACTTTCATCCATGGATCTTATAAATATCCTCATTCTTGCTTTCCAATAAGAATATTTAGTACCATCAAAAGGAGGTGGCTTAGAAACAGATAAACTTTCAAATTTAGACAAATTACAGCTCCGGATCTAACTCTTTGGATTAAAAATCCACAAAAGAGGAAATTCGCATTGATTCCAAGGGATGAAGCTATAAATGTCCTGGGGGAGGGGGGGTGTGAATAGGACAACTCAATTCAATTTTGCTTCTTGTAATCTTAAAATAAATTAGAGAATCAATCACAAGACTAGCAAGAATATGCAATTAACCAATCTGAAAGCAAATAGAGATCAATATGAAAACATTAAATTAACTCGTAGGACAATCTTCCACTTAGCGATTAAGTAATACAACCTTCTACTTAGCAAACTAAGTAGGACAACCTTATATCACTTAGAAATCTAAGTAGGACAACCTTATGTTACGATTTAAGGATTCATAAATAATCAAGCACATAAAAAGATAAAAAATAAAATAATCACCACAATATAAAGAGTTATAGTGGCTCGGTGCTAAAAACAACTTGCACCTACTCCACTCTAAAAATTACTTCTCCTTGTAATTTTGGCTTTTCACTATATAAAGGTTTTCACAGGTTCACCTTTAAAACCCGATACAGAGATTGTGATTTTTATAGGCTTATCACAATAAAACCTCAAATGATTTTCACAGGCTAATCACTAACAACCTGACTTGAGATTTTCATGGGCTATCTCAAACAAAAACCCAAAAGTAATAGAAATATATTACCGTTCTTGTAGAAGATGATGAAGCTTAGCAGAGATGAAGCTTCAATAATGCAGCGATCCGATCGTTGTAGAAGATAAACCAATATGGCTCGAATAAGATGGATCTAGGAATTTCTAAAAAGAGTTTTCTTAAAACTGTAATTTCAGTTCTCTTTTCTCTACTATGAAAATGTTTTTCTCTTTACACAATCAAATTAAATGAGAAGAGAACTGAAATAGCTATAAAATAAAGTAGGAATTAAAAAAAAATAGCTAGACTATAATGGAGAGCTTTTTCACCAGAGAGATAGTAATTTTCGTGCTTTTTCTTGATGAAAAATAGAGTGAAGAAAGCTCTATTTATAGCAATAAAGTTAGGTCTTCGACTGACCTAAGATTCAACCATTTTATCCCAACGGCTATCAGATTTCGCGGGATAAGATTTTGTTCAAACTTCGGCTGACCCGAGTGTCTGTTCGGTTAGCTTGAGTGAGCTTCAGCTAGCCCGAGACAGGTCGGGTTGACCCAAGATCCGAGTCTAGAAAACAGTTTCGTAGCTGGAAACTTGACCGAAGTTTCTTCGGCTGGCAAAACACAGGGCTGGGCTGGCCAAACATCTCCAGAAATTTTCAATCAAGCTTACTGGAAACTTGACCGAAGATTGTTGGGCTGACCGAACACAGGGTTAGGTTAGCCGAATTTCTTAAAATATAATTTTTCAAAGGGATTAGAGTTATTAACTAAAAAGTCATATGAAAACACCTAACCTAAGGTCATCCCTATGGTCAATATTACCTTGACATATATGGTTTATCTTTGTAGCTTTGTCGTATCTTGTTGTAGAGTTGATAGTCTTGATCTTGATGTGTTTGTTGAGGTAGAGACTTGTCTTGATCACACAACCTCATGCACTAAACTAGTGTCTATAAAATATGACAACTATACTTGCTTAACACTTACATCTTGGGCTTAACACTTACAGTATTGCCGCCAAATGATGCAGAATGCCCGAAAACCCTTAAGTAACAAGTTTGAATGCCGTGAGGCACATATCTTTTCCTGTACACCTCGAAATGTGTTTCGCTCCTATCTGAAACTGACTGAAAGGATTCGAAAGCCTACAAATACTATTTCGAAAAGGAACTGGACATGCATGTTGCTACTAAATGATCCAGAATGTCAAAAAACCTTTAACTAGCAAGTTTGAATGTCGTGCGGTACGTATTTTCATGTGCACGTTTCCCGGATTAAAGTTCCTATACGAAGAGCCGGCTCGGAGGTTCCAAATTAGAAAACAACTACTAAAGTTTACAACATCTGGTCCTCCACACCCCATCCCATTCATTTTATAGGTCGATAAGAGCTTAAAAGTGGCTTGATGTCAGTTACTTCGGTCCCCGAAAGGGTACTTGTTCTTGAAAGGGTCGCCCGTTGGAGCCTGAAATTTTGAAATATTCTAAGTCTGGGAGCCATTTCTCTCTTGTAGAGTGCAAAATCTTGAAATATTCTAAGTAGTGGTGAAATTGCATTTTCAAGATGGACATGCGGTAGCTCCAAAACCACATGCGCCTAAAACAATTCCTCCCGAAAAGTCTCTCGAAAAATGTTTGAAAAAGTGAAGTTTTGAGACATGCGCCTGGCTTGAAATCATATGCGCCAAGCAACATGCACCAACCACATGCGCCCGACACATGCGCCCGAAAATCCTTCCAGAATCACATGCACTCACTAATATCCGTTAGCTTGGATCTGAACTCGATTAAACTACTATAAATAGCAGGTTGACTTGATGACCATAAGCAACATCATCTTCAGACGACCTCAGAGCGACGTAATAGGTAACATGCGCCCGCTCCGTCTTCCCTTGCTGGATCCCTTTGTCGGAAAGGATTTCGTCAACAAAATCTCTCGCCGAAAAGGGATTTTCCTGCAGAAGTCTGAATGCAGAGGGAGAAAATTTGAAAAACATGTTAAGTAGTAGAGTTTTCCCACTTTGCAGAGGGACATACGCCCACCTCTTCTTGGCCAGAAAATCTGAAAAATATGTAAGTAGTGGAGTTTTCCCACTTTGCAGAGGGGCATGCGCCCACCTCCTTTCGCCTGGAGAAGTAAAAAAATGGCTTAGTAAGATTTCTCACTGTATGCAGAGGGACATGCATCCACTCCCTATGTCCTGAAAAGATGAAAAAATGGAAGTCCTCAGGGGACATCGCCCACTCATTCACCCCAGGCGCATGTGCTATGCCACATGCGCCCGAGAGCTGGAATCTCTCTCTCTATTTGTCTGATTTGGGCCCATGCGCCCGGGAGGGGTGCACATGTGCCCACACAGCCCTCACATGCACCCGGACAGGTCTTCCCAAGCCCAGAAATTCCATGGTGTGGCCCACTTTCGATGTGGTCCACCTCTCCATTATACTATCACTCCTAGACACACATCGTCGATCTCTGTCCATCCCTCAGATCACATCTTCCAACGGTCGACGTTAAACGGCCCGAATCAATGATTTAATCAGAATTGACCAACACTTAACCACATTTACAAGTCCGAAATTCCCCCTGTAAGAGCATAAATCGACCGAAAGCGGGTAAAACTAATCGGAATTTGACCAACGTTAAGAGAGGAACTTAGTTTCTCCATGATCTGAAACACCGTAATAATGCACTGCAATGAAGTTATTCACTTTCCTAATCACCGAATACCTTAATTAAGCAGTAAACGGGCCCTAGTACTTAGTCATTTTCAGCCCTAGGAAGTGCCCTGTTGGCTCAAAGATCGACTAACGCCAAGTAAAACAAAGCAGAATCTGATTGACGCTGGTTGGGGTCCCAAATATCCGACTCATCAAAACAAAATGTTATGGAATACTAGGGTGGTGCACCTAGAAAACTAGTCTGGAACACCTCCAAAATTACACCAAAACACCCACAATTCAGGCCGAATTAGAGATAAAAGAATGCAAGTTCAAAGACCTCTGGTGCACCCAAAAAGTAGGTCTGGCGCACCCTGAAATTCAGAAAAAAATTGCAAGGTGCGACAGACCCCACTTGGGCAAAAAAAAATGACCTTTAGTGAGCCCCACATCGCACAATGACCAAATCATTACTTAAATTGGGTCGTGGGCATATAGATGGACCACTGAGAAGGGCGCATGACCACCCATCATCAAGTGGGCCCCACAAATTCGAAATATAGAACATTTAAGATAAGAAATGTAAAATAGTGTCTGTCGGCGCACCTAGAAAATAGTCTAGCGCACCCAATAAATACGTGATTTTCGGACTTAAGATATTTGCTTCACAATGGTCTAGCGCACCTAGAAAATAGTCTGGCGCATTCAATAAGTACATCATTCGAGAACTTCACGAAATCTAGACCAAATAGTCAGGCACACCTGGAAAATATGTTTAGTGCACCTAGAAAATATATGATTTCAGCAAAATCCACTTAGACCATTTTCAGGGTGCTCCAGAGTCTGGCGCACCCAAAAAATGCCAAATTTTAAGGTGCTCCAGAATATAACGCACCCTAAAAATCAGGCAATCTACGAACTCCATTTTTCATATTTTTAGGGTGCTCCAGACATTTTTGGGTGCCTCACACTGAAAATAAGTCATTTTCAGGGTGCGCTTGACGTGTCATTCAGTAATTAGCTCATCCTCTGGAATTTTCGGATATAAATACCCCTCCGCACTATTCATTTGTACGCGTACTGTGAGAGAGAGACCCCTCCGCATTATTCATTTGTATGCGTACTGAGAGAGAGAGAGAGAGAGAGAGAGAGAGAGAGAGAGAGAGAGAGAGAGACTACTGGGTATTTGAAAACCTCGCCGAAAAACCTCACTAGAACCCTTTTCCGACCACCAGAATCCCATACCAGAAACCTACCTCCGATCACCGCAGGTCCGGCATGAAACCAACAAGACTTAAGATTTTTTAGAATTGACTAAGTACCCTAGCGCACCCATAAAATAGTCTCGCGCATCTAATAAGTACAACATTCTAGAACTTCACGAAATCTGGACCAAATAGTCTGGCACACCTGGAAAATATGTCTGGCGCACCCAAAAAATATATGATTTCAACAAAATCCACTTAGACCATTTTCAGGTGCGCCAGACTATTTTCAGGGTGCTCCAAAGTCTGGCGCACCTGAAAAATGCCCAATTTCAAGGTGCTCTAGATTATGGCGCACCCTAAAAATCAGGCAATCTACAAACTCCATTTTTCATATTTTCAGGGTGCTCCAGACATTTTTGGGTGCCTCACACTGAAAATAAGTCATTTTCAGGATGCGCTTGACGTATCACTCGGTAATTAGCTCATCCTCCGAAATTTTAGGATATAAATACCCCTCTGCACTATTCATTTGTACGCGTAGTGAGAGTGAGAGTGAGAGAGAGAGAGAGAGAGAGAGAGAATTGGGGATTTGAAAACCTCGCCGAAAAACCTCACCGAAACCCTTTTCCGACCACCGGAATCCCATACCGGAAACCTACCTCTGATCACCGCAGGTCCGACATGAAACCAGCAAGACTTAAGATTTTTTAGAATTGACTAAGTAACCTAGTGCACTCATAAAATAGTTTGGAGCACCCCAAAAATCAACATTTCCAACTTAGCCATTTTCAAGGTCCTCTAGACTTTGGAGCACCCCAAAAATCAACATTTCCAACTTAGCCATTTTTAGGGTGCTCCAGACTCTAGAGCACCCTAAAAATTCAACATTTCCAACTTAGTCATTTTCAGGGTGCTCCAGACTCTGAAACACCCCAAAAATCAACATTTCTAACTTAGCCATTTTTAGGGTGCTCCAGACTATAATCCACCTCAAAAATCAACATTTCTAACTTAGCCATTTTCAGGGTGCTCCAGACTCTAACGCACCTCAAAAATCAACATTTCCAACTTAGCCATTTTCAGGGTGCTCAAGACTCCAGCGCACCCAAAAAACCATCACCAGATACTTCATATTTTCAGGGTGCTCCAGGCTCTGGCGCACCTGAAAAATAGTCTAGTGCACCCTAAAAATCAGGATTTTTCAGACTTTGTTCAGGGTGCGCCAGACCCCATTTTGAGGGTTTCTAAACTATATTTAAACCTATTTTAGGTATTTTGAACGTTTCGGATGCAACAAAACAGTCAAATGATTCTTTCGGGATACCTAATAAGTAAAATACAGGCCTCTGAAGTTTGATCCGATCCAGCACGATGAACGCAACAAGTTTCTGTAATGAGACCGCCAGCATCCAGAACTATACAAATGAATCATTACCACATGTACTATCAAAATATGATCTAGATTAAGGTTTGAACTAAGCAGGTGGGACTATGGTCAACACGATAAACCATACCAAAAGAGTTCCTAATTATTATACAATATTTGTTAAAGATTGACATCTCAAAATACAGTCGATGCCCTACCCATCGAAACGGCATCCATCGGTTGAGCTATCCAGGTACATACAATTATAGATCTGTCTTCCTGAGGTCAGTTGTCCAAACATGACATGCCCGGGCCCAGAGTTGTACTCTCTCAGTTAAAAATCCTGATGGTTTTAGTCTGGATCTTCAGCTAAAACATGGGACATAAACATCTGACTCAATTCAAAGATGGCTCAGTCCGTAAAAAAATAAATGTAGGTCTCTATGACCACAAACTCTAAGACCAGTCCTTGCTAACTAGTCTGCTGCCTTTTAATTAAAGGTCATCAATCGTTCGATGTAATTAAGGGCTTGTGCCAGATCACGGCCTGGAATATACAAGATCTCAGAATCTCTGGAATAAAATTCGCCTTGCGATATCTTCTCTTGTGTACTTTTGTGAATGCTTGTAAATGTCTATGAATGTTTCCATTACTCAGAACCCCAAAGTAATAATACATAGAAAATGTCCCTTTAAGCATTTTCAGTTTTAATAAACTGGCCACTCTGTTGGGGAATCGAACCCAAAATCTCTGGTTAATTCTGAGTATAGAAACACTCTAATATTAATCATTTGCAAACACGAATGTATGTGTAGGAAAGTTATTGTGAGGCATAATGTTTTGGCGCCCCAAACTGACGACTCTCAACGGGAGCGTTCTTTCCTTTATCTTTAAGGTAATAGACATTAAAACAAAGGTTTTTAAACCCACAAACTTCCACAATTGCACATGTATTTGTCTCCTTCTTGCTTATTCCTGTCAGTTTATGCACCACGATCGATGGGTTCATGCTTCCAACCGCATTTATGAACTGTTCTAATGAGTGTGTGACACCACAGAAAGAATTAACAAAAAAACTAACAAAGACAGGAGAAATGACAACCGAAACAGTTAATTCATGTGCCTTCCTCGCCACAGGGGGATTCACCTTTCCCCACTTCGTCTCAACTGTAATGGCCATGCCCGAGGAACAATGACAACAGGTCCTTTCGCGCCAACACAAAAAGAGCAGAAGAGAGCAGCAATAGGGTTCGCCCATGAGACGCCGAACATTATCAAATGCATGACCAGGAAAGAATGGAAGCCGAAGCCAGACCAGAAAGTTCCCTTTAGCAGCAAAGTCTTGTCAGCAAGGCTCTTAGTGCCCGTAGTTTCGACTGAACAACTCCCAGCATTATCCAAAGCAGTACGCCATCAACAAGAGCAGACCAAGCAAGCACTCGAGAAGAGCTTCTGGTCCGCAGATGCCGCAACATCCACAGGGACAACGCAGGGGAAAGTCTAAAAGATGCGACCAGTGTAGGTAATAATGGTTCAGGTGACTGAAGGGGCAGGGTTGTATGAAGTAGAAGGAGAATTACCTCCAGTCCAAGATCAGATTGATAGTCTGGCTTGAGGTTAGCACCATACGGCAAACCAGCTGAGAGCTATTCTGGAAGCCCTAACAACTTTGATAGCCCAGAATGCTACCAGAAGTATTGTGCCACCTACACAACAGTCGGCCAAAGAATCCTAAGGGGTAGCGGAAGGGCCAACTGACGTTGAGCTACCTATCCAACCCAGGATCATATCAGCAGATCGAACGCCCATCTCAACCTCATGTATAACACGAGAAGAACTGTCACAAACGATCGCAAGTCTCATGCAGCAGGAGAAAGAGAAAGAAAAGGGAACTAACTATAAATATCAGGTCCCATATTCGTTGGAGATAGAAGAAATACCTTCCTAGTCAATTTTAGATGCCCCGACTTTGAAAAGTTCGATGGTAGAGGGTTGCCAGAGGAGCACGTCACCCATTTCCTTGCAATATTAGGAAATTGGTCGACCGTATATTGTATGCGGTTGTTTGGATCGACGTTAATGGGAAAGGCCTTCTAGTGGTATATGTCACTGCCAACCGGATCAATGAGATTAAGGGAGCAGATGCGGGATAGCTTCCTTTCTAAGTTCTTTGCCACAAAAAGGGAAACTTAAGTAACAGACCTAGCCCTGATCAGGCAGAGACATGGAGAATCAGTAGAGAAATTCATGAACCGATGGGGGATAGTGGCAGCTCAATGTCAGGAGTTATCTAGTGAAAAGGAACAAATGAAAATGTGTCTGCGGGCTCTGGATCCAATGATAGCGTATGGATTATCAGGGAACAATTTTCATTCCTTCTGAGAGCCAGCAACTAAAGCGCACCTGGTAGAAGAAGCCGCATCATGATTACACCTTAGGCCCGAAAAGCCAAGGAGGGAAGGCGGTAGAATAGCAGAAATGCATCGCATCAACAAAGGTAAGGATCTAAATGATCGAAAGAGGCCTCTCATAGAGCACAAGGCAGTAATCAGGACAACACCCACTCAGGACAAAGGCAAGAAACCTTACATGTCTCGGTGAGCGACGATAGCAGAGAGAGAAAAGGCCAATGGTCCATATACATTCGACATGGCCGACTTGATTCTTATTATGGAACAGCTAGTTGAAGAGGGCCTGCTCCGTTTACCAGAGCCAATTCGCCTACACGAAGTTGGAAGAACAGATGACCCGAGATATTACAAGTATCACTAGTGTCTAAGTCATAAGACAGAAGATTGTTTCACTTTGAAAGGAAGGATACATGAGTTAATCAATCAAGGGGTGATCAATATGAAATCTTCAGAAGTGGTCAACAAAGAGACCTCTAGGACAATTTCAGCGGTCCCCGCGAAAGAAAACACCTGCCCAGGGACTCCGTTTTCCGAACTTGAAAAGTCATGAACACTTATGACTAGTTGCGAAAGGATAGAAAGCAGGAAGGGGTGTACACGTGTTCATTCATGCATCCATTTTATCCATGCATTACATTTTCTATATATTTATACATCTACTTACGCTGCGCCCTTGCATATATAAAATATGAAATGCTCATGTAGCTCCCCTCGACGACAGTGTCGTAATCAAAAGGACAATGAAAAGACAAGCTCTGAAAATTGCCAACTGACTTGCTAGGTTCCCATAAGTGCTATAGTGCCTCGATAAACCCTACCTACTTAGTATAATCTTAAAACACAGTTCTAAAATACCCAGGCTTCGGGTTTAAACCAGCCAATGTAGTTCTAAGATACCTCAGGCTACGGGTCTAAACTGAACCAACATAGTTTTAAAATACCCAGGCTTTGGGTTTAAACCAGCCAATGAAGTTCTAAGGTACCCCAGGCTTCAAGTCTAAACCAGCCAACACAGTTCTAAAATACCCCAGGCTTTGGGTTTAAACCAGCCAATGCAGTTCTAAGATACCCCAAGTCACAGGTCTAAACTAAACCACATGAATATCAATCAATCAAATCAAATATCAAATTTTCATATAAAGATGAGATCTCCATACAAGAACTAAATCTTTACATCAATCAAACCAAAATAAAGTCATCATATCGTCATGCAAGATCTTGACATCACATGAATCACATATCCACATCACTTGATCAAGTTAAATCTCTACATTGCTCTAATTAATCAACAATGTTAGTATCAATCGTAAATCTAAGACTAATGATTATTGAACCTCCAATTTATACATTTGCCGACCCATTACATCACATTATATGCATGGTTTTCATGTTTAAAAAGCCCATATAATGCTTGTTTTGTGATTGTAGGAATGAGAATGACTTCACACAATTGGAGACCAAAAGGGGCACATTTAGGAGCTTTAGATGAAGGCCAAGGTGGATCAAAGAAAGGAGAAAGCAAGGAGAGGAGAGGGAAGAAGAAAGAAAGAAAGAAAATGTCAAAACAAGAAGGCTAGACCGGTCAAGACAGGTTGGCCAAGAAGGCTAGACCGGTCAAGACCGGTCTTGACCGGTCGGCCATGCAATTTCACACTTCCAGATTCCAAACAGCAGGCTATTCCCCTTTTTTATTTTTCAGCCCAGTTTTCTGGGCCCATCTTGATGATTTTTGAAAATCCAAAACATCCATGTCGAAGAGGAGCTCGACACCGAAATAACCCAAGTGGTTTCGTGTCAATCGGAGCTACGGATTAACCGTGGTGGCCAAAACAATACGAACTGTCCAGAAAGTTCCAGATTTCGCTGTTCAACTCTGGGCCGGTCCAGGTGACCCATCATTGATGATATGAAGAATCTACTTTGACCATCTTTTATATCACATCCATATATGAATAACCACAAAAGTTTCAGATCAAAAGGATGTGTGGTTTGATCGTACCGGTTGAAGAAAGATGGACCATCCAGAAAGATCCAACTGTGCAGACTTTATAAAAGGCCTGAGTGTTCTAATTTTTGGACCACATTCTGGAATTGTTTTGGACAATCTAATCCATTCATCATGTAGAGGAAGAAGTTTTCTACCAATTTTCAAAATTTGAGATCAATCTGACCTCTGTACACTCTGGGGCGTTGAAAGCAAGATGACTGGTTCTGAAGCTACCCCAATTGCGCGATTTTGAGAGGCGGTCGATGATCTGATTGGTGGGCCCATTCAGAAGATAATTTTGGAAATCTAAATCATCTATGAGGAAGATCACATTACAAGGAAGCTACAAATCAAATTTGAAGGAAATCCGACCATTGGTTAAGCCGTACGAAGCGAAACAAAATCTGTTATGGTGCAGTACTCTTGCTGTATTATAAAAGGAGGTGCTCTCTTCTATTCCAAATCAAGCAAGGACATGGGAAGCAAGAAGTTCAAGTCCTAGGAGGCTACCTAGCCTCCTACAGCTAGTTTTTCTTCCTTTTCTTAGTTCTAGTTCTAGTTTTAATATGTTTTTCCTTAGCTAACCTCTTAGCTAGAGCTAGAGGTGAAATTTGTAGTTGGTTCCAATGCTTTAATTCTTTTATTTCAAGTACCCTTTTCTTAATTTTGGATTTTGAAGTTCTAGTTTGAATAAAGTTTGGTTTTTTAGAAGTTTTGTGAGAGTTTGTGCTCTGGACATGAGTTCCTTGCAGTTCTCTGAGATTACCATGATTAGGTTGTTTGAATTCGAATTGTAGTAACCCTTGAGCATGCCATAGTCCATAGTATGGCTGTTACTCTGAAGGCTACAAGTTCAAGTTTTATGTGCTTCATTAGAACTAGAAATCTGATTTCCAGATTTAAGTGGGACTGTTTGTGCTTGAATGTTATATCTTCCAATTAGATGAGAGATAGGACTTTGATTCTAATTGTGTTGTACTTGGATGAATGGATTGGCATTGGACTACTACAAGTGGATCCTTGATGCTCTAGTTCTTCTTATTTTCAGATTTTACTATTTCATGTGAAAAACTATTTTCCTAAACTTCTTAGATTCTAATTATTAGATTAGTTAGAATTGTTTACTTCTTTCCCTGTGGATCGACCTCATTCTTACCGAGATTTATTACTACATCGCAGCCTTACACTTGAGGCAAGCATACAATGATCATAATCGTCGATCACAATCGTATCTTCAGAACTTTCGAATCAGTTTAATAGGATCAGAGAAGTGCATTATATAAAAGACCTACATAAGATGCAACACTTTTACATTATTACTCCATTATGGGTTTTCTTACTATCATTATGGCTATCTTCTACTCTATATGGGGGCAATCCAGAGTTGATAATCTCTTATATATAAAGCTTCATATGAATGTGGTTTGGGCATTCTATCATATCTCATTTCGTATCAGAATATCTTCAGCCTTTCTCTATGGATGAGAGCATACAATTGAAGATTATGATCAGCTGGCCTTCAATATGAATTCATAGAGCAGAGAGCTTTCTTCATCAAGACATCTTTATAGGCTCAAGTCTTTATAGATTCTGGACATTTCTGGATTCTTGGAGATAAGCATGGAGCGCAACAAGCTTATATATTCAATAAAATGATGACATGCAAACGGAGACCAGCAAAGTCAAAAGGGAAGTGATCTTGTCAAATACTTATCTTCTTTCAATCCATTTATCATATCTCTTGATTCATTCATCACTTTGATTGTGACAAAAATAACAGAAGTCACACAAATAACATACATATTAATACAACATCGCATTACAGCACGTCTTGAAAGGGTACAAAAAGATAAACATGTTAACAACAACAAGATTATTACAATAATTTAAGCATTCAAGTTTTTCAAGCATTGTTCTAACAATTTGACCACAGATTTTTGAGCCACTTTCTATGCTGCTTCTGCCTCAGCCAGGATTTGAGCAGGGTCCGAGATATCCTGATGCGATTGCTCCAATGCCGCTACTTGGGCCTCCACGACATCACATTTAATTTTCTGTTGCTCGGCTGTCACCCGCAAGTGAGACTCCTGACTATTAAGCTGTATCACTTGAAGATGGACTAATGAATGTTTGGCTTGAAGAAGACTGATCTCTTCATCTATCATTGCAATCCGGGCCATAACTTCTTGATGCTCAGTACTGGTCCTCTGCCAATTTGAATTAGTTATGGCCATCTGTGCTCTCCTTGACTTGAAACATGGAAGGAGGGTTCGTAGTTGATCATGCTTGGTATCAATGGAAGGATCTGCTCTAAGTTGCTTAGCTTCTTTAACCCGTATAACCTCCTCTTTAAATAAAGTCACATACTGACTTAATAAAGAAGCATCTACGCCAAGCCACTTAGCATGCATCCCCAAAGCCTTCATCCCCTCGTCAATTAATCACTCCTCCTCCACATTCCTCAGAGCTTCACCAATGGATGATAGAAGCATCTTCAAGATCCTAGCCTTGATTATTGGCATCTCTTGGAGCGAAGAAATGACTGTCTTAGGAAAGGTAACAAGCACTGGAGTATTAGCAAGAGTAGCTGTTGACAAAGACAATGACATGCATTAACATATGGAAACTACAGAAAGAAGAAAAAGCAAACAAAACAGTAAAGATAAGAAATATACCGGTAATTTCAAGAACATCGACAACCAGAGCGCTAGTTGAAGAAGCGGGCGTTGACAGCACTAGGGCACATTCAGATCAGTCTTTGTCAATGGTTCAGGCAATTCTGGAGAAGAAAGTATAACAACCTTAGAGACAGTGGCAGTTTGACCTAGTTCAGCAACAGGGGATGCTTCTGTGACAGGTATGGGCATGCTAGGAACAACATCAGAAGCCACAACCTCTCGAGAAGGCGGATCAACAACCTCAACCACAATATTTTCAGTATAGGGAAGGGTTGAGGGAGGTACAGTCCCTTCTGCCACGGTGACAATAGCTATCTCAAGATTGGAACTTCGCTCGGCCTCAAATTCGACCACAGGAGGATTTGGAGGAGGGAGATCTTCAGTTTGCACATCACCATCAAGATCCATGGGGATGGCCTCTATGTTTACTTTAGGGACAGGGTTATCATATATAGGTTCATCATCATTACCCTCCCCTGGGTGACGACCTTGGCATAGATTAGCCTAAGAGCTCAACTCTCCTTCCTCCCTAACTTCATCTGCATTATCAACCAGGACATTGCTTGCAGCTTTGTAGAATTATTCTTGTAGTCTCTCAGCGTCGTATAATTTGTGTATCTCGTTGATATTTTTGCCTTCATCAACAATCAAGCGACGAAGAGTGGTTTTCACACGAGGTCCTGTTCGCCTCACCGGCATTTCATCATCACTGTCCCCGAGAACCAATCGATGAGATAAACCGCATTGACTTAGTCGACTTCGTTCATTACTACTCGGAGTATTATTCGAGGCAGTCCTTATTGCGGTATCACCAGCCCTTGAAGCAGATCCCCCGTCACCTTCCTCATTATCGTCATCATCATCATCATCTTCATCATCTTCATCATCTTCATCCACTCTTATCGCCACTACGGGGAGATCTGAGTCCTCTTGCATTACGTTTCTCTGCCCGTAAGTGACCCAACCTTTAAGTATATGTTCGGGTTTCTCATGGTCGATTGTTACATTCAAAGAAGTCTCGATCTTTCGTACACCCGAAAGAGAAGCATGGTGAAGAGGTTCCGCCACATACCTGAGCCCGTCAACAGGAGGAGGATCAACAATCGGTGGTGTAACGAAGACAGGCTTGTCCACGAGCTGACAATTTCGGATCAAAGTATATTGATGGGCCCACCATCGCATCCCACTCTTCTTGTGTTCCCTTATCCTTGGGGAGCGGGATGACCTTCTCAACAAGCACCTTTTGCTGGATGGATTTCGGTAATGTCAAGAAATGCTCAAAGAAACTGAGGGTTTCTGGTGGACGAAACCATTGGAGAATCTGCTATGATGGTCTTCCAGTCTTCTTTGGTGTAGCCTGCTTGCGTTTACGTGGTGTGGAAGGAGAACCTGACAGACCAGCCTTCGAGGAACCCGCTTTAGAAGAATTGTGCTTTGAAGCACCACCAACCATTATAATATGCAAAGATACAAAAGACGATTAAGACGAAAACCCGAAGCAAGGAAAAACGCATACATGTATACCTAAACTCTGATTGGATTAGTCACTTAAGTTATAGAAAAGCTACATTAAGTTTGGCATAGCTCGAGACGTTCGGATGTACGAGACCTGACACCTACTTGAGATAACAACTGTACCTTTAAGACCTTGACAAAGAGGTGTCTGATCTCGCACATCCCGAAATAACAATCCTTGACACCTGTTCGCTTCCCCAAGTGTAGGGTTGCGATGGAATAGAAGAGAGCACCTCCTTTTATAGTGCAGCACTAGTACAACAATATAGCAGAATTTGTTTCGCTTGGTACGGCTTAACCAATGGTCGGATTGCCTTCAAATTTGATTTGTAGCTTCCTTGTAATGTGATCTTCCTCATAGATGATTTAGATTTCCAAGATTATCCTCTGAATGGGCCCACCAATCACATCACCGACCGCCTCTCAAAATCGCGCACTTCGGGTACCTTCAGAACCAGTCATCTTGCTTTCAATGCTCCGGAGTGTATAGAGGTCGGATTGATCTCAAATTTTGAACATGAGTAGAAAACGTCCTCCTTTACATGATAGACGGATTAGATTGTCCAAAACGATCTCAGAATGTGGTCCGAAAATTAGAACAATTAGGGCTTTTATAAACTCTGCGCAGTTGGAGCTTTCTGGATGGTCCATCTTTCTTCAACCGGTACGATCAAACCACACACCCTTTTGATCTAAAACTTTTGTGGTTATTCATATATGGATGTGGTCTAAAAGATGGTCAAAGTAAATTTTTCATATCCTCAATGATGGGCCACTTGGACCGGCCCAGAGTGGAACAGCGAAATCTGGAACTTTCTGGACAGTTCGTATTGTTTTGGTCACCACGATCAATCCGTAACTCCGATCGACACGAAACCACTTGGGTTAGTTCAACGTCGAGTTCCTCTTCGACATGGATGTGTTGGATTTCCAAATATCATCAAGATCGACCCAGAAAACTGGTCCGAAAAATCAGGTGCGGGAATACATTGCTGTTTTAGAATCTGGAATCTGAAATTTGCATGGCCGACCGGTCACTACCGGTCAGGCCCTCTTTGGCATTACTCCAGCAAGCATGGCCGACCGGTCAAGGCCGGTCGGGCTTCCTTGGCCGACCGGTCAAGACCGGTCGGTCTCTTTTTCTTCTTGTTTTCTTCCTTTCTTTCTTCTATTTTCTTCTTTCTTTGCTTCTTTCTTTGCTTCCTTCTTCCTTCAGCCCTCCTTGGGTCTTCATCCAAGCTTCTAAATCAGCTCTTTTGGTCATCAATTGGGCAAAGTAACTCTCATTCCTACAACCACAAAACATGTATTTGATTAGTCTTTAAATTATGAAAACCATGCATAATGAGTGATGAATTGGGGTTAAAATATGCACAATTAAGAGCTCAACACACCCCCCAACCAGCATTTTGCTAGTCCCAAGCAAAACATGCGTGAAACAAGTTTCATTCTCCAAATCCAACTCTCCTCTAGAAACTATTCTTCTATACATTCCAAGACACGCAAGCATAAAAATCAGAGAAATTAGGTGATAGAAGTTGAAACCTTAAACTCTTAGAACATAATAAGTATTTATATGAAATTCCCACTGATTGATTGATAAATAGAAGAACTTGAACAAATTCACCCTAGTGTGCATAGTGAAAGTTTATCTCATGAGTTTCTGGGCTCATCTTCATCATAGATCAACTAAACTATGGATTTCAAGGTACACAGAGCAACAACAAGCCTATGACAGGAATTTGTCTTACCGTCCTTCCGACGACTTTCACACTACGTCCCATTTCCGGCTTTGGTTACGGGTAGACCATCCCCCGGTTGGTAGTAGGTAGCCCTAATCGGAATTTTCCACCATTTTTCCATCATTCCCAATTTCATCCTTCCTTTTCCTTTTTCTTTTTAAATTAGATAGGATTTTTAGAAATCCATATCTTTCGTTATTTTCCCATGGACAAGGATGGACAAAGTACCCCGGCTTGGTTCCTCAACACCTTAAATCTAAGTCTAGCCAATCCACAAATCACATAATCCTTTCAACCCATAAAAATCGTGTAATGTGAACTAGGTGTAAAAGTGTTCAAATTTTCTATCACTCACATAAATAGGGGAATTCACATATAAAACCATTATATTAAAAGAAGTTCAAAGCTTGAAACATCACTCACTTTGTATCTCCTCTCCTTATACTCGTGTCATCTTGAATGCATAGAAACAACGTTTTCCAAAAGAGTTTTGAATTTTAGAAAAATCAAAAATTTTCTACATAATTGCTCGAAATGTCACAAAAGCTAGTAGATTCATCTAAAGAATCTCACCCCCCAACCAAAATCTTACATTGTCCTCAATGTAATAAGATATGCAATATGCATGACATGAGAGTAATGACACAAAACAAAGGAGAATGAGAACGAGAGTACCTGAGGTAGCAAGTTGATCAATTCTAGCATCTTCCATTGTCTCAATGAGACTTATTCAATCCTAAATGCAGAAAGAAATCCTAACCTACCTACCTACCTTTGATTAGTCTGATCGACTACATGATCAAATTTGAGCAGGATCTTCATGAATTTCAATAGGTTTCTCATGAGGACCATCCAAAGTCCTGCTCGAATGTATACATGTGTGCGTTTCTTCATGAAAGTCCAATCATAGTATGCACCACACGCATGTAAGGAGGAGATAAGAGCAGCAAAAAGATATCTCCTCAAGTTCTGAATTGGGTTGTAATTGATTAAAAACGGGTCCTCCCAATCAGAATTTTCAATGGGTCGAAGAACCCATGATGGCGGAGAGACATTCATTAAGTATTTTTCAGTTTGGATTGTCTCCTCCACAAATTCAGATTTGTATGGTGCTTCCACAAAACATGGTAAAGAGTGTAAATCAGTGGAATGGTGTTCTTCAGGCACCGACACCATGTCTAACAAACTATCCAACTCCTTAATCATCTCATCATCCAGATCATAGGGGTGGGTCATGCATTCCTTTAGGAAATCGAGAGAGTCGAATGAAGGGTCCTCGTTCTCCCTAAGTGATTGAGGAAATTCTGTTTCAAGGGTAAGGAATTCTTCCTCTATAGAGGGGAGGTCTTCCAAAGAAAAATTTTCAGATTTAGTGGTAAGCACATCATCTAGCATTGGTTGATCTTTTGAAATTTCATATTATGCCACCCCATCATCCAAAGAAGCAGAATTTTCAACCCAAGGGAGTTCTTCCACAATAGAATCCGGCATGTGTTGTTGGTGGAAGGACTTAAAAATATCGACTTCAGCCATCTCTCTAGCAAGAATATCTTCTGGCGACTCATAAACATTCAGCCCTTTGGAAGAAGAAATCATGGACTCACAATCATCCTTCAAACCCTCATTGTAGGCAATCAAACTATCACTTTCAGATTTTGTAGATTCCTCGAGTTCGTCAACCGTCCTTGAAATCTCTTCATCATTCAAATCGGAATAGCTAAAAGAGATAGTTGATTTACCATAATCGATGGTAATGGTGGGATCACTGAGATCAATATCCTCTAGAAGTTTAGTCATTAAATCTAGAGAAGGTTGGGTTTGGATAGCCTCATCCTCCTCATTGTTGGGGATTGATTCAGTGTTCCCAATGTTAGGTTCAATGTTTTGAGATGGCGAGAGGTTTTGTATGCATTGCTCAGTTATTTCCATACACTCTCGCAGTGTATCCTCAAGAGTTCGTGTCGGTTGAGGATCATGAGAAAGAAACTTTTGAGGATAATTGTTGGCATCCATGGTTGGCTCATCCTCCATTGGACTAGAGGTGTGAGGACTCTCTCGATGAAGACCATACGTGTTATATGACGAAGACTGATAAGATGGTTGATAGGTATAATCATACCAGTGATCACGCAATGTCTTTACCGGTTGGTCATTACTCCCCCGGTCCTTTTTCTTATTCCTACCTCCTGTTAAACTTGGTGGGATACTCATGTTATTTTCAACCCAGTAATCACGTAGCGTCTTACGTTGGGGGGTAGTGGAGGTTGATTTACTCTCAGAATAATACTTATGCTTAAATTGGTTCCAATCATAAAGAGTTTTGATTCCATGGTCTGTCATCTCATCTTCCAAAAGGTATGCATAAGCACCACACTTCCAATCAGCCATAATGAGATTTTAAAGAGTTAGAACTACCCTAATCTAGAAAAAAGAACAAAAAGAAGGGAGATGGAGAGATGTTACCCAATAGAGCGAGATATATGTTAGCAACAATGTCCTACAAAATCCAACAAAAAATTGTTAGTAATTAAAAAAAAATCAGAAAATCTTCTTCTATAAAAACTGAAAATCCTACCTAACTAAGACTACTCTATAGTTACTAGAACAATTAGAACCGTTTAACCTCTTCTCCGGCAACGGCGCCAAAAACTTGTTCGCTTCCCCAAGTGTAGGGTTGCGATGGAATAGAAGAGAGCACCTCCTTTTATAGTGTAGCACTAGTACAGCAATATAGCAGAATTTGTTTCGCTTGGTACGGCTTAACCAATGGTCGGATTGCCTTCAAATTTGATTTATAGCTTCCTTGTAATGTGATCTTTCTCATAGATGATTTAGATTTCCAAGATTATCCTCTGAATGGGCCCACCAATCACATCACCGACCGCCTCTCAAAATCACGCACTTCGGGTACCTTCAGAACCAGTCATCTTGCTTTCAACGCTCCGGAGTGTACAGAGGTCGGATTGATCTCAAATTTTGAACATGAGTAGAAAAATTTCTCCTCTACATGATAGACGGATTAGATTGTCCAAAACGATCTTAGAATGTGGTCCGAAAATTAGAACAATTAGGGCTTTTATAAACTCTGCGCAGTTGGAGCTTTCTGGATGGTCCATCTTTCTTCAACCGGTACGATCAAACCACACACCCTTTTGATCTGAAACTTTTGTGGTTATTCATATATGGATGTGGTATAAAAGATGGTCAAAGTAGATTTTTCATATCCTCAATGATGGGCCACCTGGACCGGCCCAGAGTGGAATAGCGAAATCTGGAACTTTCTGGACAGTTCGTATTGTTTTGGTCACCACGATCAATCCGTAACTCCGATCGACACGAAACCACTTGGGTTAGTTCGGCGTCGAGTTCCTCTTCGACATGGATGTGTTGGATTTCCAAATATCATCAAGATAGGCCCAGAAAACTGGTCCAAAAAACCAGGTGCGGGAATACATTGCTGTTTTAGAATCTGGAATATGAAATTTGCATGGCGGACGGTCACGACCGGTCGGACAGGGCTGGCCGACCGGTCACGACCGGTCAGGCCCTCTTTGGCATTACTCCAGCATGCATGGCCGACCGGTCAAGACCGGTCGAGCTTCCTTGGCCGACCGGTCAAGACCGGTCGGTCTCTTTTTCTTCTTGTTTTCTTCCTTTCTTTCTTCTATTTTCTTCTTTCTTTGCTTCTTTCTTTGCTTCCTTCTTCCTTCAGCCCTCCTTGGGTCTTCATCCAAGCTTCTAAATCAGCTCTTTTGGTCATCAATTGGGCAAAGTAACTCTCATTCCTACAACCACAAAACATGTATTTGATTAGTCTTTAAATTATGAAAACCATGCATAATGAGTGATGAATTGGGGTTAAAATATGCACAATTAAGAGCTCAACAACACCATAAGAAAATTTTGGCCAAACTATAACATAAGCATATAGCCACCATTAAGTATTTTGGGCTGAACCAAACTAGAGAAAGAAACATCCACTAAGTCTGGAGCCTGGGTGCGCAAGCTCTGGCACACCCCACAAATCCTAATTTTATCAAATTTCACAAAGACTCGGAGCTTGCACACCCAAAAAACCCAAAAAATAATAAAATGATCACTAAGTCCCAAACCTGGGTGCGCAAGCTCTGGCGCACCTAGAAATTACTTAAAATTTCTTCAAGTCACAATGTAGGGTGAGCTCGCTCTGGAGCACCTAAAAATACGAAAATGACCCAAGTTAAGGATCAGGGTCCATAGGCTCTGGCGCACCCATGAAACTGATAAAATCTGAACTCACCTAATTTCGAGATGCACTGGAGAAATTGTTGGGTGCGATGGTGACTTTTTAGGTGCGTTGGAGATTAAAAGGTGCGCTGGTCAGAGATGAAATGCACGGATAAAAAATGAGAAATAAAGAAAAAATGACAAAGTTTTGGTATTTATAGGTAGGGAGCTAGAGTCCGGTGCGCTGCGACGGATGAATGCACGCCCATCAAAGCACACCAGAGGGGCATCTGTTGGGGTCCCAAAATATCCGACTCATCAAAACAAAATCTTATGGAATATTAGGGTGGCGCACCTAGAAAACTATTCGGAATACCTCCAAAATTACACCAAAACACCCACAATTCAAGTCGAATTAGAGATAAAAGAATGTAAGTTCAAAGACCTCTGGTGCACCTAGAAAGTAGGTTTGGTGCACCCTGAAATTTAGAAAAAATTGCAAGGTGCGGCAGACCCCACTTGGGCAAAAAAAATGACCTTTGGTGGGACCAACATTGCACAATGACCAAGTCATTACTTAAATTCGGTCGTGGGCATATAGATGGACCACTGAGAAGGGTGCATGACCACCCATCATCAAGTGGGCCCCACAAATTTGAAATATAGAACATTTAAGATAAGAAATGTAAAACAATGTCTGTCAGCGCACCTAGAAAATAGTCTGGTGCACCCAATAAATACATGATTTTTGGACTTAAGATATTTGCTTCACAATGGTCTAGTGCACCTAGAAAATAGTTTGGCGCATCCAATAAATACAACATTCCAGAACTTCACGAAATCTGGACCAAATAGTCTGGCGCACTTGGAAAATATGTCTGGCACACCCAGAAAATATATGATTTCAGCAAAATCCACTTAAACCATTTTCAAGTTACTCCAGAGTCTGGTGCACCCGAAAAATGCTCAATTTCAGGGTGCTCCAGAGTCTGGCGCACCCTAAAAATTAGGCAAGCTACAAACTCCATTTTTCATATTTTCATGGTACTCCAGACATTTTTGGGTGCGCCACACTGAAAATAAGTCATTTTCAGGGTGCGCTTGATGTATCATTCGGTAATTGGCTCATCCTCTGGGATTTTCAAGTATAAATACCCCTCTGCACTATTCATTTGTACGTGTACTAAGAGAGAGAGTGAGTGAGTGACCGCTGGGTATTTGAAAACCTCATCGAAAACCTCACCGGAAAGCATTTTCGACCACCGAAATTCCATACCGAAAACCTACCTCTGATCTTCGCAGGTTCGACATGAAACCAACAAGACTTGAGATTTTTAAGAATTGACCAAGTAGCCTAGCGCACCCATAAAATGGTCTAGAGCACCCCAAAAATCAACATTTCCAACTTAGCCATTTTCAAGGCGCTCCAGATTTTAGAGCACCCCAAAAATTAACATTTGCAACTTAGCCAATTTCAGGGTGCTCCAGACTCTAGAGCACCAAAAAAATCAACATTTCCAACTTAGCCATTTTCAGGGTGCTCCAAACTCTAGAGCACTCCAAAAAGCAACATTTCCAAATTAGCCATTTTTAGGGTGCTCTAGACTCTGGAGTATCCCAAAAATCAACATTTCCAACTTAGCCATTTTTCAGGGTGCTCCAGACTCTGGAGCACCTCAAAAATTAACATTTTCAACTTAGCCATTTTCAAGGTGCTCAAGACTCTAGCGCACCCCAAAAATCAATATTTACAACTTAGCCATTTTCAGGGTGCTCCAGACTCTAACGCATCCTAAAAATCAAGATTTTCAACTTAGCCATTTTCAGGGTGCTCTAGACTCCAGTGCACCCTAAAAATCAGCACCAGATACTTCACATTTTCATGGTGCTCCAGACTTTGGCACACCCAAACAATAGTCTGGCGCACCCTAAACATCAGGATTTTTCAGACTCCGTTTAGCGCCAGACCTCATTTTGAGGGTTTTAAGACTATATTCAAACCTATTTTACGTATTTCAGACGTTCCGAATGCAACGGAATAGTCAATTGACTCTTCCGGGATACCTAATAAGCAAAATACAGGCCTATGAAATTTTGATCCGATCTATCATGATGAACACAACAAGTTTTCAAAATGAGACCGCCAGCATCCAAAACTATTGTTGAACCTCCAATTTATACATTGCATTGCCCATTACATGATGTAGTTTGCATAATTTTCATTTTAAAGGCCCATCTAACACATGTTTTGTGATTGTAGGGATGAGAGCGGACTTCATCCAATTGGAGCTTAAAAAGGGTCATTTGAAGACATTGGAGGAAGGTCTAAGATGGACCAAAGAAAGAAGGAAGCAAGGAGAAGAGAGAGAAGAAGAAAGAGGAGAAAAAGAAAGGAAGAAGAATCAAATGGAAGAAGGCCAACCGGTCTTGACCGATCGGCCATGGACGCTGATCACATTGAAGGAGGGCCGACCGGTCTTGACCGGTCGGCCATGCACACTGGACAAAGTGAAAGCAAGTCTGATCGGTCTTGACCGGTCAGCTATGCACGCTGGATGCTTCCAAAACAAAGCCCGACCGGTCTTGACCGGTCAGCCACACTCCCTGGATGTTTAAAAGACTAGTCTGACCGGTCTAGACTGGTCGGCCCTGTGTAAAAAGAGTCCTTTCTAAATCGGGACTCCGAAATCTGCTGCGCACTGCGTAACCTTTCGCAGATTCTAGAGGTTTCCGACGCAAGGGAGCTTTCTTACTATAAAAGGACACCTAGGGGCTCTTCCTAGATGATCAGAGAAGCTAAAGGACGTGGTTCTAAGGAGGGGAAGCTGTCGTGGAGCGTCTGCAACTCTCCTATTTCCAGTTTTTCTAGTTTTATGATTTTATTAAGAGTTTTTTGTTGTAGCATGAATATGCTCGGCTAGAACCTCTCAGCTAAGGCTGAGAGGTGAAGCTTGTAGCTAATTCGATGTTGGATTCAGTTTAATTCAAGTACTTTTTAATTCAAGTTTGGATTTTTCTCATGTTCTAGTTTCCAAACTGGTAGTTTGAGATGTTTTATGAGAGTTCATGTGCTCCGGACATGAATTCCTTGCAATTCTCTGAGATTATCATATAATGCTTGTTTAGATTCGAATTATAGTAACCCTTGAGCAGGCCATAGTCCATAGGCATGGCTGTTACTCCGCAGGCTATGGTTTTGAATTCCACATTGATTGAATGGACTAGAACTTGGAAGTTCAACTTGATTTGGATTGAATGAGTGTGAATGCTTTATTTTCCAACTAGATGAGAGATAGGACTTCAAATCTAGTTGTGTTCGATACTTGGATTGATTGAATTGACATGGGATTGCTACAAGTGGATCCTTGAATGCCTTAGTACTTTATATCACTGATTTTCTATTAAGTTACTGTTTTAGTTAATTACCCAATTAAAACTGATTTTCTTTCAAAAACTGAGTTGCTGGATTAGTTTGGAAGTTGTTTCTAATTCCCTGTGGATCGACCTCGGTCTTACCGAGATTTATTACTACATCGCAGCCTTACACTTGAGGCGAGCGAACAAGTTTTTGGCGCCGTTGCCGGGGAAATAGATAACGGTTTTCAAATAGTTAAGTGGCTGTAGAAATAGAAGTAGATAGGTTTTTCTGATTTTCTTAGAACTAACAAATTTTTCTGTTTTGTAGGAATTCTTCTCTAAGTTCAAGCGCATCAGGTGATACCTTTCTAACTTCGTTTTTTCAGATTAATTTCAGATTTCAGTTTTCTAGGTTAGGATTAGTTTTGATTTTTGGTTTAGTGGTTTATGTCCCGTTGGGAACGTAATCACTCAAATCGTCTCCAATCTGAAGGTGGTCTAGTTGGACCATTGTCAGTTCATAGACGAGTCTGAAATTACCAAGAGCATTGTGAAAGTTTGGAGAGTATGGAACAAACACCTTTAAGGAATCCTCCCCCCCTACTCCAACTACAAACGCAAATCAGGAAGGAATAGGAGAGAATGAGGTACATAATGTTCTTCCAATGAGATCACTACGGGACTACCTACAACCTGCCCGAGCAATTACACCCTCTTGCGTGGTTCTACAAGCAAATGGTGGAAACTTTGACGTAAAACCGGGTGTAATTCAACTCTTACCAAAGTTCCATGGGCTAGACTCTGACTGCCCATACTTACACTTGCAAGAATTCGAAGAAGTGTTGGCCACCTTGCATTACATCAATGTTTCCGAGGATACTATCAGCCTTAAACTTTTTCCTTTCACTTTGAAAGAAAGAGTCAAAGATTGGCTTCACTCTCTCAGACCACATTCGATTGGGTCATGGGTTGAGATGAACTGGGAATTCTTGAAAAAGTTCTTCCCGGCTCATAAAACGAACACCCTTCGAAGGGCCATAATGAATTTCTCGGCTAAAGAAGGTGAATCCTTCTTTCAATGTTGGGAAAGATTTAAAGATCTCCTGCTTGCTTGCCCACATCATGGCTATGAGAGTTGGTGAATTATAAATTTTTTCAATGATGGATTAAGTTCCAATATGCGCCAATTTGTGGAGATGATGTGCAATGGCGAGTTTATGAGTAAAAATCTAGATGAGGCTTGGAATTACTTGGACATGTTGGTTGAAAATGCCCAATCTTGGGATACATCGGATAAACCTAATAACTCCAAACCCACTCAAGAGAAAGGAGGGATCTATGTCCTTAAGGAGGAAGACGATGTGAATGCAAGGATAGCCAACCTCACAAGGAAGGTTGAGGCCATGGAACTTAGTAAAAGTGGAGTTCCCAAGTCCAATGAAGCTGTTGAAACCATATGTGGGATTTGCCTCACCGATTTACACGCTACGCAAGATTGTCCCACAATTCCTGCATTTCAAGAGGTATTACATGAACACGCCAATGCCACATATGGTTATCAACGGCCTTTCAATAGACCGGTAGGTAATACGTATAATGAGAGTTGGAAGAACCACCCAAATTTTAGTTGGAAGAATGCTCCTATGGGCAATCCTACCAATTCTCAAAGAGGGCCACCCATGCAAAATATGGCCCCACCTCAATTCTCAATGGAGGATACCTTGAAGGCGTTTATACAAGGGCAAACGCAAATCAATCAATCGAATCAGCAAATGTTCCAAGAGCTTAAAGCCTCGGTTGATGAGATTAAGGGACGCTTGAATGCTAGGGAAGGGACCTTTCCGGCCCAACGTCAGCCTAATCCAAAGCAAGTACATGAAGTGAGCATCCCTAATCCTTCCAACCAAAACATGGAGCAAGCCAAATCCATCACCACCCTTAGAAGTGGTAAAAAAATTGACAAAACTATTCCGGTGAAGGCCGATGAGCCTAATGATCCGGTAAATTCTGAGGATGAAGATGGATCTAACTTAGCCCCACAACAACCGGAACGCATGTACAAGCCCGTAGCACCATTCCCTTCAAGATTGGTTGCCCCAAAATCTCTCCCAAATTCTCATGATATTCTAGAGATTTTCAGACAAGTCAAGATTAGTATCCCCTTGCTTGATGCCATCAAACAAATCCCCTCTTATGCCATGTTTCTAAAAGACCTATGCACAACAAAACGCAAATATAATGTGCAGCAAAAGGCCTTCTTAACTAAGTAAGTGAGTGCCATCCTCACTCAAAAGACCCCCCCACCCCCCCCCCCCAAAAAAAAAAAATTCAAAGATCCCGGTAGTCCCACCGTCTCATGTATCATTGGAGACTACCGGATTGAACGTGCCTTGTTAGATTTGGGGGCAAGTGTGAACTTGATCCCATACTCGGTATATGAGCAATTGGGTCTTGGTGAATTAAAACCCACCAAAACATGTTGCAACTCGCTGATAGATCTATCCGTGTATCGAGGGGGATAGTTGAGGATGTTCTAGTCCAAGTTGACAAATTCTACTACCCGGTAGATTTTATCGTCTTGGACACACAACCGGTTTTGGATGCTAGCACCCAAATACCGGTAATATTAGGCCGCCCATTCCTTACCACATCAAACGCAATCATCAATTGCCGGAATGGGGTGATGCAACTATCTTTTGGAAACATGACACTAGAGGTGAATGTGTTTCACTTGGACAAAAGACATAGGGATGTCGATGATGATGAGTTCTTCGAGGTAAACATGCTTGAAACTTTTGAAGAAGAAGAACTCTTCCAACTTGAACCACTAGAAAGCTTGGAGACATGCTTAGCACATTTCATGGATTCTGAAGACCCCATCATTAGTGAAATTGTGCAAGCATTAAATATAGAGAGACCGGTAGTTGGTACTAGTCGGTGGAGGCCCCATTTTGAAAAATTGCCACCAACCACATCAAGGCCTCTAACGTCTAACATCAAACCACCGAAGCTTGACCTCAAACCATTGCCATCCGAGCTTAAATACGTATATTTGATTCAAGAGGAAACGTTCCCAGTTGTCATTGCCTCCCACCTTGAGAAAGACCAAGAGCTCAAGTTGATTGAGTTACTCAAAGAACATAGGGAAGCCATAGGTTGGACAATAGCGGATCTCAAAGGGATAGATCCTTCGGTTTGCACTCACCGGATACACCTTGAAGAAAATGCAAAAACGACTAGACAACCTCAAAGACGGCTAAATCCAAACATTATGGAGGTTGTCAAAGCTGAGGTGTTAAAGCTATTGGATGTGGGTATTATCTACCCCATCTCAGATAGCCAATGGATGAGTCCTACCCAAGTTGTTCCCAAGAAATCCGGTATTACCATCATTGAAAACGCCAACAACGAGCTTATACCAACTAGGGTGACCACCGGTTGGCGTATGTGCATTGATTATAGGAAGCTCAACACAGTTACTAGGAAAGACCACTTCCCTCTCCCATTTATGGATCAAATTTTGGAGAGGTTGGTGTTGAGCTCATAATTGTGCATATTCTAACCCCAATTCATCACTCATTATGCATGATATACATGTTTATTGGACCAACTTAATACATGATTTGTGATTGTAGGAAGAAGATGGAGATTTCACATATTGAAGGCTAAGTGGAGCTCTTTATGAGCATTGAGGATCAATAGATGGAGGTTGAAGAATGACAAAAGAAAGGCAAAGCAAGGAGAGAAGAGAAAAGAAGAAAGAAAGAAAGAAATAAAGGAGAAAAAGAGGCCTGACCGGTCGGCTGACCGGTCGGCCAGCCCCTTGGATGCATTCTACATAATGGATAGCTTGGTTCGACCGGTCATGACCGGTCGGCCATAGCCTCTGGAAGAAGAGTATATAAGCCCGACCGGTCATGACCGGTTTGGCATAGCTGCTGACTAAAGGCATAAATAGGGCCGACCGGTCACTAAAGGCATAAATAGGGCCGACCGGTCATGACCGGTCGGCCAGCTCCATTACACAACTAGACCAAAGGAAATAATAGGGCCGATCGGTCATGACCGGTCGGCCATGGCTGCTGGAGTGACTCATATTGAGGCCGACCGGTCATGACCGGTCGGCCATGCGAAACTGCCACTTTCTATTCTTGGAACTCCGGATTTTCTGCGCAATAGCGTAAGATTACGCAATTTCTGGAACTTTCCTTCGTATTGGACTCTTCCAAGCTATAAAAGGACTTCATCCCTTCATACCAGAGGAGGCTACGATGTGGGGATGGCTAAGGAGACGGATTCTACTTCGGATTTCTAGTTTTTTTCATGTTTTAGTAGTTTTTCATGTTTTTAGAGGCTTTTAGTTCAAGGATGTTAGAGATGAACTAAACCCTCTTAGCTAGGGCTAAGAGGGGAAGCTTTTGATTCGTTTTTGATGGATTGATGCAACCTAGGTTTCCTTTTATGTTTTAATTGATGAATTTTAGTTCAATTTGAGTTTGAATGAAGTACTATTTTGGTTTTCACTTTGATCTCTTGATGACTCCAGGCTCATGTGATTCTTAGTAATTCCAGCATAGTATCTTAGCTTTTGAGCATTGTTATGCTTGTGTAATGCATTGATCTACCATCGACTCCGAGCATGGTAGACGCTTTGATTGCCTCGTATGTAATGGCCTGATTTTCATGTGGGAACTCATGCAACTGAAATTCTTATCTTTTGTGTATAATCTGGAATAGTTGTTTAGTGATTGATTTTGATTTAAATAGAGTTCAAATCATGAGTTGTAATCAGGACTAGTGACAGGACTTGGTGAAGGCTATGGTTATGAATCTCAACTAGATCGGAAAGAGGCTTGGCCTATACAATTGAGTGTGCCCAAGGCCTGAGCTTGGAAGTGGGAATCAAATCAGTTAATAAGCACCTATTTCAGATAACTGTGATTAATTGCTCTATATTCCGATCGGATAGAGATGGAAATCTGATTTTGATTGAGTTATATGAGACCTAGTTGTGTTAATGCATTGAAACGTATCAAGAGTGGATCCTTGGCGCTTTAGTGACTTTTTAGATTGAATTTACCTTAACCATTCACTGTTTAAACTCAAATCACTGTTTGTTTAGTTTTAGTTCTTAATAGGATCTTAATTACTAGTTGTTTTAGTTAAATTCTGAGAATACCCATACATAAATCTCTGTGGGAATGATACTCGGTCTTTCCGAATTATTACTACTTCGCAACCCTACACTTGGGGAAGCGAACAGTTGGTAGGCCATTCCTATTACTGCTTCCTAGATGGCTATTCTGGATACAACCAAATTGAGATAGCTCCGGAAGATCAAGAGAAAACCACTTTTACATGCCCGTTTGGCACCTTCGCTTACCGAAGAATGCCATTCGGGTTATGTAATGCACCCGCCACATTTCAACGATGCATGTTGAGTATTTTCTCGGACATGGTGGGAGAGTTTCTTGAGGTATTCATGGATGATTTTTCTATTTTTGGTTGTACATTTGAGGAGTGTCTCAAGCACTTGAAGTTGGTCTTGATGAGGTGTGAGGAAAAGCAACTTGTATTAAACTGGGAAAAGTGCCATTTCATGGTACAAAGAGGAATAGTCCTTGGACATATCATCTCGTCCAATGGAATAGAAGTAGACCGGGCGAAAATTGACATAATTTCCAATCTACCACCACCCAAAAGCATACGCGATGTGCGGTCCTTCCTTGGACACGCCGGTTTCTATAGAAGGTTTATAAAGGATTTTAGTCATATCTCAAGGCCTTTATGCAACCTTCTACAAAAGGAGAACCAATTTGAGTGGAATGCCGAATGTCAATTAGCTTTTTCAAAGCTAAAGGACATGTTGACAACCGCTCCTATCATGCAACCACCAGATTGGTCCATTCCTTTTGAGTTGATGTGCGATGCAAGCGATTTTGCTATTGGGGCGGTGTTAGGCCAAAAGAAGGATAAAAAGTCCCATGTTATCTACTACGCAAGTAGGACCTTGAATCCCGCCCAAGTTAATTATTCGACTACGGAGAAAGAGCTCCTAGCTGTTATTTTTGCCTTGGACAAATTCAGGCCATACTTAATAAGATCCAAGGTTATTGTTTACACGGATCATGTAGCGCTGAAACACCTTCTTTTTAAGAAGGATGCTAAGCCCCGTTTGCTTAGATGGATCCTGCTCCTTCAAGAATTCAACTTGGAAATCAAAGACAAGAAGGGGGTAGAAAATGTGGTGGCGGATCATCTATCCCGCCTAGTCCTACCAAATTCCATTGACGAGTCACCTATTGAGGACTCATTCCCTGATGAGCAACTCTTTGTTGCTATGCATCCACCATGGTACGCTGATATAGCCAATTATCTTTCCACAGGTGCGATGCCGATTCATTGGACTGCGCAGGACAAACGTAAATTTCTAAGGGAAGTGCGTAGATTTTTCTGGGATGAACCTCTATTGTTTAAATATTGCCCAGATCAAATTATAAGGAGATGTGTCCCTGATGATGAACACAATTCTGTCATCTCCTTTTGTCATGATCAAGCATGTGGGGGTCATTTTTCAGCCAAGAAAACAACTGTAAAAATTCTGCAGTGTGGTTTTTATTGGCCCACGCTATTCAAGGACACCAGAATTTTTACAAAGACACCCACGAGTTTTGCAAAGCATGCGAGTGCTGTCAGAAGTTAGGAGGATTATCCCGTCGAAATATGATGCCTCTCACCCCAATTCAACATCTTGAAGTCTTTGACTGTTGGGGCATCGATTTCATGGGAACATTCCCCTCTTCTTTTGGACATGTCTATATTTTGCTTGCCGTAGACTATGTGTCTAAATGGATAGAGGATATCCCATGTAGAACGAACGATCATCGTACGGTTCTCAAGTTCCTCAAAGAAAACATACTTTCTAGATTTAGGACGCCTCGGGCCATCATTAGTGATGGTGGTTCTCACTTTTGCAATAGACCTTTCGAAACTTTAATGAAGAAATATGGTATTAGGCACAAAGTGAGTACCCCATACCACCCACAAACAAGTGGGCAAGCTGAAATCTCCAATAGGGAAATCAAGCAGATTTTGGAAAAGACGGTGAGACCGGATCGCAAGGATTGGTCCCTAAGATTAGATGATGCACTTTGGGCACACCGTACCGCCTACAAGACACCTATTGGAATGTCCCCTTATAGACTAGTCTATGGGAAAGCTTGCCACTTGCCTGTGGAGATAGAGCACAAAGCCTATTGGGCAATTCGGTCTTTAAATTTTGACATGGACAAGGATAGCTCGCTTCGCAAACTTCAATTAAATGAGCTTGATGAAATTCGGAACGATGCATATGAGAACTCGAGAATTTACAAGAGTAAGATGAAGGCTTTCCATGACAAGCACATCTTTAAGAAATCTTTCCATGAAGGATAGAAAGTACTCTTGTATAATTCCCGACTTCATATTTTTCCGAGAAAATTACGATCTCGATGGACCGGCCCATATATTATCAAAGCAATTTTTCCTCATGGGGCTATTGAAATTGAAAATGCAGTAAATGGTAATTGTTTTAAAGTTAATGGACAACGCCTTAAACCATTTGTTGAGAAATTTGATTCAGAGGACATGTCCATCACTCTGAACGATCCTGTCTATCAGGATGATTGATCTCCTAGTCTGATGGAGGTATAGCATAGGTAGGTTTTCTTTAGTTTTACTGTTTTAGTAGGTTTTCGTTGTTGGGTTGGAGACTTCCATGATCGCTCTCTCAGGTACTATTGATTCTCACTCTCTCATTGTTTACCATTGCTCTCATGTCCATACTAATTGCATATCTTTTACATTGAGGACAATGCAAGATTTGGTTGGGGGGTGAGATGAGATTCCTCATCTAGCATGTTGCAACATTTCGAGCTTCATATGCGCAAAATTTTTTCGAATTTTTTAAAATTTCAAAACTCTTTTAGAAAACCGTATTTCCATGCATTCGAGGTGATATGAGTATAAGAAGAGGAGATACGAAGTGTGTGATGTTGTAGGTCTTGAATTTCTCCCAGCATAATGGTTTTATATGTTGGTTCCCCTATTATTGTGATTGATAGAAAATTTGAACACCTTTACACCAAGTTCACATTACACGATCTTCATGAGTTGACAGGTTTATGTGATTTGTGGATTAGCTAGACTTTGATTAAAGGTGTTGAGCAGCAAAACCGGGGTATTTTGTCCATCCTTGTCCATGGGAAAATAACAGAAGATATGGATTTTTAAAAATCCTATCTAATTTAAAAGAAAAAGGAAAGGATGAAATCGGGAAGGAAAGAAAAATGGTGGAAAATTTCGAAAAGGGCTACTTATTACCAACCGGGGGATGGTTGAACCGTAACCAAAGCCGGAAATGGGACGTAGTGTGAAAGTCGTCGGAAGGACAATAAGGCAAATTCCTGTCATAGGCTTCTGGTTGCTCTGTGCACCTTAAAATCCTTGGTTTACTTAATCTATGAGGAAGATGATCCCAGGAACTCATGAGATGAACTTTCACTATGCACACTAGGTTGAATTTGTTCAAGTTCTTCTATTTATTAATCAGTCAGTGGGAATTTCATGTAGACACTTCTTATGTTTTAAGAGTCTAAGGTTCAACTTCTATCACCTAATTCTTCCAAATTTTACACTTATACATCTTGGAATGGATAGAATCATGGGTTTTGAAGGAGAGTTGGGTTTGGAGGTTTGAAATTGCTTCACGCATGTTTTGCTCGGGACTAGCAAAAAGCTGGTTGGGGGTGTGTGTTGAACCTCCAATTTATACATTGCATTGCCCATTACATGATGTGGTTTGCATAATTTTCATGATTTAAAGGCCCATCTAACACATGTTTTGTGATTGTAGGGATGAGAGCGGACTTCATCCAATTGGAGCTTAAAAAGGGTCATTTGAAGACATTGGAGGAAGGTCTAAGATGGACCAAAGAAAGAAGGAAGCAAGGAGAAGAGAGAGAGAAGAAGAAAGAGGAGAAAAAGAAAGGAAGAAGAATCAAATGGAAGAAGGCCGACCGGTCTTGACCGGTCGGCCATGGACGCTGATCATATTGAAGGAGGGCCGACCGGTCTTGACCGGTCGGCCATGCACACTGGACAAAGTGAAAGCAAGTCCGACCGGTCTTGACCGGTCGGCTATGCACGCTGGATGCTTCCAAAACAAAGCCCGACCGGTCTTGACCGGTCGGCCACACTCCCTGGATGTTTAAAAGACTAGTCCGACCGGTCTAGACCGGTCGGCCCTGTGTAAAAAGAGTCCTTTCTAAATCGGGACTCCGAAATCTGCTGCGCACTGCGTAACCTTTTGCAGATTCTAGAGGTTTCCGATGCAAGAGAGCTTTCTTACTATAAAAGGACACCTAGGGGCTCTTCCTAGATGATCAGAGAAGCTAAAGGACGTGGTTCTAAGGAGGGGAAGCTGTCGTGGAGCGTCTGCAACTCTCCTATTTCTGGTTTTTCTAGTTTTATGATTTTATTAAGAGTTTTTGGTTGTAGCATGAATATGCTCAGCTAGAACCTCTCAGCTAAGGCTGAAAGGTGAGGCTTGTAGCTAATTCGATGTTGGATTCATTTTAATTCAAGTACTTTTTAATTCAAGTTTGGATTTTTCTCATGTTCTAGTTTCCAAAAGTGGTAGTTTGAGATGTTTTATGAGAGTTCATGTGCTCCGGACATGAATTCCTTGCAATTCTCTGAGATTATCATATAATGCTTGTTTAGATTCGAATTATAGTAACCCTTGAGCAGGCCATAGTCCATAGGCATGGCTGTTACTCCGCAGGCTATGGTTTTGAATTCCACATTGATTGAATGGACTAGAACTTGGAAGTTCAACTTGATTTGGATTGAATCAGTGTGAATGCTTTATTTTCCAACTAGATGAGAGATAGGACTTCAAATCTAGTTGTGTTCGATTCTTGGATTGATTGAATTGACATGGGATTGCTACAAGTGGATCCTTGAATGCCTTAGTACTTTATATCACTGATTTCTATTAAGTTACTGTTTTAGTTAATTACCCAATTAAAACTGATTTTCTTTCAAAAACTGAGTTGCTGGAGTAGTTTGGAAGTTGTTTCTAATTCCCTGTGGATCGACCTCGGTCTTACCGAGATTTATTACTACATCGCAGCCTTACACTTGAGGCAAGCGAACAACTATACAAATGAATCATTACCACATGTACTATTAAAATATGATCCAGATAAAGGTTCAGACTAAGCAGGTGGGACTATGCTCAACATGATAAACCTGTTAGTACATCTTTTGTTGTCAATTGGCGTGTTGGTTGGTCGCGTCTTGTCGTGTGAGCCCCGGTCGAAGTATTGAAGAATCAAGACCTGAAGATTACGCTTCGTCCATTGCTCAAGCTCATGCTAAAACAAGATCCCAGGTAAGTTGCAAATAGATTGACCATAGGAAACCCAAAACATCAAAGAATGGTATAAAGACTCACACATTTTACCCTCTTGACCCTTACACGAGTTGATCAGACTTGTGGTCCATGGCTGGTGCGAAATGTATTGAAGATATGTCCATACATTGGACCATATGCACCTCATCACTTCATAACTTGAAGTGATCCGCTGCTGTGTTGAGGAACTTGGTCCAGCAAGCTCGCTGTGACAAGTTCATCTAGAAAGCGGCCAGGCTTCTCAACACATCAGCTATCTTGCAGTGTAGAAATCAGATGGACAGGCTTTTTAACAGGTGACTTGCTGTGAGATAAGATCATGGATAGCCGACCGGTCTTGACCGGTCGGCCATCAGATTACATAATGTCCAGCAGGCATAGCCGACTGATCTTGACCGGTCGGCCAGTTAAAACTTGTTACTCCAGCAAGCATAGCCGACCGGTCTTGACCGGTCGGCCTTCTTTCATCAATGCTGTCCAGCAAGCACTGCCGACCGGTCAAGACTGGGCGGCCTGTTCTTTTCAAAGACTCCAGCAAGGTATGCCGACCGGTCTTGACCGGTCGGCCTGTTATTCTAAGTGCTTCCAGCAAGGGGGTCCGACCGGTCTTGACCGGTCGACCTATATGTTGATCTCTAAAGCAAGGGGGTCCGACCGGTCTTAACCGGTCGGCTAGTCCCAGTTATAGCCTTGGATTTTAAATGACGACCGGTCTGTCCGACCGGTTCAGACCTTTTCTCTGACAGGTCGGTCGTGACCGTTTTTGATCCGTTGGGGCTATCATTTAGGGCTCTATATAGCCATGTCTTGTGTTCTTTCATGACATGCATTCAACACCCTTCAAGAGCTGAGAGAGAGAGCTTTTACTCACATCCTCCTACCCTCTTTGCTCTTGTTCCCCTTGAGTTCATCATTCAAACCTAGCCATTAATGGCTTTTCACTGAGTATTCAAAGCTCGGTTTGAAGTATGAACTCAAGACCTTCATTCATGGCTGACCTACCTTCGAAATATATCTATTAGGTCATTTATAGCCATTGAATGCTTGAAGTTTGGTAGTTCCCTCATTACCATTGCATTGAATAGGCAAGAGGAACTAAACCAACTCTCTCCCAACTACCTGGCATCAACATATCCTCATCATTTGCATCGGTAGCTGATCTTGGGAGCACAAAGAGAAGTTGAAGCACGTGGAGCTGAAGCTACTCATCAAAGGCATCGAATTGGGGCTCAATCGTCTAGGTATGTCTAGTTTTTTAGAGTCCATCTATTCATTCACTATTCCCTGGATTGGGAAACTCCGGCGGGAGGGTACGTGACCATCCTTGGATTAGGATTGGTGAGAGTTTGAGATCCAAACTCGTTAAGTCCCTAAATTGGGCCATTGGCGGATGGTAAACGTGGTCCTAGATCAAAGGATGTTAAGGTTGATGGTTAACCTGATTTAAAACCAAGACTATAGTGAAATCCGGTGGTCTCATAGGTTGAGATCGTGAATCGGGAGTGGAGTAGGAAAACCGAACCACTATAAATCGCTGTGCATTGTGAGATTGAATGATTGCTATGTGTTGAATGGTTTAGTCAATCATGAATGCTAACAGTTTGATGAAATGCCTATGATAGTCCTTGCTTACAAACTGCTCATATAAATGCCTTGAATGCTATTGTGATTATCTTATTTGATAAGATTGACTTGGTTAGTTTTTAATTGTAATTGGAATTTAAAAAGTCCTATTCACCCCCTCTAGGACATTAGGCATATCTCCAAGTATCTCTATAGGCGGTAAAACCGTAATTTCAATTGGTATCAGAGCGGGTTCCTCTGTTTAGGTTTAAAAACCCGGAGTGAGATCCTAAGAGAGCTTAAAAATATGTCTAGAGAGGACTCTTCATCCGTTACTAAGCCTCCCTTCTTTGATGGGTCAAACTATCCATATTGGAAAGCCCGAATGCGCATCTTTTTGGAATCTATTGATTCGGACGTTAGGGATATGATTGATGTTGGATATAAACCCCCAAGGGTCACTATATGTAAAGAAGGTGAACCGGATGTCCTCAAGCCAAAAGATAAGGCGATGTGGACTGATTATGATAAAGCTCAACGGGTCCATAATGCCAAAGGGCTGAATGCCATCTTTTGTTCAGTGTCTAAAGATGAATTTGGCCGAATTCAAAATTGCACAACCAGTAAGCAGGCATGGGACATTCTTGAAGTTATTCATGAAGGAACGAGCATTGTTAAAAATTCAAAACTTCAGAGTCTCTCCACACAATTTGAAAACATCACTATGGAGGAGCACGGAACATTTACTGATTTCTATACCAAGATGAACAAGATTACAAATGAAATGTGGGGCTTGGGGGATCCTGTTCCGGAGCATAGACTATGTAGGAAAATTCTGAGATCCCTACCGGAACGGTTCTCTTCCAAAGTTACTACTATCGAAGAATGTAGGGACCTAAATACCATGAAAGTTGAAGAATTACTAGGGATCCCTTCAAACCTATGAGCTAGGTTTCAAAACTCCCTCCAAATCCAAAAGTACAGCCCTGAAATCTTCTCACAAGAAACAAGAATCTGAATGTGAAAGTGAGGAAGATCCAGACTTAGAAGAAATGGCACTTATGGCCAAGAAATTTCAAAAATTCTTCAAAACTAAGGGAAATACTTCTAGAAGGAAACCCTACCAGAAGGGTAAACCTTTGATTCTAAGAACAACAAAGGAAAATTTGTTAAGTCAAGAGATCCTCAATGCTACAAGTGTAGAGGATTTGGTCACATTGCATCTGAGTGCACCAATAATAAAGCCAAGAAAAAGGCAATGGCGGCTACATGGGATGAGACTGAAGAATCTGAATCAGAATCAGTCCTATACCAAAGTGAGGAGGAGCAAGGTTCAATCAGAATTTTAATGGCCTCCATTACTGATATTGTGCCTCAAATTGAGCCCATTGCAAAAATCACCGGAGTCATTGATGATCATGAATCCTCTAACACTGAAAATGATTCCTTGAGTGATGATGAGATGAGGAGGAAGGCCTTCAGGAGGTATACAACCAACTATACATTGAGAATATAAATACCATCAACAAGTTGGGCCAAATGAAGGCTGAAAATGACAAACTGATGAAAAATCTTGACGGATTGAAAATAGAGAATCAAAAGATGAGTCAAGATTTAGAAGAGCTGAAAAAGAAGAATGATGAGCTTGAACAAGAAAAGAAAAAGCTCATAAGTGGTGAATCTCTAGACAAGCATGCTAGACTTGAGAAAGAACTCAAAGAGGCGAACACTGAAATTGATCGTCTTAAGTGTCAAGTCGTTGACTCTAGAAGACGATTCGCCCAAGGAGAAGAAAATCTTGAAAAACTCCTAGGTGTTGTAAGATCACCAAGGGACAAAAGAGGTTTGGGCTATGATAGTCACACTTCAAAAACTACCTCAGTCCATCTAATTGTAAGAAAAGATCATGGTGCATCAGGGAGTAAAACTAGAGCATCTCCTGTCTGCCATGCTTGTGGAGACATTGGCCACTTAAAATTTGAGTGCTTGGTATTCAAAAATCTGGTCAGAAACTTGAAAGGTAAATTTGTACCGACCGGGAAAAATGTCCAAGCTAATTGGAATCCTCTCATGCATTCTTCACCTAAGAGGGGAAACATTCGAAAGAATTATCCTGCTCTTCCTAGGAAGGACAAGAGGATGGATGAACTATTGGAGCAAGTTAAAATGCTGAATTTGAAAACTGCTCTTCTCTTGCGTGAAAAAGAAAAATCAGATTCTCCCAAGAAAATCAGAAAATCTCACCATAAGAACAACTCTTATAAAAGGACAACAACTAAATGGGTTGTTAAGAACAAGTGCTTGGTCATTCATACTGCCTTAAAAGCTGGGAATACCCCTAGATGGTACTTGGATAGTGGTTGCTCTAGACACATGACAGGTGATAGATCTAAATTTTGTGCATATGACGAATTTGATGGTGGGTCTGTCACATTTGGTGATGGGAGCATAGCTAAAATCATTGGTAAAGGAACCATCACAGGGCCAGGTTTGACCAAAATTGAAAATGTGCTGTATGTTGATGGCCTTAAACACAACTTACTGAGTATCTCACAGATTTGTGATGAAGAGCACTCAGTAAGCTTCTCCAAAGATATGTGCAAGATCTTGAACTCCATAGGAAAATTAGTCATGAAAGGTCTACTGTTCGCTTCCCCAAGTGTAGGGTTGCGATGTAGTAATAATCTCGGTAAGACCGAGGTCGATCCACAGGGACTATGTAGGATCTCACAAATTCATCCACAAGTGTCTATTGAAGTCTACTAATCCGATTGATGTATAAAGTTGATATGAGTAACAAAAGCTGAATTAAATCGAGAGTAAGTAATTATAAGAGGGTACTAGGGTTTCAAGGATCCACTTGTAGCAATCCTTAATGTTCAATCCGTTGTGGTTTCTTATTCTCTCAACTAGAACCGACATTCCTGTCTGTCTAGTCGGATGATAGAACTGTTAAACCAAACAGTCTGTAATATGTAAGTTCTATGCATAAGATTCACTCAATCTAGGCTGAGCTGAGCATGCTCACTTGCATAGGTCATTCCCCTTTTCTATAGGTCCAGTTCTCAATCATAACCATCCCCAAGTCCTCTCACAAGACAAGGCTAGATTAGGATTTGAACTAGATTCAAATCACCAGCACAGTCCTTGCATATTCCAGAAAATCAACTAAAATAGAACTTTGGCCTGAAGTCCCTTTATGAAGAGCTTAGTACTAGAGCGCACTCCGATTCCTCGGATCATACAGGTCTATACCGTTGCAAACAAATTAAGAAGATAAGTAATTCATCCAAACATCCATGAGTCATCACAAGACTAAGAAAAATTACTTAAAAACTTGTATAAACTTCAAACCTTAGTTCATAATCATGAATTCCAAACTAAAACCACTTAACTACGAATTAAAACATCTTGGATTCACTACAAGCTTCACCTCTTAGCCCTAGCTAAGAGGTTTAGCTGCTCATGATCCAAGGAAACATGAAACAACTACAAAAAGCATGAAAACAGCAAAGCAAACCAAAAGGAGTTGTGAAACTCCAATCTTCACTTCCACAGCCTCCAACCTCGCTTGTCCCCTTCTAGGATCCCCTAGGAACGATCCCTAGGTGTCCTCTTATAGTCTGGAGGCTCCACAACATCGGAAGAATCAGAAATTTGCGTAACACTTACGCAGCGCAGAGAATTTCGGAAAGAACTTAGAAAGTTCTAACTCAGTAGCATGGCCGACCGGTCATGACCGGTCGGCCTCAAGTGAAAATACTCCAGCAAGCACATCCGACCGGTCAAGACCGGTCGGACGTGTATATTAACATTCCAGCAACCCTGTCCGACCGGTGATGACCGGTCGGACGTCTTCAGTAGACCTCCAGCAGTTGTAGCCGACCGGTCAAGACCGGTCAGTCACCTTTATTTGTTCTTCAGTACCATGGCTGACCGGTCGCTGACCGGTCTGGCTTCCTTGGCCGACCGGTCATGACCGGTCAGCAGTCTTCATACTTCTTCATTTCTTCCTTTTCTTTCTTTCCTTGCTTCTTTCTTTCGCTTTCTCTCTTCTTTTCTTCTTTGGTCCTCGAGTAATTGGTCCTCAAGTAATCTCCATTAGAATGATCCCAAGTGAGCTCTTTATGTCTTCAATTGAGTAGAGTCCACCCTCAATCCTGTAGTCACAAAACATGCATTGAATTAGCTTACAAACCATATAAACCTTGCACAATGAGTGATGAATTGGGGTTAGAATATGCACAATTAAGAGCTCAACACACCCCCCAACCAGCATTTTGCTAGTCCCGAGCAAAACATGCATGAAGCTAATCTCATTCTTCAAAACTCAACTCTCTTTTAGAAACCATCCTTCTATACATTCCAAGGTTCATAAGTGTAAGATTCAGAAAGATTAGGCGTCAAAGGTTGGAACCGTAAATCCTCAAGACATAATAGGCATTCATATGAGATTCCCACTGATTGGTTGATAAATAGAGGGACTTGAACAAATCCAACCTAGTGTGGGTAGTGAAAATTTATTCCACGAGTTTCTAGGATTACCTTCTTCATAGATCAACTAGACTATAGAACTCAAGGTACATAGAGCCACATCAAGCCAATGACAGGAATTTGCCTTACCGTCCTTCCGACGACTTTCACACTACGTCCCATTTCCGGCTTTGGTTACAGGTAGACCATCCCCCGGTTGGTAGTAGGTAGCCCTAATCGGAATTTTCCACCATTTTTCCACATTCCCAATTTCATCCTTCCTTTTCCTTTTAAATTAGATAGGATTTTTAAAAATCCATATCTTTCATTATTTTCCCATGGACAAGGATGGACAAAGTACCCCGGCCTGATTTCTCAATACCTTAATTCAAAGTCTAGCTAATCCATAAATCACATAATCCCTTCAACTCATGAAAATCGTGTAATGTGAGCTAGGTGTAAAAGTGTTCAGATTTTCTATCAATCACAAAATAGGGGAGTTCGCATATAAAAACCATTATGCTATGAGGAATTCCAGACATCTAGCTTTATACACTTCATATCTCCTCCTCTTATGCTCATATCAACTCGAATGCATAGAACCGGTGTTTTCCAAAAGAGTTTCAAATTTTTGAAAAATCGAAAAATTTCCACATAATTGCTTGAAATGTTGCAAAACGCTGGATTCATCCAAGCGATCCTACACCCCCTCACCAAATCTTGCATTATCCTCAATGTAAAAGATGTGCAATGAGCAAAACATGAGAGCAATTTGAAAATAAAGGGAGTGGGGAATGATAATACCTGTGAGAGTGAAAAGTGGAATTCTTCCTCCTTCTAACAAACCTATGAAAAAGAAAACAAAAGCAGCGAAATCCTAATCCTAACTACTCTATACCTCCATCAGACTAGGAGATCAATCATCCTGATACACAGGATCATTCAGAGGTATGGACATACCTTCTGAAGGGAATTTCTCAAAGAACGGCTTTAATCGCTGTCCATTTGCTTTGAAAATGTTGCCGTTCCTCGGATTCAACAGCTCGACAGTCCCATACGGATAAACAGTTTGCACAATGTAGGGACCGGTCCATCGAGATTTCAGTTTTCCCGGAAATAGATGTAGGCGAGAATTATACATGAGGACTTTTTGGTTGATCGTGAATGTCTTGCGAAGAATATTCTTATCATGGAATATCTTCGTCTTGTCCTTGTAAATTCTCGCATTCTCATAAGCGTCATTCCGGATTTCTGCAAGTTCATTCAATTGTAGTTTGCGTAACGAGCTTGCCTTGTCAGAATTGAAATTCATCTTCTTAATAGCCCAATATGCCTTATGTTCCAACTCCACAGGTAAGTGACAAGCCTTCCCATAGACAAGTCTATAGGGGGACATTCCAATAGGGGTTTTAAAGGCAGTACGATAAGCCCAAAGCGCATCGGTAAGTCGAAGTGACCAATCCTTGCGATCGGGATTCACAGTTTTCTCCAAAATGTGTTTAATCTCCCTATTGGATATCTTAGCTTGTCCACTAGTTTATGGGTGATAGGGAGTGCTCACTTTGTGTGTAACGCCATATTTCTTCATTAAGGCTGCAAAAGGGCGATTGCAAAAGTGAGACCCTCCATCACTTATGATGACTCGAGGCGTTCCAAACCGGGAAAGAATATTTTCTTTTAAAAATCGAATGACTGTTTTATGGTCATTATTCCGGCAAGGAATGGCCTCGACCCATTTGGAGACATAATCAAGGCAAGCAAGATGTATAAATTTCCAAAAGAAGATAGGAATGGGCCCATGAAATCGATGCCCCAACAATAAAAAATTTCGATAATCAAGATGGGATTGAGTGGCATCATATTTCTACGGGAGATTCCTCCTAGTTTCTGACAAGGTTCACATGCTTTGCAAAACTCATGTGTGTCTTTGAACATGGTGGGCCAATAAAACCCACATTGCATAATTTTCGCTGTGGTCTTTTTGGACGAAAAGTGACCACCACATGCTTGAGAATGACAGAAGGAGATGATACTTTGTTGCTCATCATCTGGGACACATCTCCTTATGATTTGATCGGGACAGTACTTGAATAAGTATGGGTCGTCCCATAGAAATTTCCGCACCTCCGTGAAGAATCTATCCTTATCTTGTTTTTTCCAATATGTAGGACTTGCACCTGTAGCAAGATAGTTAGCAATGTCTGCATACCATGGCAATTGGGAAACAGCAAAAAGTTGTTCATCAGGGAACATGTCATTGATTGCAGTCGTTTCAGGGGAATTAGTGAGGACAAGTCGAGAGAGATGGTCGGCTACTACATTTTCTACTCCTTTCTTATCACGTATTTCTATGTCGAATTCTTGGAGTAGGAGGATCCATCTTAATAACCGTGGTTTAGCATCCTTCTTAGAAAGCAGATACTTAAGTGCGGCATGGTCAGTGAATATAATGATCTTGGATCCAATCAAGTAGGATCTAAACTTCTCCAAAGCAAAAACTACGGCTAAAAGTTCCCTTTTAGTGGTAGTGTAGTTTGCCTGGGCTGAGTTTAGGGTTCTACTTGCATAGTAGATGACACATGGCTTTTTATCTTTTCTTTGGCCTAACACGGCCCCAATAGCATAGTCGCTAGCATCGCACATAATCTCAAAAGGAAGGCTCCAATCAGGTGGTTGCATTATTGGGGCACATGTCAACATACCTTTAAGGGTGTTAAAGGCTTTTTGACATTCTTCATTCCACTCGAATGAATTTTCCTTTTGAAGTAGGTTACATAAAGGGCGAGAGAGTGAACTGAAGTCCTTTATGAACCTTCTGTAGAATCCTGCGTGTCCTAAAAAGGACCACACATCTCGTATGCTTTTGGGTGGTGGAAGGGTAGAGATAAGATCAATTTTCGCTTTGTCCACCTCAATTCCATTTTGTGAAACGATGTGACCAAGTACAATTCCCTTTTGAACCATGAAGTGACACTTTTCCCAATTGAGCACTAGGTTCTTCTCTTCACATCTTTTTAGCACAGATTTCAAGTGCTCAAGGCACTCATCAAAGCTACAACCGAATACGGAAAAATCATCCATGAAGACTTCGAGAATGGTCCCCACCATGTCAGAAAAGATGCTCATCATACAACGCTGAAAGGTGGCAGGGGCATTACATAGTCCAAACGGCATCCGTCGATAGGCGAAAGTGCCGAATGGACATGTGAATGTAGTCTTTTCTTGGTCTTCACGGGCAATTTCTATTTGGTTGTACCCTGAATAGCCATCAAGGAAGCAAAAGTGGGAATGACCCGCCAACCGTTCTAAAATCTGATCAACAAATGGTAGGGGGAAGTGGTCTTTCCTCGTGACAGTGTTTAGCTTCCTGTAGTCAATGCACATTCTCCAACCAGTAGTAACTCTAGTTGGCACGAGTTCGTTATTGGCATTGGCTACGATGGTTATTCCGGATTTCTTAGGCACCACTTGAGTTGGGCTCACCCATTGGCTATCAGATATTAGGTAAATGATACCTACATCCAATAGTTTCACCACTTCGGCCTTAACCACATCATTCATGTTTGGATTTAGTCGTCTTTGTGGTTGCCGGGATGATTTTGCATTTTCCTCAAGGTGTATGCGATGAGTACAAATCAGAGGGTCTATGCCTTTGAGATCCGCAATTGACCATCCAATGGCACTCTTGTGCTCTAATAGAGTGGCTATTAGCCTACTCTCTTGTTCCTCATCCAAGTGGGAAGAAATCACCACTGGATATGTCTCATCTCGACCTAAATAAACATACTTTAGCTCACTTGGCAATGGTTTTAGGTCGAGTTTTGGTGCCTTGATGTTGGATGGGAGGGCCTTGTTCTCATTTACAGGCAAAGGTTCAATTGGGGCCCTCCATCTTTTATTCTCAAGCACCAGCATCACATCTAGAATGGCATCCCTCTCTTGTATTGTGTAATCATTTGTCTCATGAGAGTGGGCCATACATGCCTCCAAAGGGTTGGAAAGTAGTGATAAGGGGACTGTATCCTCCACGAATGATTCGATCATGTTTAATTCGTGGATATCATCATCAACTTCCCGCGGTTGTTTGCATAACTCAAATATGTTAAGCTCAAGGGTCATATTTCCAAAGGACATTTGTACAAGTCCGTTTCTACAATTGATAATGGCGTTTGAAGTAGCTAGAAACGGTCGTCCAAGTATGACGGGAATTTGAGTACCGGTGCCTATCACGGGATGTGTGTCCAAGACAATAAAATCTACTGGGTAGTAGAATTTATCAACTTGGACTAGAACATCCTCTACCATTCCTCTCGGTATCCGGATGGATCTATCAGCAAGTTGGAGTGTGGTTTTGGTGGGTTTCAATTCACCTAACCCAAGTTGTTCGTAGACCGAGTATGGAATGAGGTTCACACTTGCCCCCAAGTCGAGTAGGGCTTGTTTAATCTGGTAGTCTCCTATGATGCATGAGATGGTTGGACTACCTGGATCCTTGTATTTTTGGGGCACCTCTTGTTTGATGATGGCGCTCAAATTCTCAGCCAAAAGCACTTTATTGTGAACGTTATGTTTCCTTTTGATTATACACAATTCCTTTAAAAATTTAGCATAAGATGGTATTTGTTTTATTGCATCCAACAGCGGGATGTTGATCTTCACCTGCTTGAAAACTTCCAGAATCTCCAGATTTTTATCTAAAGGTTTAGGTGAAATCAACCTTTGTGGAAATGGGGCAACCGGCTTGTATTGTCTTTTCGGTTCTTTCTCTTATGGACTATTGTTTGGGCTATCATCCTCTTTGGGAATTTCCGGATCCTTAGGCTTTGGGGCCTTCACCGGATTAGATTTGTCAATTTCTTTCCCACTTCTCAAAGTGGTGATAGCTTGGACATGTTCCGTATGGTGGGAGGATGAGCTTGCATCTTGTATCTCATACTGGGTCCTTGGGTTAGGAAGAGGTTGAGCAGGAAGTGTGCCCTTCTCTCTACCACTAAGGTGAGCTTCAACTCTAGCCAGAGATGTTTTCAATTCATTAATGGCTTGGTTTGAATTTTGATTGAATTTCAATTGCTCTTGCATGAACCCATCTATTTTTAGAGAATTTGTCTTGTTATACTCATTCTGGACCGATACGAGTGCACCCAATATCTCTTCTAGTGATACTTTTGGAGTGTTGTTTGCATTTGCAGTGGGTCCATTCCTCCAACTAAAGTTGGGATGGTTCTTCCAATTAGGATTATACGTGTTTGAGTTTGGAGCACCATATTGCTGCTGATAACTGTTTATGGCATTTGTTTGTTCTTGTAAGATGCCTTGGACTGCTGAAATTGTGGGACAATCTGGTGTAGCATGTTGATTTCCAGCACAAATTCCACAAACAGTTTCAACCTCAGTGGAGTTAATTGTTTCTCCTTTCCTTAATTCCATGGCTTCGACCTTTCTTGTAAGGCTAGCCAACCGTGCACTTATGCTATCTTCTTCTGATAAGACATACATTCCTCCCTTTTCCTTTTGTTGGCCAATCTTGGAATTTGTTGGTTTAGATGTGTCCCAAGATTGTGCACTTTCAGCCAATTCTTCCAGATAATCCCATGCTTCATCAGCTTCCTTATTCATGAACTCCCCATTACACATCATCTCTATAAATTGGCGCATGGATGGAATCAGTCCTTCGTAGAAAAAACTTATAATCCGCCAAATTTCATAGCCATGAGTGGGCATGCGTTTAATAGGTCCTTGAACCTCTCCCAACATTGGGAAAAGGTTTCATCTTCCTTTTGGGCAAAGTTCATGATAAGGCGCTTAAGCATGTTCGTTTTGTGAGTAGGGAAGAATTTTTTTATAAATTCTCTGTGCATATCATTCCATGACCCAATTGATCTTGGTCTCAATGCATAAAGCCAACCCTTGGCTTTATCCTTAAGAGTGAAAGGGAAGAATTTAAGTCTTACTACATCTTCAGTCACATTTGCAAAGTGCATGGTGGTGATTACTTCATCAAACTCCCTAAGGTGTTGATAGGCACTTTCACTGTCTAGACCATGGAATTTAGGGAGAAGATTGATCACTCCCGGTTTCAAATCCACGTTCCCTGCATTTAGTGGAAATATTATGCATGAGGGAGTGCTTGTTCTTGCAGGTTGCAAGAAATCACGTAAAGTCCTTGGTCGGGGAACATCATCAACCACATTCTCCCCAGTTTCAGTTTGATTTTGGTTCGGGTTAGGTTGATTTGCAGCCATATTTCCAGATAAAATTGGAGAATCTAGCTGTCTCCTAGCACGTGGCTCTCTATCAATTCCTTCTACTATCCCCCCTTCACTTATGAGTCGGTTATTGGAATCCCGAGCCCAATGTGGCATGCAAAACCAAAAATAAGAAACAAAAAGAAAGGAGAATTCTTCCTCCCTTTTCTTTACTCTTCTCTAAGACCGAAGCACAAGGTGTCTTGCAATGGCTAGGCCAGAAGCAAGGATAGAGACCGATTTCTCCTGGTCAATAGGGGTTCAGAGAACTCCCCACCCACTCTTTGAATCTTCTGAGAAAAAGTGCAGAAAAAGGAAAAAGAGGAGTAGAGATGAGAAAAGAAATCTCTGAGCACAAGGTGATCCAAGGCGGCTGAGCCGACCAATAGGAATCCAGGTGGCAAAAAGGCCGACCTTTTAGAGATCCAAAAGGAATCTCCACCCACTCTACAAGAGATGAATAGGAATGAATAGGAGAAGGAGAAGAGTAAGGTTTAGAAAGATAGAACCTGATTCGCACTTGAAACTCTTGTATCTTCTTCAGCTTCTTAGAAATCCCTGAAAAGAAAAAAATCAAATAAATAAACTAAGTTAGTTCTAAAAATCTAAAAAAAATCCAAAATAGATACTAATTTCAGAAATTTGTGAAAACCGTCAAGTTTCCCCGGCAACGGCGCCAAAAACTTGTTCGCTTCCCCAAGTGTAGGGTTGCGATGTAGTAATAATCTCGGTAAGACCGAGGTCGATCCACAGGGACTATGTAGGATCTCACAAATTCATCCACAAGTGTCTATTGAAGTCTACTAATCCGATTGATGTATAAAGTTGATATGAGTAACAAAAGCTGAATTAAATCGAGAGTAAGTAATTATAAGAGGGTACTAGGGTTTCAAGGATCCACTTGTAGCAATCCTTAATGTTCAATCCGCTGTGGTTTCTTATTCTCTCAACTAGAACCGACATTCCTGTCTGTCTAGTCGGATGATAGAACTGTTAAACTAAACAGTCTGTAATATGTAAGTTCTATGCATAAGATTCACTCAATCTAGGCTGAGCTGAGCATGCTCACTTGCATAGGTCATTCCCCTTTTCTATAGGTCCAGTTCTCAATCATAACCATCCCCAAGTCCTCTCACAAGACAAGGCTAGATTAGGATTTGAACTAGATTCAAATCACCAGCACAGTCCTTGCATATTCCAGAAAATCAACTAAAATAGAACTTTGGCCTGAAGTCCCTTTATGAAGAGCTTAGTACTAGAGCGCACTCCGATTCCTCGGATCATACAGGTCTATACCGTTGCAAACAAATTAAGAAGATAAGTAATTCATCCAAACATCCATGAGTCATCACAAGACTAAGAAAAATTACTTAAAAACTTGTATAAACTACAAACCTTAGTTCATAATCATGAATTCCAAACTAAAACCACTTAACTACGAATTAAAACATCTTGGATTCACTACAAGCTTCACCTATTAGCCCTAGCTAAGAGGTTTAGCTGCTCATGATCCAAGGAAACATGAAACAACTACAAAAAGCATGAAAACAGCAAAGCAAACCAAAAGAAGTTGTGAAACTCCAATCTTCACTTCCACAGCCTCCAACCTCGCTTGCCCCCTTCTAGGATCCCCTAGGAACGATCCCTAGGTGTCCTCTTATAGTCTGGAGGCTCCACAACATCGGAAGAATCGGAAATTTGCGTAACACTTACGCAGCGCAGAGAATTTCGGGAAGAACTTAGAAAGTTCTAACTCAGTACTTGTTCGCTTCCCCAAGTGTAGGGTTGCGATGTAGTAATAAACTCGGTAATACCGAGGTCGATCCATAGGGACTTATGTAGGATGTCACAAACTCATCCACAAGTTTCTATTGAAGCTAACAATCAAAGTTTGAATAGAATGTGTGTGATTAAGAGTTTAAGCTAAATTGAATGTAAACAATTATAAGAAGGCACCAGGGGTTCGAGGATCCACTTGTAGCAATCCTCGATGTTCAATCCGCTGTGGTTTCCCATTCTCTCAACTAGAATCACCAGTCAGGTCTATCTAGTCGGATGATAGAACTGTTAAACCAGAAGTCTGTAACATGTAAGTTCTGTGCATAAAGTTCACTCAACTCTAGGCTGATCTGAGCATGCTCATTGCATAGGTCATTCACCTTTTCTATAGGTCCAATTCCCAATCATAACCATCCTCAAGTCTTCTCACAAGACAAGGCTAGATCATGATTTGAACTAGATTCAAATTATATGCACAGTCCATTCATATTCCAGATAATCAACCAAAACTGGAACTTTGGCATGAAGCCCCTTTATGAAGAGCTTGGTACTAGAGCGCACTCCAATTCCTCGGATCATACAGGTCTAGACCGTTGCAAACAAATTAAGAAGATAAGTAATTCATCCAAACATCCATGAGTCATCACAAGACTAAGAGAAATTACTTAAAAACTTGTATAAACTTCAAACCTTAGTTCATAATCATGAATTCCAAACTGAAAACCACTTAACTACGAATTAAAACATCTTGGATACACTACAAGCTTCACCTCTTAGCCCTAGCTAAGAGGTTTAGCTGCTCATGATCCAAGGAAACATGAATCAACTACTAAAAGCATGAAAACAGCAAAGCAAACCAAAAGGAGTTGTGAAACTCCAATCTTCACTTCCACAGCCTCCAACCTCGCTTGAACCCTCCCAGGATACCCTAGGAACGATCCCTGGGTGTCCTCTTATAGTCTGGAGGCTCCACAACGTCGGAATAATCGGGAATTTGCGAAACTCTTACGCAGCACAGAGAAAATCGGGAAGAAATTAGAAGTTTCTAAGTTCATACGCATGGCCGACCGGTCTTGACCGGTCGGCCTCAAGTGAAAACACTCCAGCAAACATCACCGACCGCTCATGACCGGTCGGGCCTATTCCTTCTTGGTCCAGCAAGCATGTCAGACCGGTCATGACCGGTCGGACGCCTTCAACACTTTTCCAGCACCAATGACCGACCGGTCATGACCGGTCGGTCCCCTTCAATAATACCCAATATACATGGCTGACCGGTCACTGACCGGTCTGGCTTCCTTGGCCGACCGGTCACGACCGGTCAGCTTCATTTTCTTCTTATTTTCTTCCTTTCTTTCATCTGCTTTCTTCTCTTCTTTAGTTCTTTCTTTCTTTTCTTCTTTGGTCCTCAAACATTCTTCATCAGAATGATCCCGAGTGGGCTCTTTATGTCTTCAATTGAGTAGAGTCTACCCTCAATCCTGTAGTCACAAAACATGCATTGAATTAGCTTACAAACCATATAAACCTTGCACAATGAGTAATGAATTGGGGTTAGAATATACACAATTAAGAGCTCAACAGTACGCATGGCCGACCGGTCATGACCGGTCTGCCTCAAGTGAAAATACTCCAGCAAGCACATCCGACCGGTCAAGACCGGTCGGACGTGTATATTAACATTCCAACAACCCTGTCCGACCGGTGATGACCGGTCGGACGTCTTCAGTAGACCTCCAGCAGTTGTAGCCGACCGGTCAAGACCGGTCGGTCACCTTTATTTGTTCTTCAGTATCATGACTGACCGGTCGCTGACCGGTCTGGCTTCCTTGGCCGACCGGTCATGACCGGTCAGTAGTCTTCATACTTCTTCATTTCTTCCTTTTCTTTCTTTCCTTGCTTCTTTCTTTCGCTTTCTCTCTTCTTTTCTTCTTTGGTCCTCGAGTAATTGGTCCTCAAGTAATCTCCATTAGAATGATCCCAAGTGAGCTCTTTATGTCTTCAATTGAGTAGAGTCCACCCTCAATCCTGTAGTCACAAAACATGCATTGAATTAGCTGACAAACCATATAAACCTTGCACAATGAGTGATGAATTGGGGTTAGAATATGCACAATTAAGAGCTCAACATCTACGCACAGGAAACAACTGCTATGTCATTGAAAATCACAACAATTCAAGCTCCTCCACCATGTGTCTTGGCCGTTTAGGATGAAACAGAATTATGGCACCATCGACTCGGTTATGTACATTATAGAAATCTGTTTAAACTGAGTCAGAAAAATTTGGTGAGAGGTCTACCCAAGATGGGTAAAAGACCAAATGCTGTGTGCGCCGCATGCCAAAAAGGTAAACAAATCAAGGTTGCACACAAGAGAACCTCTATCCTGGTCACATCAAAACCGTTTGAAATGCTACACATGGACCTAGTTGGTCCTACCAGGGTACTTAGCCAAGGTAGAAAACGATACTTCTTTGTAGTCGTTGATGATTACTCTAGATTCACATGGGTTGCCTTCCTAAGAAAAAAATCTGACACTTTTGGTGAATTCCAAAAACTAGTGAAGCGACTTCACAATAAGAAAGGATACATGGTAGCAAGAATCAGGAGTGATCACGGCGGTGAATTTGAAGATCATCGTTTGAAAGCATTATGTGATGAATTGGGCATTAGTCATGAGTTCTCAGCACCCAAAACACCTCAACAAAATGGGGTTGCTGAAAGGAAAAATAGAGTGTTGTTGGATATGGCTACAGCTATGCTTAATAATAAAAAACTTGCTCAAAATCTGTGGGCCGAAGCTGTTAACACTGCCTGCTATATTATTAATCGAGTTTATTTAAGGGCAGGTCTAAACAAAACAGCTTATGAACTGTGGTGTGGAAAGACACCAAATGTTAAATACTTTAAAGTCTTTGGTAGTACATGCTATATTCTGAGAGACCGAGAAAATTTGGGAAAGTTTGAATCCAAAAGTGATGAGGGTATCTTCTTAGGATACTCATTAAATAGTAGAGCTTTTCGTGTCTACAACCTTCGAACCTCATCAGTTCAAGAGTCAATAAATGTGACTGTGGATGATAGCTTGGATAAAACTGTGTCTCCAGGTGATGAAGAAGAAGATGAGGGCATATGCGAGATAGGTAAATCTGATAAACCACCCTCATCTTCAGATGCCCCCACTGCTCCTGGTGATGTACAAATCGTCAAGGATCACCCCCTCAATCAAATCATTGGGGATCCTAGCATTGGTGTCAAAATCAGGAGACAGTTGGAGGCAGTCAACAGTCACCTGTGTTTCACATCCAAAATAGAACCAAAAAATGCTGATGAAGCTCTAAATGATGAATTCTGGATCCTTGCAATGCAGGAAGAGCTTCAACAATTCATTAGAAATGAGGTGTGGTATCTGGTCGACAGGCCGGAAAAGAAAAATGTTATTGGAACCAAATAGATTTTCAAGAATAAATCCGATGAATCTGGGAATGTGATACGAAATAAGGCTCGGTTAGTGGCTCAGGATTATTCACAAATTGAAGGCATTGATTTTGATGAAACATTTGCCCCTGTAGCCAAACTCGAGTCTATTAGAATTCTTATGGCTGTTGCTTGTGCGTTAAAATTCAAACTATTTCAAATGGATGTAAAGAGTGCCTTCTTGAATGGTATTCTTGATGAGGAAGTGTATGTTGAACAACCAAAAGGATTCATTGATCCTAAGTATCCTCACAAAGTGTACCGGTTGATACTCAGCGTCCGGGTACCCATCCATTTTGTCGGAGGAACGGCTGATCGAGTTAGGGGAGAGATACCAGATCCCTGACTCGGTCATTCTCCGGTTACCCGGAGAGGGAGAAACTCCGGATTCCCCTCCCTCGGGATGCGTTGCCATCTATGAATACCTCCTTATTCTTGGGGTACGCCTTCCTCTCCATCCCTTCATTCGCAATGTCCTCCGATGCTATAAGATTGCCCCCGGGCAACTTATCATAAACGGATGGAGGGTGGTCCTGAGCTCTTTTACCCTCTGGGCGCAGGCCGGTAATGGGGAGCTCACCGCTGAGGAATTCCTCCGTATGTTTCGACTCAAGAGGGCACCCTCCAGCGAAGGCTGGTATTACTTATGCTACTGGCACTAGGATAATTTTGTGCTAGGGAAACCCTCTTCGAATTATCCCGGATGGAGGAAACGCTGGTTCTATGCTTCCGGGAGCTGGGAGTCTGAGCCAAGATCCACTTCTGGGGGCCCTGGTGTGAACCGCTTTTTTTGTGAAGGTGGGCACCGTTTCAATTTTACGAATTTTACAAGTTAATTTAGGGTTTTTGGCATTTTTAACTTCTGCTCATATTTGCAGGTATCCTGGCTTTAGCGAAGCCGAACTTAAAGGGAGGGATTCATGAGAAAATCGTGAAGGTATACAAACTGCCTGCTCGCGACAGGCATATCGAGGCCTGTTTATTTGCGTCGCGACTCACAGCGGCAGGATTAATATCCTGCGAGGAGGTCGTGATAACGAAGGCTGGAGAGAAGAGGGGTTTGCTGCCTCGTCTCAAGGGCACAAACTCGAAAAGCCAGAAGAAGACGTCTGTCGGCCCTTCTCATCTGTCTAACCAGAAGGGTGTCGACCGGTCTCCTCATCTTGAGGCCGCGGTAGGTGTGCCAGCGGCACCTGCGCCTGTCATTTCCTCACTGGTGGTTCCACCTGGACCACCAGTTATTAATATTACTAACAACTCCCTGAGGGACGATGGAGCGGGGTCCGGCTGCCCCCCAGCTGAAGAATCTCGTGAGTCGACAGGAGCTCACGAGTCGGCTCCTACTCACGAGTTGGCTCCTGCTTGCGAGCCGGTTGCTACTCAAGTCACGAGCACGGTTGGGCTGGTCGTCGCCCAGCCCTCTGGCAGTGGTCGTTTACAGTCCCCCGTCATCTCCACCCGATCTGCAAATTTTTGTTCGACAATATCTCCCCCTAGACCTTTGGTACCCTTCCTGAGCCAAGCCCTGAAAACCTCTTCCTCGAGGCAGGAGTGAGGATGGTTCAGGTAACATGCTTTTTGACGTTGTTGTCTCCCGAGTATTTATCTCATAATCTTTCTTCTATTTTACAGGGCTTGGACCTCATCCTACGAACGAGGCATGACATCCTCGCCGCCCGTCGTGTGATAGACGAGGCTAACGGGAAGAGGATTGCTTTGGAGAAAGAAGTCCTCGGAAGGGATCAGCTCCTCAAGTCCCGCGAGGCGTCGATCTCGAAGATGGAGGAGGAGGAGAAGATCCTCATAGAGAAGATCTAAGTCTTGACCGATAGGTACCAGGCTTTGGATTCCAACTTCGCCAAGTTTGCGGAGTTGAAGGAGAAGGTAGAGAGAGAGAAAGCGAGATCTTCCGCTAAGACAAGATCTCGTTGGAGGAGCGGCTCGTCGAGACCAAGTCGCAGCTCAAAGAAGTTAGCGAAAATCTGAAGAAAGAGCATTCCATTCTCGCGCAGCTCAAGGACGACTCGATCCACTGGGACGAGGAGAGAGTCGCCCTTGTCAAAATGCTCTCTGAAGAAGGAACTCGAGCCATCACAGAGTTTCGAACTTCGCATCTGTATGACGAAGAAAGATATGAGTCGTACAATGCTAGTCGCGACTTCGCACTACGAGTAGTGCAGCGGATGTCCCTATCTTTTGATATGGGGGAATTCGAACGGGTCGCGACCGTCATAGCTGCGGAGGAACGAGCAGCAGCCGAGAATGAGGTGATCGAGGTCACTCAAGCTGGAGGGGTTCCCGAAGTGGGCCCTGAAGTCGAGAGTGCGGCTCCTCCTCCAAGAGAATGATTTATCTTTTCTTTTCTTTCTCCTGTATCAATTTTGCTTGTAATCAAATCTTTGTAAACAATTGATATGAATGGAAAGAAACACTTTTTGATGATGATGTTGGTCTTCTTATTTCCTTTCTCTCGTTCTTCCTTCATTATGTAATGAATGTCTTCATATTTAACTCACGTAGTAATGAGTTATGCTCAATCCGGGGGTCGTGATGACCATGTCCTCATGGAGATAGATTGATCTATCGATTGAGGATTTGATTCTACCAAGGGTAGACAATTGGCCAAGAGAATGTGTGTTCTCTTCGGGGCTATTCTAGTCCAATTAAGTGGAGTAGCAACCAAAAGAAGACTTTAGTTTTACCAAGGGTAGACAATTGGCCAAGAGAATGTGTATTCTCTTCGGGGCTATTCTGGTCCAATTAAATGGAGTAGCGATCAAAAGAAGACTTTAGTTCTACCAAGGGTAGACAATTGGCCAAGAGAATGTATATTCTCTTCGGTGCTATTCTGGTCCAATTAAATGGAGTAGCGACCAAAAGAAGACTTTAGTCCTTATTCATTCAAATGTCGTTAAGAGTTACATCGAATCAAGGGAAATACTGTGGCAAATGTTTCACGTGCCAAGGGCGACGTACGGGTCTTCCCTGCATATCTTTAAGATAATAAGTACCAGGTTACACAATTTTGATGACTCGATTCGGGCCTTCCCAATTTGGATCAAGCGAACGAGCAGGAGCTTCAAGGTTCTGTCTAAGGACTAAATCGCCGAGCTGAAAAGCTCTAGGCTGAACTTTAGCATTTCGGTAGCGAGCAATACGCTGCTGATATGAGGCTGCTCGCATCTGGGAGTCATTTCTCCGCTCTTCCAAGAAATCGAGATGAAGTCGAAGACCTTCCTGATTACAAGTGGGGTCATACTACTCGATTAAATAGGAGGGCACTTGAATTTCAACTGGTACTACTGCTTCGATACCGAATGCTATGGAGAAAGGAGTTTCGCCTGTTGATGTACGAGTTGTAGTCCTATATGCCCATAATACTTCCGGCAGGAGTTTTGGCCACATGCCTTTACACTCGCCAAGCTTGGTCTTTAAATGATGCTTAATGATTTTATTCACTACCTCAACTTGCCCATTTGCCTGAGGATGATATGGAGAGGTGCGGATATTGCGTATCTTCCATTTTTCGCAAAATTCCTCGAAAGCGGCGTTGTCGAATTGCTTTCCATTGTCGGTGATTATAGTGTGGGGGAGTCCATAACGACATATGATATTTCTCCATATGAACTTAGTAGTCTATTTCTCAGTGATTCTGGCTAATGGCTCTGCCTCGGCCCATTTGGTGAAATAATTGACCGCCATGATTGCGAACCTATTTTGTCCTTTCTCGGTAAGCAAGGGCCCGATGATATCGACTCCCATTGGGCGAAGGGCCAAGGGCTATCAATTGATGTCATTTACTCAGATGGTGTATGAGGTATGAGAGAATATCGCTGACACTTATCACATTTTTTAGAGAACTCAATTGCATCTGCCTTCATAGTGGGCCAGTAGTATCCTTGCCTCATCGCCTTGTATGCTAGAGATCGTCCCCTTGGGTGGTTACCACATGCACCCTGGTGTACTTCATCTAGAATACGATGTGCTTCTTCTGGGTGAAGACACCTTAAATAGGGCAAAGAAAAACTCTTACGTAATAACATTCCATTTTGTAAAGTATACCTGGCAGCTCGATGGCGGATTTGTCGCGCGGATTTCTTGTTGTCTGGAAGAACTCCATCCCTGAGATAGAGGATAATTGGATCCATCCAACATGGAGAGGGATGGACCACGATCACTTGCCCAGGAGTTGTTTGGTGGATATTCGGGGGCTGAAGGTGCTCGATAGGAATTGAACATGATAATTCAAATTCTGGCGCAGAGGCGAGTTTTGCCAAAGAATCTGTGAGTTTATTCTTCTCGCGAGGGATGTGAGTTATTTCATAATTCTTCAGTTTTGCGAGCAGGATGAGCACTCAAGATTTGTATAAGGCCATCCTCTCTTCTTTTGCTTCGAATTCACCGAGTACCTGATTAACTATGAGCTGAGAGTCATTGTGAATGAGTAGATTCTGAATTGAGAGGACGTTTGCTAGTTCGAGGCCGACAATCAGAGCTTCATATTCTGCTTCATTATTTGAGATGCGAGAATCGAACCATAAGGCGTATTGAAAATGCGACCCGTCTGGAGCAACTAGAATTAGGCCCTCTCCGCTGCCAGTGACCCGTGAGGACCCGTCCACAAAGAGTGACCAGGATGGCTGGTCGCTGGTCGCGGAATTATCATCGGGAGAGGAGTATGTGAATTCGACGATGAAGTCAGCCACGGCTTGACCCTTGATCGCGGTCCTGGGGCAGAACGAAATATCGTGCTCACTGATCTCGACTGCCCATTTAGTTAACCGCCTTGAAACCTCGAGTTTTTGAAGGACCTGCCATAACAGATGGTTTGTTGGTACTAATATAGCATGGGCCTGGAAGTATGGTAGCAGTTTTTGGGCTGCTGTGACTAAAGCAAGGGCCAACTTCTCCATATTAGAGTACCGAGTTTCGACATGCACCATTGCTCGACTAATATAATAAACGGGTCTTTGTACCCCGGAATCCTCTCTTATTAGAGCGGCACTAACAGCCGTAGAAGACACAGACAAATAAAGAAGAAGTTGTTCGTGCGCCACAGGTTTTGATAAGACGGGCGGTGCACTCACGTATTGCTTCAGTTGTTGGAACGCTTCTTCGCATTGCGCTGTCCACTCCCAATCAGATTTTGCAGTGGTTCGGAGGAGTTTAAAGAAGGGTAAGCACTTGTCAGAGGCCCGCGAGATGAGCCTATTTAATGATGCAATGCAACCAGCCAGACGTTGGACGTCCTTGAGAGTGGTCGGAGACTTCATTTCGATCAATGCTTTTATTTTTTCAGGATTTGCCTCAATTCCTCCCTGGCCGACCATAAATCCAAGAAATCTTCCGGCTGACACTCCGAACGCACATTTTTCTGGATTTAATTTCATCTGATACTTCCTCATTAAGTCAAAGGCTTCTGGAAGATCCGCAAGGTGGTCATTTCCTATGATACTTTTCACGAGCATGTCGTCGACATAAACCTCCATATTCCTACCAATTTGTGCCGCGAATATTTTATTGACGAGGCACTGATAGGTGGCCCCTGCATTTTTGAGACCAAAAGGCATCACTTGGTAGCAATACAGACCTCGATCAGTGATGAAGGTGGTGTGCTGGCTATCAGGTGGGTACATCATAATCTGATTGTAACCAGAATAGGCGTCCATGAAACTTAGCAGGGCGTGCCCTGCCGTCGAATCAACCAGCTGATCGATTCGTGGTGTCGGGAAGCTGTCTTTTGGACACGCTTTGTTTAAATTAGAATAGTCAACGCACATCCTCCATTTGCCATTGGATTTTCGAACGAGAACCACATTCGCGACCCAATTTGGGTAGTCGACTTCCTTTATAAAGTTGACTGTGAGCAATTTTTAACCTCGGCCTTGATTACCATTTGCCTTTCTGCAATTAAGGCACGTCGACGCTGATGAACAGGTTTATACTTTGGATCAACGTTCAAATGATGTGCTATGATGCTGAGATCGATGCCAGGCCTATCTTTGTGAGACCAAGCAAACACATCTTGGTATTCGGTGAGAAAACTAATGAGATCTCTTCGAAAGACGTTGGTTAAAGAGGATCCAATGTATACGACTTTTGACGAATCGCCTTAGATTAAGGGGATTGCTACTGTTTCTTCCCCGGGAGTTCCTGATTGGAGAGCATTCTCCCTTGGATCCAACGATGCGGCCGTCGGAAGGCTTGATAAATTTTGTACCACCATCATAACTGATGTCGCCTGTGCTTTCTTTCGGTCTTGTACAGCTATCTCATAACATGATCGGGCTTCTTTTTTATTCCCTCGCACAACTCCAACGCCATTCGAGGTAGGAAATTTTATGCATAAATATAAAGTATGTAAAGCTGCCCCAACCTTACAAGCGATGGCCGCCCCAAAATGGTGTTGTATGCTGATCTTCGATCTACCACGAAGAAATTCACAAAGATAGTTGTTTTTTCTGGGTTCTCACCAAAGGTGACTGGAAGGTCAATGCTTCCTTCTGGTGTCACCACTTCGCCCCCGAAGCCGATGAGGGGAGTTGAGACTGGCTTGAGTAGGCTTCTGGCAAGTGCCATTTTATTGAAAGCCTCCAGGTAGAGAATATCAGCAGAGCCACCTGTATCCACCATAATACAATGAGTCAGATAGTTTGATACCTTTAGCGCGACTACGATGGAGTCTTCGTGAGGGAAGTGAATTCCCTCTGCATCTTCGAGGGAGAAAGAGATTGAAGGATGGCTGGACTCTGATGTATCGGGAGTTCGTTCCAGCCAGTAGATGTGCTGGGGCTTCTTGGATGCCTTACGGGTATATGCTTCTTAAGAATCTCCTCCGCAAGACGGCCCTCTGGCGATGGTCCGTATCTCCCCGGTAGGTTCAGCGTCTTCTTGTGAAGTATGTCGATGAGATGATTTCTTCTGATGTGGCGGGGCTTCCCCCCTTTTTGGTGAACGACCTTGTCGGATAACATAATCTTGAAGGTGATCTTTTCGAATAAGAGCTTCGATGTGATCACGCAAAGATATACAGTCTTGGGTGTTGTGCCCATGATCTTTGTGGAAATAAAAAAACTTGCTCTTATCTCTTTTTTCGGGATCAGATTTGATCTTTACGGGCCATTTCACATATGGCCTGTTCTTGATCTCCATTAGCACCTTTTTCGGAGGCTGGTTGAGGGGAGTGTAGTTATGGTACTTACCAGAGTAGACTTTCTTGAGAGAGCGGTCTCACCGGTCGCGCTGATATTTCTTATCCGAAGGAGAGGTTTCCTCCGACTTGCGCTTCTTGCCCTTTATGCCATTACGTGCTAGAGCAACTTCTTCTGCATTGATGTACTTCTGAGCTTTAGCTTGGAATTCTGTCATGGTTTTAGGAGGGTTTTTGTCCAAGGCGAATCTAAATTTCTCGCTCGTAATTCCAGCTATGAGGGCGGTGAGGCCTTTTTCTTCGGTATAACCTTCAGTTTGGACAGCTTCGGCAGTGAACCGTATTGTAAACTCCTTTATTGTTTCCCCATGCTGCTGTTTTAAATCCATTAGGTGGGATGCCGGCTTTTTGGTGCAGATGCTTCCCATGAATTGGGAGAGGAACAACTCCGATAGCTGTGAAAATGAACCAATAAATCGAGGCTTTAGTCCCCGGAACCATGTACGAGCTGCCTCCTTTAAGGTAAGGGAAAAAGCCCTACACATGATTTCCGACCCATGTCCCTCTAGCTCCATAAGAGATCTATACGTTTCTAGGTGTTCGAGATGATTTCCAGTACCTGTATATGAAGTGATGACGGGCGTACGATACTTTCTAGGTAAAGGTGCTTCCATGACCTCGCAGGTGAAAGGAGACTCGGATCGATGTATCAACGCCACAACGGCAGACGGTCGATTTGCCTGATATCGTTGCTCCATGTCATCAAAACGATCACTTTACCCTGACGTTTCGACAGTGGACCCCTGAGGTTGCTGTTGGCAGGAAGCACTGAAATGAATGGAATGCGGGGATAGCATAGGGGGTTGGTTGCCGAGTGGCTTCGGTTTGATGGAGGATGGTTTGGTTGGACCTGTGGTTCGTCCACAGAGTGTCTGGAAGCCATCGGTATGGGTTGCACCAGTAACCCTTCGGAAGGTAGTTTCTGAGGCCCCAGGAAATGCTGATCAAGCCGATTTGACAGGGCTTGAAATCCAGCGTTGAGGGTTAGGAGTGTGTTACCGAGGAAACGCATGGCATCTTCCTGATTTTCGAAAGCCTCAAATAACGGGTTTTGTGATGGCACGTTAGGATCTCCTTGAGGGATGCCTGTTGAAGTGGTTTGAGGGATGGGCATTGGTTCCGTATCGTCAGGCGGAGGTAGCGCCTGCCTTGAAGTGGAATGATGAACTGTCTTTTTAGGAGGCATGGTGGAAGGATTTTAATCAGTGGTGAGAGCGATTGATTTTGATGATCAAATCGTTCCCACAGACGACGCCAATCTGTTTACGTCATATTTTGTAACAGGGTCCTCCAGATATTCACCTTCCTTCCAAGAGATTCCCTTCCTGGACCTGAAAAGAGACAAAGAGAAACTATGGGTGGCCGGCGTCCAGCCGTTGGCCCTCCGATGCTTGAGTTAGACAGGGTAGGGCTGAAAAGAGAACAAATAGATGATGGGGCTTAGAGATTGAGTATTGTATACCTTCTTATCAATGAAACCATACGTTTATGTAGATCCGAATGTCCCACTCTGTTACGTAAGATATCGAGATCACTACTGATTTCATGGGATAAGGTGTTTATCCTACTTATCCTTAGATAAAGGAATAATCTAATCCAATTACTCATCTTGTCAATTACGTTCCTTGATAGTAATCCCTTGAGATACGGAGCCGTAGGCGAAGATAAGCCTAAAATCGGCCTATACGGGCTGCTGGTACTATAGGCTAAGGGACGTCATCGCTAAAGATTAGGAATCAAAGCTGCTCGCACGTCGGGAGATGCTCGCGAGCTAGGCTGCTCGCGTATTGAGGTGTGGCGCCTTTTAACAACCACGAGAAGGACTGCTCGCAGGTCGATAAGGATGTTCCGCGCCTTCTCAATATTCGATTATCGACCGTAAGGGCTCGATGACTCGATAATTGTGCGCCGTATTTATCTAATATGCGGGACTCGACCAGATGAGCTCGCGACTCGAATATTGTTATAAAGATGCTCGTAGAATCGGGACCTCGCGAGAACCTTCGATCTCCGCAATTTGACTATAACAACGATAAACTGAAATCACTAGAGTTCCAACAACACTCAAGATGTCCTGTTATGGACTGCCATTACAAAATCTAGTCAATGCCCTACCCATCCACAATGGGATCTGCTGGTTGAGCAGATCAAGCAATTGCGATGCATCTTCTCACAGTCACGTGCCACAAAAATACGGGAAGAGGGCTCTGAGTCGTACCATCTTGAAGTCACCCATCACAAAAATACAGGAAGAGGGCTTCGAGTCGCGCCTTCTCAAGGTTACTCGTCATAAAAATACGGGAAGAGGGCCTTGGGTCATGCCGACCAATAGTCAATGTTCGTGTATTTTAGTGGTCACCCATCATAAAATACGAGAAGATGGCCCAGCGTTAGTCTAACTTCCTTAGGCTTCAATTCACATCTCTCCTTGCTTTAGTTATCTCTACAGCTTCCTCTCTTTTCTCTCTTTTTTCTCTTGAGTATAGGAGTCTTAACACATGAGGGTTGATCAAAAGGCTAGTAAATTATGGAATTCTCTGACATTTATAGACTCCTGGGTAGAGGTGGGCAATTATCCAAGCTGGGCCGAGTTAGCCTTAGTTTGGGTTTGGTTCGTTTTTGTGCCACCACAACTTGTGGATTGGCCTAGTTTAGGTTTCAGGCTGACCCATGTGGCCTGAGTTTGGTTTGGTCTAGAAAAATTTGGTTCAGGCTGGGATTGGTTCGGTCGAAAATTTCAAATCGGGCAGGGCTGAGTTCGAATAGGTGGCAACTCTTTTTTTTTTTTAAATAGAAAAGAACTAAAAAAAAGTTAAAAATAACACAAAAGGCAGTCGGGATCTATCCACGCCGCCCATCTGTTTTTACATATCATTTTAGGACATGATCCAAAATGAATCATATCCAAAGCTCAAGTGGACCAAAACACAGGAAACAATGTGCATTCATGTATATATGTTATGTATTATCCACGTCATCATGTATATATATTATCAACACTGTTCATCTGTTTTTACATATCATTTTAGGACATGGTCCCAAAATTGAATCGTATCCAAAGCTCAAGTTTATCTCACCTCAGGAAACAGTGTGCATACAATCTATGAGTCGAATCAAGCCGAATGAAACTAAGCTGAATCAAGTTGAGGGTTTGTTTTTTTAAACTGTTTAACCTCCAATTTATACATTGCATAGCCCACTACATCACATTATATGCATGATTTTCATGATTAAAAGGCCCATCTAACACATGTTTTATGATTGTAGGAATGAGAGCAGACTTCACTCAATTGGAGACCAAAAAGGGTCCATTTAGAACTTGTGAATGAAGGTCCAAGGTCGACCAAAGAAGAAAGAAGAAAGAGGGAGAAAAAGAATAAAGAAAAGAAGAAAAAGAAGAAGAATAGTTAGTCCGACCGGTCGTCCAACCGGTCGGCCACACCTTTGGAAACCACTGGAAGAAGGACCAGTTGGTCCGACCGGTCTTGACCGGTCGGTCAACCGGTCGGTGCCCCCTATGTGCTTGCTGGACTAACAACCAGTCTGGTCCGACCAGTCTTGACTGGTCGACCAGCAGGTCATCCTCCCACTTGAGCTCCTTGGACCATTAAATAGAGTGGTCCGACCGGTCGTGACCGGTCGGCCAGGCCAGTCTGACCAGCCGTCCGACCGGTCGGCCACATACAAAAACAGGCAATTGCTATTTTGGGCTCTGAAAAATACTGCGCATTGCGTAACCTTACGCGGTTTCTGGAAGATTCCGATGCAACCGAACGTCCTCACTATAAAAGGACACCTAGGGGCTCTTCCTAGGGTATCATAGAAGCTAAGGGACGTGGTGCTAGAGAGAGGAAGCCTGTCATGGAGCGTCTGCAACCCTCCAAACTCCAATTTTTCTAGTTTTATGTTTTCTTATTTGAGTTCTAGTTGTAGTATGACAATGCTCGGCTAGAATCTCTCAGCTAAGGCTGAGAGGTGAAGCTTGTAGCTAATTTCATGATTTGATTCAGTTAATTCAAGTACTTTTAATTCAAGTTTGGATTTTTTTATCTATTTTATTTCTTCAAGTTGATAATTTGAGATGTTTTATGAGAGTTCATGTGCTCCGGACATGGATTCCTTGCAATTCTCTGAGATTATCATATGGTGCTTGTTTAGATTCGAATTATAGTAATCCTTGAGCAGGCCATAGTCCATAGGCATGGCTGTTACTCCGAAGGCTATGATTTTGAATTCTACATTGATTGAATGGGACTAGAACTTGGAAGTTCAACTTGAATGGGATTGAATGTGTTTAATGCTTTATTTTCTAACTAGATGAGAGATAGGACTTCAAATCTAGTTGTGTAACTTGCTTGGATTGATTGGATTGACATGGGATTGCTACAAGTGGATCCTTGAATGCCTTAGTACCTTAAACTACTGATTTTCATTAAGTTACTGTTTTAGCATAATTATTCCAATTGAATCTCTTATCTATTGCAAACTGAGTTGCTGGAATAGCTTGGAATCTGTTTTCCAATTCCCTGTGGATCGACCTCGGTCTTACCGAGATTTATTACTACATCGCAGCCTTACACTTGAGGCGAGCGAACAAGTTTTTGGCGCCGTTGCCGGGGAATTTCGATAACGGTTTTCAAGTTGTTTTGGTAGCTGCAGAAGTAGAATTAGATAGGGTTTTTTTTTCTGATTTCTTAGAACTAATCAAAATTGTTTGTTTTGTAGGATTTCTTCTCTAGTTCAAGCACATCGGGTAATATCCTTCTAACTTAGCTTTTTGCAGATTTTTTCCAATTTTCAGATTAATTTCAGATTTCTAGCATTTAGGAATAGCTTAATTTTAGTTGAGTGGTTTATGTCCCGTTGGGAACGTGACCACTCCAATCGTCTCTAATCCGAAGGTGGCTTAGTTGGACCATTGTCAGTCCATAGACGAGTCCAGAATTACCAAGAACGTTGTGAAAGTTTGGGAAGTATGGATCAAACACCTTTAAGGAATCCTCCCCCTCCCACTCCAACTACAAATGCAAATCAAGAGGGAGTAGGAGAGAATGAGGTACATAACGTTCCTCCAATGAGATCACTGCGGGATTACCTACAACCAGCCCGTGCAATTACACCCTCTTGCGTGGTTCTACCACCAAACGGGGGAAACATTGACATAAAGCCGGGTGTGATTCAACTTATACCAAAGTTCCATGGGCTAGACTCTGACAGGCCATATCTGCACTTGAAAGAATTCGAAGAAGTGGTGGCTACCTTGCAATACACCAATGTTTCTGAAGATACCATTAAGCTTAAACTCTTTCCCTTTTCATTGAAAGAAAGAGCCAAAGATTGGCTTCACTCTCTTAGACCACATTCGATTGGGTCATGGAATGAGATGACCCGGGAATTCTTGAAAAAGTTCTTCTCGGCTCATAAAACGAACACCCTTCGAAGAGCCATAATGAATTTCTCGGTTAAAGAGGGTGAATCTTTCTTCCAATGTTGGGAGAGATTTAAGGACCTCCTACTTGCTTGCCCACATCATGGCTATGAGAGTTGGTGAATTATAAATTTTTTCAATGATGGATTAAGTTCCAATATGCGTCAATTTGTAGAGATGATGTGCAATGGCGAGTTTATGAGCAAAAATCCAGATGAGGCTTGGAGTTATTTGGACATGTTGGCCGAAAATGCCCAATCTTGGGATACCACAGATAAACCCAACAACCCCAAGCCTACTCAAGAGAAAGAGAAAGGAGGGATGTATATCCTCAAGGAGGAAGACGATGTGAATGCAAGGATAGCCAACCTCACAAGGAAAATCGAGGCTATGGAACTTAGTAAAAGTGGAGTTCCAAAGTCCAAGAAGTTATTAAGACCATATGTGGGATTTGTCACACCGATTTACACGCTACGCAAGATTGTCCCACAATTCCTGCATTTCAAGAAGTGTTACATGAACATGCAAATGCCACATATGGGCATCAACGGCCTTTCAATGGACCGGTGGGTAATATGTACAATACTAGTTGGAGGAACCACCCAAATTTCAGTTGGAAGAATGCTCCCACGGGCAATCCTACCAACCCTCAAGGAGGGCCACCCATGTAAAATATGGCCCCACATCAGTTCTCAATGGAGGATACCTTAAAAGCGTTTATACAAGGGCAAACACAAATCAATCAAACAAATCAGCAAATGTTCCAAGAGCTTAAAGTCTCGATTGATGAGATTAAGGGACGCTTGAATGTTAGGGAAGGGACCTTTCCGGCCCAACCTCAACCCAATCCAAAGCAAGTACATGAAGTGAGCATTCCTAATCCTTCTAACCAACACATGGAGCAAGCCAAATCTATCACCACTCTTCGAAGTGGTAAACAAATTGATAAATCTATTCCGGTGAAGGCCGACAAGCCTAATGATCCGGTAAATTCTGAGGATGAGGATGGATCTAACTTAGCCTCACAAGAAATGAAACGCATTTATAAGCCCGTAGCACCATTCCCTTTGAGATTGGTTGCCGCAAAATCTCTCCCAAACTCTCACGATATTCTAGAGATTTATAGGCAAGTCAAGATCAACATTCCCTTGCTTGATGCCATCAAACAAGTCCCCTCCTATGCCAAGTTTCTGAAGGACTTTGCACAACCAAACGAAAATATAATGTGCAGCAAAAGGCCTTCTTAAATGAGCAAGTGAGTGCCATTCTCACTCAAAAGACCCCCCTAAAATTCAAAGATCCCGATAGTCCCACAATCTCATGTATCATTGGAGACTACTGGATTGAGCATGCATTGCTAGACTTGGGGGTAAGCGTAAATTTGATCTCGTACTTGGTATACGAGCAATTGGGTCTTGGTGAATTAAAACCTACTAAAACCACATTGCAACTCGTTGATAGATCCATCCGTGTACCGATAGGGATAGTTGAGGATGTGCTAGTCCAAGTGGATAAATTCTACTACCCAGTAGATTTCATCGTCTTGGACACACAACCGGTTATGGATGCCTGCACCCAAATATCGGTGATTCTAGGCCGCCCATTCCTTGCTACATCAAACGCAATCATAAATTGCCGAAATGGAGTGATGTAAATGTCCTTTGGAAACATGACATTGGAGGTGAATGTGTTCCACTTGGGCAAAAGGTATAGGGATGATGATGATGTCCACGAGGTTGATTTGATTGATTCAATCGTGGAAGAGGAGTTCGCTTTAAGGCAGAATTTTCATCTTCTAGATGTTGTTAGCTTTGATCCCTTTGAGGATTGGGACGACAATGATGGCCCCCATGAGGTAAACATGATAGAATCCATGGATGATGGGAGGTTTTTCCAACATGATCTACCTGAAAGTTTAGGGACATGTTTGACACATTTTAAGAATGAATCTAATTCTCATTCTATTAAGACCTTGGAAGTGTCAATTTCTGAAAATTCATTTGACAAGTCACCAAATTCTGATTTACACAAATTTGTTGTGCAGGATTTAGAAGAATTGGTGCTTTACTTGCCTACAGAGAGGCCAATTTCTGAAAGTGTAGAGGTTGAGGACCCACTCCAACCTACACAAAATTATGAGAAGAAGTAAGACATAAAGGGTCCAAATCTAAAAATTTCCTCCGATGAGGTCTCCTATACACTTGAGGAGTGCCTAACGTACTTTGAGGATTGGGATGATCCCATGATTCAGGACATTGTACATGCTTTGAGAGAGACCTCCCCGATGCCTAAAAAGTTTCCTTCCACAGAACACCAAAATGAAAATTCAATTGTGGAAGCACAGGTGAAATCTGATTTTGTGGGGATCATATCGCCTTGTGAAGAAGAAATACAAGTCTCCACATCTCTTTGGTTTGTTCAAACCGAAGAACACTTCTGGGATGACCCATACTTGAATAATTTTTGCCCGGACAAGAAGGAAAGGAGATCCATATTCAATAATTTCCAACCAATGCAATTCTCCTTTCCTAGTACATATGACAATTTTGTTGAAGAACCCGCTGAAATTTTTCAGCAGGATTTTCAATGGGCTAGACTGGTTGATGTCACCAATGTACTTTCTAAAGCAGGATGGTGGTTAGTTCTACTGAAAAATTTGTTACACCACTTGATGATCCTGCTCAACTTTGTCCTTTTGGATGTTATAATGATAATCGATCTCCTAGTCTGATGGAGATCCTCTTTTTACAAGGACGGGTTAGTTATATTTATTGCTTTCTGTAGATTAGGTTTAGTTTTATTTAGTTTTACTGTTTTAGTAGGATTTAGTTGTTGGAGTTGCAGACTTCCATGATCGACTCTCTCAGGTACTATTGTTCTCAGTCTCTTATATTTTACCATTGCTCTCATGTTCATGCTCATTACATATCTTTTCACATTGAGGACAACGCAAGATTTGGTTGGGGGGTGAGATGAGATTCTTCATCTAGCATATTGCAACATTTCGAGCATCATACGTGCAAATTTTTTCGAATTTTCTAAAATTTCAAAACTCTTTAGAAAACCTTATTTCTATGCATTCGAGATGATATGAGTATAAGAAGAGGAGATACGAAGTGTGTGATGTTGTAAGTCTTGAACTTCTCCTAACATAATGGTCTTATATGTTAGTTCCCCTATTGTTGTGAGTGATAGAAAATTGGAACACTTTTACACTTAGTTCACATTACACGATTTTCATGGGTTGAAAGGATTAGGCAATTTGTGGATTAGCTAGACTTGGATTTAAAGGTGTTGAGAAACCAAGCCGGGGTACTTTGTCCATCCTTATCCATGAGAAAATAACAAAAGATATGGATTTCTAAAAATCCTATCTAATTTAAAAGAAAAAGGAAAATGAAGGATAAAATTGGGAATGATGGAAAAATGGTGAAAAATTCCGAAAAGGGCTACCTATTACCAACCGGGGGATGGTCTACCCGTACCCAAAGCCGGAAATGGGACGTAGTGTGAAAGCCGTCGGAAGGACGGTAAGACAAATTCCTGTCATAGGCTTGTTGTTGCTCGGTACACCTCGAGATCTATAGTTTAGTTGATCCATGAGGAAAATAATCCCAGAAACTCATAAGATGAACTTTCACTATGCACACTAGGTTGAAACTATTCAAGTCCTTCTATTTATCAATCAATCAGCGGGAATTTCATATGGAAGCTTATTGTGTTTTGAGAGTTTGAGGTTTCAACTTCTATCACTTAATTTCTCAAAATTTTATGCTTGTATGTCTTGGAATGGATCAAAATATGGTTTCTGAAGGAGAGTTGGTTTGGGAGGTTTGAAATTGTTTCACGCATGTTTTGCTCGGGACTAGCAAAAAGCTGGTTGGGGGTGTGTTGAACCTCCAATTTATACATTACATAGCCCACTACATCACATTATATGCATGGTTTTCATGATTAAAAGGCCCATCTAACGCATGTTTTGTGATTGTAGGAATGAGAGCAGACTTCACTCAATTAGAGACCAAAAAGGGTCCATTTAGAACCTGTGAATGAAGGTCCAAGGTGGACTAAAGAAGGAAGAAGAAAGAGGGAGAAAAGAGAATAAAGAAAAGAAGAAAAAGAAGAAGAATAGTTAGTCCGACCGGTTGGACAACCGGTCGTCCAACCTTTGGAAACCACTGGAAGAAGGACTAGTTGGTCCGACCGGTCGGCCAACCGGTCGGTGCCGCTTGTGTGCTTGCTGGACTAACAACCAGTCTGGTCCGACCGGTCTTGACCAGTCGGCCAGCAGGTCATCCTCCCACTTGAGCTCCCTGGACCATTAAACAGAGTGGTCGATCGACCAGGCCAGTCCGACCGATCGGCCACATACAAAAACAGGCGATTGCTATTTTGGGCTCTGAAAAATACTGCACACTGCGTAACCTTACGCGGTTTCTGGAAGATTCCGACGCAATCGAACATCCTCACTATAAAAGGACACCTAGGGGCTCTTCCTAGGGTATCATAGAAGCTAAGGGACGTGGCGCTAGAGAGATGAAGCCGTCGTGGAGCGTCTACAACCCTCCAAACTCCAATTTTTCTAGTTTTTATGTTTTCTTATTTGAATTCTAGTTGTAGTATGACAATGCTCTGCTAGAATCTCTCAGCTAAGGCTGAGAGGTGTAGCTTGTAGCTAATTTTATGATTTGATTCAGTTAATTCAAGTACTTTCAATTAAAGTTTGGATTTTTTTATCAATTTTAGTTCTTCAAGTTGATAATTTGATATGTTTTATGAGAGTTCATGTGCTCCGGACATAGATTCCTTGCAATTCTCTGAGATTATCATATGGTGCTTGTTTAGATTCGAATTATAGTAATCCTTGAGCAAGCCATAGTCCATAGGCATGGCTGTTACTCCGAAGGCTATGATTTTGAATTCTACATTGATTGAATGGGACTAGAACTTGGAAGTTCAACTTGAATGGGATTGAATGTGTTTAATGCTTTATTTTCTAACTAGATGAGAGATAGGACTTCAAATCTAGTTGTGTATCTTGCTTGGATTGATTGGATTGACATGGGATTGCTACAAGTGGATCCTTGAATGCCTTAGTACCTTAAACTACTGATTTTCATTAAGTTACTGTTTTAGCATAATTATTCCAATTGAATCTCTTATCTATTGCAAACTGAGTTGCTGGAATAGCTTGGAATCTGTTTTCCAATTTCCTGTGGATCGACCTCGGTCTTACCGAGTTTTATTACTGCATCGCAGCCTTACACTTGAGGCGAGCGAACATAAACCAGCTTGACTCCGAGGCTTGGTTTGGTTTGAACTTTTATTCGAACCAATCCAAGCCAAGCTTTTTCAAATCAAGCCGAGCTTTCAAGCTGCCTTGGTTTATGTCCAGCTCTACTCCTAGTAGTGACATTCTTATACAATTAAAGAAGTTGAAGGGTAATTTGAGGGTTAATGGTAAAAATTGTTATTTCAATTTTAATCTTAGGATGTAAGGACTACATCCTAATTTCTTAGGATTGAGGATAAGGTTTTTGGAGAAAAATATCTTGTCGAAGCTCATAGATGAGGGCATTCTTGAGATTTCACCATTCACAGGTGAAATTGTGCAATTTCTCCCCATTTTTTTTAAGTGGATGTTTGTCTGTTGCATCCCCTTGTAAATGATGTTTAGATTGTGCTAACTGTCAAACAACACTTTACTTCATTTTTTTTTTCCAGAAAATGAAGGGAAATTAGACTTAGTTGAAGAACTTTCCTGAATTGACAAGACGGTAAAAATAGGCATTGTTGTTCTACGGACCCTTCATCATAATCAGTTAATGCTTAGATCAGTTGCATATTGGGGAGAATTCTAGTGCTGATTTAGAAATATGCAATTTGGTAGTTTTGATTGCGGGGACCACATTTAAAATTTACATCTTGGATTGGTGGGACCACCACCATTGCATAGATCTTATTACACAATAAGGTCCAAAATCATTCAAAACTGCGCAGAAATGGGGTGAGATTCCTCCTAGACACCGCACCTAATGCACTGTCGTACACCGTTGGTACAAAAGGAGATAAAAATTATCATCTTGGGCAGGCGGACCAATTTTATCCACCTAAGTACTGGATTTTCAAATTCTACACCATGGCCCATCTTACCATGTCAGGTCTAAAGGCTTTTAGTGTGAGCTGGTGACTTGAGTAGAATTGACAATCCAGAACACGCATTATCTCTCTTTAATGCGCGTGCTGATTGACAAGTGTAAGGCCATCACATGGTACTTGGTAGGGAGCGGTTATTGTGGTAGTTGACTGTCATTCCTTTTAGTGCGTTTGTGCCTCCTTTCGAGCTTTAGGACATTTTTTTGCATTGGAGCGTAAAAGGTAGGGGTCATGCCCAATATGAATCCATAACCACTTGCTCGGGCATTTTCTTCACGAAAGCACCAGGTGAGCTTCTAGGCCATAGGTGAGGGAGAATTGTCATAGGGGTGGATGATGACTCATGAATTACCCACTTCTAGCTCGAGTTGCACACGTAAGAAAGAAGAGTGTGGAGACATCTAGAGTAGGTTAGAGGAGCGTGGAACGTTTCTAGATATGACAAGAGTTACAGTTTTTCAAAAGATTCTGGAGTTCTTTAGCTGCGAAAAGTGAGAATGAGTTGAGAAGTTTTTCAAAGTATGTTTTAATGTTTAGATGAATGCCACGTGGTATAATCTTAGCCGTTGATGCTGATGAAAAAGTTCAAGACTTTTCTATGTATACAGAGACACAAACAGCGCTGAGGAATGGGTCTCGCCTGCTAGCCCAGCTGGAAGACGCCTAGGCGTTTCAAGGTCTCAGGTTGGCATTTCAAGGTCTCAGGTGGGTGGGTGCATCGTGTGACTAACAGTGTGTTGCTCAGCTAACAGAGTGGGTGCATTGCATGACTAAAAAAAAAAAAAAAAATACAGATTTAAGGACTCCTAACTCAAAATTACGAGCTTCTCCGCGTATTGGTTTCTTATTCAACTCTAGCGTATAGTCGCATTCTCTTGAGTTGCCTTGCGTCCTTCTTAGTTCTTATTCACGGTGTACAACACAGCATTTCAGGTACGACAGGGTGACTCAGCTAGCGGCCTGGCAGGAATGCAGCACATGCATTCAAGAGCGATGAGGAGTTACAAGTCCATGACACGCTGCGCCTGATCATTGTCTTCCATGGAAGTGTGTGGCCACGTTGTGCTGGACGTACAGAATTCAATGCTCATGACCTTTTTAGGTAGGAGACAATCACCTAAAAGTCCATCAACGGCAGCAGATTACCAAATTACAACTACTAAATCAGGGTTTGAGACGAAAAAGGATGCGCCACTGCTAAAATACCCACTTTATGTGACGGACGCCTAACTTTTCTCTTTTTGTGCAATGCAAAGTTGAGCAACAGGTTTCCCAAAGTTCGAAAAGAAAGGGCATATTCTTATAAAAAATGGAAGGAATGGGTACATTCATCACGTTGGGTTGGTGTTGATATTAAATACTATGGTACTAAAAATAGTTAGGGTTATCGTACGACCACGGGTACCTTCATCTGTGGAGTGTCCTAGTTCTCCATCAGGTTGGCCCCACCACTTTGATGGGACGCGGTTGGCTAGTGGTCAGAGCTCTGTGGGCCCATAATGATGTATGTGTTTCATCCACGCCGTCCATTCATTTTTTAAGATAATTTTACACCTTAGATCCCAAAATGATGCAGATCTAAATCTCAGGTGGACAGTAGTGATTTAATGTCCATCATTAAAAACTTCCGAAGGCCCACTGTAAGGTTTATTTGACATCTAACCTGTTGTTAGGTCGTCCAGATCTAGATGAAGGAAAAAAAAAAAATAATTATAAGCTTCATCCAAAACTTTTGTGGCTCTCAAGAAGTTTTTAATGGCACTGTTTCTTGTGATTGGGTCATTTAAGATTTGGATCTACCTCATTTAAGATTTGGATCTACCTCATTTTTGGGCTCGTACTATAAAATAATCTGAAAAAATGGATGGACAGGGTGGATGAAACGCATACATCATGGTGGATCCCACAGACCACTGACCAGTAGCTATTGGCTAGTGGAGGTGTCACTAGCCAATCCGGGTCCACTTTCATGGCCTTGGTAAGATTCCGTGTTATCCACTCAACAGGTGGGTCATTGTCTAGAAAACAAACTGATATTTGGCCAAGCTTGTTTTAAGCATATCAATGGTTACGGCAGTATCTCCACAGGGAAATTTCTCATGAGATTTTCAGATTTCTGCATTTTCCACTTGATATGTAAAGCTGAACAAGCACCAAACTAGCTTGGATAACTCACTCAACTTGATTTGACTAAGTTTGATTTGGCTTCAATAGAAAGTTAGGTTTGAGTCAAATAGCTCAAAATAATTTCGAGTTGAGTTCAAGCTTATTCGAGCTGGACTCGACTCGACTCATTTTGAACTTGACTTGGTTCAACTTAGCTCAGCTCAGCCCAATTTTAAATACCTTACATTTATATAATATACATGTAATATTGATCCAATTTGAGTGTCCTATTCCTTGCCCTTCTAAATATTTTTTGGCCAAGCCCCCTTTTTTTTGTTTTTTTTTACGCTGACCTGAATTTGGCTCGAAAGTTTACGCTGGCCTGACTTGCTGACCAAACTAAGCCAAACTCACCAGTCAGGCTCGAGGACTGAGCCAAGCAAGACTCGAGCTAGAGTATGCTACTAGCCGAGCTCCAAGCTCAACTCAGTTTAGCTCCTAACTTTATTGATATGTTTGGAAAAATCTTGCTAAAAATAAAATAATTTAAAATATTTGTATAGATTACCAAATAATTTAAGAATAAATGGATTTATTTTTAACTTGATAATTTTTTGATGAAGTCACAAAAATAAAAAATAAAAAATTCCGCTCATTTAATCAAAATTCCAAGATAATATCGCGAGATTTGGAGGGATATTTGTGACAATGGTTTTTAGTAAAATTTTCCGTTTAGTTGTAGATTGTAGTGGACCGGCCTTTGTGACCAGCGAACTAGAAGTTTGAGTACATCTGATGGACAGCTCAGATGCTGCATATGTGCCCTCATTGACACGTGATGGTGTACATCGGAGATGGGCTGTGTATTTGGAATTAGTAAATCTCGGAGGGTGTAGCTTATTCAGATGGGTCTGGACCCAGTCCTTTTCTGCTGTGGGCACCAAAGGTACTTGGCAATGGGGTTTCACGTCATACCACACACGTCACACGTACGGACATGAGGTTACAACGTGTTCCGTTGATAGGACAGCAGCGGTCCAAAAATTGCATTGTACTCTAATCCTAACATTATAATCACTCGCCGGCGAATCATATTAGCATGTGTATGTAATTCACTCTTCATTTTATTTTAGTATCTGTGTAAATTGATACCCGTTATGTTTTGGCATCTACTATTTGCTATTTATCTCAGGGGACGTTTGGCATCTCTATAAATAAGAGCTTATTAGCTTATTTCTAAAGTGGTAAACTTTTAAACTACTTGGTAAAAGTTTAATTAGGGCCTTATTTGTTTAGAAAGTAGTAAATAAGTACTAATTTTATAAATTGGGACGAGTTACTTTTTCATAAAGAGCTCATTTGATTTATTTTAAGAAAGTGTATATTTTATGGAATAAGTGGATTCTAGCTTGTAGATGTATAATACATGAGTTATGCTCTCAGGTGTGTGATCAAGGTCGAGAATACCTAGGTGCTGAATTCAGGGGCATGGCATTAATGTTTATTTGCCATCCAACTTGTCGATAAGTTCCCGCGGACCTGGATGAAAGAAAAACACAAATATTAGCTTGATCCAAAACTTTTGTGGCCCGAAAAGTGTTTTTAATGGTTTACGACCACTGTTTCCTAAGGTGTGGCTTACCTAAAATTTGTATCTGCTTCATTTTTGGTACTATTAGAATTGAAAATGCGGAACCCAACTGAAGGGTAGTATTTTCTATATATTGTTGCTCTAGGGTTCCGAGTATAAGAACATTCATAGACAATCACAAGCATTTACAAAAGCACACACAAGAGAAGGTATCGCAAGGCAAAATTTTATTTCCAAAGCTTCTGAGATCTTGTACATTCCAGGCCGTGATCTAGCATTAAGTCTTAATTACATCAATGAATGATTACCCTTGATTAAAAGGCAAAAAACTAAGTCGTTGGGGACTATGGTCTTTGAGTTCGCGGTCGTAAAGACCAATGTAATTTTATTATGGACCGAGCTATCGTTTGGACAGGTCAGATGCCTACATCCCATGTTCTTTTGGGTTGTCCGAGTTGAGAGATAGTCAGAGTTTTAACTGAGTGGTGCAACATATAGTCAGTGACCGTCGCTGTGGACGGCTGACTGTGGGAGGACACACTACGGTTACCATGTGGTGTGACATAAAGCCAGTGACCATCGTAATGGACAAGTGACTGCAGGAAGATAGACTATGATTGTCGGGTGGTGTGACATAGAGCCGGTGATCGTCGTTGTGGACGTGTGACCACAATAAAATTGTTGAACCTCCAATTTATACATGATATATCCTATTACATCACATTCTATGCATGGTTTGCATGTTTAAAAGGCCCATCTAATGCATGTTTTGTGACTGCAGGAATGAGAGCGGACTCCGCCCAATTAGTGACCAAAAGGAGCCATTTAGAGCCATTGGATGAAAATTGAAGGATGACCAAAGAAAGAAGAAAGTAAGGAGAGGAGAGAGAAGAAGAAAGGAATAAAGAAAATATGAAAAGAAGAGGTCTGACCGGTCATGACCGGTCGGCTAAGGGAGCCAGACCGGTCAAGACCGGTCGACCACACCACTGTCCCTCTTGTGAAGGCCCTGGACCAACGACCAGCTTGGTCCAATCGGTCAAAGACCGGTTGGCCAACGGGTCAGGGCTCCTTTGATGCACGCTGGACTCTATTCTAAGCAGTCCGACCGGTTAAGACTGGTCGGCTAGCCCAGTCCGACCGGTCAAGACCGGTCGGCCCTGCGTAAAATAGTGTTTCTAATTCAAGCTCTGGGATTTTCTGCGCAATTGCGTAAGGTTAAGCACTTCTGGATGTTTCTGACCCGGTAGAGCTTCCCCACTATAAAAGGACACCTAGGGTCTCTTCCTAGGGCATCATTGAAGCGGAGGAACTTCGTGGGGAGTGAAAGAAGCCTGTCGTGGAGAGTTTGCAACCCTCCTAACTCCGGGTTTTTATGCTTTTTTATGTTTTTTCATTGAGTTCTAGTTGTAGTATGACAATGCTCGGCTAGAATCTCTTAGCTAAGGCTGAGAGGTGAAGCTTGTAGCCAATTTCATGTTTAATTCAGTTTGATTTAAGTAACTTCACTTCAAGTAAGAATTTTGAATGTTCTAATTCTTATAAAGTTGATATTTTTAGAAGTTTTATGAGAGTTCATGTGCTCCGGACATGAATTCCTTGCAATTCTCTGAGATTATCATATTTTGTTTGATTATATTTGAATTATGGTAACACTTGAGCATGCCATAGTCCATAGGCATGACTGTTACTCCGAAGGCTATGATTTCGGAGGCTATATGTGTTTGAATGGGACTAGAACTTGGAAGTTCAACTTAAGTGGGATTGAATGTGTTTAATGCTTTATTTTCCAACTAGATAAGAGATAGAACTTCAGCTCTAGTTGTGTTTATGCTTGGATTGATTGAATTGACATAGGATTGTTACAAGTGGATCCTTGAAAGCCTTAGTTCCTTAATTACTGTTTTTCTTAAGTTACTGTTTTAACACAATTCTCTCAATTGAATCTCTTAATTATTGCAATCCTAGTTGCTGGAATAGTTTAGAAATAGTTCTCTAATTCCCTGTGGATCGACCTCAATCTTACCGAGATTTACTACATCGCAGCCTTGCACTTGAGGCGAGCGAACAAAAACACATAGTGACTTTACTTGAGCAACTCAACCAGTGGATCCTGCTTTGGATTGGTAGTACATCGACTAGTTTTGAGATGGTAGTCCATAGCAAACGCTTTGGGGTAGTTGGGAACTCTTCGGTCGTATTTCTATTGGTGACCATAGCCCCTTTCGTTTAGTAAAAAACCTTTAATCTTGGCGTAAGTATACTTACATAAAGAATATAATGGATACAATGCGTTTGTAAGATAATACAAAGATCTAACAACTCATCTTAGGGAGCGTCCTTGGCCGTACGCACGCTCAACAGTTGATGTATTGTGTGAGCTTGGTTTGAAATTTTCTGGTGCATCGATGTGTAGGACGTTACACACAAGGCTATGGAGTCTTTAAAGCTTGATATACATTGTAAAGTGCAGACACATACGATTAATGCTGCAAGGTAGTGCAATTGAATTGGATTGTGGCCCTTCGTATGCCATATTGAGTTGTATTAAGTTAATGGGTAATGCGATTGAGCCTTACTAGACTGAGTGCTTGTCCTGTTAGGTTAGTTTATCTTGGATATGCATCTCATTCATATGATTATCTTTGTCAAGTGCATGTTCTCAGTGCATTGAGCCAAAGTGTGCATGCAATTAGGTCAGATTGGGTTAAGATCGTAGAGCTTTGCATTTAGTTAAGTTAAACGGGCGCTCGGAAGTCAGAACTAAGCGGGGTCCTTAGTAAATGGACCAATGCAATCTTAAATCTTGAGGGGTGTAAGTTCCGTTCACTGAAAAAGTGAGGGGTGCATGTTATTTTAGGTTGTGTCAGGTGAGAATAAGGTAAAATTAAGGGTCTTTTGCGCTGGGTTAATTTAAACAGATGCTCATTAGTCTTAATCGAGTTGGATCCATGGTTAATGGACCGAGGTGAGGTTAAATCTTGAGGGGTGCATGTTTTATTAGGTAGAAAACAACGGGTTGCATGCTATATTAGTTGGAAAAATAGCAGGATTCTTATCCTGTGCATGTTGAACTGGGTGATGTTACACTAAGTCTGGTTAAATGGGTGCTTGGAAATTGGAACCAAGTGGGATCCTCAGTAAATAGACCGAGGCAAGCTTAAATCTCGAGGGGTGCATATTATTTGAAACGGGGAATGAGGGGTGCACGACCCACTCCAAGGGTGGACATGTACCCACCCCCAAAAAACTTCTGTCAGTTTTAGGGTGGGCGCATGGTCCCATTTTTGCAACTTAGAGATTTTTCTCTCTTTTTTTCTTTCTTCCAATTGGAGTGTAGGCAGGTGGACACGCGCCCACCCCCCAAATTCGATTTTGTTTTTTAGAGTGGGTGCATGGTCCACTAGGCCATAAGCCCATTTTTCCATACTTAGATAAATTTCTCTCTTATTTTCTTCGAACAAAGTTTAGGTAAGTGGGATATGTGCCCACCACCTAGAAAGTGATCCAGGCATTTGCCCCCTTTCTTAAATGGGTAAGTAACATTTGCCCACCCTAAATCCACATCTGGTACGTCAGAAAGGTGCAACTCCGGTGAAGATTCCGACGAGTGACTAGCAAGTTTGTGGCGAAGGACTTTGAGAGATTTTTGGGGTGGGCGAAAAGTCCACTCCACTCTTCTCTCCTTATTCTCTTTCTCTTTCTCTCTCTTTCTCTTCTCTGTGATGCATATGCAAGGGGCTATTTATAACTGAAAATCACAGAGAGGGGCGCATGTACAAGCTAGCAAATTGGAAGGGGGCGCATGTACAGGGTACCATGCACCCACCCCTCAAAGAATTCTCTACTTAGTGTAGGGGGCTTAGGGTCCCAGGGGAACATGCCCCACCCTAAAAAATCTAACTTTTCTCTGAGTGTGGGGGTGCGTGGGGAGGGTACCATGCGCCCACCCTAAAATTCCTCATCAAAGGGGCACATGGTCTGGAGGACCATGCGCCCACCCCCAAAATCTGGTTTTGAGGGGCCCATGGTTAGGGTACCATGCGCCCACCCGAAAAAAATCCAGGATTCCTATCACTTTCTCTTTTTTCTACTTAATTTTCTTCGTGCTGATCTTCGATTCGTTGTTTCTCACATTTTTTGGGATTCTAAAACTTATGTTGACTTTCTAAACCCCATACAATGCATACATTGAGGTGGGTGTTGAGCTTCCAATTTATACATATTCTAACCCCATTTCATTACATTTTATGCATGATTTCTATGATTAAAGGATTAATCTAACGCATGTTTATGATTGTAGGAATGAGAGAGAGCTATTGTGAATTTGATGTTAAAAGGATCCCTTTGAACCACATTGAAGACTCCGGAAAGAAGCTGTAACGCCCCAGATTTACCATAGTTATTTTAAAATTTTCTGAAATTTATTTCTATTTTTTTATATTAAATACCGACCATTGATATTAAAATTAGAATAACGAGTCATCCGTATGAGATCAGGTAGAGTATCATTTATTAAAGTTGCTTAGAATGACCTCATTAACAACGTAGAAGAGTTAGATTTTGCTAAACCCGAAGATTTGCAAAAATTACAGAAATGCCATTAGTTAAACTTAAGTTAACATGCCATTTTTAAGTACGCTAGTTTCTAGCGATCATTAAGACGTAAAACCTTAGATATGAGCGTTTGGGCATATTTTAACCATAAAAGTCAAATTTCAGCCCCCCAATCATCCTACAAATAGGTAAATAAAAAATCGATCTATAAGTGGGCCATCCGATCTCGAATCTTGCTAATTTTTGGTGTCACCCCCTAAAATTGTGCTACCGACCTTTTGGTCAGAGTGCATTTTATATATACATCACAGTGGGACCCACCGTGGCCAAACCACTGTCCAGGCCGATCGGCCTGCGTCAGGCTCGATAGAGGCTTTTTACAGCACATACGTTGTACGTCCGCTGCCGCTGCTGGACGTTCAAGCCATCCTTTTGGGGGGGGGGGGGGGGGGGGGGGGGGGGGGTCTTTTTTAAGATATGAACAGTCCATTCTCTCTAGACCGACAAAACCACCTCCTACTAAATTTCATTTCATTCCATCACGAATCCAACCCGATCTCATCTTCCCTTCCAACCGTTGGAAACTTAGATCTTCCAATCCGAAAAACCTATTCGCATGGGATCTTAGGAAAGCTTCTAGAGGATCTTAATGGTCCTTTCTAGCTAATCAACGTGGAGAATAACCTCAAATGCGGAAGTTTCTCCCACCTTGTGTAGAAATTCTCTAGAACCTCCTCTTGCGCTAAAACTCTATCAAACAGCTGTGAACCCTTAGTTCGTGGAGCCTACTTACCTCATTGCACCCATCTAAACCCACCCTAGGTGTCCGATTGTCAGATAAACCGCCCGTTCAAAAGTTTCTAATTTTAAACTCATTATTTCCTATTTTCTTCTCGTGGACCGTTCATCACTTAGTGGGCCCCATTCCAAAATCCGTCATGACCATTTTGTAGCCCATACTTGACTTAACAAACATGTAGAATCTCTCCTCAAATCGTGTTGTGTACACTTTCCAAAACAGTTCGAAAGATGATGTATTTCTACTTTAAACCGCAACCGTTCATCCGAAGATGGTGTAGCTTCCCTAAAACCCTAATTCTGACCCTACCTCTATATATAGGGCCTCTCTTAGCCAGATGTGACTCCCACCCACGAATTTGAGAGAGAGAGAGAGAGGGAAAGAGAGAGAGAGAAAAAAAAAAGAGAAAGAGGGAGAAAAGAGAGGAAAGAGAGGAGTGTCATCTTGCTATTCTTTTATCATCATTTATTTCTAATAAGCTGAAGATCATAAGGTGAAAACTCCTTTCAGATTGGGTTGATAATCTTATGTTTTGAAAGTTGATGATTCTTATATGCTTTTGTTTACATGTGTTTCTTTGTTCTCTCCTTAGTAAGTTATATATGAATGCTTTTATATACCCTTTTTTCATCTTATGGTGATGAGGACATTCATTGGACTTAGAGAACCAATTAGGAATAGAATGTTTGTTGCATATATGAGATTTGTGTAACCATCTTTAAGGGGACCACCTTTCCTTTCATATTGTATAAAGAATAGTTGTGCTTGTCTAATGGAGATCCTTATTATGTTGTATTCCTTTTATATATGTTGATGGACCCTAATTTGTGGTGATGAATATCGGAACACCCGGTTAAGAGGTTGCCCTAACCTGAGACGGTGCTTTTAATTTGTCCGGTTAAGTGGCCACCCTGATCTGTGGTGGTGGTATCGGGATCACCCATTTAAGTGGTTGTTAAATCCATTTATTATTATTATTATTATTATTATTATTATTATAATATTTACTATTATTATTATTATTCCTCAAGTTGTTAAGGATCTCCATAAGACTATAGTTGAGCATAGTTGTTATGAACCTTAGTAGTATTGGCCACCATCCTAGGATGTGATGCGTCGGTTACAACTAATTTGATGAGTGACGAACCATGAGGAAGGATGTGGTGGTACCAAAGGTTGGTTAGACGTTAAGTGGCTTGGTGTAAATTGGTAATAATAATAAAGAATGGTTAACTCATGCATGCACGTGGCTCCATGTGGGTGTATAGAATTGAGAATAGGCTAGAGCGTCCTACTTATCCCATACACTGTCACGTGTAGATTTGGGCTATGAACTTCCCGTTTCTCACATGGTTGGGCAAAACTATGGGCTTGCATGTCCCAAAACCCCTGGCGGCTTGTTTAAGGATTCCTACATTGGGTCATGCATTATTATGCACTGCATTTAGTAAGAGTAATGGGTGTTTTGTTCTGATTTTTATGCGATTATTATTTCTAACATTAAAGTAGTTCTTCACTTTACACCGTCTTTTTGTGGAAAATAATTTAGAATATGTAGGTAACGATCCTCAGGAGCCCGAGCCTCAAGGAGACGATTATGATGACTCGTGGGAGCAGGTGGTGGAAGACGAGACCGCATAGTCATTCATATTTTTAGCATTTATTAAGTATTTGAAATTATAATAAATCTCAATGGGAGGATGTAGTTATGAACCTGGTGATTGATTGAATGATGGTTACATGGTTTGATGATTTAGTTTAGTTAATGAAATAATATATAAGTTTGGTTCCACCGTCTTGCTCATGGTTTCCAAATAGTGTGAAATGTACATGTTTGTGTGAAAATTATGTAAGGGGTCAAACCCTCACACATTCCAAATAACTTTGAAAATTCGACCATCGCGATGTACACGAGAGTCAAAATCTTGGGGTGTTACAAGTTGGTATCAGAGCAAAAAATGGGACCTCTGGGCGAGAAGCCTAAATCCATATCATAATTAACTCATCTTAGGGCTTAGGTTCCCAAAGATTAGAGACAAATCATTTAGATTTAATGCTATTGATTGTATGCAATGTTATGAACTTAGAGACCCACACTTAGGTTCCTTGAAATTTACTAGGGTAGCCGTGGAACCTAGAAATCTCAACATTTTAGGATTTTTAGAAAGAAAATTTTCATTTTTTAAAAATATTTGGGGCTCTCATCTATTCCCCATATTTAAATCAGTGATTAATTGAATGTTGTGAATTTTCTTCATAAATAATTAAGAGTAGCTATTTTATTTCTAATTATTTCAATTAGGGCAGATTTCCAGACCCATCTGTAATTCCGACATTGGAAAATGTATTTTAAGATTTCATAAAATTTTATAAATTTTTAGGTGATTCCTAACTCAGTCCCAGTATCCTTATAAAATTTCAGATCAATCCGATGTGTAATTAAATCAGGAAATTTTGATAATAGCACATATTCTGCTTAAAAGTTTGTTGATCTGCTACGTTTTTTAGACTTGTGGGGGTCAGAACTAGACTTTATCATGAGATTTTTATTCTAAGAAAAATTTGAGGTATTCCCCACCTAATCATCTATTTATCCTCCAAATTTCAGAGGAAAACGACTTCCGATTTTAGATAATAAAAAAATTTGAGAGCACGATCAGGTCCTGGGTATCAGATTCCCTAACTACGAGCTAGGTGAACCTCTAACTCTAACTTTCTGATTTGAGTTGATTAGTTTTCACCTTAGAAGAGCCCTCTAACCTATAGAACCCTTATTTTCAGCTTGATGGCCCCTAAGAGGAAATCTTCGAGAAACGTTTCCGCGGCCTCACCCCAGCCTGAGTCACCACCCATGGCTAACACTGCGAGTCCTAATACAAATCCACCAATGACTTCAGTGAGAGGAAACTCCAATGCTCTATAACCTTGGGAAGTTATGTTAGGCGCACTCGATCGTCTCATTGGTATCATTCAGCAACAACAGGCCCAACAACATGAGCAACAAACCCGACACCAGGCCACCCTCGAACAACTGATAATGATCGTGACCCCTGACCAAACTCCGATTCCAACCTCTACTCAAACTGTACCTCCGCCTCCAGTGGAAACCCAAACAACCACACCAACACCCCTAAATCAACCTGAAATACTTCAAGTACCCCTAGCACTTTGACATGCTCCTCCGCCGAATTAACCTCGGTTCATGCTTCCTGAAGAAACCATCTTGATTGAGAAATTCCTGAAGCTACATCCTGAGAAGTTCCATGGAAACCCTGACCCTACCAAGGCAGATTATTGGCTCAAGCAAGTGGCTAAGGCACTGGACACCCTAGCTTGCCTCATGCAACATCGAGTGACCCTAACTGCATACCTATTAGAGGGGGCGGCCTACGTTTGGTGGCAGGAATAAAAAAGAAGAGTCCCAGAAGGATTCCAATGGACGTGGGACACTTTCCATGCCAAGTTCTATGACAAGTTTTTCCCTAAAATATATAGGAAAGAGAAGATGTCTGAATTCCTGAAACTAGAGTAAGGTAACCTCACCGTAGCCCAATATAAAGACAAATTCGCTGAGTTGTCAAGTTATCTACCCTCAGCAGTAGAAGATATGGACTACAAGATCCACAAGTTTCAGGAAGGCTTGAGGCCTAGTATTCGGTCAAAGGTGAAATTGCGTCGGGTAGTCTAATACGACACCCTATGCATACATGTGCGGAAGCTTAAGGAGCAACTAGAATTATGGCTAAGTCCTAAGGGGGGGGGGGGGGGGGGGTGTGATTAGGACCTTAAAACTTTTCACCTACTTAACAATTTTTACAAATCAAACTAAGTAAGTGATTAACACTTCAGCTTCCAAGCCTAAGTGGGTCCAATAAAAAAACTAGCAAAAGATAAATGCAATCAGCAACCTAGTCTAATAAACACATGTGGACTTATAGTGGATGGATCAACAAAAGCTCAGGTCTTCATGTGGAGTGAAGGTACATCTTGTGTGTGTGAAGGTGCCTATCAAGTGCCTAGCATACATTCCTAACTAAGCATTCATAATTAACAAATTAAACACAATGCATAAAGAGAAATGTGCTCAAGTACAATCACAAACACAAGCATGTATAGTGGTTCGACTACTTGTCTACTCCACTCCCGGTTCAAGTACTCAACCCCTTTGAGCACACCGGCATTCACTGTGGAGTTTAAATCTGGTTCCTCCCAACCAAGGTGTTTTAACTCGGATTCACCCAACCGAGGAGTTTACAGGTTCCTCCCAACCTACACGTTTGCACCCGTGTTGGTGGCTCCCCCTTGGAGACTTTGTTTAGGCCTAACAAACGTGCTAAGGAACGGCTAACGTCCCTGAATTCAGTCCTGGCAAACGAGCCAAGGAGTCCCGAACAACCCCTAGTCTTTAGGCTGATAAACAGGCCAAGGAATGTCTAACGTCCCTAGATTTTAGGCCGACTAACAGGCCAAGGATCAGCTAATGACCTTAGTTCGAGTTTGTTAAACAAACTTTACACTCAACTCCCACAGAGAATTAAGTGGATGGACTCTTAACAAGACAACCGTACTTATCGGATTGAGCCCCTTTGTAGCGCCGCTTTGGGTTGCTTCTTCTAGCTCTCCCATGCTTGAATCAGCTCCCCTTGTACTCCCTCGATCTTTGACGTCGCTGCTTTGCCAAGGCTTCAGCTCCAAGATCAACTACCTTGCATGTGATGCTCCATTGGAGATGCCCAAGGTGCTAGGGAATGGTGAAACCTCTACAAATAGTAGGAAATAGGTTTCGTAGAGGAATACACCTATTTGGATTCCTAGGTAGTGTTTAGACAAGGGATTTAACTATCATCAAGGTGTTTAAACCCTAGGAATCAAGAGGGAATAAGTCCATTCTCAAGATGCCATTGAATCGCCCAAGCTTGTGATGACAACACAAGGAGAATGACTTGTTATGGGTTTGGGATAGAGCCTTGGATGGTCTCTAGAAATGGTGGCTTCTATCTCCTTAAAATCCCCTCTACTTCACCCTAAATTCGAATCCCCCTCCTTTATAAAGTTTCCTCCAACGGTTAAATAACGGGCATATTCGCGTAGGGTCAGGCGCCCGGACTGATTGGGTCGAGCGCCCAAAATCCGGTCCATTAAACACTGGACTGTTTTTTGAGCAGGTCGGGCGTCCGGACGAGTTATGATCGGGCGCACGATGGCCATTCCTTTCATTGGTCGGGCGCCCAAAATTCAATCCAGACTAGGTCATGTGCTACTGGACGATTTGTGCACTGGTCGGGAGACCGGACACGTTCTGGTCTGGCACCCGGTGACCCTTTGGTTTCAAGGCCAACTCACTGGACGGATTCACCTCTGGGTCGGGCGCCTGGTGAACACTAGGTCGGGCGCCCGGCTAGGCATGTTTTTTCTGCTGTCTTCTGTTTTTCAGCAAAACATGCAACCTCTTTGGCCATTCTTTTGGTGGTCTTTTGGGACACCTAGGGCCAGTCTAAGATGACTAAGGGTATGCCTATTGGGTCATGGTCATCTAGAGGTTTATGGTTTTGGGTAGGTACTAAGTTCGAGATCACCAAGGCATCACTTTTACTTGTTTCTTCTTTCTTGATGCCGCCAGTCGTATCGAGTCTTCGATCTTCGTCTTCATTAAGCTCAACCGACCCTAGACTCACTGACCTAAGTAATTGACAAACAAGGTGCACTAGTATGCCACAGAAAAGTGCACTAACAGAAGGTTAGCATATTGAAGTTGCGTACTTATGAAGAGATCATAGATCGCTGAGAAAGACACTGAACGCTATATCCAACTGCGAAATCAAACAAGGCAAGTAGGCTAGAAAAGCAGAGCAGTACCAAACCCACCTGCCATTCCTAACAAGAGACCAAGACTTGCACCAACCAATCAGCAACAAAACCGAGACCCATTTAGCTGTCACTACTGTGGAAAGCTAGGACACAAGGCCATCAATTGTTTCAAGAAGGCTGCAGATGAGAAGAATGCCTCCCAGCCTAAGGGGAGTCAACCACAATAGCAGAATCAAGCACCCAGACCACCTGCAGCAGCTCGTCCTCAAATGCAGAAGAGAGAAGTACCAAATCCAAACCAAAATCAGCAAGGACGTCTCTACGCTATGGCCCCACAAGATAATATAGAAGAAGACCCCCACGCCATCGAAGGTACTATCTTTATCGGCGATGATCCAATAGTTGTCTTATTTGATAGCGGTGCCTCCATTTCTTTTATTGCTGCATCAATCGTAGCTCGATTAGACTTAAAGGTAGAACGCTTATGTGAATCTGTGGTCATAGCAACACCTATCGGTCGAATTGTAGATCTAAGAAAGGAATGTCGAAGGTGTCCTTTAACCATTGACGGAGTCAAACTCGAAGCAAACCTAGTTGTACTAAACATGAAGAACTTCGACGTGATCTTAGAAATGTACTGGCTCTCTAAGCACCGAATGAACTTGGATTGCCATGCCAAGACCATATCATTATCTCTCCTGAGCCATGACCCGGTAATGTTCTAAGGTAAGAAGAGGAAGGAAGTAATCGAACGCTTGATGTGCGTCGGAGAATCGGTTGAGCTATCTGTCGACCAAATCCCCATAGTAGTTGAATTCCCTGAAGTATTCCAAGATATTCCTGGTCTACTCTCGAAGGGTGAAGTAGATTTCGCCATTGATCTCGTGCCCGGTATGGCACCTATAGCATTGGCAGTGTACCATATGGCTCCTGTAGAGTTGCAAGAATTGAAGAAATAGTTAGAAGAACTCCTAGAGCAAGGATTTATTCGCCCCAGCGTATCTCCCTAGACCGCGCCTGTCCTCTTTGTATGGAAAAAGGATGGTTCGCTTCGCCTGTGTATTGATTATAGAAAGTTGAACCAAGCCATTATTAAGAACAAGTATCCTCTTCCGCGCATAAATGATCTTTTGGACCAGTGAGAGGAGCCCAGTTCTTTTCGAAGATTGATTTAAGGTCTGGGTACCATCAGCTAAGAGTGAGAGAGGTAGATATTTCTAAAGCGGCATTCAGAACAAGGTATGGACATTATGAGTTTGTTGTCATGCCCTTTGGACTGACAAACGCTCCAGCATTATTCATGAACCTGATGAACCGTGTATTCAAGCCCTACTTAGATAAATTCGTTATTGTTTTCATCGATGATATCCTCATCTACTTGAAGAGTAAGGAAGAGCACACCAAGCATCTAAGAATAGCTCTGCAGACACTAAAGGACAACTAATTGTATGCTAAGTTAAAGAAATGTGATTTTTAGGAAGAAGAAGTGAAGTTCCTTGTTCATGTAGTCACTCACGATGGGATAGCAATCAACCAGTCCAAAGTTGAAGCGGTCCGTCAATGGATCCAACCTACCTTAGTCACCGAAGTGTGAAGTTTCCTAGAGCTCGCAAGATACTATCGTCGTTTGATCAAAGAATTCTCAAAGATTGCTCTCCCCTTGACCGAGTTAACTAGGAAGAATACTCGCTTTGTCTGGAGCACAAAGGCAGAAGAAGCTTTTCAAAGGCTGAAAGAATTGTTAACAACAGCCCCAGTTTTAGTATTGCCCGAAGGAGTAGAATTTGTGGTCCATACCGATGCCTCACGAGCAGGCCTGGGTTGTGTATTGATGCAAGCAGACAAAGTAATAGCTTACGCCTCTCGCCAATTGAGACCACACGAGCAGAACTATCCCACGCACAACCTAGAATTAGCAGCTGTGATCTTTGCCTTGAAGATTTGGAGACATTATTTATATGGGGAACAATTCAAGTTAAACACCGACCACAAGAGCCTGAAGTACTTGTTTTAGCAGAAAGATCTGAATATACGTCAATGAAGGTGGATGAAGACACTTAAGGATTTTCAAATAGAGTTGTGCTACAACCTTGGGAAAGCTAATGCAGTGGCTGATGCCCTTAGTAGAAAGAAGGTGCATGAGACAACAATGTCTTGCATCCTCAAGAAGTGAGAAATGCTAAATTTTATAAAAGATTTTGATGTAAAATTAAACATTGGGAGCTAAGTAGTGAAAGTGAATAATATTGTAGTAGAACCGACCTTAATGCGTAAAATCATTGATGTTTAGAACCAAGACGACGAACTACAGGAAATAATGACAAAATTTATGGTTGATGAAAGGAATGTAGATTGGCGAATTGGATCAGATAGGGGTATACGTTTTCATGGCCGTCTATATGTGCCAAATAAACTAAGTTTAAAGAAGGAAGTGATGGACGAAGCACATCGCTCGAAGTTAAAGATTCACCCGGGGAGCACAGAGATGTATCAGGACATGACGAGGCAGTACTGGTGGAACAACATGAAGCGAGAGATCACAGAATACGTATCTAAGTGCCTCACGTGTCAACAGGTAAAGGCCGAGCACAAAAAGCTAGGAGGATTGTTGAAACAACCAGAGATTCCTACGTGGAAGTGGGAGCACATTACTATGGACTTTATCACGGGTTTACCCAAGTCGAGAAAGAATCATGACGTCATTTGAGTAATAGTAGATCGCCTCACCAAATCAGCTCACTTTGTCGCAACCCGAGTATCGGCGAAGGTATCAGAATTAACAGAGTTGTATGTGAAAGAAGTTGTACGTTTACACGGGGTACCGGTATCGATTATATCAGACATATATTCACGCTATACATCATCATTATGGTCAAAGATGCAATAAGCTATGGGAACGTCACTCCAGTATAGTACAGCCTACCACCCACGAACGAATGGTTAGACAGAACGTGTGAACCAGATCCTGGAAGATATGTTGCCAGCATGTGTGTTGGACTTTAAGGGAAGTTGGGAAGATTACCTACCTCTGTAAGAGTTTTCCTATAACAATAGCTTTCAGGCAAGTATAGGTATGGCACCATTTAAAGCACCGTATGGCCGCCTTTGTCACACGCCTCAATGTTGGGCCGAAGTAGGAGATCGAAGTTTGATTGGGCCGAAAATTGTTTAAATTACCTCAGAAAAGATTGACATCATTCGAAAGTGCCTAAAAGTAGCTCAAAGCAGGCAAAAGAGTTACACGGATAATCGACGACGGGATCTGGAGTTCAAAGAAGGGGATCATGTATTTTTAAAGATATCGCCTATGAAAGGAATGTTGAGGTTCAGACAGAAGGGAAAGTTAGCTCCATATTTCATCGAACCATTCCAGATTCTCCAACGAGTTGGTGAAGTAGCTTATCGTCTGGCCTTGCCCCTGCAGCTAGCAAAACTCCATAACGTTTTTCACGTATCGATGTTGAGGAAGTACAACAGAGACGACGATCACGTGATCGAATGGGAAAAGATCAAAGTACATAGTGACGGGTCATACATCGAAGAACCACTATATATTGTGGACCGAAAGGAGCACGTACTGTGAAGGAAAATCATTCCACTAGTAAAAGTTGTATGGTCGTTTCACGGAGAAGAGGAAGCAACTTAAGAGACCGAAGAAGAAATGAAGAAAGCTTATCCACACCTTTTCGCCGTACATTCAAGTAACTTCAAGGATGAAGTTTAGTTTTAAGGTGGGGGGAGTTGTAACGCCCCGAATTTACGATAGTTATTTTAAAATTTTCTAAAATTTATTTCTATTTTTTATATTAAATACCGACCGTTGATATTAAAATTCGAATAACGAGTCATCTGTATGAGATCAGGTAGAGTATCCTTTATTAAAGTTGCTTAGAATGACCTCATTAGCAACGTAGAAGAGTTAGATTTTGCTAAACCCGAAGATTTACAAAAATTACATAAATGCCATTAGTTAAACTTAAGTTAACGTGCCGTTTTTAAGTACGCTAGTTTCTAGCGATCATTAAGATGCAAAACCCTAGATATGAGAGTTTGGGCATATTTTAACAGTACACATCAAATTTCAGTCCCCCAATCATCCTACAAATAGGAAATCAGAAATCGGTCTATAAGTGGGCCATCCGATCTTGAATTTGGCCAATTTGTGGTGTCACCCCCTAAAACTGCGCTGTTGACCTGTTGGTCAGAGTGGATTTTATATATAAATCACAGTGGGACCCACCGTGGCCAAATCGTTGTCGGGCTGACCGGCTTGTGTCAGGCCCGACAGAGGCTTTTTACAGGGCATACATTGTACGTTCGCTGCCGCTGCTGGCCATTTAAGCCATCCTTTTGGGAGGGTCTTTTTGAAGATCTGAACTGTCCATTCTCTTTCTAGACCAACAAAACCCCCTCCTACCAAATTTTATCTCATTCCATCGCGAATCCAAACCGATCTCATCTTCCCTTCCAACCATTGGAAACTTGGATCTTCCAATTCAGGAAACCTCTTCGCATGGGAACTTATGAAAGCTTCTAGAGGATCTTAATGATCCTTTCTAGCTACTCAACGTGGAGAATCACCTTAAAAGTGAAAGTTTCTCCCACCTTGTCTAGAAATTCTCTTCGAACCTCCTCTTGCGCTAAAACTCTATTAAACGGCTGTGAACCCTCAGTTTGTGGACCCTACCTACCTCATTGGACCCATCTAAACCCACCCTAGGTGTCAGATTTTCAGATAAACCGCCCGTTCAAAAGTTTCTAATTCTAAACTCATTATTTCCTATTTTCTTCTCGTAGACCGTTCATCACTTAGTGGGATCCATTCCAAAATCCACCACAACCATTTTGTAGCCCATACTTGACTTAACAAACATGTGGAATCTCTCCTCAAACCATGTTGTGTACACTTTCCAAAACGGCTCGAAAGATGATGTATTTTTACTTTAAACCGCAACCGTTCATCCGAAGATAGTGTAACTTTCCTAAAACCCTAATTCCGACCTACCTCTATATATAGGGCCTCTATTAGCCAGATGTGACTCCCACCCACGAATTTGAGAGAGAGAGAGAGAGAGAGAGAGAGAGAGAAGAGAAAGAGAGAGAAAAGAGAGGAAAGAGAGTAGTGTAATCTTGCTAATCTTTCATCATTATATATCTATAATAAGCCGAAGATCATAAGGTGAGAACTCCTTTAAGATTGGGTTGATAATCTCATATTTTAAAAGTTAATGATTCTTTTATGCTTTTGTTTACATGTGTTTCTTTGTTCTTTCCTTAGTAAGCTATATATGAATGCTTTTAGATACCCTTTATCCATCTCATGGTGATGAGGACATTCATTGGACTTAGAGAACCAATAAGGAATAGAATGTTTGTTGCACATATGAGATTTTTGAAACCATCTTTAAGGGGACCACCTTTCCTGTCATATTGTATAAAGAATAGTTGTGCTTGTCTAATGGAGATCCTTATTATGTTGTATTCCTTTTATATATGTGGATGGACCCTGATCGGTGGTGATGAATATCGGAACACCCGGTTAAGAGGTTGCCCTAACCTGAGACGGTGCTTTTAGCTTTTCTGGTTAAGTGACCACCCTGATTTGTGGTGGTGGTATCAAGATCGCCCGATTTAGTGGTTGTTAAATCCATTTATTATTATTATTACTATATTTACTACTATTATTATTATTATTTCTCAAGTTGGTAAGGATCTCCATAAGACTATAGTTGAGCATGGTTGTTATGAACCTTAGTAGTACAGGCCGCCATCCTGGGATGTGATGCGTTGGTTACGACTGTTTTGATGAGTGACGAACCATGAAGAATGATGTGGTGGTACCAAAGGTTGGTTAAACGTTAAGTGGCTTGGAGTAAATTGGTAATAATAATAAAGAATGGTTAACTCATGCATGCACGTGGCTCCATGTGGGTGTATGGAATTGAGAATAGGCTAGAGCGTCCTACTTCTCCCATACACTGTCATGTGTAGATTTAGACTATGAGTGTTATAGGATAAAATTGGTTGTCGAAGACACTGAAGACTCAAGACCCGCGAGTGCCTTTTGACTCTATCGTCCGACCAACGAGCCCTTATGGTCGAAGCTTACATATCACGTAAACACGTCCGTATACACTTCCGAATATGCGAATAAGCCTAGTCGCTGGTCATCGGGTGGGGGTACCTCCGTAACCCGAGCAACTTTACTCCCTGGTCGTCGAACGAGGATATTCCCGAATTCGAGCAGCCCTGGTCTCGGGTCGTTCGCAAAGAACTTCTCTTGTCTCATAGTACCAGCAACCCGTATAGGCCGGCTTTGGCTTACCCCAATTCATAGTTCCACACCACAGAAGTCTCTCATTGAAAAACGCAACCAGCTAGACGTCTAAAGTGGTTATACCATCTTCTTATCTAAGGATTAGTAGGATAAGCTTCTTATCCCCCTAAATCAGTAGTGATCTGAACAGCTTGCGTAACATACTAGATCACTCGGATCTGTATAAATAGGTGGTTCCATAGTCGATAAAGGTACACAATCTCTAAGTCCACATCCTTCATTTTACCTTTTTGCCAAGTCCCATCTGACTTAAGCTTCGGAGGGCTAACGGCTGAACGCTGGCCACCCTTAGTTTTCTTCTTTGGATTTCAGGTCTGAAGGGGAGCTCGTCTGGAGGAGCCTGTTACTAAATTAGACGTTAACAGATTGGCGCCGTCTGTGGGAACTTCCCAGTTCAATTCGCTCTCATCACCGATTGTTACCTCCCATTATGCCTCCTAAGAAGACGGCTATTCGCTTCCCCAAGTGTAGGGTTGTGATGTAGTAATAAACTCGGTAATACCGAGGTCGATCCACAGGGACTTATGTAGAATGTCACAAACTCATCCACAAGTTTCTATTGAAGCTAACAATCAAAGTTTGAATAGAATGTGTGTGATTAACAGTTTAAGCTAAATTGAATGTAAACAATTATAAGAAGGCACTAGGGGTTAGAGGATCCACTTGTAGCAATCCTCGATGTTCAATCCGCTGTGGTTTCCCATTCTCTCAACTAGAATCTCCAGTCAGGTCTATCTAGTCGGATGATAGAACTGTTAAACCAGAAGTCTGTAACATGTAAGTTCTGTGCATAAAGTTCACTCAACTCTAGGCTGATCTGAGCATGCTCATTGCATAGGTCATTCACCTTTTCTATAGGTCCAATTCCCAATCATAACCATCCTCAAGTCTTCTCACAAGACAAGGCTAGATCATGATTTGAACTGGATTCAAATTATATGCACAGTCCATACATATTCTAGATAATCAACCAAAACTAGAACTTTGGCATGAAGCCCCTTTATGAAGAGCTTGGTACTAGAGCGCACTCCAATTCCTCGGATCATACAGGTCTAGACCGTTGCAAATAAATTAAGAAGATAAGTAATTCATCCAAACATCCATGAGTCATCACAAGACTAAGAGAAATTACTTAAAAACTTGTATAAACTTCAAACCTTAGTTCATAATCATGAATTCCAAACTGAAAACCACTTAACTACGAATTAAAACATCTTGGATACACTACAAGCTTCACCTCTTAGCCCTAGCTAAGAGGTTTAGCTGCTCATGATCCAAGGAAACATGAAACAACTCTTAAAAACATGAAAACAGCAAAGCAAACCAAAAGGAGTTGTGAAACTCCAATCTTCACTTCCACAGTCTCCAACCTCGCTTGAGCCCTTCTCGGATACCCTAGGAACAATCCCTAGGTGGCTTTTTATAGTTTGGAGGCTCCCCAACTCCGGAAGAATCGAGAAAGTGCGTAGCACTTATGCAGCGCAGAGAAAATCGGACGTTACTTAGAAGTTTCTAAGTCAGTACACCTGGCCGACCGGTCACGACCGGTCGGCCTTAATAAACGTTCGATCCAGCAAGCATGACCGACCGGTCAAGACCGGTCGGTCTTGTGGAACAACAGTCCAGCAAGTACCTCCGACCGGTCATGACCGGTCGGAGCTATTCATCCTTGGTCCAGCAACCTAGTCCGATCGGTCATGACCGGTCGGACATCTTCAAAAGACCTCCAGCAGTTGTAGCCGACCGGTCAAGACCGGTCGGTCACCTTTGTGTGTCCTTTAGTGTCATGGCTGACCGGTCGCTGACTGGTCTGGCTTCCTTAGCCGACCGGTCATGACCGGTCGGCAGTCCTTCAAGCTTCTTTTCTTCTTTCTCTTTTCTTTCCTTGCTTCTTGCTTTCACTTTCTCTCTTCTTTTCTTCTTTGATCATCAAATATTATTCATTGGAATGATGCCAAATGAGCTCTTTATGTCTTCAATTGAGTAGAGTCCACCCTCAATCCTGTAATCACAAAACATGCATTGAATTAGCTTACAAACCATACAAACCTTGCACAATTAGTGATGAATTGGGGTTAGAATATGCACAATTATGAGCTCAACACACCCCCCAACCAGCATTTTGCTAGTCCCGAGCAAAACATGCGTGAAACTAATTCCATCCTTTAAAACTCAACTCTCTTTCAGAAACCATCCTTCTATACATTCCAAGGTTCATAAGCTTAAGATTCAGAAACATTAGGCAACAGAGGTTGAAACCGTAAACTCTCAAAACATAATAAGCATTCATATGAAATTCCCGCTGATTGGTTGATAAATAGAAAGATTTGAACAAGTTTAACCTAGTGTGGGTAGTGAAAATTCATCTCACGAGTTTCTAGGATTATCTTCTTCATAGATCAGGTAGACTATAGAACTCAAGGTAAATAGAGCCACATCAGGTCCATGACAGGAATTTGCCTTACCGTCCTTCCGACGACTTTCACACTACGTCCCATTTCCGGCTTTGGTTACGGGTAGACCATCCCCCGGTTGGTAGTAGGTAGCCCTAATCGGAATTTCCACCTTTTTTCACATTCCCAATTTCATCCTTCCTTTTCCTTTTTCTTTTAAATTAGATATGATTTTTAAAAATCCATATCTTTCATTATTTTCCCATGGACAAGGATGGACAAAGTACCCCGGCCTGATTTCTCAATACCTTAATTCAAAGTCTAGCTAATCCATAAGTCACATAATCCCTTCAACTCATGAAAATCGTGTAATGTGAACTAGGTGTAAAAGTGTTCAGATTTTCTATCAATCACAAAAATAGGGGAGTTCACATATAAAACCATTATGCTATGAGAGATTGCAGACATCCAGCCCCATACACTTCATATCTCCTCCTCTTATGCTCATATCAACTCGAATGCATAAAACCGGTGTTTTCCAAAAGAGCTTCGAATTTTTGAAAAATCGAAAAAATTTCCACATGATTGCTTGAAATGTTGCAAATCGCTGGATTCATCCAAGTGATCCTACACCCCCCAACCAAATCTTGCATTGTCCTCAATGTAAAAGATGTGCAATGAGCAAAACATGAGAGCAATTTGAAAATAAAAGGGAGTGAGGAATGATAGTACCTGAGAGAGTGAAAAGTGGAGATCTTCCTCCTTCTAACAAACCTATGAAAATGAAAACAAAAGCAGCAAAATCCTAATCCTAACTACTCTATACCTCCATCAGACTAGGAGATCAATCATCTTGATACACAGGATCATTCAGAGGTATGGACATACCTTCTGAAGGGAAGTTCTCAAAGAACGGCTTTAATCGCTGCCCATTTGCTTTAAAAATGTTGCCATTCCTTGGATTTAACAGCTCGACAGTCCCATATGGATAGACAGTTTGCACAATGTAGGGACCGGTCCACCGAGATCTCAATTTTCCCGGAAATAGATGTAAGCGAGAATTATACATGAGGACTTTTTGATTTATCATGAATGTCTTGCGAAGAATATTCTTATCATGGAATATTTTCGTCTTGTCCTTGTAAATTCTTGCATTCTCATAAGCTTCATTCCGGATTTCTGCAAGTTCATTCAATTGTAGTTTGCGTAGTGAGCTTGCCTTGTCAGAATTGAAATTCATCTTCTTAATAGCCCAATATGCCTTATGTTCCAACTCCACAGGTAAGTGACAAGCCTTCCCATAGACAAGTCTATAGGGAGACATTCCAATAGGGGTTTTAAAGGCAGTACGGTAAGCCCACAGCGCATCGGTAAGCCGAAGTGACCAATCCTTGCGATCGGGATTCACCGTTTTCTCTAAGATGTGTTTAATCTCCCTATTGGATATCTCAGCTTGTCCACTAGTTTGTGGGTGATAGGGAGTGCTCACTTTGTGCGTTACGCCATATTTCTTCATTAATACTTCAAAAGGGCGATTGCAAAAGTGAGACCCTCCATCACTTATGATGACTCGAGGCGTTCCAAACCGGGAAAGAATGTTTTCTTTTAAGAATCGAATGACCGTTTTATGGTCATTATTCCGGCAAGGGATGGCCTCGACCCATTTGGAAACATAATCAACGGCAAGCAAGATGTATTGGTTTCCAAAAGAAGATGGGAATGGGCCCATGAAATCGATGCCCCAACAATAAAAAAATTTGACAATTAAGATGGGATTGAGTGGCATCATATTTCTACGGGAGATTCCTCCTAATTTCTGACAAGGTTCGCAAGCTTTGCAAAACTCATGTGTGTCTTTGAACATGGTGGGCCAATAAAACCCACATTGCAGAATTTTCGCTGTGGTCTTTTTAGCCGAAAAATGGCCACCACATGCTTGAGAATGACAGAAGGAGATGATACTTTGTTGCTCATCATTTGGGACACATCTCCTTATGATTTGATCGGGACAATACTTGAACAAGTATGGGTCGTCCCATAGAAATTTCCGTACCTCTGAGAAGAATCTATCCTTATCTTGCTTTTTCCAATATGTAGGAATTGTACCTGTAGCAAGATAATTAGCAATGTCCGCATACCATGGTAATTGGGAAACAGCAAAAAGTTGTTCATCAGGGAACATGTCATTGATTGCAGTCGTTTCAGGGGAATCAGTGAGGACAAGTCGAGAGAGGTGGTCAGCTACTACATTCTCTACTCCTTTCTTATCACGTATTTCTAAGTCGAATTCTTGGAGTAGGAGGATCCATCTTAATAACCGTGGTTTAGCATCCTTCTTAGAGAGAAGATACTTAAGCGCGGCATGGTCGGTGAATACGATGATCTTGGATCCAATCAAGTAGGATCTAAACTTCTCCAAGGCAAAAACTACTGCTAAAAGTTCCTTTTCAGTAGTGGTGTAGTTTGCCTGGGCTGAGTTTAGGGTTCTACTTGCATAGTAGATGACACACGGCTTTTTATCTTTTCTTTGACCTAACACAGCCCCAATAGCATAGTCGCTAGCATCGCACATAATTTCAAAAGGAAGGCTCCAATCAGGTGGTTGCATTATTGGGGCGCATGTCAACATACCTTTATGGGTGGTAAATGCCTGTTGACATTCTTCATTCCACTCGAATGAATTTTCCTTTTGAAGTAGGTTACATAAAGGGCGAGAGAGTGAACTCAAATCCTTTATAAACCTTCTGTAAAATCCTGCGTGTCCTAAAAAGGACCGTATATCTTGTATGCTTTTGGGTGGTGGTAGGTTAGAGATAAGATCAATTTTCGCCTTGTCCACCTCAATTCCATTTTGTGAAACGATGTGACCAAGTACAATTCCCTTTTGAACCATGAAGTGACACTTTTCCCAATTGAGCACAAGGTTCTTCTCTTCACATCTTTTTAGCACAGATTTCAAGTGCTTAAGACACTCATCAAAGTTACAACCAAATACAGAAAAATCATCCATGAAGACTTCGAGAATGGTCCCCACCATGTCAGAAAAGATGCTCATCATACAACGCTGAAAGGTGGCAGGGGCATTACATAGTCCAAATGGCATTCGTCGATAGGCGAAAGTACCGAATGGACATGTGAATGTAGTCTTTTCTTGATCTTCACGGGCAATTTCTATTTGGTTGTACCCTGAATAGCCATCAAGGAAGCAAAAGTGGGAATGGCCCGCCAACCGTTTTAAAATCTGATCAACAAACGGTAGGGGAAAGTGGTCTTTCCTCGTGACAGTGTTTAGCTTCCTGTAGTCAATGTACATTCTCCAACCTGTAGTGACTCTAGTTGGCACGAGTTTGTTATTGGCATTGGCTACGATGGTTATTCCGGATTTCTTAGGCACCACTTGAGTTGGGCTCACCCATTGGCTATCAGATATTGGGTAAATGATACCTACATCCAATAGTTTCACCACTTCGGCCTTAACCACATCCTTCATATTTGGATTTAGTCTTCTTTGTGGTTGCCGGGATGTCTTTGCATTTTCCTCAAGGTGTATGCGGTGAGTGCAAATCAGTGGGTCTATGCCTTTGAGATCCGCAATTGTCCATCCGATGGCACTCTTGTGCTCTAATAGAGTGGCTATTAGCCTACTCTCTTGTTCCTCATCCAAGTGGGAAGAAATCACCACTGGATATGTCTCATCTCGACCTAAATAAACATATTTTAGCTCACTTGGCAATGGTTTTAGGTTGAGTTTTGGTGCCTTAATGTTGGATGGGAGGGCCTTGTTCTCATTTATAGGTAAAGGTTCAATTGGGGCCCTCCATCTTTTATTTTCACGCACCAGCATCACATCTAGAATGGCATCCATCTCTTGTGTTGTATCATCATTCATATCATGGAGATGGGCCACACATGCCTCCAAAGGGTCGGAAAATAGTGACAAGGGGATTGTATCCTCCACGAATGATTCGATCATGTTTAATTCGTGGATATCATCATCAACTTCCCGCGGTTGTTTGCATAACTCAAATATGTTAAGCTCAAGGGTCATATTTCCAAAGGACATTTGTACAAGTCCGTTTCTACAATTGATAATGGCGTTTGAGGTAGCTAGAAACGGTCGTCCAAGTATGACGGGAATTTGAGTACCGGTGCCTATCACGGGATGTGTGTCCAAGACAATAAAATCTACTGGGTAGTAGAATTTATCAACTTGGACTAGAACATCCTCTACCATTCCTCTCGGTATCCGGATGGATCTATCAGCAAGTTGGAGTGTGGTTTTGGTGGGTTTCAATTCACCTAACCCAAGTTGTTCATAAATCGAGTATGGAATGAGATTCACACTTGCCCCCAAGTCGAGTAGGGCTTGTTTAATCTAGTAGTCTCCTATGATGCATGATATAGTTGGACTACCCGGATCTTTGTATTTTTGGGGCACCTCTTGTTTGATGATGGCACTCAAATTCTCAGCCAAAAGCACTTTGTTGTGAACGTTATGTTTCCTTTTGATTGTACACAATTCCTTTAAAAATTTGGCATAAGATGGTATTTGTTTTATTGCATCCAACAGCGGAATGTTGATCTTCACCTGCTTGAAAACTTCCAGAATCTCCAGATTTTTATCTAAAGGTTTAGGTGAAATCAACCTTTGTGGAAATGGGGCGACCGGCTTGTATTGTCTTTCCGGTTCTTTCTCTTGTGGAATATTGTTTGGGCTATCATCCTCTTTGGAAATTTTCGGATCCCTAGGCTTTGGAGCCTTCACCGAATTAGATTTGTCAATTTCTTTCCCACTTCTCAAAGTGGTGATAGCTTGAACATGTTCCGTATGGTGGGAGGATGAGCTTGCATCTTGTATCTCATATTGGGTCCTTGGGTTAGGAAGAGGTTGAGCAGGAAGTGTGCCCTTCTCTCTAACACTAAGGTGAGCTTCAACTCTAGCCAAAGATGTTTTCAATTCATTGATAGCTTGGTTTGAGTTTTGATTGAATTTCAATTGCTCTTGCATGAACCCATCTATTTTGAGAGAATTTGTCTTGTTATACTCATTCTGGACCGATACGAATGCACCCAACATCTCTTCTAGTGACACTTTTGGAGTGTTGTTTGCATTTACAGTGGGTCCATTCCTCCAACTGAAGTTGGGATGGTTCTTCCAATTAGGATTAAACGTGTTTGAGTTTGGAGCACCATATTGCTGCTGATAACTGTTTATGGCATTTGTTTGTTCTTGTAGGATGCCTTGGACTGCTGAAATTGTGGGACAATTTGGTGTAGCATGTTGATTTCCAGCACAAATTCCACAAACAGTTTCAACCTCAGTGGAGTTGATTGTTTCTCCTTTCCTTAATTCCATGGCTTCGACCTTTCTTGTAAGGCTAGCCAACCGTGCACTTATGCTATCTTCTTCTGATAAGACATACATTCCTCCCTTTTCCTTTTGTTGGCCAATCTTGGAATTTGTTGGTTTAGGTGTGTCCCAAGATTGTGCGCTTTCAGCCAATTCTTCCAGATAATCCCATGCTTCATCAGCTTCCTTATTCATGAACTCCTCATTACACATCATCTCTATAAATTGGCGCATGGATGGAATCAGTCCTTCATAGAAAAAACTTATAATCCGCCAATTTTCATAGCCATGATGTGGGCATGCGTTTAATAGGTCCTTGAATCTCTCCCAACATTGGGAAAAGGTTTCATCCTCCTTTTGGGCAAGGTTCATGATAAGGCGCTTAAGCATGTTCGTTTTGTGAGTAGGAAAGAATTTTTTTATAAATTCTCTGTGCATATCATTCCATGACCCAATTGATCTTGGCCTCAATGCATAAAGCCAACCCTTGGCTTTATCCTTAAGAGTGAAAGGGAAGAATTTAAGTCTTACTACATCTTCAGTCACATTTGCAAAGTGCATGGTGGTGATTACCTCATCAAACTCCCTAAGGTGTTGATAGGCACTTTCACTGTCTAAACCATGGAATTTAGGGAGAAGATTGATCACTCCCGGTTTCAAATCCACATTCCCTGCATTTTGTGGAAATACTATGCATGAGGGAGTGCTCGTTCTTGCAGGTTGCAAGAAATCACGTAAAGTCCTAGGTCGGGGAACATCCTCAACCACATTTTCCCCATTTTCAGTTTGATTTTGGACCGGATTAGGTTGATTTGCAGCCATATTTTCAGATAAAATTGGAGAATCTAGCTGTCTCCTAGCACGTGGCTCTCTATCAATCCCTTCTACTATCCCCCCTGCACTAATGAGTCGGTTATTGGAATCCCGAGCCCAATGTGGCATGCAAAACCAAAAATAAGAAACAAAAAGAAAGAAGAATTCTTCCTCCCTTTTCTTTACTCTTCTCTAAGATCGAAGCACAAGGTGTCTTGCAATGGCTAGGCCAGAAGCAAGGATAGAGACCGATTTCTCCTGGTCAATAGAGGTTCAGAGAACTCCCCACCCACTCTTTGAATCTTTTGAGAAAAAAAAGTGCAGAAAAAGGAGAAAGAGGAGTAGAGATGAGAAAAAGAAATTCCTGAGCGCAAGGTGATCCAAGGCGGCAGAGCCGACCAATAGGAATCCAGGTGGCAAAAAGGCCGACCTTTTAGAGATCCAAAAGGAGTCTCCACCCACTCTACAAGAGATGAATAAAATAGGAATGAATAGGAGAAGAAGAAGAGTAAGGTTTTAGAAGGATAGAACCTGATTCGCACTTGAAATCCTTGAATCTTCTTCAGCTTCCTAGAAATCCCTGAAAAAAATCAAATAAACAAACTAAGTTAGTCTAAAAATCTAAAAAAAAAAATCCTAAATAGATACTAATTTCAGAAATCTGTGAAAACCGTCAAAATCCCCGGCAACGGCGCCAAAAACTTGTTCGCTTCCCCAAGTGTAGGGTTGCGATGTAGTAATAAACTCGGTAATACCGAGGTCGATCCACAGGGACTTATGTAGGATGTCACAAACTCATCCACAAGTTTCTATTGAAGCTAACAATCAAAGTTTGAATAGAATGTGTGTGATTAACAGTTTAAGCTAAATTGAATGTAAATAATTATAAGAAGGCACTAGGGGTTCGAGGATCCACTTGTAGCAATCCTCGATGTTCAATCCGCTGTGGTTTGCCATTCTCTCAACTAGAATCTCCAGTCAGGTCTATCTAGTCGGATGATAGAACTGTTAAACCAGAAGTCTGTAACATGTAAGTTCTGTGCATAAAGTTCACTCAACTCTAGGTTGATCTGAGCATGCTCATTGCATAGGTCATTCACCTTTTCTATAGGTCCAATTCCCAATCATAACCATCCTCAAGTCTTCTCACAAGACAAGGCTAGATCATGATTTGAACTGGATTCAAATTATATGCACAGTCCATACATATTCCAGATAATCAACCAAAACTAGAACTTTGGCATGAAGCCCCTTTATGAAGAGCTTGGTACTAGAGCACACTCCAATTCCTCGGATCATACAGGTCTAGACCGTTGCAAACAAATTAAGAAGATAAGTAATTCATCCAAACATCCATGAGTCATCACAAGACTAAGAGAAATTACTTAAAAACTTGTATAAACTTCAAACCTTAGTTCATAATCATGAATTCCAAACTGAAAACCACTTAACTACGAATTAAAACATCTTGGATACACTACAAGCTTCACCTCTTAGCCCTAGCTAAGAGGTTTAGCTGCTCATGATCCAAGGAAACATGAAACAACTCTTAAAAACATGAAAACAGTAAAGCAAACCAAAAGGAGTTGTGAAACTCCAATCTTCACTTCCACAGTCTCCAACCTCGCTTGAGCCCTTCTCGGATACCCTAGGAACAATCCCTAGGTGGCTTTATATAGTTTGGAGGCTCCCCAACTCCGGAAGAATCGAGAAAGTGCGTAGCACTTACGCAGCGCAGAGAAAATCGGACGTTACTTAGAAGTTTCTAAGTCCGTACACCTGGCCGACCGGTCACGACCGGTCGGCCTTAATAAACGTTCGATCCAGCAAGCATGACCGACCGGTCAAGACCGGTCGGTCTTGTGGAACAACAGTCCAGCAAATACCTCCGACAGGTCATGACCGGTCGGAGCTATTCATCCTTGGTCCAGCAACCCAGTCCGACCGGTCATGACCGGTCGGACATCTTCAAAAGACCTCCAGCAGTTGTAGCCGACCAGTCAAGACCGGTCGGTCACCTTTGTGTGTCCTTTAGTGTCATGGCTGACCGGTCGCTGACCGGTCTGGCTTCCTTAGCCGACCGGTCATGACCGGTCGGTAGTCCTTCAAGCTTCTTTTCTTCTTTCTCTTTTCTTTCCTTGCTTCTTGCTTTCACTTTCTCTCTTCTTTCTTCTTTGATCATCAAATATTATTCATTAGAATGATGCCAAATGAGCTCTTTATGTCTTCAATTGAGTAGAGTCCACCCTCAATCCTGTAATCACAAAACATGCATTGAATTAGCTTACAAACCATACAAACCTTGCACAATTAGTGATGAATTGGGGTTAGAATATGCACAATTAAGAGCTCAACAACGGCTCATCCTTCTACTTCAAGGCAGATATTACCTCCGCCTGACATCCTTGAACCAACGCCCAATCTCCCTCAGACTGCTTCAACGGGGATTCCCCCGGAAGAGTCTCACCTGCCGTCGTAGAATCCATTTCACGAGATTTCTGGTGGCTACGATGGTGTTATGCGTTTCGTCGGAGACACACTCCTTACCCTCAAAGCTGGGCTTCAAACTTTATCTAATTGGTTCGATCGACATTTTCCTGAACCGCAGCAACCTCTAGAAGGGCCGCCATTACGATCTGCACCAGTAGCCTTCAGACATTCTGTAGATGAACCATGAGCTCAGCGAAATCCTCCCTCGAACCGAATACCACTCGGTAATCATACTCCAACACCCCCTCCGCAATCTATCCACTCCAGTACCTCTCGGCAACAACGATCTTAGGGATCTACTGTCGAAACGTCGTGTTATACTTTACCTTGGGAATGAGATCTCTAGAAAATTGAAGATCATTTCGCTGACATAGAACAACGGTATCGATCTAATCTCCTGCCTGCTGCTTTTGCATCAATCCATCGATCTGAACCCCCCTTTACTCGGGAGGTAATGGAGGCTCCTTTGCTTAGAAAGTACCGAACGCCTAGCATCGTCCCATATACCAATATTGGTGATCCTCTCGAACATTTGGAGACATATAGGTCTCTCATGGAGTTGGAAGGATATAGTTCAGAAATTATGTGCAGAGCTTTTTCCTGAACTCTAAAGGATGCAGCACGTGTGTGGTTTTGAGGCTTAAAATCGCGATCTATAGAATCATTGTCTCAATTATCAGATCTTTTCCTTTCTCAGTTAATGGGAAGTATCCGTACCAAAAAGCCTGAATCTCATTTATCGGATCTAAAGCAGTAACATGGGGAAACGATTAAGGAATTCATAGTTCGATTTACAGTAGAAGCCGTCCAAATTGAAGGTTATATTGAAGACAAAGGCCTCACCGCCCTTATAGAAGGAATCATAAGCGAGAAATTCCGATTCGCCCTGGATAAAAATCCTCCCAAAACTATGAATGAATTCCAAGCCAAGGCTCAAAAGTACATTAATGTAGAAGAAGTCGCTTTGGCTCGTCATGGTACACAAGGAAGGAAACGTAAGTCTGAGGAGATCTCTTCCTCCGAGAGGAAATATCGATGCGATTGATGGGACCGTTCCCCTAAGAAGCCTTACTCCGGTAAATATCACAACTATACACCTCTTAATCAATCTCCTGAGAAAGTATTAATGGAAATAAAATATAAATCCTATGTAAAATGGCCTCTAAGGATCAAATCAGATCCTGAAAAAAGAGACAAAAGGAAGTTCTGCTATTTTCATAAAAACCATGGGCATAACACTCAAGATTATATATCTCTAAAAGATCAAATTGAAGCTCTCATTTGGAAGGGACACCTTCGGGATTACGTTGCACGACAAGATCGGTCACCTAAAAGAGCCGATACTTCATCACGAAGAAAAAAGTCACCTCAACATCACCTACCACAGGAGGATGCGGAACCCATTGGCGAAATTCAGACCGTTGTCGGAGGTCTAGCTTGTGGGGGAGATTCTCAAGCTTCAAGGAAAGCATATACTCGGAAGGCATCTCAAAAAACTCAACATAGTTACTGGCTGGAAAAATCATCCGATACGCCAAATCCCAGCCATCATCCAATCTCCTTTTCTCTCGAAGATGCTCAAGGAATTCATTTCCCTCACAAGGATTCCATCGTGGTCGCATTAAAGGTGTCAAACTATGTAACTCACTGTATTAGGTTGGATACAGGTAGCTCCACCGACGTTCTTTATTTAGAAGCTTTCAATAAAACGACACTCGCCAAAAATTTGCTCAAACCTATCTCCACTCCCCTCGTCAGCTTCGGGGGCGAAGTTGTAATACCAGAAGGAAGCATCGACCTTCCTGTCACCTTTGGAGAAAGTCAAGCCAAAATCACAGTGTTCGTTAATTTCCTTGTGGTGGATTGAAAATCAGTGTACAATGCCATTTTGGGCCGACCCTCGCTCACCAAATTAGGAGTAGCTCTACACCCCCTGTATCTGTGCATTAAATTTCTTACTCCAAGCGGAGTTGGGGTAGTACGAGGGAACCAAAAGGAAGCTCGAACATGCTACGAAATTGTCGTACAAGATCGAAGAAATGCCCAAGCAACTCTTATTATGACGATTATAGGAGACCTAGCGAATCCCCCGATAGTAACAGCATTGGACCCAAGGGAGGACAGTCATCAATTAAGAACCCCAGGAGAAGAGACAATCGAAACCCACCTATCTGTAGATAACCTCACCAAAAAGGTTTACATTCGATCCTCTCTAAGCGACGTTTTTCAATAGAACTTGATAATTTCCTAGTCGAATATCAAGATGTATTCGCTTGGTCTCATGAAGACATGCTAAGTATCGACCCCAATGTTGTGGTCCATCGTTTGAATGTAGATCTAGGGCATAAACCCATTCATCAGCGTTGGCGAGCGTTCACGGCTGAAAGACAAATGGTGTCAAAGCTGAGATCAAAAAATTATTGGCCGTCAATTTCGTCGAAGAGGTTGACTATCTAGAATGGGTCGCAAACGTAGTTCTTGTCCGCAAAGCCAACAGTAAATGGAGGATGTGTGTTGACTACTTCGATCTGAACAAGGCATGCCCAAAGGACAGTTTCTTGACTCCCCACATCGATCAATTGGTTGATTCAACAGCTGGGCATGCCCTGCTCAATTTTATGGACATCTATTCTGGTTATAACCAGATCATGATGCACCTGCCCGATCGTCAAAATACTGCCTTTATTACCGATCGAGGCTTATATTGCTATAAAGTAATGCCCTTCGGTCTCAAGAATGCGGGGGCTATCTATCAGCATTTGGTCAACAAAATGTTCGCTGCACAAACAGGCAAGAATATGGAAGTTTATGTCGACGACATGCTCGTGAAAAGAGTCGTGGCCAATGATCATCTCGCAGATCTCTGGGAAGACTTCAACCTGATGAGGAAGTACCAGATGAAGTTAAATCCGGAGAAATGTGCCTTCGGGGTCTCTGCTGGAAAATTTCTTGGGTTCATGGTTGGTCAATGGGGGATCGAAGCGAACCCCGAGAAAATAAAAGCCTTGATCGAAATGAAATCTCCATCCACTCTTAAAGATATCCAACGATTGACTGGTCGCATTGCATCATTGAATAGGTTTATTTCGCGCGCCTCTGATAAGTGCCTTCCTTTCTTTGAGCTTCTTCGCGCTACCGTAAAAACCAACTGGGTATGGACTCAGCAATGTGAGGAGGCATTTTAACAACTAAAGCAATATATGAGCATGCCTCCTATCTTATCCAAATCTATTTTACACGAGCAGCTCCTTTATTTATTGTATCTTCCATGGTTGTTAGTGTCGTATTAATAAGAGAAGATTCTGGGGTCCAGAGGCCCATTTATTATATTAGTTGAGCAATGGTGGATGCCAAAACTCGATATTCTGATATGGAGAAATTAGCTCTCGCCTTAGTGACTGCAGCTCGGAAATTACAACCATATTTCCAAGCCCACCCTATATTGGTACCTACGAATCATCTATTAAGACAAGTCCTTCAAAAGCCTGAGATATCAGGGCGATTGACTAAATGGGCAATTGAGCTTAGTGAGCACGACATTTCATTCTGCTCGAGAACCACCACTAAGGGCCAAGCCGTAGCTGATTTTATCGCTAAATTTACGTATTCTACCCCAGTGGATTCTGCCTCCAACAACGACCCTGCGACCAGCTACCAAGCACCCTGGTTGCTCTTTGTGGATGGGTCTTCGTGCACCACCGGTAGCGGAGCCGGTTTGATCTTAATCGCTCCCGACAGATCACATTTTCAATATGCTTTACGCTTCGACACTCGTGTGTGTAACAATGAAGTGAAATATGAGGCTTTGATCATCGGCCTCGAACTAGCGAATGTGCTCGCGATACAGAATTTACTTGTTCACAGTGACTCTCAACTCATAGTTAATCAAGTGCTCGATGAATTTGAGGCGAAAGAAGAACAGATGGCTTTGTACAAATCTCGAGTACTTATCCTACTCGCAAAGCTAAGCAGATATGAAATAATTCACATTCCTCATGAGAAGAATAAACTTGCAGATTCTCTAGCAAAGTTAGCTTCCGCACCAAAGTCTGATTTAACACGATCTGTTTCTATCGAGCATCTCCTTACTCCGAGTATTGATCAAGTCTTTACATAGCAAGTAGTCACCGTGCACTTATCTCCATGCTAGATGGATCCTATCTTCCTTTACCTCAAAAGTGGAATTTGCGTGACAAATTCGTTACCATGCTGCCAGGTACACCTTACAAAACAAAATCTTACTACGCAAAAGCTTTACTTTATCATACTTAAGGTGTCTTCTCCCAGAAGAGGCACACCGTGTTCTTGATTAAATACACCAGGGGGCATGCGGTAACCATCCCAAGGGACGATCCTTAGCATATAAAGTGATAAGGCAATGGTACTATTGGCCCACCATAAAGGCGGACGCAATCGAATTTTTCAAGAAATGTGACAAATGTCAGCGATATTCTCCAATCCCTCATGTGCCATCCGAGCAATTGACACTGATGGATGGCCCTTAGCCCTTCGCCCAATGGGGAGTTGATATAATTGGACCTCTACCCATTGAAAAAGGCCATAACAGATTTGCAATTGTAGCAGTCGATTACTTCACCAAATGGGTCAAGGCGGAACCTTTAACCACAATCACTGAAAAGCAGACTACCAAATTCATGTGGAGAAATATCATATGCCGTTACAGGCTCTCCCATACTATAATCACTAACAATGGAAAACAGTTCGACAACGCTGCATTCTCGAAGTTCTGCGAAAAATGGACGATACGAAGTATTCAAACTTCCTCATATCATCCTTAGCTAATGGGCAAGTTGAAGCAGTCAATAAGATTATCAAACATCATCTGAAAACTAAACTTGATGAATGTAAAGGCATGTGGCCAGAGCTTCTACCTGAAGTCTTATGAGCCTACAGGATGACAACTCGCACGTCAACTGGAGAAACTCCATTCTCTTTGGCATTCGGCACCGAAGCTGTTGTTCCTGTCGAAGTTGAAGTTCCCTCATATCGAATCGAACAATACGACCCAGCGAGCAACCAAGAGGGTCTGAGGCTTCATCTTGACCTTTTGGAAGAAAGAAGGAACGCATCCCGACTTCGAGCAGCAACTCACCAATAGCGTATAGTCCACTACGTAACGCAAGGGTCAAATCCAGAGCTTTTCAGCTTGGCGATTTGGTGCTTAGGCAGAACCTTGGAACGCCTGCTCATTCGTTAGATCCGAATTAGGAAGGCCCCTATCGGTTTATCAAAATTGTGCGACCAAGTACATATTATCTAGAAGACATGCGAGGAAGACCACTTCGTCGCCCTTGGCATGTGGAGCATCTACTTCAGTATTATCCATAAAACATTCATGTATTAACTACGTGGATCGCGTTTGATTAAAAATCATTTCTCCTGTTATGGTTAATCATCTATAATTTGGTCTTGCTCCGCTTTAGACTAGAACAAACCTGAAGAGAAAACAAACGTTTTCTCTTGACCGAATCTTCTGCTTACTGTAGAGCCAAAGCCTCAATCGATAGATCAGTCTATCTCTACGTGGACGTGGTCACCAAGACCCCCGGATTAGCCTAACTCATTATTCATGAGTTAAGCATTTATGCATTCAACATACGAATCACCTATCATTAGAAGAAGCCATAATATAAAAAAAGAATATATTCATTCTATTAAGGGAGGTATCCGGATAGTTTTACAATAGAGGAGCGACCAAAATTTACATCAGAAAGAAAGAGAAAAGAGAAGAGGTGATCATTCCCGCGGATCACTTGGAGGAGGAGCGCCACTCTCGACATCAGGGCCCGCTTCCAAGACCCCTGCAGCTTGGGTAGCCTCCGTAACCTCATTTTCAGCAGCTGCCCTCTCCTCTGCAGCAACGATGGCCATGACCCTCTCGAATTCCCTCATATCGAACAATGGAGATATCTGCTGCACTACTCTCAGTGCGAAGTCTCGCCAGCATCGTATGACTCATATCACTCGTTGTCATACAGCTGCGAGGTATGGAACTCCATGACAGCTCGAGGCCCCTCTTCAGATAGCATCTTGAAGTAGGCCACTCTCTCCTCCTCCCAATGGATGGAATGATCTTTGAGTTGCGCGAGGGTGGATTGTTCTTTCTCCAAGCTTTCGCTGACTTCTTTTAGTCACGACCTACTCTTAGCCAGCTGCTCCTCTAGAGAGATTTTATCTTGGCGGAAAATATCTCTCTCTTTCTCTATCTTCTCCTTCATCTCCGCGAGCCTTGCGAAGTTCATATCTAAGGCCTGATACCTGTCGGTCAAGACCTGGATCTTCTCGATGAGGATTTTTCTATCCTCATTCATCTTTGCGATCAAGGTCTCGCGAGATTTGATGACTTGGTCTCTCCCTTAGACCGCCTTCTCCAGTGCGAGTATCTTCCCCTCAGCCTCATCGATGATATGGCGAGCAGCGATGATGTCACGTCTCGTCCGTATAATGAGGTCCAGTCCCTGTTCGAGGAGTAAAAGGCTTATCAAATGATGACAAAAAAAGGAAGGAAGCGAGAAACAAATTGAATTCGAAGGAATTTTACCTGGATCATCCTCACCCCCGCATCCAAGGAAAGGTCCTCGGGACTGGGTTCAGGAAGAGTGCCAAAAGTTTGAGGGGTGATGTTGTCAAATAAAAACTTGCAAATCGGATGCAAGTGACTCGGGATAGTGAACGTCCCAACTCCAGAAGGCTGAGCCACGACCAGCCCAGCAGTGCTCGCATCCTGAGCAATGGATGGCTCGCAAGCATGGATCAACTCGCTAGTAACTTCAGGCTTAAGAGGCTCTTAATTCGGGGGGCGACTTGACCCCGCCCCATCGTTTCTCAGGGAATTGTCAACAATTCAATGACCGGTGGCTCTGGAGGAACCATCGGAGGGTCTGTCGCGGACTCAGGAAGAGGCTCACATGGTTGCGACTTTAGGTAGGCTCACTCGACCGACCATACGGGTGAGATGGACCGGCCGACATCTTCTTCTGTCTCTTCGAGCCAGTACCCCTCAAGTGGGGTAACAATCCTCTCTTCTCTCCAACGTTTGCCATGACAGCTTCCTCTTGAGACATCAGTCTAGAAGCGGCAAGTCGCGAGAGTGAGAGATAGGACTCGATATTCTTGTCACGGACTGACAGCTTGTAAATTTTAACGATCTTCTCGTTGATCCCCCCTTTCAAGCTCGATTTCCCTCCAGTCGGAATACCTGCGAATACAAGTAGAGGTGGGCACAAACCAAGCCAGCTCGAACGCTCGGCTCGGATTGGTTCGAAAAAGCTCGGCTTGGATTGGTTCGAATGGAAGTTCAAACCAAACCAAGCCTCCGAGTCAAGCTCGTTTGAAAAAACAAACCAAACTCAAACTAGGGCAGTTTCGGCTCGGCTCGACTCGAAGCTCGATTTGATTCAGCTCGGTTTGATTCGGCTCGTAGATTATAAGCACACTGTTTCCTGTGGTGTGATCCACTTGAGCTTTGGATATGATTCCATTTTGGGATCATGTCTTAAAATGATACGTAAAACATATGGATAACATGGATAATACATATGCATGATGACATGGATAATATATAATACATTTACATGAATACACACTGTTTCCTTGCACTTGTAAGATTATGCTTGTGTACTTTTGTTTGGAAAATACTCTTACATGTCTATTTTGAAGTTGCACTCTTTTGAAGGATGTTAAACATCATATCGTAAGATATGTTTGTACTTTTTTTTCTAAGTTTTTAAATTCTTTTCTATTTAAATGAATAAGGAAAAAAAGAGCGACTGTCTGTTTGAACTTGGCCCGGCCCGGCCCGATTCGAAATTTTCAACCAAGCCGATCCCGGCTCGAACCAGATTTTTCTGGAGCAAACCAAACTCGGGCCGCATGGGTCGGCCCGAAACCCAAACCAAACCGATCCACAAACTGCGGTGGTACAAAAACAAACCAAACCAAACTAGGGCTAACTCGACTCGGCTCGGATCGTTGCCCACCTCTAAATACAAGCGGAGTTGGGTAAATAAGGGTTTAAGACTACTACAGAAATCATGGCAGAGTAGAGATTCACCCACCTTCACTAAAGAAGCGACTTACGTTATGGCCCCCAGGGGTGGATCCCGCTTCAGACTCCCAATTTTTGGAGGCATAAAACCAGTGTTTCCTCCATCCGGGATAATTCGAAGTGGGTTTCCTCAAAACATAATTATCTTGGTGCCAGTAACACAGGTAATACCAGCCCTTACTGGAGGGAGTTTTCTTGAGCTGGAACATTCTAAGGAACTCTTCGGCAGTTAAATCTCCATTGCCGGCTTGCTACCAAAGAACGAAATCACTCAAAACCACCCTCTAACAATTTAGAATGAGTTGTCCAGGGGCAATTTTGTAGATACGAAGTACGTCACGAATAAAAGGGTGAAGGGGAAGACGCACACCAAGAATAAAAAGGTAATCATATAGGGCTACACAGCCCGGAGGTGGGGAATCCGGAGTCTCTCCCTCTCTCAGTAACCGGAGAATGATAGAGTCGGGAATCTGGTATTTTTCCCGTAACTCAGTTAGTCGTTCCTCCGTCATTTCTGAAGGATATCCGGATGTAGAGTATCTCCCCGCAGGGACTCTCACATTGTTTGAGGATGAAGAATTTGGAGTTGCGTCTGCCAAAGGGACAGTTTTATCATCAGAATCTCTCACCATTTCTGTTCAAAGAATAGAACAAAGAAAGGAGAATAACTCAAAGAAAAAGAAAATGAAGTTACGCCAGAGAGAGACAAGGAAACCAGAGGGAGATAGAAACAAGGAGAGAAGAAGAACTTTTGAAATCCTCCGATGAAACTTCGAAATAAAGAAATCTCCGCAGGCCTCAGGGATATTTATAAGCAATCATTCCTTAAAATTTGGGCGACACGCAGCGACCATTCGTTTGACACGATAGTCGAATGGGCACGATCATTTATTCAGGAAACACGTGGCGAGCGCCGCTTCATTTCCTCCCAGCTGAAAAGCTACGAAAAGCTGGCACTAATAAATGAGGGCTCGAACATGTACGACTTCTCCTTAAAAAAATGCATTAGGCGGTTATACGTACAAGCAAGCAAGTCCTTCACTTAGACTTCTCAACGTCAAGGACTTGGGGGCATCTGTTATAGGATGAAATTGGTTGTCGAAGACACTGGAGACTCAGGACCCGCGAGTGCCTTTTGACTCCATCATCCGACCAACGAGCCCTTATGGTCGAAGCTCGCATATCACATAGACACGTCCGTATACACTTCCGAATATGCGAATAGGCCTAGTCGCTGGTCATTGGGTGGGGGCACCTCCGTAACCCGAGCAACTTTACTCCCTGGTCGTCGAACGAGGATATTCCCGAATCCGAGCACCCCTGGTCTCGAGTTGTTCGCAAAAGACTTCTCGCGTCTCATAGTACCAGCAGCCCATATAGGCCGGCTTTGGCTTACCCCTATTCATAGTTCCACACCACGGAAGTCTCTCATCGAGGAATGTAACTAGCTAGACGTCTAAAGTGGTTATACCATCTTCTTATCTAAGGATTAAGTAGGATAAGCTCCTTATGCCCCTAAATTAGTAGTGATCTTAACAGCTTGCGTAACATACTGGATCACTCGGATCTGTATAAATAGGTGGTTCCATAGACGATAAAGGTACACAATCTCTAAGTCCACATCCTGCATTTTACCTTTCTGCCAAGTCCCATATGACTTAAGCTTCGGATGGCTAATGGCCGAACGCCGGCCACCCTTAGTTTTCTTCTTCGGCTTTCAGGTTTGAAGGGGAACTCATCTGGAGGAGCCTGTTACTAAATTAGACGTTAACAATGAGCGTCCTGTTTCTTATGTGGTCAAGCAAAACTATGGGCTTGCGTGTCCCAAAACCCTTAGCGGCATGTCTAAGAATTCCTACGCTGGGTCATGCATTATCATGCATTGCATTCAGTAAGAGTAATGGATGTTTTGTTATGATTTTTATGCGATTATTGTTTCTAACCTTAAAGTAGTTCCTCACTATGCTGTTTTTGACGGTATTTTTGTGAAAAATAATTTAGAACATGTAGGTAACGATCCTCAAGAGCCCGAGCCTCAAGGAGACGATTATGATAGCTCGTGGGAGCAGATGGTGGAAGACGAGACCGCATAGTCATTCATAGTTCTAGCATTTATTAAGTATTTGAAATTGTAATAAGTCCCAATGGGAGGATGTATTTATGAACATGGTGATTGATTGAATGATGGTTACATGGTTTGATGATTTAGTTTAGTTAATGAAATAATATATAAGTTTGATTCCACCGTCTTGCTCATGGTTTCCAAATAGTGTGAAATGTACATGTTTGTGTGAAAATTATGTAAGGAGTATAACCCTCACACATTCCAAATAACTTTGGGAATTCGGCCGTCGGGATGTAAATGGGAGCCGAAATCTCAGGGTGTTACAGAAGCCTCGAAGAGTCACTTCAAAAAAACCTAGATTGGCCAGAAGAAAATAAGATTCAGAGAACACAACAATCAGCCACCGGGCGCCTGACCATCACCTCGTCGGGTGCTTGAAATTCGAAGAATTTCTGCTGAACCCGCTGGACATTTCTGGACCTAACCGGGTGCCCAACGAACGCATGGCCAGGCACCCAATATTCAAAAGTGAATTTATCAAAACACGCTGGACCAATTTGAAGCATGGTCGGGCGCTCGACCAACACTTGATCGGGCGCCCAACGGCCGTAGTAAGTGCGTAACTTCTTACACAAATCTGAGGTGGTGAGTGGTTTTTGCTATAAAAGGACACCTTGACATCCTTCCTAGGGCATCCTAAAAGAGTTCTAAGTTCGTGGGGGGCAAGGGAGATCATTGTGGAGTGTCTACAACTCCTCAAACTAGGATTTTTTTTCTAGTTTTCTATGCTTTTGATTAATTTTTCTTTTGTTTTTAATTCAAGTATGACAATGCTTGGCTAAGACCTCTTAGCTAAGGCTAAGAGGTGAAGCTTGTAGTTAGTTTACATGAAGAATTCTTTTAATTCAAGTACCTTTACTTAAAGTTTGAATTTTTAAGTTCTAGTTTGAATAAAGTCGGTATTTTTGGATGTTTTATGAGAGTTCATGTGCTTTGGACATGAGTTCCTTGCAATTCTCTGAGATTATCATGTTTGGATTGATTAGATTTGAATTGTAGTAACCCTAGAGCATACCATAGTCTCTTGGCATAGTTGTTACTTCGAAGGCTACATGTTTGAATTCTATGTGCTTCATTGGAACTAGAATCTTATTTTCTGACTTAAGTGAGATTATTTGTGTTTGAATGCTTAATCTTCTAACTAGATGAGAGATAGAACTTCAAATCTAGTTGTGTGTATGCTTGGATGAATGAATTCACATGAAACTACTACAAGTGGATCCTTGAGGCCTTGGTTCGGTTAAATTACAGATTTTTACAATTTACTGTTTTAAGCTAGTTTATGAACTTGAACTTCTAATTTAATTGAATTCGAAGTTGCTGGAATAATTACAATTGGTTTACCTAATTCCCTGTGGATCAACCTCGGTCTCAACGAGTTATTACTACATTGTAAGCCTTGCACTTGAGGCGAGTGAACAAGTTTTTGGCACCGTTGTCGGGGAATGTAGGTTAAACGGTTCTAAATTGTTTTAGTGGCTATAGAGTAGAAGTAGTTAGGTTTTACTATTTTCCTAAGACTGGTTTTTTTTTTTAATTTTAAAACTAACAAGGTTTGTTTTGTTTTGTAGAAAGTTCTTCTAGTTCAAGCAAATCGGGTACTATCCTTTCAACTTGAACTCTTTCAATTGTTAATTTTCAGTTTTTAAAATTTTATTTTATTTCCAAATTTTTTTTTTAGGACTTAGGATTAGTTAGATTTTGGATTGTGTGGTTTATGTCCCATTGGGAGCGTGACTATAACAATCGTCTCCAAACCGAAGGTGGTTTAGTTGGACCACTCTCCGTTCATAGACGAGTTCGAAAATTCGTAGAACATTGTGTAAGTTCAAGAAGTATGGATCAAACCCATTAGGGAATCCTCCCCACCCTACTCTAACTACAAACACAAATCATGAGAGAGTATGAGAGAATGAGGTGCACAATGCTCCTCCAATGAGATCTATATGTGACTACTTACAACTGGCCCGTACAACTACACCCTCTTGCGTGGTCTTAACAACCACCGGGGGGAACATTGATATAAAGCCAGGGTGTTTCGCTTCCCCAAGTGTAGGGTTGCGATGTAGTAATAAACTCGGTAAGACTGAGGTCGATCCACAGGGACTTATGTAGGAATCCACAAACACTTCCAATAGCTTCTATTGAAAAGCTAATAACCAGATTTGATGAGATTGATGTAAATAGCAATTTTGAACTTAAACTGAAGTAATCAATTAATAAAAGGCACTAGGGGTTCAAGGATCCACTTGTAGCAATCCTTGATACTCAATTCGCTGTGGTTTCTCACTTCCTCAATTAGAATCGAAATTAAGATCTATCTAATCGTATGATAGAACAGTTAAACCAAACAATCTGCCATATGTAAGACCAATGTACATCATTCACTCAATGCAAGCTAGGACGACCATACTCAATTGCATAGGTCAGTCCCAATTCCAATAGACTAAGTTCACAATCATGACCATCATTAAGTCCTGTCACAAGACAAAGCTAGATCATGATTTGAACTTGATTCAAATCACATACACAGTCTCAAACATACTTCAGAAATCCATAAAAGTAGAACTTTGGTAGGAAGTTCCCACATGAAGATCATAGTACTAGAGCGTACTCCAATTCCTCGGATCATACAGGTCTAGACTAACACAAAACAATTAAGAACTCAAGTAATTCTTCCAAACATCCATGAGTCATCATAAGACTAAGAAAAACTACTTTAGAACTTGAATTAAACTTCAAACCATTGTTCATAAACATGAAATCCAATCTCAAAACCAACTTTAAACGAATTGAAACATCTTAGATTCACTACAAGCTTCACTTCTTAGCCTTAGCTAAGAGTTTTAGCCGTTCATGATCCAAGGAAACATGAAACAACTAAGAAAAACATAAAAATGAGAAAGCAAACTAGAAGGAGTTGTGGAACTCTGAAATCCACTTCCTCCGCCTCCCACCTTGCTCAAACCCCTTTAAGATACCCTAGGAACGATCCCTATGTGTCCTTTTATAGTGAGGAGGTTCCGCAGCATCAGAATCTTTCAGAATTTGCGTAAGCTTATGCACTGCACAAAGAAATCCAGAACAAAATAGGAAGGTTTTCTGTTTTACGCATGGCTGACCAGTCGCACAACCGGTTTGAGTGGCTTGGCCGACCGGTCACGACCTGTCGGATTCGTCTAGGAATCAGTCCAGCAAGCTTAAGGGGCTATCAGACCTGTTGGCCGACCGGTCTGGACAGGTCGGACAATATTGTTTGTGTGTCCAGTGAGTTCAGCAGGGTCTGGGGGAGCCAGCCGACCGGTCTAGACCGGTCGTGGCCCTCCTGGCCGACCGGTCACGACCGGTCTTGGCCCCTTTTATTCTTCATTTCTTTCTTTCTTTCTTCTCTCTGCTTTCTTCTTTCTTTGGCCCGCCTTGGGTCTTCATCCAAAGCTCCTATGTAAATCCTTTTGGTCCCCTATTGGGTGAAGTCCACTCTCATTCCTGCAATCATAAAACATGCATTAGGTTAGTCTTTAAATCATGAAAACCTTGCATAATGAGTAATGAATTGAGGTTAGAATATGCACAATTAAGAGCTCAACACGGGGGTAATTCAACTTTTGCCAAAGTTCCATATGCTAGATTCTGAGAGCTCATATCTACACCTAAAAGAGTTTGATGAAGTTGTTGCTACCTTGCAATACCACAATGTGTTAGAGGATGTCATCAAACGTAGATTATTTCCCTTCTTATTGAAAGAAAGAGCTAGAGGACGGCTCCACTCTCTTAGACCAAACCTGATAGGGACATGGACTGAGATGACCCGGGAATTCTTGAAAAAGTTCTTCCCGGCTCATAAAACTAACACCATTCGAAGATCTATAATGAACTTTATGGGAAAAGAGGGTGAGTTATTCTTTCAAAGTTGAGAACGGTTTAAGGAACTCTTACTCACTTGCCCACATCATGGATACGAAAGTTGGCATATTATCAACTTCTTTTATGATGGATTAAATTCCAACATGCACCAATTTGTAAAGATGATGTGCAATGACGAGTTCATGAGCAAAAATCTAGATGAGGCATAGAGTTACTTGGACATGTTGGCCAAGAATGCCCAATCTTGGGATACCTCGAACAAGTCTAGTAACCTCAAGCCTCCTCAACAAAAAAGAAAGGAGGGATTTACATCCTTAAGGAGGAAGATGATGTTAATGCAAGGCTAGCCAACCTTACAAGAAAAGTAGAGGCTATGAAACTTAGCAAGAGTGGAGTTTCTAAGTCCATGAAAGTCATTGAGAACATATGCGAAATTTGTGCCGCTAATGTGCACTCTATGCAAGAATATTGTCCCACAATTCCTGCATTTCAAGAAGTGTTACAAGAGCAAGCGAATGCCGCATACGAGTATCAAAGGCCTTTTAATGGACCAGTAGGTAACACGTACAACTCTACTTAGAAGAACCACCCAAATTTTGGTTGTTAGAATAATCCCACGGGTAATCCTACCAACTCTCAAGGAGGGCCACCCATGCAAAATATGGTCCCACCTCAATTATCAATGGAGGATACTTTAAAGGCTTTTATGCAAGGGTAAACGCAAATTAATCAATCAAATCAGCAAATGTTCCAAGTGCTAAAAACGTCAGTTGATGAAATTAAGGGACGCTTGAATGCTGGGGAAGGGACCTTTTCGGCCTAACCTTAGCCCAATCCTAAACAAGCACATGAAATAAGCATCCCTAATCTTCCCAACCAACATGTGGAGAAAGCTAAATCCGTGACCACTCTTAGAAGTGGTAAACAAATTGACAAATCTATTCTGGTGAAGGCCGACAAACCTAATGATCCAGTAAATTCTGAGAATGAGGATGGATCTGACTTAGCCCTATAAGAAACGGAACGCGTTTACAAGCTTGTAGCACTATTCCCTTCGAGATTGGTTGCTCCAAAATCTCTCCCAAACTTTCATGATATTCTAGAGATTTTCGACAAGTCAACATCAACATTTCATTTCTTGATGCCATTAAACAAATTTCCTCTTATGCGAAGTTTCTAAAGGACTTATGCACAACCAAACACAAATATAATGTGTAACAAAAGGCCTTTTTTAATAAGAAAGTGATTGCCATTCTCACCCAAAAGACCCCCCCCCCCCCCCCCCCCCCCCCCAAATACAAGGATCCCGGTAGTCCCACAATCTCATGTATCATTGGATACTACCGGATTGAGCGTGCATTGCTAAATTTGGGGGCAAGCGTAAATTTGATCCCATACTCGATATACGAGTAATTGGGCCTTGGGAAATTAAAACCCACCAAAACCACGTTGCAACTCGCTGATAGATCCATCCATATACCAAGAGTGATGGTTGAGGATGTATTGGTCCAAGTCGACAAATTCTATTACCTAGTGGATTTTATCGTCTTGGACATGTAACTAGTTATGGATTCTAGCACTCAAATACCGATAATTTTAGGCTGCCCATTCTTGGCTACATCAAAGGTAATTATTAATTACCGGAATGGGGTGATGCAATTATCCTTTGGGAATATGACATTGGAGCTAAACGTGTTCCATATGTGCAAAAAGCAAAGAAATGAGGAGGATATGAGCTCTTCGAGGTAGACATGCTTGAATCCCTTGAAGAAGAGGAGCTCCTCCAACTTGAACCACTAGAAAATTTGGAGACATGCTTGGCACACTTTGAAAATTCTAAAGATCCTACTCTTCGGTTTGTACTCACCGTATACACCTCGAAGAGAATGCAAAAATGACTAGACAACCTCAAAGAAGGTTAAATCCAAACATGATGGAGGTTGTCAAGGCCAAGGTGTTGAAGCTACTGGATGTGGGAATCATCTACCCCATCTCGGATAGCCAATGGGTGAGTCTTACCCAAGTTGTCCATAAGAAGTCTGGTATTACCATTGTTGAGAACGCCAACAACGAGCTTATACCGACTAAAGTAACCACCGGTTGGCATATGTGCATAGATTATCAAAAGGTAAACATGGTCACTAGGAAGGTCCACTTCCCTCTCCTATTCATGGATCAAATTTTGGAGAGGTTAGTGGGTCACTCCTATTATTGCTTCCTTGATGGCTACTCCGGCTACAACTAAATTGAGATAGCCCCAGAAGACCAAGAGAAGACTACTTTTACATGCCCATTTGGCACCTTTGCATATCGAAGGATGCCATTCGGACTATGTAAAGCACCCGCCACATTCCAACGATGCATGTTGAGTATTTTCTCAGACATGGTGGGTGAATTTCTCGAGGTGTTCATGGATGATTTTTCTGTTTTTGGTTGTACTTTTGATGAGTGCCTTAATCACTTTAAGTTGGTCTTGAAAAGGTGCGAGGAGAAGAACCTTGTTTTAAACTGGGAAAAGTGTCATTTTATGGTACAAAGAGGAATAGTCCTTGGACATATCATCTTATCCAATGGAATAGAGGTAGACCGGGCCAAAATTAATATCATTTCTAATCTACCACCACCCAAAAGCATACGCGATGTGCGGTCCTTCCTTGGACACGCCGATTTTTATAGAATTTTCATAAATGATTTCAGCCATATCTTTAGGCCCTTATGCAACCTTCTCCAAAAGGAGAACTAATTCGAGTGGAGTGCCGAATATCAATTAGCTTTTTCAAAGCTAAAAGACATGTTGACAATCACTCTCATCATGCAACCACCGAATTGGTCCATCCCTTTTGAGTTGATGTGAGACGTGAGCGATTATGATATTGGGGCGGTGCTAGGCTAAAAGAGGGATAAGAAGCCCCACGTTATCTATTATGCAAGTAGGACCTTGAATCCCGCCCAAGTCAATTACTCAACTATGGAGAAGGAGCTCCTAGTCGTCATTTTTGCCTTGGACAAGTTTAGTCCTTACTTAATAGTATGCACTAAAGCACCTTCTTTCTAAGAATGATGCTAAGCCCCGTTTGCTTAGATGGATCCTACTCCTTTAAGAATTTGATTTAGAGAATAAGGACAAGAAGGGAGTAGAGAATGTGGTGGCGGATCATCTATCCTGCCTAGTTCTACCTAATTTCATTGACGAGTCACTTATTGAGGACTCATTTCCTGATAAGCAACTCTTTGTTGCTATGCATCCACCATGGTACGCTGACATAGGAAATTATCTTTCCACAGGTGTGATGCCGACTTATTGGACTGTGCAGGATAAACGAGAATTTCTAGGGGAAGTGCGCAGGTTTTTCTGGGATGAATCATTATTTTTCAAATATTGCTCATGTCAAATAATTAGGAGATGTGTCCTTGATGATGAATAAAATTTTGTCATCTCCTTTTGTCATAATCAAGCTTGTGGGGGTCATTTTTCCATTAAGAAAACCACTGCAAAACTTCTGCAGTGTGGTTTTTATTTGCCTACTTTATTTAGAGACACCCACGAGTTTTGCAAAGCATATGAGCGCTGTCAAAAGTTAGGAGGATTGTCCTGTCGAAATATGATGCCTCTTAACCCAATTCAACATCTCGAAGTCTTTGATTGTTGGGGCATCGATTTCATGGGACCATTCCCCTCGTCTTTTGGATATGTCTACATATTGCTTGCCGTAGACTATGTGTCCAAGTGGATAGAGGCTATTCCATGTAGAACTGACGATCATCGTACGATTTTAAAGTTCCTCAAAGAAAACATACTTTTCAAATTTGGAACGCCTCAAGCCATCATTGGTGATGGTGGTTCTCACATTTGCAATAGGCCTTTTGAAGCCTTAATGAAGAAATATGGCATTAGACATAAAGTGAGTACCCCATACCACCCACAGACAAGTGGGCAAGCTGAATTTCTAATCGGGAAATCAAACAGATTTTAGAGAAGACGGTAAAGCTGGATCGCAAAGATTGGTCACTGAGATTAGTCGATGCTCTTTGGGCTCACTGCACCGCTTATAAGACTCCCATTGGAATGTCTCCATATAGACTTGTCTATGGGAAAGGTTGTCACTTACTTGTGGAACTTGAACATAAAGCCTATTGGGCAATTCGATCATTGAACTTCGATATTGACAAGGCTAGCTCACTTCCCAAACTCCAATTGAATGAGCTTGATGAAATCTAGAATGATGCTTATGAGAACTTGAGGATTTACAAGAGTAGGATGAAAGCTTTTCATGACAAATACATCTTCAGAAAATCTTTTCATGAAGGTCAGAAAATGCTCTTGTACAATTCCTGACTTCATCTTTTCAAGAAAAATTGAGATCTCGATGAACCGGCCCATATATTGTTAAAGAAGTTTTTCCTCATAGGGCTGTCGAGAAAGAAAATGCGGTGAATGGTAACTGTTTTAAAATAAACGGACAACACCTTAAACCATTCATTGAGAAATTTGATCGGAGGATATGTCCATCACTCTGAACGATTCTGTGTATTAGGATAATTGATCTCCTAGTTTGACGGAGGTATAGAGTAGATTAGGTTTAGCTTGTTTTTCTATTTTATTGCTTTAGTAGATTTTGATGCTGGAGGTAGACTTCCATGATCGACTCTATCAGGTACTCTTGTTCTCACTCTATTTTATTGCTCTCATGTTATGCTTATCGCATGTCTTTTTTACATTGAGGACAATGCAGGATTTGGTTGGGGGATGAGATTCCTCGAATCTAGCAGTTTGTGGACATTTCAAGCATAAATTTGTAAAAAAATTTCAATTTTTCTGAAACATCAAAACTCTTTTGGAAAACTTTATTTCTATGCACTTGAGATGTCATGAGTATGAAAGGATGAAAGATAAACTGATATGATTTTGAAATCTCTAAATTTACTTAAACTTGATAGTTTTATATGTGAATCTCCCTATTTGTATGATCGATAGAACATTTGAACACCTTTGAGTGTAGTCCACATTACACGATTCTCATGATTCGAAGGGATTACTAGACTTGTAGATTGGTGAGACTGAAGATTTGAAGTGTTTAGGAACCAAGCCAGGGTACTTTGTCCATCCTTGTTTATGTGAAATAAGTGAAAAGAATGAAAGATATGGATTTCTAAAAATCCTATCTAATTTGTATGAAATGAAAAGAAAAGAAAAGAAAAGAAAAGAAAAAGTATGGGTAATATTGAATATTTGTGAATTTTTTTTCGAAAAAGGCTACCTAGAACCAACCAGGGGATAGTCTACCCATAACCAAAGTTGGAAATGGAAAGTAGAGTGAAAGTCGTTGAAGGAACAGTAAGGAAAATTCCTGTCATAGGCATTTCGATGATCTGTACACTTTTAGATATTTTGTTTAGCTGATTGATGAAGAAGGTAATCCTGAAAAGTCATGAGATGAATATGCACAAAGCACACTAGACCATACATGTTCGGATTTGTCTATTTGTCAATAAATCAGTGGGGATTCTATGTGAACACTTATCATGTTTGGAAAGTTTAGGACTTCAATTTCTCATTATTTGGTTTTTCTGAATTTTACACTTATATGTCTTAAAGTCTATATAAGCATAGTTTCCAAGAGAGAGTTGGGTTTTCTGAGAAGGGGATTATTTCATACATGTTTTTCTCGGGACTAGCAAAATGCTGGTTGGGGAATGTGTTGAGCTTCCAATTTATACATATTGTAACCCCATTTCCTTACATTTTATGTATGATTTCAATGATTAAAGGATTAATCTAACTCATATTTTTGATTGTAGGAATGAGAGAGAGTTATTGTGAATTTGATGCCAAAAGGATCCCTTTGAACCACATTGAAGACTTCGGAAAGAAGCCTCGAAGAATCACTTCAAAAAGACCTGGATTGGCTAGAAGAAAATAAGATTCAGAGAACACAACAATCGGTCACCGGGAGAATTTCTGCTTAACCCGCTGGACATTTCTGGACCTGACCGGGTGCTCGACCAACACATGGCCGAGCGCCCGATATTCAAAAATGAATTTATCAAAACACACTGGACCGATTTGAAGCATGGTCGAGCGCCCGATGAACACCTGACCGGGCACCTGAGGACCGTAGTAAGTGTGTAACTTCTTACGCAAATCTAAGGTGGTGAGTGATTTTTGCTATAAAAGGACACCTTGGCATCCTAGAAGAGTTCTAAGTTCGTGGGGAGCAAGGGAGATCATTGTGAAGCATCTGCAACTCCTCCAACTAGGGTTTTTTTCTAGTTTTCTATGCTTTTGATTAGTTTTTCTTTTGTTTTTAGTTCAAGTATGACAATGCTTAACTAAAACCACTTAGCTAATGCTAAGAGGTGAAGCTTATAGTTAGTTTTCATGAAGAATTCGTTTAATTCAAGTACCTTTACTTAAAGTTTAGATTTTTAAGTTCTAGTTTGAATAAAGTCGGTATTTTTGGATGTTTTATGAGAGTTCATTTGCTTCGGACATGGGTTCCCTACAATTCTCTGAGATTATCATATATGGGTTGATTAGATTCGAATTGTAGTAACCCTAGAGCATACCATAGTCTCTTGGCATGGTTGTTACTTTGAAGGCTACATGTTTGAATTCTATGTGCTTCATTAGAACTAGAATCTTATTTTCTGACTTAAGTAGGATTATTTGTATTTGAATGCTTAATCTTCCAACTAAATGAGAGACAAAACTTCGAATCTAGTTGTGTGTATACTTGGATGAATGAATTCACATGGAACTACTACAAGTGGATCTTTGAGGCCTTAGTTCCGTTAAATTACAGATGTTTACAATTTATTGTTTTAAGCTAGTTTATGAACTTGAACTTCTAATTTAATTGAATTTGAAGTTACTGGAATAATTAGAATTGGTTTAACTAATTCCTTGTGGATTAACCTCGGTCTTACTGAGTTATTACTACATCGTAAGCCTTGCACTTGAGGCGAGCGAGTAGTGGGTCCCATGGTGAGTGTCCCACCCACATTGCTGGTTCTGAGGTCGCATCCAAGTCACACTCATTTTGGAGGAATCCTTTCATCCTATCATAGCATGTATTAATGGATTGGATGGCATGTAACAATACTATCACTCCCACAAACAATTTGAATGTAAGCCCAACAAATAATTTAAATTATTCCAATGGTGTACTTCTGACGCAGGGGAACATGGTGCGGTTGATCACCGTCTTCCTCATAAGATAACTACCTTGAATCCAAAGGCTCCCTGGACTCCTCAATAGGGCTTCCTTGATTCCACAAGGGAAAATCTCGAATCCATGAGACATTTCTCGAATCTATGAGAAGAAAGTGACAGAGTCTGAAAATTTTATTGATAATATGAAAGATAGCATTAAAACGAATTTAACAACCTTATATAACCCTAAACAAATTCTAATTTGTATTTACTAAAAATAGTTAGCTTTCTGAAATAGAAAGTTACTAAAACTAATAAACTCCTAATTAAAGACTACTACTAAGTAGAGTCTTTCTAAAACTCATTATTCAACAAATGTAAAAAATCCTAAATAAACAAAATCAAAATTACTAAAAATAGTAGTTTTCTCTAAAATTCATTTTTTTGTTGTAATCGCACATTTTCTGGCGAAACGGTGGATACAACCCACTGTTGTGGGTTGGTTCACTATAAAACGTAATTTTAGTAGTAATCCATATGCTGTGTCTCGTAACTCCTCCCGGACAAAAAGTTATGGCTAATTTATGGTCTGCGTTCTTTTGGCCCATCCCATAATGAAAAGTGTCAATTTTTGTCGACTTTTCCTTGATCTTTTTCTGGTCCATGTGTGATAGAAAGGTGATCAATCCATTCCCTTCATCAAGGGGTCCTCTCCCTACATTAGACTCCCCCACTTGACAAAAACTCATCTTCGAGTTTCGCTTCAGGTTAGGACTATGATCCACTTTTAACCTTGGAAGTTGATGTTTGCTAGCCTTATCTTGGAACGCTGCAACAAATTTCTACGACTTCTTCTCCACGCCAACGCAAATAATTGCAATGCACTCTTCCATATCATTCGTGTTCTCGAAGATTGGCTCAATCTAAGAAAGGCCAATTTTCTGCACAAGGAGCAAATCAACAGAAAGTTCAGCGACCATGATCGCTTCAAATTCCTACCTTGCTGACTCTACATCATCTGGGATGTCTACAGATTCCAGCAAATCCAACTTTAAGACTTCGAGGATGTTCATAGATTCCTATAAAATGGGTTTCACAATTCCTGAAACTTCTATAGGATCTTCCTCCTTGTCCGTCATAACTGGGGTAACGATCTCCTCGACCTTCTCAGAACTTTGAACAATTTTTTAGACAATGGTGGGTTATACGTCACGTCCCTCTTCTAAGCTAGGAATCTCGTTCGCCCTATCAGATTCGTTGATGGGATTTTATCTAGGAGCAGAAGATCGCACCTCCACTTGAAAAGCTTCGAGAGGGTCTTTCATTTTTGCATGAATGGCATATGTGTAGATGAGGGGACTGGCGATCTGTTGCGACTCTACTACATCCATATTTTCATTGTCGTATAGGAAATGTGCCAGCAACCATTGTTTCATTCGTGACCACTTGCGGATTGGCGCCTTCATCTCTTATTTCCGACTGTGCTGAATGTATTCCTACCAAGCCACAATGCCACCCTTTAGATGGCAGGCTGCAATTGGAACCTTCCTCTCTTCTAGGACTTGCATGTAGTCGAAGATGTACTCTACTTCGAAGAGTAATTTATCGATAAGACTCAGGCCATTGAAGCTAGCTAAGGAGATCTATTGTCCTCCTATGAGATTGATCTCTCTGATCCACTCGATCAGGGAATCCAACAGATCTTGGAAGCGAGATTCCACTATGAACATGGAATCGATCTCTAATTCTTTTATTATACGGTCGAATCTAGCCTGCAACTCTTACAATATGGCTTAATGATTCTCCTATTGGTAAGTCTCAAGCGTCGTCCTGGAGGCCGCTGTTGTGAGAGATAAGATCCCTTTATCCCCATCAATGGAATTATTATCTGTACCTTTGTAAAGAGACATCGGCCTAAGGGAGGTCCTCGCTCTGATACCACTTGACGCAAGGGGACGTGGTGAGTCGATCATTGTCTTCCTCACAAGATAACTACCTTGAATCCACAAGGCTCCCTGGACTCTTAATAGATAAGATAAGTTCGGTCATGTGTAGGGAAAGAAAAAAAATTGATGTTTATTTTTCACCAGACTCTATGTAATTCATCTCTTTTCCCTCGTTGAAAACACAAGATGTGAATGGTTATCTGATCTTGAGAATTGTAAGGTCAATGAGAGCTTGACTAGTCTTATGCTCCTCTCTTATGAGTTGAAAAGGTTTAAGGGGTGTCAATGACGGAATTTTTCCAAAAGTCCCTCCAGGATTTTTGGTTGTCTACCTGAATCGGCAATCTAAAACCCCAAAGGAGCATCTGGAATTCCATCAATACCCCAGCACTATTTTAGCCAGTCAGAGAGAGGCATAAGGCTATGCAAGCTTTCATTGATCTTACAGTTCACAAGACTGAAAAGGGTTTCACACTCAAAGATATTTTAGTGTTGCCACCTGGGGAAAAGACATGAACTATAGGTAGAGCTGCCTATATACTTATCATCATGATAAGATCAGGTCACTATAGTTCGTATCCATTAGTAACCAACACATTCTAGTTTTTGCAAGGAAGAAGGGAGGAGTCCACATTGCCATGGGTCAAAACTATTAAGATTTAGAGTCCACATTGCTATGGGTCAAAACTGTCAAGATGTTCAAGCTGAGAAAACTTCGGGAGATTGAGAAAATTTTTTTTTTTAACAATTTTTAAAACTAATTACAAATTGGTTTTCCTTTTCAAATCAAAATATTAAATAAAAATAAAAAGGGAAAAAACAGAGAAATACCTTATGCTTGTTTTAAATGGGTTTTAATGAAATATCAAATATAAAAGCTAAAACAACTACCAATAAATCAATCGGATACAAAATAAATATTATTGTAGGTTATGAAATCCAGAATGCCGGTGCAAAATTGAAGCAAATAAATAGCTCAATTTTCATCGACAAATTGAATCAAACTAACAAAACCTAATTATAAATAATAAAAAATGACATTAGATTCTTAGAAGTAGGTTATGAATTCAATTCACTTGATTACGAAAGAAATTGAATTTAGAAAAACAAAGATACTGCGTTAAAAACTTATTTAAATTCACATAATGGAGTAAAAATAAGATGAAGTGCCCAAAACTAGGTTTACACTCAGCACTCCTTTTAAGCACAAGGTAAGAGTTTGCATTACTGCGTGTGCTCCAAAAAGTAACGTCTGGAAATGTATTTTGAGAGGTTGTATTTTGATGGGTGTTTGGTGTTTGTTGGTTAGGGCGACAAGATCCACGTCGGTTAAATGGCGTAATCTAATGTATTAAAACAAATTATGGGAACAATCATATTATTGACACTTCTTTGTTGAAATCAGATTATGGGAACAATTAGATTATGTATACATTGCTAAATCACAGTCCTAAATTTAAATTATGCAAACTTGCCAGCCCACCAAAAGGGGAATCTACTGTAGTCTATATCTACAACACCATTTATAAATACACACACCTCCTATCCAGGGATTGGACATGCCTCCACAGGCACCTTGACTCTAGTCCCTTGCTGTAAATTGTACTGACTTGCAATTAAATGCTTACAAAAAATGTTGCCAACAGAGAAATTCGTGTTTATTATGATGAATTGCAATTAAATGTAACTTATTCTGTTTGTTATAATTGTATCATTGATTCTTGTGTTGAAATTTTGTTTTGATACTTGAACTAGGTAGCTTAGCTTGGGATTAAAGTGTTGTTTAGAGATTGATTATCACTATCTCAAAGATTGATTCTTACATATGTTCATCATATTTATAGCCTTGTAGGAATGGCAATAAAATGCCTTTAATCTTTAGCTATTCATTATTTGAAAAAATGTGTTCTTATATGCTCTGTTTTTATGTACAAAAATTTACTATTATGATATTTGACATCTTTTTCCAATTCATTTTTTGAGAAAGAGTGTCACACACACACACGCGCGCGCGCGCACACACACAGACAACAATATAAACCATCCAAATCACTAAACCAATGGTGGATGTGTTGGAATCGAACGCCTTAAATCTTCTGTAGTAAGGGTTCGCGACCAGTCGGCTTGTTTCCTATTTGAGCCAGTCACTTGCGCGATTTTGCGCAAGAGGTTTCTAATTTTGATTTTATACCTATTAAAAGGGTGTAATGCAGGATTAGAAGTTTTGCCATTGGGACTAGATTTCCTAGAGGGGATTGAGAGAGTTTTAGGGTAAGAGAAAAAGCTTGGGGAAAGCTTGGGGTTCTCCGGGATGAGGAAAAGGATGTTGCTTGTCGGTCTCATTTGAGAATAAGCTTTGGGTAGCTTGGCATTTCTCTTGTGAGGTTGGGATCCGGGTTTTATTTCTTCTATCTCTTGTAACTTTTGATATCATAGTGGATTGTTCGCCTTGTGCCATGGTTTTTTACCCATGAGGGGGTTTTTCCACATTAAATTTGGATTGCCTTCTTGTATGTGTTTGATTGTTGCTTGTGTGATTTCCATGGTGGTTTGCTCGTTTGATTCGCTTCCAATGCTGATTTTTCCAACAGGATGGAGACAGCCTAAAAAATATTGAGAGAACCATCACTCACTATTTTACTTTTAGCCATCCATTTGATAACCATCAATTGGATAGTTAGAATTGATTGATCAATGTGATTTAGCCCACAAAAAAATATCATAACCTCTCAAGAAAGAACTGATATTAACCTCAATCAAAGAATAAAAGAATGCTCCACTATCTAGGGTATGTCAAAGAAACAAAACCAAACCTCCTTACTGAAAACAATTGTTTGAATGGTATATCTGAATGATGCAAAACATTGAGAAAGCTCAGGTGATTGCGGGGCTTGCAATTTTTCTTAATTGTAATTGGTTTGGGTTATGGGTCAATTTTGTATTGATTTGATTTCCCAGTGGAGGGGTTGTATTATTGTTGGAAATGTTGTAATGTAATTGCATGCTGTTGATGATGTGACATTGTTTTAGTTCCAATGGGCCATGTTTGTAACTTGCCCATGAGGTATTATGCATTGCTGGTTTTCTGTTTGTGGAAATGAGACCTATGGTCACAGTGATCCAAACAACTGATATTATGTGCCTACTGTGGATGGCCCACGCACTAGAAATTTCCAAGGTTCGAACAATGACATTGCATTGGTGATCTGCAACAGAAAAAAAAAATGCAAGGGTTGCAATTACAAATAGCGTGGGTTGGTTAAGTTGAGACGAGTTCCACAACTGGGATTCTGGTTCAGCCCGAACTCAAAACAGTTGATGTATGGGTATGGTCTCAGTCATTAAGTCCAAATAAGTTTAATTAGGTATGGGTATGGTTAGACCTCACACAAACAACCATTGAAGGGGCATCCAACCATTCAAAGGACAAACCCCATTGGGGTGGTCAGGCCCAGATAAATAATTATATATATAAATATAAAATATAAAAAATAATTTTTAGAATTTATCTATTTGAACACATTAATCAGTGTAAATTAATAGGTATGGGTATGGTTAGACCTCACACAAACAACCATTGAAGGGGCATCCAACCATTCAAAGGACAAACCCCATTGGGGTGGTCAGGCCCAGATAAATAATTATATATATAAATATAAAATATAAAAAATAATTTTTAGAATTTATCTATTTGAATACATTAATCAGTGTAAATTAATCAACGCCAATCAAACAAGAGATGTAAAAAAAATCTGTACAATTGCAACTCTCAGCAACATTTTCATATGATGATTCAGAATATAACCAAATAAGGTTAGGTATGGGTCATGTTTGACCTCTTTTTATGTACTATGTACAACATGTCTAAGTATGTATGTGTACTGTATATTTTACAGTTAGTGCATAAATTTGGAAGACACCATTTGATTAAATCCTAGTTGCAGTAGAATCAATTTCATATAGAGATGGAAGATACCATTTGATCAAATGCAAAGCATTCATGTAGAATCACCAAACCCTAATTTACGAACCAAAATTAAAGAAAATATGCTCCTTACAGTAAACGTCAGTATGCGTCGGAATGTTTCCTTTCTTAGGATCAATAGCCATTCATGATTAGTTTTCAAAGGAAAATAAAATCTGGGTTCTTCAAAGCCCTAAAAAAATACATCATATAAATAAAACATGATTAGTCTTCAAAGGAAAATAAGATATGGGTTCTTCAAAGCCCTAAAAAAATACATCAATATAAATAAAAGGAAAAGATAAAAGGAGATTACCAGGGATGGAGAGAGAGAGGGGTAAATGCAATAGAGCGAGGGAGCAGGAAACAGGGAGAATACATTATATGGCTTAATATATAGCCGTGGAAAAGCCTATCCGCAACTATAAACTATATTCCTTTCATAAAAATGAGGCTCCACACAGACTTTTATAGCGGCATAAACATATATCCACCACTACATAGGATTTATGGTTGCAGAAATCATATCCGCCACCCTATCAATAAATATTGATCTGAATATGGACCATGCCACGTGTTGAGTCTTTGAATGAGATGATAAAATGGTGGATCCCACATCCATAGCTAAATAAGAAATATAGAGGCTGAAGTGAAATATCCGCTACTATATTGTCATATAGGGCTAAAAAAATGATGGGAATGATATACATGGCGGGAGAAAATTAGCGGTAAGCTTTATCGTGGCGGATATCCACCACTATACAACATAATAATGACTTGAACTCAGACCATGCCAGCTGACGGGATATATAGTGGCAGATGTACTCGTCCGCCGCTACAAGGTGTCCTTTCAGCGGTGATGATGTGGATGACAGGAGAAAAATTGCAGCAGGCTTTATAATGGGGGATAAATCGATCGGCCACTGTTGAATGTAATAATGACCCGAAGCTAGATCATGCCACCTAGCGGTTCTCTGAACAAGTATATAGTGGCGGATGATATATCCGCCGCTATATATCCATGGCGGTGGCAGGAAGAAGGTATATAACGATGGATAATATTCTCCACCACCATTTACTGCCGCTATACATTTATATTTTTTACTACATAGGCAAAAATGCATAATTCACCATTATCGGTTGTTTATGGTGGCAGAATCTTATATCCGCCGCTAGTAACTGCCATTATAGGTCACTTTTCTTGTAATGGTATGCATGTGGTATAGTTCTCTTGCAATGTCATATGTCCTCTTCTGATTGGCTCTTCTAGAAACGATCAAAATAAGGTAAAACAATAATAGGGGGGCGTTTGGCATCCCTACTCTAATTCAATAAGAGCTACTTCAATAAGCTGTTTTTGTTCTAGCTCTTATTTTAAATAAGCCCATTTGGTAAAATCTCAAAAAAAAAAAAAAAAAAAAAAAAACTCTTATTTAAAATAAGCACATTTGCTAAAACTTTCAAATCAGAGCTTTTTTAAGGGTAGTTGATGTCATTTTTAAAGATTACTACAATTTAAATATAAGAGCAATCCAAATGGTTGTTTGGGTGGACCGTCCATCATGTGGGGCCAGCATCATTGTTAATTGTCCTTTATGTGGGACCCCTCAATGTCCACTACCCATCACCATCACATGGACTCCACATTTGATGGTCCATAGTGTGGGCCCTACCTTTGAAGTGTATTTGTTCGTTCCCCAAGTGTAGGGTTGCGATGTAGTAATAATTCGGTAGATACTGAGATCGTCCTTAGGGACTAATTTAGGAATTCACAGAATTTCTTCAAACAATTTCCATCTGGAACCAAACTAAAACAAACTTAATCTAGAAATAAGATGTGTGTGAGCAATCTGTAATTTTAAGATGAGTTTAACAATCTAAAAGAAGCACTAAAGCGCCAAAGATCCACTTGTAGCTATCCTTGATGTATAATTCGCTTTGGTTTCTCAATTACACAACTAGAATCGAAATCAAATCCTATCTAGCCAGATTATAGAGCAGTTATTTCAACAAACCAATCTGACACATGTGTTGTCCATCAACATGATTCCCTCAATTCAAGTTAGGACTTGGGCACACTCAATTGCATAGGCCAATCCTAGTTTTAATAGATTAAGATCACAACTATAATAATTATGAAACCTTGTCACTAGGCTTAACTAATATCATGGTTTGAACTTAATTCAAATCACATAAACAAGCAACACATATTTCAGAATTTACATAAAAGATAGAACTTTGGTTTGAAGTTCCCACATGAAGAGCCAAGTTCTAAAGTATATTGAATCCAATTCCTCGGAGTGTACATGTCTAAATCTTGCAAAACAACTAGGAACTAAGTATAGTTCTTCCAAACATCCATGATTCATCATAAGATTAAGAAAAACTACTTAGAACTTCATTCAAACTTAACAAACCATTGTTCAACATTAAAATCAATTCATGAAACCTTAAAAATGAATTAAAACATCTTAGAACTACTACAAGCTCTCCCTCTTAGCCTTAGCTAAGAGGTTTAGCCAACCATGCTAAGAGAAAACAGAAAATCTACTTTAAACATGAAGAACTAGAGAAAAACTAAGTAAATAGAGTTGTAGAACTCCGAATCCTTCCTTCTCTTCCTCCTAATACAATAGAACTCTTCTAGGATAACTTAGGAATGAAGTGGAGGAGTTCTTTTATAAGTTTCGAGCCCCATTGATGTAGAAACTTCGAGAAAACACACAACGTTTACATAGGGCGCAGAGAAATCTGGAGGTTTGAAACTGGAAGTTTTCATTTCTAGCTTGGCCGACCGATCTTAACTGGTCGGAGGGAACTGGCCGACTGGTCTTAACTAGTCGGGCTTATCTGTGGAGTGTCCAGCGAGTTTGTAAAGAGGGCAGACCTGTTGGCCAATTGGTCTTGACCGGTCGGACAAGTTTGGCCATTAGTCCAGCGTGCTCTGCCCCTTTGGCAGTTGCATGGCCGATCGGTCTTGACCAGTCGAACATGTCTGGCCTTGGTCCAACATTGTGTGGCTAACCAGTCAAGACCGGTCAGACCCACTGTTTGCATTTTTTCTTCCTTTCATTCTCTCTTCTTTCCTCTCTTGCTTCATCACTTTCTTTTCTCCTTTCTTCCTTCGTTTTTCAACAATGTTAGAAGGGTCCTTTAATCATCCTTTTGGTGAGGTCTCTGTCTCATCGTACAAGCATAAAACAACACATTAGATAAGAGTTTAAACATGGAAATCATGCATAGTTAGTGATGAAATGGGGTTAGAATATGCACATTTAAGAGCTTAACGCACCACCCCTCCCCCCCCCCCCCCCCCCCCCCCCCCCCCAACCATCATTTTGGTAGTACTAAGCAAAACATGCGTGAAACAAATGCATCCTATATAGCCCAACTCTCTCTTGGAAACATTCTTCTATAAACTCTAAAATATTTAAGTATAATTGTCAGAGACAATCAATGATAGAGAGAGATTGAAATCTTAAACTCTTCAAATACCGTAAGTGTTCCACATAGAATTACCACAAATTGATTGAATAATAGACGATTTAGAACAAATGTGGTCTAGTGTGCAAAGTGAATGCTCATTTCATGAACTTCAAGGATTACCTTCTTCATAAATCAATCAAATTGAAGATTCAAAGTGTATAGATCAACAAGCCTCTGATAAGAATTTGCCTTACCGTTCCTTCGATAGCTTTCACACTACTTCTTATCTCCAGCTTAGGTTATGGGTAGACCTTCCCTTAGTTAGTTAGTAGGTAGCCCTTTTTGAAACTTTTCAACAAATATTCAATTATCACTGAACTTCCTTTCTTTTCATATACATTAGATATGATTTTTAGAAATCCATATCTTTCATCCTTTTCACTTATTTTCTCATGAACAAGGATGGACAAAGTTCCCCGGCTTGGTTCCGCAATACCTTAAATCTCAATCTAATCGGTCCACAAATCTAATAATCCCTTCCAGTATGAAAATCATGTAATGTGAACTAGATTCAAAATGTTCAAATTTTTTATCAATCATCTAGTATGGAAATTTATATAGAAATCTATTATATTTAAAATAATTCAAGGATTTCAAAATCACAACACTTCATTTCTGTTCCTTTTATACTCATATTATCTAAACTGTATAGAAATAATGTTTTCCAAGAGAGTTTTGAAATTTCAGATAATCGAAAAATTTCCTACATGATTGCTCGAAATGTACAAAATACTAGATGATGAATCTCACCCCCAACCAAATCTTACATTGTCCTCGACGTAACAAAATATGAATGCAATGATAATATGAGAGCAACGACAAAAACAAGGGGATTGAGGAATGATAGTACCTGAGAGAGCAAAAATTTGGATTTTACCTCTATTTAACAAACTTACTGAAAAACAAATAAAACAAAAGCAATAATCCTAATCCTAAACTACAATATACCTCCATCAGACTACGAGATCAAGTATCCTGATACACAGGATCAGTCAGAGGTATGGACATACCTTCTGAAGGAAAGTTCTCAAAGAATGGCTTTAAATGCTGACCATTTGCTTTAAAGATGTTGTCGTTCCTTGGATTCAACAACTCGACAGTCCTATATGGATAAACAGTTTTGACAATGAAGGGACAGGTCTATCGAGACCTCAATTTATTTGGAAATAGATGTAACCGAGAATTATATAAAAGGACCTTTTAATTTATCGTGAAAGTCTTACGAAGGATGTGCTTATCATGGAAGACCTTCATCTTATCCTTGTAAATTCTCACATTCTTATATGCTTCATTCCGAACTTCTGCAAGTACATTCAATTGAAGTTTGCGCAGTGAGCTTGCTTTGTTAGAATCAAAATTCATCTTCTTTATCGCCCAATATGCCCTATGTTCCAACTCCATAGGCAAGTGACAAGCTTTCCTATAGATAAGTCTATAGGGTGACATTCCAATGGGAGTCTTAAAAGCTGTACGGTAAGCCCAGAGTGCATGGCAAGTCGAAGCGACCAATTCTTGTGATCATGGTTTACTATTTTCTCTAGAATATGTTTGATTTCTTTGTTGGATATCTCAGCTTGTCCACTTGTTTGTGGATGATAGGGAGTGCTTACTTTATAAGTAACACCATATTTCTTCATTAATGCTTTAAATGGTCGGTTACAAAAGTGAGACCCTCCATCACTGATAATGACTCGAGGGGTTCTAAACTGGAAAATAATGTTTTCTTTTAAAAATCGAATGACTGTTTTATAGTCATTATTCTGGCATGGAATTGTCTCGACCCATTTTAAAACATAATCATCGATAAGCAAAATATACAAATTTTCAAAAGAAGATGGGAATGGACCCATGAAATCGATGCCCCAACAATAAAAAATTTTGATTGGTAAAATAGGATTGAGTAGTATCATATTTCGATGGGATATTCCTCCTAATTTCTGACAAGGCTCATTTGCCTTACAAAACTCATGCGCATCTTTGAACATGGTAGACCAATAGAACCCACATTGTAGAACTTTAGCTGTAGTCTTCTTAGCCGAGAAGTGGCCACTAAAATTACGGTTTGCACCGCTATTAAGATAAGCCTGAAGGTATGCTTATGTCCTAGAGGGGGATGAATAGGACTTTTTACAATTCCTTTACAATTAAAAACTCTAATGCATTCACAATCTAATTTACTAATTAAGTCTAAGTAAATGCAAGTAAATAGATTAAACAGTTGATATGCATGCTTGTACTGAGCATTCAAGGATTTCATATAAGAATTTTGTCACACATGAGATGGGCATTAAGTTAAGCACTTATAGAATTAATCTTAAATCATAATAGTGGACAAGATGCATTCACCACATTACACACGATGTATAGTGATTTGACGATGAGTCTACTCCACTCCTGGTTCAAGTACTCAACTCCTTTGAGCAAACCGGCATTTACTATCGGAGGTTTTAAATGAGGTTCACCTCTCAACCTTTACAACCTACACAAGGTCTATTCCTATACAAGGACTCCTCAAATCCTACACAAGGACAACGCACGTATTCTCCCGTGTCGGAGGCCTACGCAAGGACTTCCACGTCCTATGCAAGGACACACACGTCCTACTCAAGGACAACTTTGAGATTGGGTCACAATCTCTAGACTCCAATCTCAATAAGAAGGGGAATCAATAAATGGACTCTATAAGCTTAAACACTTACAAGAGATGAGCTTCGATTCATCGTCGTTAAGTAGCTTCAGCTTCCACGAATGCTTCAACTCCTCTCCAAGCTCCCACGATCAGCTACCAATACATATGATGATCCTAAACTAATTATGGGTAGGTGAGAGGAGGTATTGATGTTCCATTTACCTATTACAATACAATGGTTAATGAAGGAACTATCAATCCGATCATTCAATGGCTATAAATGACTTCAAGTTGAAGTTTCAATGATAGGGACAGCTATGAATGATATGCTTGAGTTCATTGTTTAAACCAAGCTTTGAATACTCAATGTAGTGCCATTAATGGTTAGGTTTGAAAGATCACCTCAAGACAATGATGAGCAAAAGAGATTAGGTAAGGCTCTTAATTACCTTTCATAATGTTCTCAATGGGTGTGCAAAGGATGCCCTTAAAGGCCTCAAGATATCCCTTTTTATAGGCCCAAAAATGAGTTCCAACGGATATAAAATGGTCACTTTTCGGCCTATCACAGACCCCTAAGGACCGGTCGGATTTAAGCGTCCGACCGGTCTAACGATCGGTCCTCAAACCGGTCTACCTTAAAAAGGTTCAAACCAAATGTTTACTTGACACTTTTTGTCCTTTTACGACCGGTCGTGCAACTGGTCTTGGGAGGTCAGTGATCGGTCCTCAGACCGGTCTTCCCTTTATAAATTTAAATCAATTGTTACTGGACGTTTTTCGTCCATTTACGACCAGTCGTGCGACCGGTCCTGGAAGGCCAACGACCGGTCGTCAAACCGGTCTATAGGTAAACAGAGACACGTGGTTTTTTCCTTAAAAGTCTTGCTGTCTAAACTGATTCCTCAGCTGACCGGTCGCCCGACCGGTCGTTAGGCTTATTTCATAGCCTGTTTTATGCTGAGATTCATCATCCATTTTATGGTGCACAATAAGATGGTTTCCCTATGTTTTTCAACAGTTTGGAACCTACAAAATGGAGGTTCAAGTCTGATCAACATGACTTTTAGTCCGTGGATCAAATGGCAATCTTGAAGCATGATTCGAATGCCATAGACTAGGGTGTTTTGGGATTCTATGGGCTGTCTATATGCAACTTACCTTCCGAGCTTGTTTTGGGTTGAACTTGAGTGCGGAAAGTTGCTACGATCTTCAAGTCTTAAGTCTTCAATGATCGTCGAGGCTTACAAGACTTGACTGACTCATACGCTCATGTAATTGACAATACAATGCACGATTCAGTGTAGTAACAATCTCCCCCTTTGTCAATTACATGACAAAACAAAAACCAAGACAGTTCATGATCTCCATATCATGAATATCCCAAAATAGAAATACTATTTCACCCAATTACATGTCAATACAAAATTTACAAATTAATCTTTACAAGATGATATAAACAGACTCGAAATGTCTTCAGTTTCTCCCCCTCAATACCTGCACCTTAGAAAGCCTGGAAAAAGGATAGAAATTGACTTCTTGGTGGGATATAGTTCTCCCCCTTTTTGTCAATGATTGACAAAGGTTAGCTTGCACAAAAATATGCCTATAAGAGTAGTGATGCTAAACCATGAACAGTAAGCGATAAAGCGCAGGAAATATGTCAATCGCACGATCAAGGAAAGAGATATAATATGAAAAACATGGGAGAAAAGAAGTGACATCGAGCAACATGATATACATTTAATCATTACACACAAAGGGTCTTTCGCCCAATCAACCAACCACTCCAAAAATCATGTATATCACAAACTCTAAAACCTTCACCTATATATGAACATAATTGGGCATTTTTCCCTAGCCACCCAACCTTCCAATAATGAGATTTTCATTTCAAAACACATGCTCATATGATTTATGGTGAAGAAAAAATGTGATAGGCCACACAGTATTGGCCTGTAGTATTAGTCCAGAGGACATAGAAGCCCAATCGGGCAGTCTCACTCAATTAATATTCAATAAGGCACACGACTCAAAAAGTGATATAACTATACAACATCACATAAAGCACAAGTATATAACATAGCTGAACCAAAATGGACAAGAAGTCCAAGCATGTACATGTGCGATAGACGGTCACTGGCCTAAGAAGATGTATCTAATTAGCTCAAAGAGAAGATATCCAATATATACAGTCAAAAATAGATATAACTGTAAAGCTCAATCATCAAAGGTCAAATTGTCATCCAAAATATTTTAAAGATATAACATGACGAGTGACTAGCGTCTTTGGTCACCCAAAAAGATACTCCTGACCAAGACACACGACAAAGCATATTACAATACTAAAAGTCAGTGCCGTTGCCCAGATCTGGTGGCGACACATCACCACGAGCAGCTCGCTCCCATGCCTCCAGACGCCTGTCAATCTGAGCAAGACAAGCCACAATAGCCTCCTGCTGAACGAGGAGAGTGGCCTGACCCTGAAGCAGCTGAGAATTGGTTGGTTCCATCTAATCTAATCTCCGCTCGATCTGTCAAGTCTCTGAGAAAGATGATCCTGAAGCTGGTACAACTCAATAGTATAGGCTAAAGAGTCTGCTGCAGGCGATCCACGACGAGTGAACACCTGTGGGGGTGTACTGAATCGTCCAAGGGAAAATCGTGGATCAATGGTGGGATCGGATGATGGTGCTATAGCTACAGGCTGAGATGGTCCAGAGGAACTTGTAGGAGCCTCATGCTGCTGTTGGGCCTGCTGAAGTTCTTGTGTTTTTTGCATTTTAGTAATTATAGATCGATTGAGGATGGGAGGTTTCACATACACATCTGAAGGATTAACGAGTCCTATAGTTTTAGCCAACCTACAAATGAGATAACCAAATGGAAGACCACCAGACAGACCTCGGACACCAAGATATCGGACCGAATGACTTTCATGATACGTGATGGAAGACACATGCGACGGCCTTAACTGACATTGAATAGAACGGTGACCATATCTTTTGGAAGATCATCCTTGTTGCTTTTCCTAGGGAATACATTTTTAAAGAATATGTTATGTATAAGACGATAATCCTAGGACATGAAAGAGGTATGAAGAGCATTGCCATTAACCCATCTAGGGCACTCTCTGTTATATCAAATAGCGGTGGTCGAAGATAGCGAAGACTCGAGACCCGCGAGCGCCTTTTTAGCGGTGTTTAACCTGCGAGCCCTCATGGTCGAGGCTTGCATATCGGAAAGGTTCGGTGCGCAACTCCTGAACCACCGAGCCCTCATGGTCGAGGCTCGCATATCGAAAAGGTGCGGTACGCAACTCCCAAACCACCGAGCCCTCATGGTCGAGGTTTGCATAACATGAAAGTACAGTATATACTCCCGAATATGCGAGCATCTTGGCTCGTGGCCGTTGAAAGGGGCTGCATCTCAATATGCGAGTAGTTACCTCCGAGCTCGAACATCCCTCGCCTTTTTAGTACCACCAGCCCATATAGGCCGGTTTTGGGCTTATCTCTGTTTGTGGCTCTGGATCTCAGAAGATCACTATTAAGGAACGTAATCAACCGGATGTTTAACTAGAGTAAGCCGTCTCCTAATCTAGGGATTAATAAGATAAACATTTATCCCCAGAAATCAGGAGCAATCTTAACGTCTTGCGTAACAGATTGAATTACCTGGATTTGTATAAATAGATGACTCCACAGTGAATAAAGGTACACAATCTCTAAGCTCATACCCGGCTATTTGATTTACAACCATGTCACATCTGACTTAAGCTTCGGAGGGCCAACGGCTGGACGCCAGCCACCCTTAGTTTTCTCTTATGTTCTTTCAGGTTTGAAAGGAAGTTAGCTTGAAGGAAGGTGAACGTTTGAGGATCTTGTTACCAAATTCTACGTAAACAGATTGACGCCGTCTGTGGGAACAAATCGTCAGGATTAGCCATTCTAATCACTGATCGAGATCTCCCACCATGCCTCCTAAAAAGACGGTTCATCCTTCCACTTCAAGGCAGACGTTACCTCCGCCTGACATCACCGAAGCAGCACCTAACCTCCCTCAGACTGCTTCAACGGGCATCCCCCAGGGAGAGTCTAACGTGCCATCTCAAAACCCACTTTACGATGTGTCCGGCAGTCAAGAAGAAGTTATACGTTTCCTCGGAAACACACTTCTAACTCTCAAAGTCGGGCTTCAGACCTTATCTAATCGGTTTGATCGGCACTTTCCGGAACCACAACAACAACCTCCGAAAGGGCCGCCGGTACAACCTATACCAGTGGCTTCTAGACATTCTGCGGGCGAGCCACAAGCCCAGCCAAATCCTCCTCCTTCAAATCGAATGCCAATCAGCAATCAAGTCCTGGTACCCCCCTCCACATTCTATACACTCCAGTACCTCCCAGCAACAGCAATCTCAGGGGTCTGCCGTCGAAACTTCAGGCTACACCTTACCATGGGAGGAGATCTCAAAAGAATCCACGATCGCTTCAACGATATGGAACAGCGATATCAGACAAATTGACCACTTATTGCTGTTGCGTCAATCCATCGATCTGAATCTCCCTTCACCCACGAGGTCATAGAAGCACCTTACCTAAGAAATACCGCACGCCTATGATCACTCCATATATTGGCACTGGCGATCCTCTCGAACATCTGGAGATGTATAAGTCTCTTATGGAGCTGGAGGGACATGGATAAGAAATTATGTATAGGGCTTTTTCTCTAACCTAAAGGATGCAGCGCGTACATAATTCTGGGGCCTAAAACCCAGATCCATCGGGTCCTTCTCTCAACTATCGGAGCTCTTCCTTTCTCAGTTCATGGGAAGCATCCGTACCAAAAAGCCGGCATCTCACTTAATGGACTTGAAGTAATAGCATGGGGAGACGATAAAAGAGTTTACAGTTCGGTTCACTGCAGAAGCCGTCCAGACTGAAGGTTATACCAAAGATAAAGGCCTCACCGTCCTTATAGCTGGAATTACAAGCGAAAAATTCAGATTCGCCTTGGATAAGAACCCTCCTAAAACTACGACGGAGTTTCAGGCAAAGGCCCAGAAATACATCAATGCGGAAGAAGTCACTTTGGTACGTCACGGTGTACAGGGCAAGAAGCGTAAGCCTGAGGAGATTTCTCCTCCTGACAAGAAATACTGGCGTGATCGACGGGACCACTCCCCTAAGAAGCCTTACTCTGGTAAATATCATAATTATACCCCTCTTATCCAATCTCCTGAGAAAGTATTAATGGAGATCAAACACAACCCTTACGTGAAGTGGCCTTCAAAGATCAAATCTGATCCTGAAAAAAGAGATAAGAGTAAATTTTGCTATTTCCATAAAGATCATGGGCACAACACCCAAGATTGTATATCTCTACGAGATCACATCGAAGCTCTCATTCGGAAAGGTCATCTTCGAGATTACGTGGCCCGACAGGGTCGGTCACCCAAAAGGGGGGAAGCCCCATCACACCAGAAGAAGTCACATCAACATCATACTTCGCAAGAAGACATTGAACCCACTGGTGAGATCCGGACCATCGCCCGAGGACCATCTTGCGGAGGAGATTCTCAAGCATCAAGAAAAGCATACACTTACAAGGCGTCTCAGAAGCCCGAGCATATCTATTGGTTGGAAAAGACGCCTGATGTGTCGAATCCTGGATATCATCCGATCTCCTTTTCTCTTGAAGATGCAGAAGTCATTCACTTTCCTCACGAAGACTCCATTTTGGTCGCATTAAAGGTATCAAATTATTTGACTCATCATATTATGTTGGATATAGGTAGCTCCGCTGACATTCTCTACCTGGAAGCCTTCAATAAAATGACACTCGCCAGGAGCCTGCTTAAACCGGTTTCAACTGCCCTCGTCGGCTTCGGGAGCGAAGTGGTAACATCGGAAGGAAGCATCGACCTTCCAGTCACCTTCGGAGAAAGCCCAGCAAAAACTACTATCTTCGTTAATTTCCTCGTGGTGGATCGAGGATCAGCATATAATGCTATTTTGGGCCGACGTTCGCTCAACAAGATAGGGGCAGCTTTACACCCCCTGTATCTATGCATCAAATTCCCTACTCCAAATGGAGTCAGGGTTGTACGAGGAAATAAAAAAGAAGCACGCACATGTTACGAAATCCCCGTACAAGATCGAAAGAAGGCCAAGGCAACGTCGGTCATGATGGTTACAAGAGATTCATCGGATCCCCTGATAGCTACAACACTGGACCCAAGAGAGAGCGCTCTTCAATTAAGAACTCCAGAGGAAGAGACAGTCGCAATCCAATTATCTGAAGAAAATTCGTCCAAAAAGGTCTACGTCGGATCTTCTCTAAGCAATGTTTTTGGTGAAAATCTGGTTCGTTTTCTCACCGAATACCAAGATGTATTTGCTTGGTCCCATAGTGATATGCTAGGTATCGACCCCAGTGTCATAGTGCATCGCTTGAATGTTGATCCAAAATACAAACTTGTTCATCAGCGCGGAAAGGCAAATGGTAATCAAAACTGAAGTCGAGAAGTTGCTGACCGTCAATTTCATAGAAGAAGTTGACTACCCGGAATGGGTCGCGAATGTGGTCCTCGTTCGAAAAGCTAACGGCAAGTGGAGAATGTGTGTGGATTACTCTGATTTGAACAAAGCCTGCCCGAAGGACAGTTTCCTAACTCCGCGCATTGACCAGTTGGTTGATTCAACTGCAGGGCATGCCTTACTCAGTTTTATGGACGCCTACTCCGGGTATAACTAAATTATAATGCACCCGCCCGATAGTCGACACACTGCCTTCATCACTGACCGTGGCTTGTATTGTTACAAGGTAATGCCTTTTGGTCTTAAGAATGCAGGAGCCACCTATCAGCGCCTGGTCAATAAAATATTCACCACGCAAATCGGCAGGAATATGGAAGTTTATGTCGATGATATGCTTGTGAAAAACGTCGTAGAAGATGACCACCTTGCAGATCTTAGAGAAGCTTTCAATTTGATGAGGAAGTATCAGATGAAGTTAAATCCAGAAAAATGTGCATTCGAGGTTTCCGCTAGAAAATTTCTTGGGTTTATTGTTGGCCAGCGAGGAATCGAGGCGAATCTCGAGAAAATAAAAGCTTTGATCAAGATGAAATCTCCATCCACTCTCAAAGATGTCCAACGTCTGGCTGGTCGTATTACATCATTGAATAGGTTTATTTCGTGTGCCTCTGATAAATGCTTACCTTTCTTTAAGCTCCTTTGAGCTGCGGCCAAAGTTGACTGGGTGTGGACTCCGCAGTGCGAAGAAGCGTTTTAACAACTGAAACAATATATGAGTGCACCCCCCATTTTATCGAAACCTGTTGCACACAAGTAGCTTCTTCTTGATTTATCTGTGTTTTCTACGGCTATTAGTGCCGCATTAATAAGAGAAGATTTCGGGATATAAAGGCACGTTTATTATATTAGTCGAGCAATGGTGGATGCCGAAACCCGATGTTCTGATATGGAGAAATTAGCCCTCGCCTTAGTTACGGCAGCTCGAAAACTGCGCCCCTATTTCCAAGCCCACGCTATATTGGTGTTGAACCTCCAATTTATACATTGCATTGCCCATTACATGATGTGGTTTGCATAATTTTCATGATTTAAAGGCCCATCTAACACATGTTTTGTGATTGTAGGGATGAGAGCGGACTTCATCCAATTGGAGCTTAAAAAGGGTCATTTGAAGACAGGAAGGTCTAAGATGGACCAAAAAAAGAAGGAAGCAAGGAGAAGAGAGAGAAGAAGAAAGAGGAGAAAAAGAAAGGAAGAAGAATCAAATGGAAGAAGGCCGACCGGTCTTGACCGGTCGGCCATGGACGCTGATCACATTGAAGGAGGGCCGACCGGTCTTGACCGGTCGGCCATGCACACTGGACAAAGTGAAAGCAAGTCCGACCGGTCTTGACCGGTCGGCTATGCACGCTGGATGCTTCCAAAACAAAGCCCGACCGGTCTTGACCGGTCGGCCACACTCCCTGGATGTTTAAAAGACTAGTCCGACCGGTCTAGACCGGTCGGCCCTATGTAAAAAGAGTCCTTTCTAAATCGGGACTCCAAAATCTGCTGCGCACTGCGTAACCTTTCGCAGATTCTAGAGGTTTCTGACGCAAGGGAGCTTTCTTACTATAAAAGGACACCTAGGGGCTCTTCCTAGATGATCAGAGAAGCTAAAGGATGTGGTTCTAAGGAGGGGAAGCTGTCATGGAGCGTCTGCAACTCTCCTATTTCCGGTTTTTCTAGTTTTATGATTTTATTAAGAGTTTTTTGTTGTAGCATGAATATGCCCGGCTAGAACCTCTCAGCTAAGGCTGAGAGGTGAAGCTTGTAGCTAATTCGATGTTGGATTCAGTTTAATTCAAGTACTTTTTAATTCAAGTTTGGATTTTTCTCATGTTCTAGTTTCCAAAAGTGGTAGTTTGAGATGTTTTATGAGAGTTCATGTGCTCTGGACATGAATTCCTTGCAATTCTCTAAGATTATTGTTGAGCTCATAATTGTGCATATTCTAACCCCAATTCATCATTCATTATGCATGATATACATGTTAAAGGACCAACTTAATATATGATGTGTGATTGTAGGAACAAGATGGAGAGTCCACCATTTGAAAGCTAAATGAGGCCCCTTACAAGTATTGAAGACTATAGGATGAAGCATGAAGAAAGATCAAAGGAAGTCAAGCAAGGAGAGAAGAGAAAAGAAAGAAGAAAGAAAGAAAGAATGGAGAAAGAGAAGCCTGACCGGTCAGCGACCGGTCAGCCATGCATTAGGAGAGGTTTAGGATCACGTCCGACCGGTCATGACCGGTCGGACAAGGCTACTGGATCTAAATGAAAAGGACCGACCGGTCATGACCGGTCGGTCATTACTGCTGGAATGTGGATGAAAACATCCGACCGGTCATGACCGGTCGGGGGTGCTTGCTGGACTGATGATCGAATGAGGCCGACCGGTCGGCCATGCTTGCTGGAATGACTATATTTTGAAGCCGACCGGTCGTGACCGGTCGGCTGTGCGAAAGGAAAGAGAAACTTCTAAATTCATCCCGATTTTCTCTGCGCTGCGTAAGTGTTACGCACTTTCTCGATTCTTCCGAAGTTGTGGAGCCTCCAGACTATAAATAGACACCTAGGGATTGTTCCTAGGGTATCCTAGAAGGGTTCAAGCGAGGTTGGAGGCTGTGGAAGTGAAGATTGGAGTTTCACAACTCCTTTTGGTTTGCTTTGCTGTTTTCATGCTTTTTGTAGTTGTTTCATGTTTCCTTGGATCATGAGCAGCTAAACCTCTTAGCTAGGGCTAAGAGGTGAAGCTTGTAGTGAATCCAAGATGTTTTAATTCGTAGTTAAGTGGTTTTAGTTTGGAATTCATGATTATGAACTAAGGTTTGAAGTTTATACAAGTTTTTAAGTAATTTTTCTTAGTCTTGTGATGACTCATGGATGTTTGGATGAATTACTTATCTTCTTAATTCGTTTACAACGGTCTAGACCTGTATGATCCGAGGAATCGGAGTGCGCTCTAGTACTAAGCTCTTCATAAAGGGACTTCAGGCCAAAGTTCTATTTTAGTTGATTTTCTGGAATATGTAAGGACTGTGATGGTGATTTGATTCTAGTTCAAATCCTAATCTAACCTTGTCTTGTGAGAGGACTTGGGGATGGTTATGATGGAGAACTGGAACTATAGGAAAGGGGAATGACCTATGCAATTGAGCATGCTCAGCTCGGCCTAGATTGAGTGAATCTTATGCATAGAACTTACATATTACAGACTGTTTGGTTTAACAGTTCTATCATCCGACTAGACAGACAGGAATGTCAATTCTAGTTGAGAGAATAAGAAACCACAGCGGATTGAACATCAAGGATTGCTACAAGTGGATCCTTGAAACCCTAGTACCCTCTTATAATTAATTAATCTCGATTTAATTCAGCTTTTGTTACTCACATCAACTTTATACAATCATCTGATTAGTAGACTTCAATAGACACTTGTGGATGAATTTGTGAGATCCTACATAGTCCCTGTGGATCGACCTCGGTCTTACCGAGTTTATTACTACATCGCAACCCTACACTTGGGGAAGCGAACAAGTTTTTGGCGCCGTTGCCGGGGACCTTGACGGTTTTCACAAATTTCTGAAATTAGTATCTATTTAGGACTCTTTTAGATTTTTAGAACTAACTTAGTTTATTTATTTGATTTTTTCTTTTGAGGGATTTCTAGGAAGCTGAAGAAGATACAAGAGTTTCAAGTGCGAATCAGGTTCTATCTTTCTAAACCTTACTCTTCTCCTTCTCCTATTCATTCCTATTCATCTCTTGTAGAGTGGGTGGAGATTCCTTTTGGATCTCTAAAAGGTCGGCCTTTTTGCCACCTGGATTCCTATTGGTCGGCTCAGCCGCCTTGGTTCACCTTGTGCTCAGAGATTTCTTTTCTCATCTCTACTCCTCTTTTTCCTTTTTCTGCACTTTTTCTCAAAAGATTCAAAGAGTGGGTGGGGAGTTTTCTGAACCCCTATTGACCAGGAGAAATCGGTCTTTATCCTTGCTTCTGGCCTAGCCATTGCAAGACACCTTGTGCTTCGGTCTTAGAGAAGAGTAAAGAAAAGGGAGGAAGAATTCTCCTTTCTTTTTGTTTCTTATTTTTGGTTTTGCATGCCACATTGGGCTCGGGATTCCAATAACCGACTCATAAGTGAAGGGGGGATAGTAGAAGGCTTTGATAGAGAGCCACGTGTTAGGAGACATCTAGATTCTCCAATTTTATCTGAAAGTATGGCTGCAAATCAACCTAACCCGGTTCAAAATCAAACTGAAACAGGGGAGAATGTAGTTGAGAATGTTCCCCGACCTAGGACTTTACGTGATTTCTTGCAACCTGCAAGAACGAGCACTCCCTCATGCATAGTTTTCCCACCAAATGCAGGGAATGTGGATTTGAAACCGGGAGTGATCAATCTTCTCCCTAAATTCCATGGTTTAGACAGTGAAAGTGCCTATCAACACCTTAGGGAGTTTGATGAGGTAATTACCACCATGCACTTTGCTAATGTGACTGAAGATGTAGTAAGACTTAAATTCTTCCCTTTCACTCTTAAGGATAAAGCCAAGGGTTGGCTTTATGCATTGAGGCCAAGATCAATTGGGTCATGGAATGATATGCACAGAGAATTTATAAAAAAATTCTTCCCTACTCACAAAACGAACATGCTTAAGCGCCTTATCATGAACTTTGCCCAAAAGGAGGATGAAACCTTTTCCCAATGTTGGGAGAGATTCAAGGACCTATTAAACGCATGCCCACATCATGGCTATGAAAATTGGTGGATTATAAGTTTTTTCTATGAAGGACTGATTCCATCCATGCGCCAATTTATAGAGATGATGTGTAATGGGGAGTTCATGAATAAGGAAGCTGATGAAGCATGGGATTATCTGGAAGAATTGGCTGAAAGTGCACAATCTTGGGACACACCTAAACCAACAAATTCCAAGATTGGCCAACAAAAGGAAAAGGGAGGAATGTATGTCCTATCAGAAGAAGATAGCATAAGTGCACGGTTGGCTAGCCTTACAAGAAAGGTCGAAGCCATGGAATTAAGGAAAGGAGAAACAATCAACTCCACTGAGGTTGAAACTGTTTGTGGAATTTGTGCTGGAAATCAACATGCTACACCAGATTGTCCCACAATTTCAGCAGTCCAAGGCATCCTACAAGAACAAACAAATGCCATAAACAGTTATCAGCAGCAATATGGTGCTCCAAACTCAAACACGTATAATTCTAATTGGAAGAACCATCCCAACTTCAGTTGGAAGAATGGGCCCAATGCAAATGCAAACAACACTCCAAAAGTATCACTAGAAGAGATGTTGGGTGCATTCGTATCGGTCCAGAATGAGTATAACAAGACAAACTCTCTAAAAATAGATGGGTTCATGCAAGAGCAATTGAAATTCAATCAAAACTCAAACCAAGCCATCAATGAATTGAAAACATCTTTGGCTAGAGTTGAAGCTCACCTTAGTGTTAGAGAGAAGGGCACACTCCCTGCCCAACCTCTTCCTAACCCAAGGACCCAATATGAGATACAAGATGCAAGCTCATCCTCCCACCATACGGAACATGTCCAAGCTATCACCACTTTGAGAAGTGGGAAAGAAATTGATAAATCCAATCCGGTGAAGGCCCCCAAGCCTAAGGATCCGAAAATTCCCAAAGAGGATGGTAGCCCAAACAATATTCCACAAGAGAAAGAACCGGAAAGACAATACAAGCCGGTTGCCCCATTTCCACAAAGGTTGATTTCACCTAAACCTTTAGATAAAAATCTGGAGATTCTGGAAGTTTTCAAGCAGGTGAAGATCAACATCCCGCTGTTGGATGCAATAAAACAAATACCATCTTATGCTAAATTTTTAAAGGAATTGTGTACAATCAAAAGGAAACATAACGTTCACAATAAAGTGCTTTTGGCTGAGAATTTGAGCGCCATCATCAAACAAGAGGTGCCCCAAAAATACAAGGATCCAGGTAGTCCAACCATCTCATGCATCATAGGAGACTACCAGATTAAACAAGCCCTACTCGACTTGGGGGCAAGTGTGAATCTCATTCCATACTCGGTCTACGAACAACTTGGGTTAGGTGAATTGAAACCCACCAAAACCACACTCCAACTTGCTGATAGATCCGTCCGGATACCGAGAGGAATGGTAGAGGATGTTCTAGTCCAAGTTGATAAATTCTACTACCCAGTAGATTTTATTGTCTTGGACACACATCCCGTGATAGGCACCGGTACTCAAATTCCCGTCATACTTGGACGACCGTTTCTAACCACTTCAAACTCCATTATCAATTGTAGAAACGGATTTGTACAAATGTCCTTTAGAAATATGACCCTTGAGCTTAACATATTTGAGTTATGCAAACAACCGCGGGAAGTTGATGATGATGTCCACGAATTAAACATGATCGAATCATTCGTGGAGGATACAGTCCCCTTATCACTATTTTCCAACCCTTTGGAGGCATATATGGCCCACTCTCATGAGACAAATGATTACACAATACAAGAGAGGGAGGCCATTCTAGATGTGATGCTGGTGCTTGAGAATAAAAGATGGAGGGCCCCAATTGAACCTTTACCTGTAAATGAGAACAAGGCCCTCCCATCCAACATCAAGGCACCAAAACTCGACCTAAAACCATTGCCAAGTGAGTTAAAGTATGTTTATTTAGGTCGAGATGAGACATATCCAGTGGTGATTTCTTCCCACTTGGATGAGGAACAAGAGAGTAGGCTAATAGCCACTCTATTAGAGCATAAGAGTGCCATTGGATGGTCAATTGCGGATCTCAAAGGCATAGACCCTCTGATTTGTACTCACCGCATACACCTTGAGGAAAATGCAAAATCATCCTGGCAACCACAAAGACGACTAAATTCAAACATGAAGGATGTGGTTAAGGCCGAAGTGGTGAAACTACTGGATGTAGGTATCATTTACCCAATATTTGATAGCCAATGGGTGAGCCCAACTCAAGTGGTGCCTAAGAAATCCGGAATAACCATCGTAGCCAATGCCAATAATGAACTCGTACCAACTAGAGTCACTACCGGTTGGAGAATGTGCATTGACTACAGGAAGCTAAACACTGTCACGAGGAAAGACCACTTTCCCCTACCGTTTGTTGATCAGATTTTAGAACGGTTGGCGGGTCATTCACACTTTTGCTTCCTTGATGGCTATTCAGGGTACAACCAAATAGAAATTGCCCGTGAAGACAAAGAAAAGACTACATTCACATGTCCATTCGGCACTTTCGCCTATCGACGGATGCCGTTTGGACTATGTAATGCCCCTGCCACATTTCAGCGTTGTATGATGAGCATCTTTTCTGACATGGTGGGGACCATTCTCGAAGTCTTCATGGATGATTTTTCCGTATTCGGTTGTAGCTTTGATGAGTGCCTTGAGCACTTGAAATCTGTGCTAAAAAGATGTGAAGAGAAGAACCTTGTGCTCAATTGGGAAAAGTGTCACTTCATGGTTCAAAAGGGAATTGTACTTGGTCACATCGTTTCACAAAATGGAATTGAGGTGGACAAGGCGAAAATTGATCTTATCTCTAACCTCCCACCACCCAAAAGCATACGAGATATACGGTCCTTTTTAGGACACGCAAGATTTTACAGAAGGTTCATAAAGGATTTCAGTTCACTCTCTCGCCCTTTATGTAACCTACTTCAAAAGGAAAATTCATTCGAGTGGAATGAAGAATGTCAAAAGGACTTTAACACCCTTAACGGTATGTTGACATGTGCCCCAATAATGCAACCACCTGATTGGAGCATTCCTTTTGAGATTATGTGCGATGCTAGCGACTATGCTATTGGGGCCGTGTTAGGCCAAAGAAAAGATAAAAAGCCATGTGTCATCCACTATGCAAGTAGAACCCTAAACTCAGCCCAGGCAAACTACACCACCACTGAAAAGGAACTTTCAGCCATAATTTTTGCTTTGGAGAAATTTAGATCCTACTTGATTGGATCCAAGATTATTATATTCACTGACCATGCCGCGCTTAAGTATCTGCTTTCTAAGAAGGATGCTAAACCACGGTTATTAAGATGGATCCTCCTACTCCAAGAATTTGACTTAGAAATACGTGATAAGAAAGGAGTAGAGAATGTAGTAGCTGACCACCTCTCTCGACTTGTCCTCACTGATTCCCCTGAAATGACTGCAATCAATGACATGTTCCCTGATGAACAACTTTTTGCTGTTTCCCAATTGCCATGGTATGCGGACATTGCTAATTATCTTGCTACAGGTACAATTCCTACATATTGGAAAAAACAAGATAAAGATAGATTCTTCTCGGAGGTACGGAAATTCCTATGGGACGACCCATACTTGTTCAAGTATTGTCCCGATCAAATCATAAGGAGATGTGTTCCAGATGATGAGCAACAAAGTATCATCTCCTTCTGTCATTCTCAAGCATGTGGTGGTCACTTTTCGGCTAAAAAGATCACAGCAAAAATTCTGCAATGTGGGTTTTATTGGCCCACTATGTTCAAAGACACACATGAGTTTTGCAAAGCATGTGAACCTTGTCAGAAACTAGGAGGAATCTCCCGTAGAAATATGATGCCACTCAATCCCATCTTAATTATCAAAATTTTTTATTGTTGGGGCATCGATTTCATGGGCCCATTCCCATCTTCTTTTGGAAATTTATACATCTTACTTGCTGTTGATTATGTTTCCAAATGGGTCGAGGCCATTCCTTGCCGGAATAATGACCATAAAACGGTCATTCGATTTTTAAAAGAAAATATTCTTTCCCGGTTTGGAACGCCTCGAGTCATCATAAGTGATGGAGGGTCTCACTTTTGCAATCGCCCTTTTGCAGCCCTAATGAAGAAATATGGCGTTATACACAAAGTAAGCACCCCCTATCACCCACAAAGTAGTGGACAAGCTGAGATATCCAATAGGGAGATTAAACACATTTTAGAGAAAACGGTGAATCCCGATCGCAAGGATTGGTCACTTCGACTTACCGATGCGCTTTGGGCTTACCGTACTGCCTTTAAAACTCCTATTGGAATGTCTCCCTATAGACTTGTCTATGGGAAGGCTTGTCACTTGCCTGTGGAGTTGGAACATAAGGCGTATTGGGCTATTAAGACAATGAATTTCAATTCTGACAAGGCAAGCTCGCTACGCAAACTTCAATTAAATGAACTTGCAGAAATCCGGAATGAAGCTTATGAGAATGCGAGAATTTACAAGGACAAGACGAAGATATTCCATGATAAGAATATTCTTCGCAAGACATTCACGATCAATCAAAAAGTCCTCATGTATAATTCTCGCTTACATCTATTTCCGGGAAAATTGAGATCTCGATGGACCGGTCCCTACATTGTGCAAACTGTCTATCCGTATGGGACTGTCGAGCTATTGAATCCAATGAACGGCAATATTTTTAAGGTAAATGGGCAGCGATTAAAGCCGTTCTTTGAAAATTTTCCTTCAGAAGGTATGTCCATACCCCTGAATGATCCTGTGTATCAGGATGATTGATCTCCTAGTCTGATGGAGGTATAGAGTAGTTAGGATTAGGATTTTGCTACTTTTGTTTTCGTTTTCATAGGTTTGTTAGAAGGAGGAAGATTTCCAATGTTCACTCTCTCAGGTAATATCATTCCTCACTCCCTTTTATTTTCAAATTGCTCTCATGTTTTGCTCATTGCGCATCTTTTACATTGAGGACAATGCAAGATTTGTTTGGGGGGTGTAGGACCGCTTGGATGAATCCAGCATTTTGCAACATCTCAAGCAATTATGTGAAAATTTTTCAAAAATTTTTCGATTTTTTCCAAAATTCGAAACTCTTTTGGAAAACATTGGTTCTATGCATTCGAGTTGATATGAGCATAAGAGGAGGAGATATGAAGTGTATAAGGCTGGATGTCTGGAATCTCTCATTGCATAATGATTTTATATGTGAACTCCCCTATTTTTGTGATTGATAGAAAATCTGAACACTTTTACACCTAGTTCACATTACACGATTTTCATGAGTTGAAGGGATTATGTGATTTATGGATTGGCTAGACTTTGAATTAAGGTATTGAGCAATCAGGCCGGAGTACTTTGTCCATCCTTGTCCATGGGAAAATAATGAAAGATATGGATTTTTAAAAATCCTATCTAATTTAAAAAGAAAAAGGAAAAGGAAGGATGAAATTGGGAATGTGGAAAAACGGTGGAAAATTCCGATTAGGGCTACCTACTACCAACCGGGGGATGGTCTACCCGTAACCAAAGCCGGAAATGGGACGTAGTGTGAAAGTCGTCGGAAGGACGGTAAGGCAAATTCCTGTCATTGGCTTGATGTGGCTCTATGTACCTTGAGTTTTATAGTCTAGTTGATCTATAAAGAAGATAATCCTAGAAACTCGTGGAATGAATTTTCACTACCCACACTAGGATGAATTTGTTCAATTCCTTCTATTTATCAACCAATCAGTGGGAATCTCATATGAATGCCTATTATGTCTTGAGGATTTACGGTTCCAACCTTTGACGGCTAATCTTTCTGAATCTTACACTTATGAACCTTGGAATGTATAGAAGGATGGTTCCTGAAAGAGAGTTGAATCTGAAGAATGAGATTAGCTTCACGCATGTTTTGCTCGGGACTAGCAAAATGCTGGTTGGGGAGTGTGTTGAGCTCATAATTGTGCATATTCTAACCCCAATTCATCATTCATTATGCATGATATACATGTTAAAGGACCAACTTAATATATGATGTGTGATTGTAGGAACAAGATAGAGAGTCCACCATTTGAAAGCTAAATGAGGCCCCTTACAAGTATTGAAGACTATAGGATGAAGCATGAAGAAAGATCAAAGGAAGTCAAGCAAGGAGAGAAGAGAAAAGAAAGAAGAAAGAAAGAAAGAATGAAGAAAGAGAAGCCTGACCGGTCAGCGACCGGTCAGCCATGCATTAGGAGAGGTTTAGGATCACGTCCGACCGGTCATGACCGGTCGGACAAGGCTGCTGGATCTAAATGAAAAGGACCGACCGGTCATGACCGGTCGGTCATTACTGCTGGAATGTGGATGAAAACATCCGACCGGTCATGACCGGTCGGGGGTGCTTGCTGGACTGATGATCGAATGAGGCCGACCGGTCGGCCATGCTTGCTGGAATGACTATATTTTGAAGCCGACCGGTCGTGACCGGTCGGCTGTGCGAAAGGAAAGAGAAACTTCTAAATTCATCCCGATTTTCTCTGCGCTGCGTAAGTGTTACGCACTTTCTCGATTCTTCCGAAGTTGTGGAGCCTCCAGACTATAAATAGACACCTAGGGATTGTTCCTAGGGTATCCTAGAAGGGTTCAAGCGAGGTTGGAGGCTGTGGAAGTGAAGATTGGAGTTTCACAACTCCTTTTGGTTTGCTTTGCTGTTTTCATGCTTTTTGTAGTTGTTTCATGTTTCCTTGGATCATGAGCAGCTAAACCTCTTAGCTAGGGCTAAGAGGTGAAGCTTGTAGTGAATCCAAGATGTTTTAATTCGTAGTTAAGTGGTTTTAGTTTGGAATTCATGATTATGAACTAAGGTTTGAAGTTTATACAAGTTTTTAAGTAATTTTTCTTAGTCTTGTGATGACTCATGGATGTTTGGATGAATTACTTATCTTCTTAATTCGTTTGCAACGGTCTAGACCTGTATGATCCGAGGAATTGGAGTGCGCTCTAGTACTAAGCTCTTCATAAAGGGACTTCAGGCCAAAGTTCTATTTTAGTTGATTTTCTGGAATATGTAAGGACTGTGATGGTGATTTGATTCTAGTTCAAATCCTAATCTAACCTTGTCTTGTGAGAGGACTTGGGGATGGTTATGATGGAGAACTGGATCTATAGGAAAGGGGAATGACCTATGCAATTGAGCATGCTCAGCTCGGCCTAGATTGAGTGAATCTTATGCATAGAACTTACATATTACAGACTGTTTGGTTTAACAGTTCTATCATCCGACTAGACAGACAGGAATGTCAATTCTAGTTGAGAGAATAAGAAACCACAGCGGATTGAACATCAAGGATTGCTACAAGTGGATCCTTGAAATCCTAGTACCCTCTTATAATTAATTAATCTCGATTTAATTCAGCTTTTGTTACTCACATCAACTTTATACAATCATCTGATTAGTAGACTTCAATAGACACTTGTGGATGAATTTGTGAGATCCTACATAGTCCCTGTGGATCGACCTCGGTCTTACCGAGTTTATTACTACATCGCAACCCTACACTTAGGGAAGCGAACAATTATCATATAATGCTTGTTTAGATTCGAATTATAGTAACCCTTGAGCAGGCCATAGTCCATAGGCATGGCTGTTACTCCGCAGGCTATGGTTTTGAATTCCACATTGATTGAATGGACTAGAACTTGGAAGTTCAACTTGATTTGGATTGAATGAGTGTGAATGCTTTATTTTCCAACTAGATGAGAGATAGGACTTCAAATCTAGTTGTGTTCGATACTTGGATTGATTGAATTGACATGAGATTGCTACAAGTGGATCCTTAAATGCCTTAGTACTTTATATCATCGATTTTCTATTAAGTTACTGTTTTAGTTAATTACCCAATTAAAACTGATGTTCTTTCAAAAACTGAGTTGCTGGAGTAGTTTGGAAGTTGTTTCTAATTCCCTGTGGATCGACCTCGGTCTTACCGAGATTTATTACTACATCGCAGCCTTACACTTGAGGCGAGTGAACAATTGGTGCCAACAAATCATCCATTAAGACAGGTCCTTCAAAAACCTCAAGTTTCGGGGCGATTAACTAAATGGGCGATTGAGATCAGTGAGCATGATATTTCGTTCTGCCCAAGAACCGCCATTAAGGGTCAAGCCGTGGCCGATTTCATTGCCAAATTCACATATTCCTCCTCCAGCGAACGACCAGCGACCAAACCTCATGATCGCTCTTCATGGATCGATCTTCGCAGGCCACTGGTAATTGAGCTGGATTAATTTTAATTGCTCCGGACGGGTCACAATTTCAATATGCCGTACGATTTGACACTCACGTTTCAAACAATGAGGCAGAATATGAGGCTTTGATCGTTGGCTTCGAACTAGCAAACGTTCTTTCGATCCAGAGTTTACTTATTCACAGTGATTATCAGCTCATAGTCAATCAAGTACTCGGCGAATTCAAGGTGAAAGAAAAGCAGATGACTTTATACAAATCCCGAGTACTCATCCTGCTTATGAAGCTGAAGAAATATGAAATAATTCACATCCCTTGCAAGAAGAACAAACTCGCAGATTCTTTGGCAAAGCTAGCCTCTGCACCAGAATCTAAATTATTGGAATCTATTCTCATCGAGCATCTTCATGCTCCAAGTTACAGCTAAACAACCTCTGAGCTATTGGTCACGGCATATTCCTCTCCATGTTGGATGGACCCCATCGTCCTTTATCTCAGAGATGGACAACTCCCGGATGATAAAAAATCTGCACGGCAAATCCGCCAATGCGCTGCCAGATATATCTTGCAAAACGGTACGCTATTATGTAAGAGCTTTACTTTACCATATTTGAGATGTCTTCATCCAGAAGAGGCGTATCGCATTCTTGATGAAATACACCATGGGGCATGTGGTAACCATCCTAAGGGACACACTTTAGCATATAAAGCAATGAGGCAAGGGTATTATTGGCCCACGATGAAGGCGGACGCTGTTAAGCTCTTAATTGTGCATATTCTAACCCCAATTCATCACTCAGTATGCATGGTTTCATGATTAAAGACCCAACTAATGAACGGTTTTGTGGTTATAGGATAAGAGGAAGGATTCATCAATTGGAGGCTTAAAGACGCTATTCGCAAGCATTGAAGACCAAAGGACTAAGCGAGAAAGGATGGAAGAAAGAAGCAAAGGAGAGAAAAAAGGATGCAGAAGAAAGCACTAAAGACCGATCGTCAGACCGTTGACCGGTCGTTCATAGCCCAGGACCGGTCGTCTGACCGGTCCGATCACTCAACAGAGGAGCCCTGCGGCCAAAACTCACTGGACCCATTAGGACCGGTCGTGCGACCGGTCCTTGAATTAAAAAGCTGGGTTTGAATTTTCTGAAAACTCTCTGGACGTTTTTTATGTTTTTCACGACCGGTCTTCCAGAAGCTCAGACCGATCGTGCGACCGGTCGTCTACGTAACAGTGTGTGTTCTACAAGTTCCAATTTTCTTTGCGCACTGCGTATCCTTACGCAATTTCTGGATGATTCCGACGCAGCAGAGCCTCTCCACTATAAAAGGAGACCTAGGGATCGTTCCTAAGGCATCTTAGAACAGATTGAGCACGGTGGGAGAAGGCGGAAGTCGATTTCAGAGTTCTACAACTCCTCCTAGTTTGCTTTCTAGTTTTATGCTTTGTTTAGTTGTTTTCATGTTTCCTTGGATCATGAACGGCTAAACCTCTTAGCTAGGGCTAAGAGGTGAAGCTTGTAGTGAATCTAAGATGTTTCAATTCGTTTGATTTGGTTTTAGATTGGATTTCTATTGAAGAACAATTGTTTGAAGTTTAATTCAAGTACTAAGTAGTTTTTCTTAATCTTATGATGACTCATGGATGTTTGGAAGAATTGCTTAAGTTTTTAATTGTTGTGAGCTAGTCTAGACCTGTATGATCCGAGGAATTGGAATACGCTCTAGATCTATGATCTTCATGTGGGAGCTTCATACCAAAAGTCTACTTTTCTGAAAATTTTGAAGTATGTGAGACTGTGTATGTGATTTGGATCAAGTTCAAATCATGATCTAGTTTTGTCTTATGACAGGATTTAATGATGGTTATGATTATGATCTTAACCTATTGGAATTGGGACTGACCTATGCAATTAAGTATGCTCGTCCTAGCTTGCATTGAGTGAATTATATACATGGATCATACATATGTCAGGGTTATTGTTTTAACTGCTCTATCATCCGACTAGATAGAACTTAATTTCGATTCTAGCTGAGAAAGTGAGAAACCACAGCGAATGGAGCATTAAGGATTGCTACAAGTGGATCCTTAAACCCCTAGTGCCTTTTATTAATTGATTACCTTCAGTTAGTTCAAAATATCTCTCTACATCAGATTACTAAATTTTGTTTAGTTAGTTCTTTAGTGGAAACTATTAGAAGTGTTTTGTGAATTCTTATATAAGTCCTGTGGATCGACCTCGGTCTTACCGAGATTATTACTACATCGCAACTCTACACTTGGGGAAGCGAACAAGTTTTTGGCGTCGTTGCCGGGGAGTTTGATGGTGTTTCACAAAGTTCTGAAAATAGTATCTATTTGAGATTTTTAGGAATAGTACTAACTTAGTTTGTTTTATTTTTTATTTTTTTTCTTTTGCAGGGATTTTTAGGAAGTTGAACAAGAAGTAGGCATCTTAAGTTCTCAAATTAGGTTTTTTTCTCTCTAACCTTACTCTTCTTCTTCTCCTATTCTTTCCTATTATATTCATCTCTTGTAGAGTGGGTGGAGACTCCTTTTTGGATCTCTGATAGGTTGGCCTTGTGCCGCCTTGATTCCTATTGGTCGGCACTACCATCTTGGATCACCTTGTGCTCAGAGATTTCTCTTCTCAACTCTATTCCTCTTTCTTCTTTTTCTGCACTTTTCTTAAAAGATTCAAAGAGTGGGTGGGGAATTCTCTGAACCCCTATTGACCAGGAGAAATCGGTCTCTATCCTTGCTTCTGGCTCAGCCATTGCAAGACACCTTATGCTTTGATCTTAGAGAGAAGTAAAGGAAGGAGGAAAGAATTCTTTTTATTTCATTCTTTTAGGATTTGCATGCCACATTGGGCTCGGGATTTTAATAACCGACTCATTAGTGAAGGGGGAATAGTAGAAGGAATTGATAGAGAACCACGTGCTGGGAGACATTTAAATTCTCCAATTTTGTCTGAAAGTATGGCTACAAATCAACCCAATCCTATGGCCAATCAAAATCTGGGCCAAAACCAAACTGAAACGGGAGAGAATATGGTTGAGAATGTTCCCCGACCAAGAACATTACGTGATTACTTGCAACCAGCAAGAGCGAGCACTCCCTCATGCATAGTTTTTTCACAAAATGTAGGGAACGTAGATTTGAAACCGGGAGTAATCCAACTCCTCCCGAAATTTCATGGATTAGACATTGAAAGTGCCTATCAACACCTTAAGGAATTTGATGAGGTAATAACCACCATGCACTTTGAAAACGTAACTGATGATGTGGTGAGGCTTAAATTATTTCCTTTTACCCTTAAAGATAAAGCTAAAGGTTGGCTTCATGCATTAAGGCCAAGATCAATTGGCACATGGACTGATTGTATAGGGAGTTCATTAAAAAGTTCTTCCCTATCCACAAAACGAATTTGTTGAGGCGCCTTATCATGAATTTTGCCCAAAAGGAGGATGAGACCTTCTTCCAATGTTGGGAAAGGTTTAAGGACTTGTTAAATGCATGCCCACATCATGGCTATGAAATTTGGCGGGTTATAAGCTTTTTCTATGAAGGTCTGACTTCACCCATGCGCCAATTCGTAGAGATGATGTGTAATGGGGAGTTCATGAATAAGGAAGCCAAGGAAACATGGGACTATTTGGAGGAATTGGCTAAGAATGCACAGTCTTGGGATACATCTAAACCAAGAAATTCCAAGACTAGCCAACAAAAGGAAAAAGGAGGAATTGATGTCCTCTCAGAAGAAGATAACATAAGTGCACGTGTGGCTAGCCTCACAAGAAAAGTCGAGGCCATGGAATTAAAGAAAGGAGAGACGATCAACTCTAAAGACGTTGAAACTGTTTGTGGAATTTGTGCCGGAAATCAACATACAACACAAGATTGTCCCACAATTTTAGCAGTCCAAGATATCTTACAAGAACAATCAAATGACATAAACAGTTATCAATGGCAATTTGGTGCTCCAAACTCAAACACGTTTAATTCTAGTTGGAAGAGCCATCCCAACTTCAATTGGAGGAATGGACCCACTACGAATGCAAACAATATCCCTCAAGCTCAACCTTTACTAGGTCCATCCTTAGTCATTACACCAAAAGCTACACTAGAGGAGATGTTGGGTGCATTCATATCGGTTCAAGCTGAATATAACAAGACTAATTCTCTGAAAATAGATGGGTTCATGCAAGAGCAATTGAAATTTAATCAAAGTTCAACCCAAGCCATCAATGACTTGAAAACTTCAGTGGCTAAAGTTGAATCTCACCTCAGTGTTAGGGAGAAAGGCACACTTCCTGCCCTACCTCTTCCTAACCCAAGAACCCAATTTAAGATACAAGACGCAAGCTCATCATCCCAACATACGGAGCATGTTCAAGCTATCACTACTTTGAGAAGTGGAAAAATAATTGATAAATCTAATCTGGTGAAGGCAACAAAGCCTAAGGATCCGAAAAATTACAAAGAGAATGATAGCTCAAACAACACTCCATAAGAGAAAGAACCGGAAAGGCAATATAAGCTGGTTGCCCCGTTTCCCCAAAGGTTTATTTCACCCAAACCTTTAGACAAAAACCTGAAAATTTTAGAGGTTTTCAAGCAGGTGAAGATCAACATTCCATTGTTGGATGCCATAAAGAAAATACCATCCTATGCCAAATTTCTAAAGGAATTGTGCACAGTCAAAAGGAAACACAATGTTCACAACTAAGTACTTTTGACTGAGAATTTGAGTGCTATTATCAAACAAGAGGTGCCCCAAAAATACAAGGATCCGGGTAGTCCAACCATCTCATGCATCATAGGAGACTACCGGATTAAACAAGCCTTACTCGATTTAGGGGCAAGTGTTAACCCCATTCCGTACTCGGTTTATGAACAACTTGGGTTAGGTGAATTGAAACCCACCAAAACCACACTCCAACTTGCTGATAGATATATTCGTATACCGAGAGGAGTGATTGAGGATGTTTTAGTCCAAGTTGATAAATTCCACTACCCAGTAGACTTTATTATTTTGGATACACATCCCGTGATAGGTACCGGTGCTCAAATTCCCGTCATACTTCGCCACCCTTTTCTAGCTACTTCCAATGTAATTATTAATTGTAGAAATGGGCTTGTACAAATGTCCTTTAGAAATATGACTCTCGAGCTGAATATATTTGATTTATGCAAACAACCACGGGAAGTTGATGATGAGATCCACGAGATAAATATGATTGAATCATTCGTGAAGGATACATTCCCCTTGACATTATATTCTGACCCTTTGAAGGCATGTGTGGCCCACTCTCATGAGATAAATGATGACACAATACGAGAGATGGATGCCATTTTAGATGTGATGTCGGTACTTGATAACAAAAGATGGAGGGCCCTATTTGAGCCTTTACCCTTAAACGAGAATAAGCCCCTCCCATCCAATATCAAGGCACCAACACTCGACCTAAAATCATTACCAAGTGAGTTGAAATATGTCTATTTAGGTCGAGATGAGACATATCCGGTGGTGATTTCTTCCCACTTGGATGAGGAACAAGAGAGTAGGCTAATAGCCACTTTAATAGAGCATAAGAGTGTCATTGGATGGTCGATTGCGAATCTCAAAGGCATAGACCCACTGATTTGTACTCATCGCATACACCTTAAGGAGAACACATTCGAGTGGAATGAAGATTGTCAAAATGCCTTTACCACACTTAAAGGTATGTTGACATGTGCTCTCATAATGCAAGCACCTGATTGGAGCCTTCCTTTTGAAATTATGTGCGATGCAAGCGACTATGCTATTAGGGTTGTGCTAGGACAAAGAAAAGAGAAGAAGCCATGTGTTATCTACTATGCAAGTAGAACCTTAAACTCAGCCCAAGCAAACTACACTACTACAAAAAAAGAAGTCTTCGCCGTAGTTTTTGCCTTGGACAAGTTTAAGTCCTACTTGATTGGATCCAAGATCATCATATTCACTGACCATGCCGCGCTTAAGTACCTTCTCTCTAAGAAGGATGCTAAACCACGGTTGTTAGGATGGATCCTTCTACTCCAGGAATTTGACATAGAGATACGTGATAAGAAATGAGTATAAAATGTAGTGGCCGACCATCTCTCTTGACTTGTTCTCATCGATTCCCCTTAAACGACTGCAATCAATGACATGTTCCCTGATGAACAACTTTTTAAAGTCTCCCAATTGCCATGGTATGCGGACATTGCTAACTATCTTGCTACAAGTACAATTCCTACACATTAGAAAAAGCAAGATAAGGATAAGTTCTTCAATGAGGTGCGAAAATTCCTATGGGACGGCCCATACTTATTCAAGTATTGTCCCGATCAAATCATAAGGAGATGTGTGCCAGATGATGAACAACAAAGTATCATCTCCTTTTGTCATTCTTAGGCGTGTGGTGGCGACTTTTCGACTAAGAAGACCACAGCCAAAATTCTGCAATGTGGGTTTTATTGGCCCACTATGTTCAAGGACACCCATGAGTTTTGCAAAACATGTGAGCCTTGTCAGAAATTAGGAGGAATCTCCCGTAGAAATATGATGCCACTCAATCCCATCTTAATAATCGAAATTTTTTATTGTTGGGGCATCAATTTCATGGGTCCATTCCCATCTTCTTTTGGAAACGTATATATCTTGCTTGCAGTTGATTATGTGTCGAAATGGGTCGAGGCGATCCCATGCCAGAATAATGACCATAAAATAGTCATTCGTTTCTTAAAAGAGAATATTCTTTCCCAGTTTGGAACACCTCGAGTCATCATTAGTGATGGAGGGTCTCACTTTTGTAATCACCCATTTGAAACCTTAATGAAGAAATATGGTGTAAATCACAAAGTGAGCACTCCTTATCACCCACAACAAGTGGACAAGCTGAGATATCCAACAGGGAGATTAAACATATTTTGGAGAAAACGGTGAACCCCGATCGCAAGGATTGGTCCCTTCGACTTATCGATGCGCTTTGGGCTTACCGTACCGCTTTTAAGACCCCTATTGGAATGTCTCCCTATAGACTTGTCTATGGGAAGGCTTGTCACTTGCCTGTGGAGTTGGAACATAGCGCGTATTGGGCAATAAAGAAGATGAATTTTAATTCTGACAAAGTAAGCTCGTTGCACAAACTTCAATTGAATGAACTCGCTGAACTCCGGAACGAAGCATATGAGAATGCGAGAATTTACAAGGACAAGACGAAGGTGTTCCATGATAAGAACATTCTTTGTAAAACCTTCATGATTAATCAAAAAGTCCTTATGTATATTTATTTCTGTTAAAATTGAGATCTCGATGGACCGGTCCCTACATTGTCCAAACTGTCTACCCATATGGGACCGTCGAGTTGTTAAATCCAAGGAACGACAACATCTTTAAGGCGAATGGTCAGTGGTTAAAGCCGTTCTTTGAGAAGTTTCCTTCAGAAGGTATGTCCATACCTCTGACTGATCCTGTGTATCAAGATGGTTGATCTCCTAGTCTGATGGAGGTATAGAGTAGTTATGATTAGGATTTTGTTGCTTTTGTTCTCTTGATCATAGGTTTGTTAGAAGGAGGTAGAATTCCACTTTGCATTCTCTCAGGTACTATCATTGCTCACTCCTTTATTTTAGAATTGCTCTCATGTTTTGCTCATTGCATATCTTTTACATTAAGGACAATGCAAGGTTTGGTTGGGGGGTGTAGGATCACTAGGATGGATCCAGTGTTTTGTAACATCTCGAGCAATTATGTAGGACTTGTTCAATTTTCAAAAATTTCAGAACTCTTTTAGAAAACCTTACTGTTATGCATTCGAGATGATACGAGCATAAGAGGAGGGGATGCGAAGTGTATGATGTTGTAAGTCTTGAACTTCTCTTAACATAATGGTTTTATATGTGAATTCCCCTATTTATGTGATTGATAGAAAATTTGAACACTCTTACACCTAGTTCACATTACACGATTTTCATGGGTTGAAAAGATTATGTGATTTATGGATTAGCTAGTCTTTGCTTTAAGGTGTTGAGAAACCAAGCTGGGGTACTTTGTCCATTCTCGTTCATGGGAAAACAACGAAAGATATCGATTTCTAAAAATCCTATCTAATTTAAAAGAAAAAGAAAAAGGAAGGATGAAATTGGGAATGATGGAAAAATGGTGGAAAATTTCAAAAAGGGCTACCTATTACCAACCGGGGGATGGTCTACTCGTAACCAAAGCCGAAAATGGGACGTAGTGTGAAAGTCGACGGAAGGACGGTAAGGCAAATTCCTGTCATTGGCTTGTTGTTGCTTTATATACCTTGAGATCTATAGTCTAGTTGATCTATGAAGAAGATAATCCTGGAAACTCTTGAGATGAACTTTCACAATGCACACTAGGTTGAATTTGTTCAAGTTCTTCTATTTATCAAACAATCAGCGGGAATTTCATATGGACACTTATTATGTTTTGAGAGTTTACGGTTTCAACCTCTGTCACCTAATTTTTCTAAATCTTACACTTGTGTGTCTTGGGATGTATAGAAGAATGGTTTCTAAAGGAGAGTTGGGTTTGGAGAATGAAACTTGTTTCACGCATGTTTTGCTCAGGACTAGCAAAATGCTGGTTAGGGGGTGTGTTGAGCTCTTAGTTGTGCATATTCTAACCCCAATTCATCACTCATTATGCATGGTTTCATGATTAAAGACCCAACTAATGCACGGTTTCGTGGTTATAGGATAAGAGGAAGGATTCATCAATTAGAGGCTTAAAGAAGCTATTCGCAAGCATTGAAGACCAAAGGACTAAGCGGGAAAGGATGGAAGAAAGAAGCAAAGGAGAGAAGAAAGGATGTAGAAGAAAGCACTAAAGACCGATCGTCAGATCGGTCGTCCATAGCCCAGGACCGGTCGTCCGACCGGTCCGATCACTTAACAGAGGAGCCCTGCGGCCAAAACTCACTGGACCCATTGTTCGCTTCCCCAAGTGTAGGGTTGCGATGTAGTAATAAACTCGGTAAGACCGAGGTCGATCCACAGGGACTATGTAGGATCTCACAAATTCACCCACAAGTGTCTAATTAAGTTTACTAATCAAATTGTTGTATGAAGTTGATGTGAGTAACGAAAGCTGAATTAAATCGAAAGTAATTAATTATAAGAAGGCACTAGAGGTTCAGAGGATCCACTTGTAGCAATCCTTGATGTTCAATCCGTTGTGGTTTCTTATTCTCTCAACTAGAATCGACATTCCTGTCTATTTAGTCGGATGCTAGAGCTGTTAAACCAAACATTCTGTAATATGTAAGTTCTATGCATAAGATTCACTCAATGTAGGCCGAGCTGAGCATGCTCAATTGCATAGGTCATTCCCCTTTCCTATAAGTCCAGTTCTCAATCATAACCATCCTCAAGTCCTCTCACAAGACAAGGCTAGATCAGGATTTGAACTGGATTCAAATCACATGCACAGTCATTACATATTCCAGAAAATCAACAAAAATAGAACTTTGGCATGAAGTCCCTTTATGAAGAGCTTAGTACTAGAGCGCACTCCGATTCCTCAGATCATACAGGTCTAGACCGTTGTAAACGAATTAAGAAGCTAAGTAATTCATCCAAACATCCATGAGTCATCACAAGACTAAGAAAAATTACTTAAAAACTTGTATAAACTTCAAACCTTAGTTCATAATCATGAATTCCAAACTGAAAACCACTTAACTACGAATTAAAACATCTTGGATTCACTACAAGCTTCACCTCTTAGCCCTAGCTAAGAGGTTTAGCTGCTCATGATCCAAGGAAACATGAAACAACCAGAAAAAGCATGAAAATAGCAAAGCAAACCAAAAGGAGTTGTGAAACTCCAATCTCCACTTCCACAGTCTCCAACCTCGCTTAAACCCTTCTAGGATACCTTAGGAACGATCCCTAGGTATCCTTTTATAGTCTGGAAGCTCCACAACTTCGGAAGAATCGAGAAAGTGCGTAACACTTACGCAGCGCAGAGAAATTCGGGCTGAAATTAGAAATTTCTAAGTCTTCACACACAGCCGACTGGTCACGACCGGTCGGCCTCAATAACTGAACACTCCAGCAACCATAGCCGACCGGTCATGACCGGTCGGGCTTGTAAAACCTTAACCCAGCAAGTATGCCCGACCGGTCAAGACCGGTCGGGCCTGTTTATCTTCAGTCCAGCAATGATGTCCGACCGGTCATGACCGGTCGGACGCCTTCAGCAATCTTCCAGCAGCAATGACTGACCGGTCATGACCGGTCAGTCCTCTTCAGTGGCATCCAAACATGCATGGCTGGCCGGTCACTGACCGGTCTGGCTTCCTTGGCCGACCGGTCATGACCGGTCAGCCTCTTTTCTTTTTGTTTTCTTTCTTTCTTTCTTCCGCTTTCTTTTCTTCTTTACTTCTTTCTTTCTTTTCTTCTTTGGTCCTCAAATGTTCTTCATCAGAATGATCCTAAATGAACCCTTTTTGTCTTCAATTGAGTGGAGCTCCCTCTCAGTCCTGTAGTCACAAAACATGCATTGGATTAGCCTATAAACCATACAAACCTTGCACAATGAGTGATGAATTGGGGGTAGAATATGCACAATTAAGAGCTCAACACACCCCCCAACCAGCATTTTACTGGTCCCGAGCAAAACATGTGTGAACTAATCCCATCCTTCAAAACTCAACTCTCTTTCAGAAACCATCCTTCTATACATTCCAAGGTTCATAAGTGTAAGATTCAGAAAGATTAAGCGTCAAAGGTTGGAACCGTAAATCCTCAAAATATAATAAGCATTCATATGAAATTCCCGCTGATTGGTTGATAAATAGAAGAACTTGAACAAATTCAACCTAGTGTGGGTTAGTGAAAATTCATTTCACGAGTTTCTAGGTTTATCTTCTTCATAGATCAACTAGACTATAGAACTCAAGGTACATAGAGCCACATCAAGCCAATGACAGGAATTTGCCTTACCGTCCTTCCAAAGACTTTCACACTACGTCCCATTTCCGGCTTTGGTTACGGGTAGACCATCCCCCGGTTGGTAGTAGGTAGCCCTAATCGGAATTTTCCACCATTTTTCCACATTCCCAATTTCATCCTTCCTTTTCCTTTTTACTTTTTAAATTATATAGGATTTTTAAAAATCCATATCTTTCATTATTTTCCCATGGACAAGGATGGACAAAGTACCCCGGCCAGATTTCTCAATACCTTAATTCAAAGTCTAGCTAATCCATAAATCATATAATCCCTTCAACTCATGAAAATCGTGTAATATGAACTAGGTGTAAAAGTGTTCAGGTTTTCTATCAATCACAAAAATAGAGGAGTTCACAAATAAAAACCATTATGCTATGAGGAATTCCAGACATCCAGCCCCATACACTGCATATCTCTTCCTCTTATGCTCATATCAACTTGAATGCATAGAACCGGTGTTTTCCAAAAGAGTTTCGAATGTTTGACAAATCGAAAATTTTTCACATAATTGCTTGAAATGTTGCAAAATGTTAGATTCATCCAAGCGATCCTACACCCCCCAACCAAATCTTGCATTGTCCTCAATGTAAAAGAAGCGCAATGAGCAAAACATGAGAGCAATTTGAAAATAAAAGGGAGTAAGGAATGATAGTACCTGAGAGAGTGAAAAGTGGAAATCTTCCTCCTTCTACCAAACCTATGAAAACGAAAATAAAAGCAGCACATTCCTAATCCTAACTACTCTATACCTCCATCAGACTAGGAGATCAATCGTCCTGATACACAGGATCATTCAGAGGTATGGACATACCTTCTGAAGGGAATTTCTCAAAGAACGGCTTTAATCGCTGCCCATTGGCTTTAAAAAAATGTTGTCGTTCCTTGGATTCAACAGCTCGACAGTCCCATATGGATAGACAGTTTGCATAATGTAGGGACCGGTCCATCGAGATCGCAATTTTCCCAAAAATAGATGTAAGCGAGAATTATACATGAGAACTTTTTGATTTATCGTGAATGTCTTGCGAAGAATATTCTTATCATGGAATATCTTCGTCTTGTCCTTGTAAATTCTCGCATTCTCATAGCTTCATTCCGGATTTCTGCAAGTTCATTCAATTGTAGTTTGCGTAGCGAGCTTGCCTTGTCAGAATTGAAATTCATCTTCTTAATAGCCCAATAAGCCTTATGTTCCAACTCCACAGGTGTTGAGCTCATAATTGTGCATATTCTAACCCCAATTCATCACTCATTATGCATGATATACATGTTTATCGGACCAACTTAATACATGATTTGTGATTGTAGGAAGAAGATGGAGAGTTCATCATTTGAAGGCTAAATGAGGCTTCTTACAAGTATTGAAGACTATAGGATGAAGCATGAAGAAGGATTAAAGAAGGACAAGCAAGGAGAGAAGAGAAAAGAAGGAAAGAAAGAGAGAAAGAATGAAGAAAAGTCGGCTGACCGGTCGGCCAAGCTAGCCTGACCGGTCAAGACCGGTCAACCACCAATTTATGTATGTTGAAGACCAAACGGGGGAAGTATACACAGGCCCGACCGGTCATGACCGGTCGGGCATAGTTGCTGAATTGTCCAAGAACGCAGCCGACCGGTCAAGACCGGTCGGCCATTGTTGCTGTACCAAAAGAAGTTGTGGACTGCCCAGCCCGACCGGTCATGACCGGTCGGGCATTGCTGCTGGATTGATAGGGAAGTTCATCCGACCGGTCCAGACCGGTCGGCCATGCGTAACTGCCACTTTCTATTTCAGAAACTCCGGGTTTTACTGCACAATTGCGAAAGCTTACGCAATTTCTGGATCCTTCTTGCGTATTGGACTTCTCCAAGCTATAAAAGGACTTCATATCTTTATTCCAAAGGGGGGGAGAACGTGGAGATTGCTTAGGAGACGGATTCGACTTCGGATTTCCTGTTTTAGTAGTTTTTCTATGTTTTTAGAGGCTTTTAGTTCAAGGATGTTAGAGATGAACTAAACCCTCTTAGCTAGGGCTAAGAGGGGAAGCTCTTGATTCGTTTTTGATGGATTAATGCAACCTAGGTTTCCTTTTGTGTTTTAATTGATGAATTTTAGTTCAATTTGAGTTTGATTCAAGTACTATGTTGGTTTCTACTTTGATCTCTTGATGACTCCGGGCTCATGCGATTCTTAGTGATTCTAAGCATAGTATCTTAGCTTTTGAGCATTGTCATGCATGTGTAATGCATTGATCTACCATCGACTCCGGGCATGGTAGACGCTTTGATTGCCTTGTATGCAATGGCCTGATTTTCATGTGGGAACTCATGCAACTGAAATTCTTATCTTTTATGTATGATCTATAATATGTGTTTAGTGATTGATTTTGATTTAAATAGAGTTCAAACCATGAGTTGTAATCAGGTCTAGTGACAGGACTTGGTGTAGGCTATGGTTATGAATCTCAATTAGATTAGAAAGAGGCTTGGCCTATACAATTGAGTGTGCCCAAGGCCTGAGCGTAGTTGTGGGAATCAAATCAGTTATTAAGCACTTGTTCCAGATAATTGTGATTGAACCGCTCTATATTCCAATCGGATAAAGAAGGAATTCGATTCCGATTGAGTTACGAGAGACCTAGTTGTGTTGATGCGTTGAAACGTATCAAGAGTGGATCCTTGGCGCTCTAGTGACTTTTTAGATTGAAATTACCTTACTCATTTACTGTTTAAACCCAAATCTCATTTTCCAGCTTTAGTTCTTAATATAGTCTTAATTACTAGTTGTTTTAGTTAAATTCTGAAGATACCCATACATAAATCTCTGTGGGAACGATACTCGGTCTTTCCGAATTATTACTACTTCGCAACCCTACACTTGGGGAGTGAACAAGTTTTTTGGCGCCGTTGCCAGGGATTTCTATGCGATATTTTTAGAATTTTCTGAAATAACTTTTAGTTGAGATTGTGTTAAGATAGATTTAGGATTTGTTTTGCTTTTTAGAGTAGGTTTTCTTCTAATTACTAACTTAGTTTGTTTTGATTTTTGCAGGATTCTAACCTACGACTAATCCAGGGATTTTTAGGAAGTTGAAGAAGAAGAAGGCATCTTAAGTCACAAATCAGGTTTTATCATTCTAACCTTACTCTTCTTCTCCTCCTACTCATTCCTATCATATTCATCTATTGTAGAGTGGGTGGAGACTCCTTTTGGATCTCTGAAAGGTAGGCCTTGTGCCACCTGGATTCCTATTGGTCGGCTCTGCCGCCTTGGATCACCTTGTGCTCATAGATTTCTCTTCTCAACCTATTCCTCTTTCTTCTTTTTCTGTACTTTCTCTCAAAAGACTCAAAGAGTGGGTGGGGAGTTCTTTGAACCCCTATTGACCAGGAGAAATCGGTCTCTATCCTTGCTTCTGGCTCAGCCATAGCAAGACACCCTGTGCTTAAGTTTTAGAGAGGAGTAAAGGAAGGAAGGAAGAATTCTTTTATTCATTCTTTTTGGTTGCATGCCACATTGGGCTAGGACTTATAATAACCGACTTGTAAGGGACGGAGTAGTTGTTGAAGGGATTGATAGAGAGCCTCATGCTAGAAAACTTCAGAATTTTCCTGAAATCACTAGAAATATGGCTGCTAATCAACCTAACCCAGTCCAAAATCAAACTGAAACAGGGGAGAATGTGGTTGAGGATGTTCCCTGACCAAGGACTTTACGTGATTTCTTGCAACCTGCAAGAACGAGCACTCCCTCATGCATAATTTTTCCACAGAATGCAGGGAATGTGGATTTGAAACCGGGAGTGATCAATCTTCTCCCTAAATTCCATGGTTTAGACAGTGAAAGTGCCTATCAACACCTTAGGGAGTTTGATGAGGTAATCACCACCATGCACTTTGCAAACGTAACGGAAGATGTGGTGAGACTTAAATTCTTCCCTTTCACCCTTAAAGATAAAGCTAAGGGTTGGCTTTATGCATTGAGGCCAAGATCAATTGGTGCATGGACTGATATGCACAGAGAATTTATTAAAAAATTCTTCCCTACTCACAAAACGAACATGCTTAAGCGCCTTATCATGAACTTTGCCCAAAAGGAAGATGAAACCTTTTCCCAATGTTGGGAGAGGTTTAAGGACCTATTAAACACGTGTCCACATCATGGCTATGAAATTTGGCGGGTTATAAGCTTTTTCTATGAAGGACTAACCCCACCCATGCGCCAATTTGTAGAGATGATGTGTAATGGGGAGTTCATGAATAAGGAAGCTGATGAAGCATGGGATTATTTGGAAGAATTGGCTGAGAGTGCACAGTCTTGGGATACATCTAAACCAACAAATTCCAAGACTGGCCAACAAAAGGAAAAGGGAGGAATATATGTCTTATCAGAAGAAGATAGTATAAGTGCACGGTTGGCTAGCCTCACAAGAAAGGTCGAAGCCATGGAATTAAGGAAGGGAGAAACAATCAACTCCATTGACGTTGAAACTGTTTGTGGAATTTGTGCTGGAAATCAACATGCTACACAAGATTGTCCCACAATTTCAGCAGTCCAAGGCATCTTACAAGAACAAACGAATGCCATAAACAGTTATCAACAGCAATATGGTGCTCCAAACTCAAACACGTCTAATCCTAATTGGAAGAACCATCCCAACTTCAGTTGGAGGAATGGGCCCAACGCAAATGCGAGCAACACTCCAAAAGTATCACTAGAAGAGATGTTGGGTGCATTCGTATCGGTCCAGCATGAGTATAACAAGACAAATTCTCTAAAAATAGATGGGTTCATGCAGGAGCAATTTAAATTCAATCAAAATACAACCCAAGCCATCAATGACTTGAAAACCTCAATGGCTAGGGTTGAATCTCACCTCAGTGCTAGGGAGAAAGGCACACTTCCTGCCCAACCTCTTCCTAACCCAAGAACCCAATTTGAAATACATGATGCAAGCTCATCTTCCCAACACATGGAGCATGTTCAAGCTATCACCACTTTGCGAAGTGGGAAGATAATTGATAAATCTAATCCGGTGAAGGCCCCACAGCCTAATGATCCGGAAATTTCCAAAGAGGATGATAACATGAACAATACTCCACAAGAAAAAGAACCGGAAAGGCAATATAGGCCCATTGCTCCATTCCCCCAACGCTTGATTCCAGCCAAACCTCAAGATAAATATCAGGAATTTTTGGAGGTTTTCAAGCAAGTCAAAATCAACATCCCATTGTTGGATGCCATTAAACAAATACCGTCATATGCCAAATTCTTAAAAGACCTTTGCACGGTTAAAAGGAAAATACAGGTGCAAAAGAAGGCATTTTTGACAGAGAATGTGAGTGCCATTATCAACCACGGGATGCCCAAGAAATACAAAGATCCCGGTTGTCCAACCATATCATGTATGATTGGAGATCACCGGGTGAAACATGCTTTACTTGATCTAGGGGCAAGTGTGAACTTAATTCCCTATTCGGTTTATGAACAATTGGGTTTAGGTGAATTAAAACCCACCAAAACCACATTACAACTTGCTGACCGATCAATTCGTATTCCAAGAGGAGTAATTGAGGACGTCCTTGTCCAAGTTGATAAAGTTTACTACCCGGTGGACTTTATTGTCTTGGACACGCGCCCCACGGTTAATATTAGCCCTCAAATTCCTGTCATACTTGGCCACCCATTCCTAGCTACATCAAATGCTATCATAAATTGTAGGAGTGGGGTCATACAAATGTCTTTCGGCAATATGACGATTGAGTTGAATGCTTTCAATATTGACAACCAACAAGAGGATGAAGATGAGGAGGTCCACCAAATAAACATGATCAATTCTATTGTGGAAAATGAGTCCCTCTCACCTTTTTACTTCGGTCCCTTAGACGAAGAAGTGACTCACTCCCTTGATGAGAACGATGATATGATAAGGGATATGGTCACACTTTTTGAGTCGGTATCGGCATATGACGTTAGCCGAGAGAAGGATGTGGAAACAATACCCTTTTGCGCTGAAAAATCAATTCAGATTTTCACACCTTTGTGGATCATGCATATCGAACTCCACCAACCCTGGGATGACCCTTACTTGCAATATCATTGCCCAGGAAAATCTGATTGGAGACATATTTTTTCTGATAAATATGATGGTGTCTCCCCTGATACGTGTGGTGCGCACACTAAGGAACCCGCTGAAATTCCTTTTTGGGGTTTTAAGTGGCTTATCTCGATCAACCACACACATGTGCATTGCAAAGCAGGATATTGGATGATTTTACTGCGAAATCTTTTGATCCATCTAATGATTCTGCTTGACTTTATGCTTTTGGATGAGTTGTTGGGATTAACCTCCTAGTCTGACGGAGTATGATTTGTTAGAATGCTTTCCCATTAGGATTTGCTTTGATAGTTGATTTAGTTGTGAAGTAATCCATCTCCAAAAGCTAACCTTGCCATATGCTTCAGGTGATATCTTTCTCACTCTCCTTTATTTTATGTCATTGCTCTCATGTCATACATATTGCATATTTTATAACATTGAGGACAATGTAAAGTTTTGGTTGGGGGGTGAGAGATTCCTCAATTGATGCTAGCTTTTGTGACATGTCGAGCAAAGATGTAGAAATTTTTCAATTTTTCTGAAATTCGAAACTCTTTTGGAAGGCTTTGATTCTATGCATTCAAGATAGCATAAGTATAAGAAGATGAGATACGAAGTGAGGGATGTTGCAAGCTTTAAATTTCTTTTAATATAATGGTTTTATATGTGAATTCACCTATTTTTATGATTGATAGAAAATTTGAACACCTTTTGCACCTAGTTCACATTACACGATTTTCATGAGTTGAAAGGATTATGTGATTTGTGGATTAGCTAGACTTTGATTTAAAGGTATTGAGAAACCAAGCCGGGGTATTTTGTCCATCCTTGTCCATGGGAAAATAACGGAAGATATGGATTTCTAAAAATCCTATCTAATTTAAAAGAAAAAAAAAAAAGAAGGAAAGACAGGATGAAATCGGGAAGGAAAGAAAAATGGTGGAAATTCCGATTAGGGCTACCTACTACCAACCGGGGGATGGTCTACCCGTAACCAAAGCCGGAAATGGGACGTAGTGTGAAAGTCGTCGGAAGGACGGTAAGGCAAATTCCTGTCATAGGCTTGTTGTTGCTCTATACACCTCGAGATCTATAGTTTAGTTGATCTATGAAGAATATAATCCTGGAAACTCATGAGATGAGCCTTCACTATGCACACTAGGTTGAATTTGTTCAAACTCTTCTATTGATCAATCAATCAGCGGGAATTTCATATAAACACTTATTATATCCTGAGAGTTTAAAGTTTCAACCTTTATCACTGAATTTCTCTGATTTTTACGCTTATGTGTTTTGGAATGTATAGAAGAGTAGTTTCTAGAGGAGAGTTGGGTTTTGGAAAATGAAACTTGTTTCACGCATGTTTTGCTCGGGACTAGCAAAATGCTGGTTGGGGGTGTGTTGAGCTCATAATTGTGCATATTCTAACCCCAATTCATCACTCATTATGCATGATATACATGTTTATCGGACCAACTTAATACATGATTTGTGATTGTAGGAAGAAGATGGAGAGTTCATCATTTGAAGGCTAAATGAGGCTTCTTACAAGTATTGAAGACTATAGGATGAAGCATGAAGAAGGATTAAAGAAGGACAAGCAAGGAGAGAAGAGAGAAGAAGGAAAGAAAGAGAGAAAGAATGAAGAAAAGTCGGCTGACCGGTCGGCCAAGCTAGCCTGACCGGTCAAGACCGGTCAACCACCAATTTATGTATGTTGAAGACCAAACGGGGGAAGTATACACAGGCCCGACCGGTCATGACCGGTCGGGCATAGTTGCTGAATTGTCCAAGAACGCAGCCGACCGGTCAAGATCGGTCGGCCATTGTTGCTGTACCTAAAGAAGTTGTGGACTGCCCAGCCCGACCGGTCATGACCGGTCGGGCATTGCTGCTGGATTGATAGGGAAGTTCATCCGACCGGTCCAGACCGGTCGGCCATGCGTAACTGCCACTTTCTATTTCAGAAACTCCGGGTTTTACTGCACAATTGCGAAAGCTTACGCAATTTCTGGATCCTTCTTGCGTATTGGACTTCTCCAAGCTATAAAAGGACTTCATATCTTTATACCAAGGGGGGGAGAACGTGGAGATTTCTTAGGAGACGGATTCGACTTCGGATTTCCTGTTTTAGTAGTTTTTCTATGTTTTTAGAGGCTTTTAGTTCAAGGATGTTAGAGATGAACTAAACCCTCTTAGCTAGGGCTAAGAGGGGAAGCTCTTGATTCGTTTTTGATGGATTAGTGCAACCTAGGTTTCCTTTTGTGTTTTAATTGATGAATTTTAGTTCAATTTGAGTTTGATTCAAGTACTATGTTGGTTTCTACTTTGATCTCTTGATGACTCCGGGCTCATGTGATTCTTAGTGATTCTAAGCATAGTATCTTAGCTTTTGAGCATTGTCATGCATGTGTAATGCATTGATCTACCATCGACTCCGGGCATGGTAGACGCTTTGATTGCCTTGTATGCAATGGCCTGATTTTCATGTGGGAACTCATGCAACTGAAATTCTTATCTTTTATGTATGATCTATAATATGTGTTTAGTGATTGATTTTGATTTAAATAGAGTTCAAACCATGAGTTGTAATCAGGTCTAGTGACAGGACTTGGTGTAGGCTATGGTTATGAATCTCAATTAGATTAGAAAGAGGCTTAGCCTATACAATTGAGTGTGCCCAAGGCCTGAGCGTAGTTGTGGGAATCAAATCAGTTATTAAGCACTTGTTCCAGATAATTGTGATTGAACCGCTCTATATTCCAATCGGATAAAGAAGGAATTCGATTCCGATTGAGTTACGAGAGACCTAGTTGTGTTGATGCGTTAAAACGTATCAAGAGTGGATCCTTGGCGCTCTAGTGACTTTTTAGATTGAAATTACCTTACTCATTTACTGTTTAAACCCAAATCTCATTTTCCAGCTTTAGTTCTTAATATAGTCTTAATTACTAGTTGTTTTAGTTAAATTCTGAAGATACCCATACATAAATCTCTGTGGGAACGATACTCGGTCTTTCCGAATTATTACTACTTCGCAACCCTACACTTGGGGAGTGAACAAGTTTTTTGGCGCCGTTGCCAGGGATTTCTATGCGATATTTTTAGAATTTTCTGAAATAACTTTTAGTTGAGATTGTGTTAAGATAGATTTAGGATTTGTTTTGCTTTTTAGAGTAGGTTTTCTTCTAATTACTAACTTAGTTTGTTTTGATTTTTGCAGGATTCTAACCTACGACTAATCCAGGGATTTTTAGGAAGTTGAAGAAGAAGAAGGCATCTTAAGTCACAAATCAGGTTTTATCATTCTAACCTTACTCTTCTTCTCCTCCTACTCATTCCTATCATATTCATCTATTGTAGAGTGGGTGGAGACTCCTTTTGGATCTCTGAAAGGTAGGCTTTGTGCCACCTGGATTCCTATTGGCCGGCTCTGCCGCCTTGGATCACCTTGTGCTCATAGATTTCTCTTCTCAACCTATTCGTCTTTCTTCTTTTTCTGTACTTTCTCTCAAAAGACTCAAAGAGTGGGTGGGGAGTTCTTTGAACCCCTATTGACCAGGAGAAATCGGTCTCTATCCTTGCTTCTGGCTCAGCCATAGCAAGACACCCTGTGCTTAAGTTTTAGAGAGGAGTAAAGGAAGGAAGGAAGAATTCTTTTATTCATTCTTTTTGGTTGCATGCCACATTGGGCTAGGACTTATAATAACCGACTTGTAAGGGACGGAGTAGTTGTTGAAGGGATTGATAGAGAGCCTCATGCTAGAAAACTTCAGAATTTTCCTGAAATCACTAGAAATATGGCTGCTAATCAACCTAACCCAGTCCAAAATCAAACTGAAACAGGGGAGAATGTGGTTGAGGATGTTCCCTGACCAAGGACTTTACGTGATTTCTTGCAACCTGCAAGAACGAGCACTCCCTCATGCATAATTTTTCCACAGAATGCAGGGAATGTGGATTTGAAACCGGGAGTGATCAATCTTCTCCCTAAATTCCATGGTTTAGACAGTGAAAGTGCCTATCAACACCTTAGGGAGTTTGATGAGGTAATCACCACCATGCACTTTGCAAACGTAACGGAAGATGTGGTGAGACTTAAATTCTTCCCTTTCACCCTTAAAGATAAAGCTAAGGGTTGGCTTTATGCATTGAGGCCAAGATCAATTGGTGCATGGACTGATATGCACAGAGAATTTATTAAAAAATTCTTCCCTACTCACAAAACGAACATGCTTAAGCGCCTTATCATGAACTTTGCCCAAAAGGAAGATGAAACCTTTTCCCAATGTTGGGAGAGGTTTAAGGACCTATTAAACACGTGTCCATATCATGGCTATGAAATTTGGCGGGTTATAAGCTTTTTCTATGAAGGACTAACCCCACCCATGCGCCAATTTGTAGAGATGATGTGTAATGGGGAGTTCATGAATAAGGAAGCTGATGAAGCATGGGATTATTTGGAAGAATTGGCTGAGAGTGCACAGTCTTGGGATACATCTAAACCAACAAATTCCAAGACTGGCCAACAAAAGGAAAAGGGAGGAATATATGTCTTATCAGAAGAAGATAGTATAAGTGCACGGTTGGCTAGCCTCACAAGAAAGGTCGAAGCCATGGAATTAAGGAAGGGAGAAACAATCAACTCCATTGACGTTGAAACTGTTTGTGGAATTTGTGCTGGAAATCAACATGCTACACAAGATTGTCCCACAATTTCAGCAGTCCAAGGCATCTTACAAGAACAAACGAATGCCATAAACAGTTATCAACAGCAATATGGTGCTCCAAACTCAAACACGTCTAATCCTAATTGGAAGAACCATCCCAACTTCAGTTGGAGGAATGGGCCCAACGCAAATGCGAGCAACACTCCAAAAGTATCACTAGAAGAGATGTTGGGTGCATTCGTATCGGTCCAGCATGAGTATAACAAGACAAATTCTCTAAAAATAGATGGGTTCATGCAGGAGCAATTTAAATTCAATCAAAATACAACCCAAGCCATCAATGACTTGAAAACCTCAATGGCTAGGGTTGAATCTCACCTCAGTGCTAGGGAGAAAGGCACACTTCCTGCCCAACCTCTTCCTAACCCAAGAACCCAATTTGAAATACATGATGCAAGCTCATCTTCCCAACACATGGAGCATGTTCAAGCTATCACCACTTTGCGAAGTGGGAAGATAATTGATAAATCTAATCCGGTGAAGGCCCCACAGCCTAATGATCCGGAAATTTCCAAAGAGGATGATAACATGAACAATACTCCACAAGAAAAAGAACCGGAAAGGCAATATAGGCCCATTGCTCCATTCCCCCAACGCTTGATTCCAGCCAAACCTCAAGATAAATATCAGGAATTTTTGGAGGTTTTCAAGCAAGTCAAAATCAACATCCCATTGTTGGATGCCATTAAACAAATACCGTCATATGCCAAATTCTTAAAAGACCTTTGCACGGTTAAAAGGAAAATACAGGTGCAAAAGAAGGCATTTTTGACAGAGAATGTGAGTGCCATTATCAACCACGGGATGCCCAAGAAATACAAAGATCCCGGTTGTCCAACCATATCATGTATGATTGGAGATCACCGGGTGAAACATGCTTTACTTGATCTAGGGGCAAGTGTGAACTTAATTCCCTATTCGGTTTATGAACAATTGGGTTTAGGTGAATTAAAACCCACCAAAACCACATTACAACTTGCTGACCGATCAATTCGTATTCCAAGAGGAGTAATTGAGGACGTCCTTGTCCAAGTTGATAAAGTTTACTACCCGGTGGACTTTATTGTCTTGGACACGCGCCCCACGGTTAATATTAGCCCTCAAATTCCTGTCATACTTGGCCACCCATTCCTAGCTACATCAAATGCTATCATAAATTGTAGGAGTGGGGTCATACAAATGTCTTTCGGCAATATGACGATTGAGTTGAATGCTTTCAATATTGACAACCAACAAGAGGATGAAGATGAGGAGGTCCACCAAATAAACATGATCAATTCTATTGTGGAAAATGAGTCCCTCTCACCTTTTTACTTCGGTCCCTTAGACGAAGAAGTGACTCACTCCCTTGATGAGAACGATGATATGATAAGGGATATGGTCACACTTTTTGAGTCGGTATCGGCATATGACGTTAGCCGAGAGAAGGATGTGGAAACAATACCCTTTTGCGCTGAAAAATCAATTCAGATTTCACACCTTTGTGGATCATGCATATCGAACTCCACCAACCCTGGGATGACCCTTACTTGCAATATCATTGCCCAGGAAAATCTGATTGGAGACATATTTTTTCTGATAAATATGATGGTGTCTCCCCTGATACGTGTGGTGCGCACACTAAGGAACCCGCTGAAATTCCTTTTTGGGGTTTTAAGTGGCTTATCTCGATCAACCACACACATGTGCATTGCAAAGCAGGATATTGGATGATTTTACTGCGAAATCTTTTGATCCATCTAATGATTCTGCTTGACTTTATGCTTTTGGATGAGTCGTTGGGATTAACCTCCTAGTCTGACGGAGTATGATTTGTTAGAATGCTTTCCCATTAGGATTTGCTTTGATAGTTGATTTAGTTGTGAAGTAATCCATCTCCAAAAGCTAACCTTGCCATATGCTTCAGGTGATATCTTTCTCACTCTCCTTTATTTTATGTCATTGCTCTCATGTCATACATATTGCATATTTTATAACATTGAGGACAATGTAAAGTTTTGGTTGGGGGGGTGAGAGATTCCTCAATTGATGCTAGCTTTTGTGACATGTCGAGCAAAGATGTAGAAATTTTTCGATTTTTCTGAAATTCGAAACTCTTTTGGAAGGCTTTGATTCTATGCATTCAAGATAGCATAAGTATAAGAAGATGAGATACGAAGTGAGGGATGTTGCAAGCTTTAAATTTCTTTTAATATAATGGTTTTATATGTGAATTCACCTATTTTTATGATTGATAGAAAATTTGAACACCTTTTGCACCTAGTTCACATTACACGATTTTCATGAGTTGAAAGGATTATGTGATTTGTGGATTAGCTAGACTTTGATTTAAAGGTATTGAGAAACCAAGCCGGGGTATTTTGTCCATCCTTGTCCATGGGAAAATAACGGAAGATATGGATTTCTAAAAATCCTATCTAATTTAAAAGAAAAAAAAAAAAGAAGGAAAGACAGGATGAAATCGGGAAGGAAAGAAAAATGGTGGAAATTCCGATTAGGGCTACCTACTACCAACCGGGGGATGGTCTACCCGTAACCAAAGCCGGAAATGGGACGTAGTGTGAAAGTCGTCGGAAGGACGGTAAGGCAAATTCCTGTCATAGGCTTGTTGTTGCTCTATACACCTCGAGATCTATAGTTTAGTTGATCTATGAAGAATATAATCCTGGAAACTCATGAGATGAGCCTTCACTATGCACACTAGGTTGAATTTGTTCAAACTCTTCTACTGATCAATCAATCAGCGGGAATTTCATATAAACACTTATTATATCCTGAGAGTTTAAAGTTTCAACCTTTATCACTGAATTTCTCTGATTTTTACGCTTATGTGTTTTGGAATGTATAGAAGAGTAGTTTCTAGAGGAGAGTTGGGTTTTGGAAAATGAAACTTGTTTCACGCATGTTTTGCTCGGGACTAGCAAAATGCTGGTTGGGGGTGTGTTGAGCTCATAATTGTGCATATTCTAACCCCAATTCATCACTCATTATGCATGATATACATGTTTATCGGACCAACTTAATACATGATTTGTGATTGTAGGAAGAAGATGGAGAGTTCATCATTTGAAGGCTAAATGAGGCTTCTTACAAGTATTGAAGACTATAGGATGAAGCATGAAGAAGGATTAAAGAAGGACAAGCAAGGAGAGAAGAGAGAAGAAGGAAAGAAAGAGAGAAAGAATGAAGAAAAGTCGGCTGACCGGTCGGCCAAGCTAGCCTGACCGGTCAAGACCGGTCAACCACCAATTTATGTATGTTGAAGACCAAACGGGGGAAGTATACACAGGCCCGACCGGTCATGACCGGTCGGGCATAGTTGCTGAATTGTCCAAGAACGCAGCCGACCGGTCAAGACCGGTCGGCCATTGTTGCTGTACCAAAAGAAGTTGTGGACTGCCCAGCCCGACCGGTCATGACCGGTCGGGCATTGCTGCTGGATTGATAGGGAAGTTCATCCGACCGGTCCAGACCGGTCGGCCATGCGTAACTGCCACTTTCTATTTCAGAAACTCCGGGTTTTACTGCACAATTGCGAAAGCTTACGCAATTTCTGGATCCTTCTTGCGTATTGGACTTCTCCAAGCTATAAAAGGACTTCATATCTTTATACCAAAGGGGGGGAGAACGTGGAGATTTCTTAGGAGACGGATTCGACTTCGGATTTCCTGTTTTAGTAGTTTTTCTATGTTTTTAGAGGCTTTTAGTTCAAGGATGTTAGAGATGAACTAAACCCTCTTAGCTAGGGCTAAGAGGGGAAGCTCTTGATTCGTTTTTGATGGATTAATGCAACCTAGGTTTCCTTTTGTGTTTTAATTGATGAATTTTAGTTCAATTTGAGTTTGATTCAAGTACTATGTTGGTTTCTACTTTGATCTCTTGATGACTCCGGGCTCATGTGATTCTTAGTGATTCTAAGCATAGTATCTTAGCTTTTGAGCATTGTCATGCATGTGTAATGCATTGATCTACCATCGACTCCGGGCATGGTAGACGCTTTGATTGCCTTGTATGCAATGGCCTGATTTTCATGTGGGAACTCATGCAACTGAAATTCTTATCTTTTATGTATGATCTATAATATGTGTTTAGTGATTGATTTTGATTTAAATAGAGTTCAAACCATGAGTTGTAATCAGGTCTAGTGACAGGACTTGGTGTAGGCTATGGTTATGAATCTCAATTAGATTAGAAAGAGGCTTAGCCTATACAATTGAGTGTGCCCAAGGCCTGAGCGTAGTTGTGGGAATCAAATCAGTTATTAAGCACTTGTTCCAGATAATTGTGATTGAACCGCTCTATATTCCAATCGGATAAAGAAGGAATTCGATTCCGATTGAGTTACGAGAGACCTAGTTGTGTTGATGCGTTGAAACGTATCAAGAGTGGATCCTTGGCGCTCTAGTGACTTTTTAGATTGAAATTACCTTACTCATTTACTGTTTAAACCCAAATCTCATTTTCCAGCTTTAGTTCTTAATATAGTCTTAATTACTAGTTGTTTTAGTTAAATTCTGAAGATACCCATACATAAATCTCTGTGGGAACGATACTCGGTCTTTCCGAATTATTACTACTTCGCAACCCTACACTTGGGGAGTGAACAACAGGCAAGTGACAAGCCTTCCCATAGACAAGTCTATAGGGAGACATTCCAATAGGGGTTTTAAAGGCAGTACGGTAAGCCCAAAGAGCATCGGTAAGTCCAAGTGACCAATCCTTGCGATCGGGATTCACCGTTTTCTCTAAAATGTGTTTAATCTCCCTATTGGATATCTCAGCTTGTCCACTAGTTTGTGGGTGATAGGGAGTGCTCACTTTGTGTGTAACGCCATATTTCTTCATTAGGGCTGCAAAAGGGCGATTGCAAAAGTGAGACCCTCCATCACTTATGATGACTTGAGGCGTTCCAAACCGGGAAAGAATATTTTCTTTTAAAAATTGAATGACCGTTTTATGGTCATTATTCCGGCAAGGGATGGCCTCGACCCATTTGGAAACATAATCAACGGCAAGCAAGATGTATACATTTCCAAAAGAAGATGGGAATGGGCCCATGAAATCGATGCCCCAACAATAAAAAATTTCGATAATTAAGATGGGATTGAGTGGCATCATATTTCTACGGGATATTCCTCCTAGTTTTTTACAAGGTTCACATGCTTTGCAAAACTCATGTGTATCTTTTAACATGGTGGGCCAATAAAACCCACATTGCAGAATTTTCGTTGTGGTCTTTTTAGCCGAAAAGTGGCCACCACATGCTTGAGAATGACAGAAGGAGATGATACTTTGTTGCTCATCATCTGGGACACATCTCCTTATGATTTGATCGGGACAGTACTTGAATAAGTATGGGTTGTCCCATAGAAATTTCCGCACCTCCGTGAAGAATCTATCCTTATCTTGCTTTTTCCAATATGTAGGAATTGCACCGTAGCAAGATAGTTAGCAATGTCTGCATACCATGGCAATTGGGAAACAGCAAAAAGTTGTTCATCCGGGAACATGTCATTGATTGCAGTCGTTTCAGGGGAATCAGTGAGGACAAGTCGAGAGAGGTGGTCAGCTACTACATTCTCTACTCCTTTCTTATCACGTATTTCTATGTCGAATTCTTGGAGTAGGAGGATCCATCTTAATAACCGTGGTTTAGCATCCTTCTTAGAGAGAAGATACTTAAGCGCGGCATGGTCAGTGAATACAATGATCTTGGATCCAATCAAGTAGGATCTAAACTTCTCCAAGGTAAAAACTACGGCTAAAAGTTCCTTTTCAGTAGTGGTGTAGTTTGCCTGGGCTGAGTTTAGGGTTCTACTGGCATAGTAGATGACACATGACTTTTTATCTTTTCTTTGGCCTAACACGGCCCCAATAGCATAGTCGCTAGCATCGCACATAATCTCAAAAGGAAGGCTCCAATCAGGTGGTTGCATTATTGGGGCACATGTCAACATACCTTTAAGGGTGGTAAAGGCCTTTTGACATTCTTCATTCCACTCGAATGAATTTTCCTTTTGAAGTAGGTTACCTAAAGGGCGAGAGAGTGAACTGAAGTCCTTTATGAACCTTCTGTAGAATCCTGCGTGTCCTAAAAAGGACCGCACATCTCGTATGCTTTTGGGTGGTGGAAGGTTAGAGATAAGATCAATTTTCGCTTTGTCCACCTCAATTCCAATTTGTGAAACGATGTGACCAAGTACAATTCCCTTTTGAACCACGAAGTGACACTTTTCCCAATTGAGCACAAGGTTCTTCTCTTCACATCTTTTTAGCACAGATTTCAAGTGCTCAAGGCACTCATCAAAGCTACAACCGAATACGGAAAAATCATCCATGAAGACTTCGAGAATGATCCCCACCATGTCAGAAAAGATGCTCATCATACAACGCTGAAAGGTGGCAGGGGCATTACATAGTCCAAACGGCATCCGTCGATAGGCGAAAGTGCCGAATGGACATGTGAATGTAGTCTTTTCTTGGTCTTCACAGGCAATTTCTATTTGGTTGTACCCTGAATAGCCATCAAGGAAGCAAAAGTGGGAATGACCCGCCAACCGTTCTAAAATCTGATCAACAAACGGTAGGGGGAAGTGGTCTTTCCTTGTGACAGTGTTTAGCTTCCTGTAGTCAATGCACATTCTCCAACCGGTAGTGACTCTAGTTGGTACGAGTTCATTATTGGCATTGGCTATGATGGTTATTCCGGATTTCTTAGGCACCACTTGAGTTGGGCTCACCCATTGGCTATCGGATATTGGGTAAATGATACCTACATCCAATAGTTTCACCACCTCGGCCTTAACCACATCCTTCATGTTTGGATTTAGTCGTCTTTGTGGTTGCCGGGATGTCTTCGCATTTTCCTCAAGGTGTATGCAGTGAGTACAAATCAGTGGGTCTATGCCCTTGAGATCCGCAATTGACCATCCAATGGCACTCTTGTGCTCTAATAGAGTGGCTATTAGCCTGCTCTCCTGTTCCTCATCCAAGTGGGAAGAAATCACCACTGGATATGTCTCATCTCGACCTAAATAAACATATTTTAGCTCACTTGGCAATGGTTTTAGGTCGAGTGTAGGTGCCTTGATGTTAGATGGGAGAGCCTTGTTTCCATTTACAGGTAAAGGTTCAATTGGGGCCCTCCATCTTTTATTGTCAAGTACTGGCATCATCTCTAGAATGGCATCCATCTCTTGTATTGTGTAATCATTTGTCTCATGAGAATGGGCCATACATGCCTCCAAAGGGTTGGAAAATAGTGATAAGGGGACTGTATCCTCCACGATTGATTCAATCATGTTTAATTCGTGGACATCATCATCAACTTCCCGTGGTTGTTTGCATAACTCAAATATGTTAAGCTCAAGGGTCATATTTCCAAAGGACATTTGTACAAGTCCATTTCTACAATTGATAATGGCGTTTGAGGTAGCTAGAAACGGTCGTCCAAGTATGACGGGAATTTGAGTACCGGTGCCTATCACGGGATGTGTATCCAAGACAATAAAATCTACTGGGTAGTAGAATTTATCAACTTGGACTAGAACATCCTCTATCATTCCTCTCGGTATTCGGATGGATCTATCAGCAAGTTGGAGTGTGGTTTTAGTGGGTTTCAATTCACCTAACCCAAGTTGTTCATAGACCGAGTATGGAATGAGATTCACACTTGCCCCCAAGTCGAGTAGAGCCTATTTGTTCTGGTAGTCTCCTATGATACATGAGATGGTTGGACTACCTGGATCCTTGTATTTTTGGGGTACCTCTTGTTTGATGATGGCACTCAAATTCTCAGCCAAAAGAACTTTGTTGTGAACGTTATGTTTCCTTTTGACTATACACAATTCCTTTAGAAATTTGGCATAAGATGGTATTTGTTTTATTGCATCCAACAGCGGGATGTTGATCTTCACCTGTTTGAAAACTTCCAGAATCTCCAGATTTTTATCTAAAGGTTTAGGTGAAATCAACCTTTGTGGAAATGGGGCAACCGACTTGTATTGTCTTTCCGGTTCTTTCTCTTGTGGAGTATTGTTTGGGTTATCATCCTCTTTGAGAATTTTCGGATCCTTAGGCTTTGGAACCTTCACCGGATTAGATTTGTCAATTTCTTTCCCACTTCTCAAAGTGGTGATAGCTTGAACATGTTCCGTATGGTGGGAGGATGAGCTTGCATCTTGTATCTCATACTGGGTCCTTGGGTTAGGGAGAGGTTGAGCAGGAAGTGTGCCCTTCTCTCTACCACTAAGGTGAGCTTCAACTCTATCCAGAGATGTTTTCAATTCATTAATGGCTTGGTTTGAATTTTGATTGAATTTCAATTGCTCTTGCATGAACCCATCTATTTTTAGAGAATTTGTCTTGTTATACTCATTCTGGACTGATACGAGTGCACCCAACATCTCTTCTAGTGATACTTTTGGAATGTTGTGTGCATTTGCAGTGGGTCCATTCCTCCAACTGAAGTTGGGATGGTTCTTCCAATTAGGATTAAACGTGTTTGAGTTTGGAGCACCATATTGCTGTTGATAACTGTTTATGGCATTTGTTTGTTCTTGTAAGATGCCTTGGACTGCTGAAATTGTGGGACAATCTGGTGTAGCATGTTGATTTCCAGCACAAATTCCACAAACAGTTTTAACGTCAGTGGAGTTGATTGTTTCTCCTTTCCTTAATTCCATGGCTTCGACCTTTCTTGTGAGGCTAGCCAACCCTGCACTTATGCTATCTTCTTCTGATAAGACATACATTCCTCCCTTTTCCTTTTGTTGGCCAGTCTTGGAACTTGTTGGTTTAGATGTGTCCCAAGACTGTGCACTCTCAGCCAATTCTTCCAAATAATCCCATGCTTCATCAGCTTCCTTATTCATGAACTCTCCATTACACATCATCTCTACAAATTGGCGCATGGATGAAGTTAGTCCTTCATAGAAAAAACTTATAATCCGCCAAATTTCATAGCCATGATGTGGGCATGCGTTTAATAGGTCCTTAAACCTCTCCCAACATTGGGAAAAAGTTTCATCTTCTTTTTGGGCAACGTTCATGATAAGGCGCTTAAGCATGTTCGTTTTGTAAGTAGGGAAGAATTTTTTAATAAATTCTCTGTGCATATCAGTCCATGAACCAATTGATCTTGGTCTCAATGCATAAAGCCAACCCTTGGCTTTATCCTTAAGAGTGAAAGGGAAGAATTTAAGTCTTACTACATCTTCAGTCACATTTGCAAAGTGCATGGTGGTGATTACCTCATCAAACTCCCTAAGGTGTTGATAGGCACTTTCACTGTTTAAACCATGGAATTTAGGGAGAAGATTGATCACTCCCGGTTTCAAATCCACATTCCCTGCATTTTGTGGAAAAATTATGCATGAGGGAGTGCTCGTTCTTGCAGGTTGCAAGAAATCACGTAAAGTCCTTGGTCGGGGAACATCCTCAACCACATTCTCCCCTGTTTCAGTTTGATTTTGGATCGGGTTAGGTTGATTTGCAGCCATATTTTCAGATAAAATTGGAGAATCTAGCTGTCTCCTAGCACGTGGCTCTCTATCAATTCCTTCTACTATTCCCCCTTCACTAATGAGTCGGTTATTGGAATCCCGAGCCCAATGTGGCATGCAAAACCAAAAATAAGAAACAAAAAGAAAGAAGAATTCTTCCTCCCTTTTCTTTACTCTTCTCTAAGACCGAAGCACAAGGTGTCTTGCAATGGCTAGGCCAGAAGCAAGGATAGAGATAGATTTCTCGTGGTCAATAGGGGTTCAGAGAACTCCCCACGCACTCTTTGAATCTTTTGAGAAAAAGTGCAGAAAAAAGAAAAAGAGGAGTAGAGATGAGAAAAGAAATCTCTGAGCACAAGGTGATCCAAGGCGGCTGAGCCGACCAATAGGAATCCAGGTGGCGAAAAGGCAGACCTTTTAGAGATCCAAAAGGAATCCCCACCCACTCTACAAGAGATGAATAGGAATGAATAGGAGAAGGAGAAGAGTAAGGTTTTAGAAGGATAGAACCTGATTCGCACTTGAAATCCTTGAATCTTCTTCAGCTTCCTAGAAATCCCTGAAAAAATCAAATAAACAAATTAAGTTAGTCTAAAAATCTAAAAAAAATTCCTAAATAGATACTAATTTCAGAAATTTGTGAAAACCGTCAAGGTAACCGGCAACGGCGCCAAAAACTTGTTCGCTTCCCCAAGTGTAGGGTTGCGATGTAGTAATAAACTCGGTAAGACCGAGGTCGATCCACAGGGACTATGTAGGATCTAACAAATTCATCCACAAGTGTCTAATTAAGTCTACTAATCAAATTGTTGTATGAAGTTGATGTGAGTAACGAAAGCTGAATTAAATCGAAAGTAATTAATTATAAGAAGGCACTAGAGGTTCAGAGGATCCACTTGTAGCAATCCTTGATGTTCAATCCGTTGTGGTTTCTTATTCTCTCAACTAGAATCGACATTCCTGTCTATTTAGTCGGATGCTAGAGCTGTTAAACCAAACATTCTGTAATATGTAAGTTCTATGCATAAGATTCACTCAATGTAGGCCGAGCTGAGCATGCTCAATTGCATAGGTCATTCCCCTTTCCTATAAGTCCAGTTCTCAATCATAACCATCCTCAAGTCCTCTCACAAGACAAGGCTAGATCAGGATTTGAACTGGATTCAAATCACATGCACAGTCATTACATATTCCAGAAAATCAACAAAAATAGAACTTTGGCATGAAGTCCCTTTATGAAGAGCTTAGTACTAGAGCGCACTCCGATTCCTCAGATCATACAGGTCTAGACCGTTGCAAACGAATTAAGAAGCTAAGTAATTCATCCAAACATCCATGAGTCATCACAAGACCAAGAAAAATTACTTAAAAACTTGTATAAACTTTAAACCTTAGTTCATAATCATGAATTCCAAACTGAAAACCACTTAACTACGAATTAAAACATCTTGGATTCACTACAAGCTTCACCTCTTAGCCCTAGCTAAGAGGTTTAGCTGCTCATGATCCAAGGAAACATGAAACAACTAGAAAAAGCATGAAAATAGCAAAGCAAACCAAAAGGAGTTGTGAAACTCCAATCTCCACTTCCACAGTCTCCAACCTCGCTTGAACCCTTCTAGGATACCTTAGGAACGATCCTTAGGTATCCTTTTATAGTCTGGAAGCTCCACAACTTCGGAAGAATCGAGAAAGTGCGTAACACTTACGCAGCGCAGAGAAATTCGGGCTGAAATTAGAAATTTCTAAGTCTTCACACACAGCCGACCGGTCACGACCGGTCGGCCTCAATAACTGAACACTCCAGCAACCATAGCCGACCGGTCATGACCGGTCGGGCTTGTAAAACCTTAACCCAGCAAGTATGCCCGACCGGTCAAGACCGGTCGGGCCTGTTTATCTTCAGTCCAGCAATGATGTCCGACCGGTCATGACCGGTCGGACGCCTTCAGCAATCTTCCAGCAGCAATGACTGACCGGTCATGACCGGTCAGTCCTCTTCAGTAGCATCCAAACATGCATGGCTGGCCGGTCACGACCGGTCAGCCTCTTTTCTTTTTGTTTTCTTTCTTTCTTTCTTCCGCTTTCTTTTCTTCTTTACTTCTTTCTTTCTTTTCTTCTTTGGTCCTCAAATGTTCTTCATCAGAATGATCCTAAATGAACCCTTTTTGTCTTCAATTGAGTGAAGCTCCCTCTTAGTCCTGTAGTCACAAAACATGCATTGGATTAGCCTATAAACCATACAAACCTTGCACAATGAGTGATGAATTGGGGGTAGAATATGCACAATTAAGAGCTCAACACCCATTAGGACCGATCGTGCGACCGGTCATCCAGTGCTCAGACCGGTCGTGCGACCGGTCCTTGAATTAAAAAGCTGGGTCTGAATTTTTCGAAAACTCTCTGGACATTTTTTACGTTTTTTAGACCGGTCGTGCGACCGGTCTTCCGGAAGCTCAGAACGATCATGCGACTGGTCGTCTGCGTAACAGTGCGTGTTCTACAAGTTCCAATTTTCTCTGCGCACTGTGTATCCTTATGTAATTTCTGGATGATTCCGACGCAGCAGAGCCTCTCCACTATAAAAGGAGACCTAGGGATCGTTCCTAGGGCATCTTAGAACAGATTGAGCACGGTGGGAGATGGCGGAAGTCAATTTCAGAATTCTACAACTCCTCCTAGTTTGCTTTCTAATTTTATGCTTTGTTTAGTTGTTTTCATGTTTCCTTGGATCATGAACGGCTAAACCTCTTAGCTAGGGCTAAGAGGTGAAGCTTGTAGTGAATCTAAGATGTTTCAATTCGTTTGATTTGGTTTTAGATTGGATTTCTATTGAAGAACAATTGTTTGAAGTTTAATTCAAGTACTAAGTAGTTTTTCTTAATCTTATGATGACTCATGGATGTTTGGAAGAATTGCTTAAGTTCTTAATTGTTGTGAGCTAGTCTAGACCTGTATGATCCGAGAAATTGGAATACGCTCTAGATCTATGATCTTCATGAGGGAGCTTTATACCAAAAGTCTACTTTTCTAGAAATTCTGAAGTATGTGAGATTGTGTATGTGATTTGGATCAAGTTCAAATCATGATCTAGTTTTGTCTTGTGACAAGATTTAATGATGGTTATGATTATGATCTTAACCTATTGGAATTGGGACTGACCTATGTTGAACCTCAAATTTATACATTGCATTGCCCAGTACATCACATTATATGCACGGTTTTCATGCTTAAAAGGCCTATCTAATGCATGTTTTGTGATTTCAGGAATGAGAGTGGACTTCACCAAATTGGAGACTAAAAAGGGCCATTTGAAGCCATTGGATGAAGAAGAAAGAAGGACCAAAGAAAGTGGAAAGAGAGGAGAAGAAAGGAAGAAAGAAGTCCAAGGAGACAGCAGAAAGCAGAGGTTAAGACCGGTCGTGCGACCGGTCGTCCATCGCCAGGACCGGTCGTCCGACCGGTTCGATTATGCACAGAAGGAAGAAAGTTCAGAGAAGGTCACTGGACCATTCACGACCGGTCGTGCGACCGGTCGTCCGATGCCCAGACCGGTCGTGCGATCGGTCCTTGAATTAAAATTTTAAATCAGAATTTTGGCAAAACTCTTTGGACTGTTTTTGACGATTTACGACCGGTTGTCTGCGTAATAAAACTTCTCCGTGAAGCTCCGAGATTTTCTGCGCAGTGCGTAACCTTGTGCAATTTCTGGATGTTTCCGACGCAAGGGGCTTCCACACTATAAAAGGACACCTAGGGGCTCTTCTTAGGGCATCATAGAAGCTAAGGGACGTGGTTTTAGAGGGAGAAAGCTGTCGTGGAGTGTCTGCAACTCTCCAATTTCTGGTTTTTCTAGTTTTTATGCTTTTATTATGAGTTCTAGTTGTAGTATGACAATGCTCGGCTAGAATCTCTCAGCTAAGGCTGAGAGGTGAAGCTTGTAGCTAATTTCATGTTTGATTCAAGTTAAGTCAAATACTTTTTAATTCAAGTTTGAATTTTTCATATTCTAGTTCTTAAAGTGGTAGTTTGAGATGTTTTATGAGAGTTCATGTGCCTCCGGACATGAATTCCTTGCAATTCTCTGAGATTATCATATAATGCTTGTTTAGATTAGAATTATAGTAATCCTTGGGCAGGCCATAGTCCATAGGCATGGCTATTACTCCGAAGGCTATGGTTTTGAATTCTACATTGATTGAGTGAGACTAGAACTTGGAAGTTCAACTTGATTTGGATTGAATGTGTGTGAATGCTTTATTTTCCAACTAGATGAAAGATAGGACTTCAAATCTAGTTGTGTTCTCTACTTGGATTGACTGAATTGACATGGGATTGCTACAAGTGGATCCTGGAATGCCTTAGTACTTTAAATCACTGAATTTCCATTAAGTTACTGTTTTAGTTTAATTACCTAATTAAATCTGATTTTCTTTCAAAACTGAGTTACTGGAATAGTTTGGAAGTTGTCTCTAATTCCCTGTGGATCGACCTCGGTCTTACCGAGTTTTATTACTACATCGCAGCCTTACACTTGAGGTGAGCGAACAAGTTTTTGGCGCCGTTGCCGGGGAACTTAGATAACGGTTTTCAAATAGTTTCAGTGGCTGTAGAAATAGAAGTAGATAGGTTTTCTGATTTTCTTAGAACTAACAAATTGTTCTGTTTTGTAGGAATTCTTCTCTAGTTCAAGCTCATCAGGTGATACCTTTCTAACTTAGCTTTTTGCAGATTTTTTTTAGATTAATTTCAGATTTCAGATTTTTAGGATTTAGTTTTAGTCAGTTTTTGGTTGAGTGGTTTATGTCCCGTTGGGAACGTAACCACTCAAATCGTCTCCAATCTAAAGGTGGTTTAGTTGGACCATTGACAGTCCATAGACGAGTCCGAAATTACCAAGAGCATTGTGAAAGTTTGGGGAGTATGGAACAAACACCTTTAAGGAATCCTCCCCCCCTACTCCAACGACAAACGCAAATCAGGAAGGAGTAAGAGAGAATGAGGTACATAAGATTCCTCCAATGAGATCACTACGGGACTACCTACAACCCGCCCATGCAATTACACCCTCTTGCGTGGTTCTACCAGCAAACAGTATTAACTTTGACATAAAACCGGGTGTAATTCAACTCTTACCAAAGTTCCATGGGCTAGACTCTGACCGCCCATACTTACACTTGAAGGAATTCGAAGAAGTGGTGGCCACCTTGCATTACACCAATGTTTCCGAAGATACCATCAGACTTAAACTTTTTCCCTTTTCATTGAAAGAAAGAGCCAAAGATTGGCTTCACTCTCTTAGACCACATTTGATTGGGTCATGGGTTGAGATGAACCGGGAATTCTTGAAAAAGTTCTTCCCGGCTCATAAAACGAACACCCTTCAAAGAGCCATAATGAATTTCTCAGCTAAAGAGGGTGAATCTTTTTTTCAATGTTGGGAGAGATTTAAGGATCTCCTACTTGCTTGCCCACATCATGGCTATGAGAGTTGGCGAATTATAAATTTTTTCAATGATGGATTAAGTTCCAATATGCGCCAATTTGTGGAGATGATGTGCAATGGCGAGTTTATGAGTAAAAATCCAGATGAGGCTTGGAGTTACTTGGACATGTTGGCTAAAAATGCCCAATCTTGGGATACCTCGGATAAACCCAATAACTCTAAGCCCACTCAAGAGAGAGGAGGGATCTATGTCCTTAAGGAGGAAGACGACGTGAATGCAAGGATAACCAACCTCACAAGGAAGGTTGAGGCCATGGAACTTAGTAAAAGTGGAGTTCCAAAGTCCAATGAAGCTGTTGAAACCATATGTGGGATTTGCCTCACCGATTTACACGCTACGCAAGATTGTCCCACAATTCCTGCATTTCAAGAGGTATTACATGAACATGCAAACGCCACATATGGGTATCAACGACCGTTCAATGGACCGGTGGGTAATACGTACAATGAGAGTTGGAAGAACCACCCAAATTTTAGTTGGAAGAATGCTCCTACAAGCAATCCTACCAACTCTCAAAGAGGGCCACCCATGCAAAATATGGCCCCACCTCAATTCTCAATGGAGGATACCTTGAAAACGTTTATACAAGGGCAAACGCAAATCAATCAAACGAATCAGCAATTGTTCCAAGAGCTTAAAGTCTCGGTTGATGAGATTAAGGGACGCTTGAATGCTAGGGAAGGGACCTTTCCGGCCCAACCTCAGCCTAATCCAAAGTAAGTACATGAAGTAAGCATCCCTAATCCTTCCAACCAAAACATGGAGCAAGCCAAATCCATCACCACTCTTAGAAGTGGTAAACAAATTGACAAATCTATTCCGGTGAAGGCCGATGAGCCTAATGATCCTGTAAATTCTAAGGATGAGGATGGATCTAACTTAGCCCCACAAGAACCGGAACGCATTTACAAGCCCGTAGCACCATTCCCTTCAAGATTGGTTGCCCCAAAATCTCTTCCAAACTCTCATGATATTCTAGAGATTTTCAGACAAGTCAAGATTAATATCCCTTTGCTTGAGGCCATCAAACAAATTCCCTCTTATGCCAAGTTTCTAAAGGACCTATGCACAACAAAACGCAAATATAATGTGCAGCAAAAGGCCTTCTTAACTGAGCAAGTGAGTGCCATTCTCACTTAAAAGACCCCCCCAAAATTCAAAGATCCCGGTAGTCCCACCGTCTCATGTATCATTGGAGACTACCGGATTGAGTGTGCCTTACTAGATTTGGGGGGAGTGTGAACTTGATACCATACTCGGTATATGAGCAATTGGGTCTTGGTGAATTAAAACCCACCAAAACCACGTTGCAACTCGCTGATAGATCTATCCGTGTATCGAGGGGGATAGTTGAGGATGTTCTAGTCCAAGTTGACAAATTTTACTACCCGGTAGATTTTATCGTCTTGGACACACAACCGGTTTTGGATGCTAGCACCCAAATACTGGTAATATTAGGCTGCCCATTCCTTGCCACATCAAACGCAATCATCAATTGCCGAAATGGGGTGATGCAACTATCTTTGGAAACATGACACTAGAGGTGAATGTGTTTCACTTGGGCAAAAGACATAGGGATGTCGATGATGATGAGTTCTTCGAGGTAAACATGCTTGAATCTTTTGAAGAAGAAGAACTCCTTCAACTTGAACCACTAGAAAGCTTGAAGACATGCTTAGCACATTTCATGGATTCCGAAGACCCCATCATTAGTGAAATTGTGCAAGCATCGAATATAGAAAGACCGGTAGTTGGTACTAGCCGGTGGAGGCCCCATTTTGAAAAATTGCCACCAACCACATCAAGGCCTCTACCGTCTAACATCAAACCACTGAAGCTTGACCTTAAACCATTGCCATCCGAGCTTAAATATGTATCTTTGGGTCAAGAGGAAACTTTCCCAGTTGTCATTACCTCTCACCTAGAGAAAGACCAAGAGCTCAAGTTGATTGAGCTACTCAAAGAACATAGGGAAGCCATAGGTTGGACTGTTAGTGGACTTTTTCGTGGCATACTAGTGCACCTTGTTTGTCAATCACTTACAGCTGTGAGTCTTGTGTCGGTTGAGCCCAATGAAGATGAAGACCGAAGACTCAAGACGTCCAGCCAAATCAAGGAAGAAGATTCAGGTATATGAGATGCCTTGGTGCCTTAACCTCGACCAAAACCTAACCCCTTTGTATCCTTGATGACCTTGACCATATTTAGAACCCTTTAGGCATCATAGATAGGCCCTAGGTGTCCCATTTGATTATCCCAACCTTGGCCTAAAACACCAGGCTGAAGAAAGTGAAGTTCAGCTCTTTAGGAAGGGAGAACATGGCTGGTCCGACCGGTCAAGACCGGTCGGCCAGCAGCCTTTGCTACAGTTTCAAAGCCAGCCGACCGGTCATGACCGGTCGGCCCTTCATACACACATGAAGGTCAGCAGGAGTGGCCGACCGGTCATGACCGGTCGGCCTGGAGGGTTCTTCATGCTTCTTCATAGCCAGCAAAGGGCGCCGACCGGTCATGACCGGTCGGCCTGATGCATTAGGCCTGTCCAGCAAGGGGGTCCGACCGGTCATGACCGGTCGGCCAGTATGTTTGGCCTGTTCATTCAGCAAAGGGGTCCGACCGGTCATGACCGGTCGGGGCAGGCCGTTTTATGGCCGTTTTATGACCGTTGGAGCCTCTTTTCTATAAATATGGAGCTCCATTCTTGGGTCATTGAGAGAAGTTTTTGAGAGCCCATTCCACACTTATCTTGTACATCATTTGGGGCCTCAAAGAGGAGGTTTTCAAGTCATATCCCTTGTGTTTCAAACACAAGTATGGGCATTCAAATGCTATCAAGAGATGACTTGATTCCTCTCTCAAATCTAGAGGTGTGACACTATTCCACATAGGTATATCCTTTGTCCAAGACCTCTAGAAGACTCTCTAGGTGAATCTCCTAGTTGGAACAACCTACACATCCCATGTACGAGATTCACCCATCCTCCTAGCACCTTGGGCATTTCAAGGCATCGCATGCAAGGTGTTTGATCGAATGTGGCTGAGGCATTGGCGACGCAACGGCGACACGATCGAGGGAGCAAAGGGAAGCTGATTGAAGCACGGGAGAGCGGAGATCAAGCAACCCATTACGGCGCTAAACAAGGGGCTCATCCGACAAGTAAGTTGTCTCATTTGAGAGTCCATTTTAGAGTTTGTTTGTCAACTCGCCTTAGGGACGTTAGCCGTTCCTTGGCCCGTCAGCCGGGCCTAAACTAAGTCTCCAAGGGGGAGCCTCCGACACGGGAGTAAACGTGCGATAAGGTTGAGAGTTAGCCTTTGTCTAAAACTCCGGATACGGTTGAGAGGTGAACCGATAAAACCTCCGTGTGTAAAGGTTGAGAGGTGAACCTCATTTAAAACCTCCGATAGTGAATGCCGGTGTGCTCAAAGGGGTTGAGTACTTGAACCGGGAGTGGAGTAGACACGTAGTCGAACCACTATACATCCTTGTGTCTGTGATGGTTATTGAGCACATTGATATCTTTACATTGTTAGTTTAATTGCTTAATTATGAATGATTGATATGAATGCATGCTAGGCACTTTTTAGGCATCCTTGCACAAGATGTACCTTCACTACTTGTGTAGACTTGATCTCATTGAGCCAATCTCATAAGTCTACACAAGGTGCATAGGTTAGTAGCTTAATTAGTTGAACCATTTTCTTACCTATGCATGCTTAGACTAGGGTTGGTTATTGCTTAACTCTTGCTAGTCTTGTGATTGGACCCACCAAGGCTTGGAAGCCAAGGTGTTCTTGCTTACCTAGCTTAAACTTGTTGAATTGCATAAGTAGGCGAAAAGAATTTTAAAAAGGTCCTATTCACCCCCCCTCTAGGTCCATAGACATATCTCCAAGTGTCTCATCTAGCGGTGAAAACCGCACTTTCATTGGACAATAGCGGATCTCAAAGGGATAGATTCTTCGATTTGCACGCACCGTATACACCTTGAAGAAAATGCAAAAATGACTAGACAACCTCAAAGACGACTAAATCCAAAATGATGGAGGTTGTCAAAGCCAAGGTGTTAAAGCTATTAGATGTGGGTATCATCTACCCCATCTCAGATAGCCAATGGGTGAGTCCTACCCAAGTTGTCCCTAAGAAATCCGGTATTACCATCATAGAAAACGCCAACAACGAGCTTATACCGACTAGGGTGACCACGGTTGGCGTATGTGCATTGATTATAGGAAGCTCAACACGGTTACTAGGAAAGACCACTTCCCTCTCCCATTTATGGATCAAATTTTGGAGAGGTTAGCAGGCCATTCCTATTATTACTTCCTAGATGGCTATTCCGAATACAACCAAATTGAGATAGCTCCGGAGGACCAGGAGAAAACCACATTTACATGCCCGTTCGACACTTTCGCTTACCGAAGAATGCCATTCGGGTTATGTAATGCACCCGCCACATTCCAACGATGTATGTTGAGTATTTTCTCGGACATGGTGGGTGAGTTTCTTGAGGTATTCATGGACGACTTTTCTGTTTTTGGTCGTACGTTTGATGAGTGTCTCAAGCACTTGGAGTTGGTCTTGATGAGGTGTGAGGAGAAGAAACTCGTCTTAAACTGGGAAAAGTGCCATTTCATGGTACAAAGAGGAATAGTCCTTGTACATATCATCTCGTCCAATGGAATAGAGGTAGACCGGGCAAAAATTGACATAATTTCCAATCTACCACCACCTAAAAGCATACGCGATGTGCGGTCCTTCCTTGGACACGCCGGTTTCTATAGAAAAGGAGCACCAATTTGAGTGGAGTGCCGAATGTCAATTAGCTTTTTCAAAGCTAAAATACATGTTGACAACCGCTCCTATCATGCAACCACCAGATTGGTCCATTCTCTTTGAGTTGATGTGCGATGCGAGCGATTTTGCTATTAGGGCGGTGTTAGGCCAAAAGAAGGATAACAAGCCCCATGTTATCTACTACGCAAGTAGGACCTTGAATCCCGCCCAAGTTAACTATTCGACTACGGAGAAAGAGCTCCTAGCTGTTATTTTTGCCTTGGACAAATTCATGCCTTACTTAATAGGATCCAAAGTTATTATTTACACGGATCATGTGGCGTTGAAACACCTTCTTTCTAAGAAGGATGCTAAGCCCCGTTTGCTTAGATGGATCCTACTCCTTCAAGAATTCGACTTGGAGATCAAAGACAAGAAGGGGGTAGAAAATGTGGTGGCGGATCATCTATCCCGCCTAGTCCTACCTAATTCCATTGACGAGTCACCTATTGAGGACTCATTCCCTGATGAGCAACTCTTTATTGCTATGCATCCACCATGGTACGCTGATATAGCCAATTATCTTTCCACAGGTGCGATGCCGATTCATTGGACTACGCAGGACAAACGTAAATTTCTAAGGGAAGTGCGCAGATTCTTCTGGGATGAACCTCTATTGTTTAAATATTGCCCAGACCAAATTATAAGGAGATGTGTCTCTGATGATGAACACAATTCCGTCATCTCCTTTTGTCATGATCAAGCATGTGGGGGTCATTTTTCAGCCAAGAAAACAACTGCAAAAATTCGGCAGTGTGGTTTTTATTGGCCCACGCTATTTAAGGACACCCACAAGTTCTGCAAAGCTTGCGAACGTTGCCAAAAGTTAGAAGGATTATCCCGTCGAAATATGGTGCCTCTCACCCCAATTCAACATCTTGAAGTCTTTGACTGTTGGGGCATCGATTTCATGGGACCATTTCCCTCATCTTTTGGACATGTCTATATTTTGCTTGCCGTAGACTATGTGTCTAAATGGATAGAGGCTATCCCATGTAGAACCAACGATCATCGTACGGTTCTCAAGTTCCTCAAAGAACACATACTTTCTAGATTTGGGATGCCTCGAGCCATCATTAGTGATGGTGGTTCTCACTTTTGCAATAGACCTTTTGAAGCTTTGATGAAGAAATATGGTATTAGGCATAAAGTGAGTACCCCATACCACCCACAAACAAGTGGGCAAGCTGAAATCTCCAATAGGGAAATCAAGCAGATTTTGAAAAAGACGGTGAGACCGGATCGCAAGGATTGATCCCTAAGATTAGATGATGCACTTTGGGCTCACCGTACCGCCTACAAGACACCCATTGAAATGTCCCCTTATAGACTTGTCTATGGGAAAGCTTGCTACTTGCCTGTGGAGATAGAACACAAAGCCTATTGGGCAATTCGGGCTTTAAATTTTGACATTGACAAGGCTAGCTCGCTTCGCAAACTTCAATTAAATGAGCTTGATGAAATCTGGAACGATGCATATGAGAACTCGAGAATTTACAAGGGTAAGATGAAGACCTTCCATGACAAGCACATCTTCAGGAAATCTTTCCATGAAGGACAGAAAGTACTCTTGTATAATTCTCGACTTCATCTTTTTCCAGGAAAATTATGATCTCGATGGACCGGCCCATACATTGTCAAAGAAGTTTTTCCTCATGGGGCTGTTGAGATTGAGAATGCAGCGAATGGTAACTGTTTTAAAGTTAATAGCCAACGCCTTAAACCATTTGTTGAGAAATTTGATTCAGAGGACATGTCCATTACTCTGAATGATCCTGTGTATCAGGATGATTGATCTCCTAGTCTGATGGAGGTATAGCATAAGTAGGTTTTATTTAGTTTTACTGTTTTAGTAGGTTTTAGTTGTTGAGTTGTATACTTCCATGATCGCTCTCTCAGGTACTATTGTTCTCACTCTCTCATATTTTACCATTGCTCTCATGTTCATGCTCATTGCATATCTTTTTACATTGAGGACAATGCAAGAATTGGTTGGGGGGTGAGATGAGATCCTTCATCTAGCATGATGCAACATTTCGAGCCTCATATATGCGCAAATTTTTTTTCGAATTTTCTAAAATTTCAAAACTCTTTTAGAAAACCTTATTTCCATGCATTCGAGATGATAGGAGTATAAGAAGAGGGGATACAAAGTGTGTGATGTTTTAGTCTTGAATTTCTCCCAACATAATGGTTTTATATGTTAGTTCCCATATTGTTGTGATTGATAGAAAATTTGAACACTTTTTACACCTAGTTCACATTACACGATTTTCATGGGTTGAAAGGATTATGTGATTTATGGATTAGCTAGACTTTGATTTAAAGGTGTTGAGAAACCAAGCCGGGGTATTTTGTCCATCCTTGTCCATGGGAAAATAATGAAAGATATGGATTTTTAAAAATCCTATCTAATTTAAAAGAAAATGGAAAAGAAAGGATGAAATCGGGAATGAAGGAAAAATGGTGGAAAATTTCAAAAAGGGCTACCTATTACCAACCGGGGGATGGTCGAACCGTAACCAAAGCTGGAAATGGGACATAGTGTGAAAGCCGTCGGAAGGACGGTAAGGCAAATTCCTGTTATAGGCTTGTTGTTGCTCTGTGCACCTTAAATCCTTGGTTTACTTAATCTATGAAGAAGGTAATCCTAGAGACTCATGAGGTGAACTTTCACTATGCACACTGGGTTGAAATTGTTCGAGTCCTTCTATTTATCAATCAATCAGCGGGAATTTCATGTAGACACTTCTTATGCTTCGAGAGTTTAAGTTTGCAATTTCTATCACCTAGTTTCTCCAAATTTTATACTTATATGTCTTGGAATGGATAGAAGCATGGTTTCTGAAAGAGAGTTGGGTTTGGAGGTTTGAAATTGTTTCACGCATGTTTTGCTCGGAACTAGCAAAAAGCTAGTTGGGGGGTGTGTTGAACCTCAAATTTATACATTGCATTGCCCAGTACATCACATTATATGCATGGTTTTCATGCTTAAAAGGCCTATCTAATGCATGTTTTGTGATTTCAGGAATGAGAGCGGACTTCACCAAATTGGAGACTAAAAAGGGCCATTTGAAGCCATTGGATGAAGAAGAAAGAAGGACCAAAGAAAGTGGAAAGAGAGGAGAAGAAAGGAAGAAAGAAGTCCAAGGAGAAAGCAGAAAACAGAGGTTAAGACCGGTCGTGCGATCGGTTGTCCATCGCCAGGACCGGTCGTCCGACCGGTTCGATTATGCACAGAAGGAAGAAAGTTCAGAGAAGGTCACTGGACCATTCACGATCGGTCGTGCGACCGGTCGTCCGATGCCCAGACCGGTCGTGCGACCGGTCCTTGAATTAAAATTTTAAATCGGAATTTTGGCAAAACTCTCTGGACTGTTTTTGACGATTTGCGACCGGTCGTGCGACCGGTCGTCTGCGTAATAAAAATTCTCCGTGAAGCTCCGAGATTTTCTGCGCAGTGCGTAACCTTGCGTAATTTCTAGATGTTTCCGACGCAAGGGGCTTCCACACTATAAATGGACACCTAGGGGCTCTTCCTAGGGCATCATAGAAGCTAAGGACGTGGTTTTAGAGGGAGAAAGCTGTCGTGGAGCGTCTACAACTCTCCAATTTCCGGTTTTTCTAGTTTTTATGCTTTTATTATGAGTTCTAGTTGTAGTATGACAATGCTCGGCTAGAATCTCTCAGCTAAGGCTGAGAGGTGAAGCTTGTAGCTAATTTCATGTTTGATTCAAGTTAATTCAAATACTTTTTAATTCAAGTTTGGATTTTTCATATTCTAGTTCTTAAAGTGGTAGTTTGAGATGTTTTATTAGAGTTCATGTGCCTCCGGACATGAATTCCTTGCAATTCTCTGAGATTATCATATAATGCTTGTTTAGATTAGAATTATAGTAATCCTTGAGCAGGCCATAGTCCATAGGCATGGCTGTTACTCCGAAGGCTATGGTTTTGAATTCTACATTGATTGAGTGAGACTAGAACTTGGAAGTTCAACTTGATTTGGATTGAATGTGTGTGAATGCTTTATTTTCCAACTAGATGAGAGATAGGACTTCAAATCTAGTTGTGTTCTCTACATGGATTGACTGAATTGACATGGGATTGCTACAAGTGGATCCTTGAATGCCTTAGTACTTTAAATCACTAAATTTCCATTAAGTTACTGTTTTAGTTTAATTACCCAATTAAATCTGATTTTCTTGCAAAACTGAGTTGCTGGAATAGTTTGGAAGTTGTCTCTAATTCCCTGTGGATCGACCTCGGTCTTACTGAGTTTTATTACTACATCGCAGCCTTACACTTGAGGCGAGCGAACAACTTATGTAATTGAGTATGCTCGTCCTAGCTTGCATTGAGTGAATCATATACATGGATCATAAATATGTCAGGTTTATTGTTTTAAACTGCTTTATCATCCGACTAGATAGAACTTAATTTCGATTCTAGTTGAGAAAGTGAGAAACCACAGCGAATTGAGCATCAAGGATTGCTACAAGTGGATCCTTTAACCCATAGTGCCTTCTATTACTTGATTACCTTCAGTTAGTTCAAATATCTCTCTGCATCAGATTACTAAATTCTGTTTAGTTAGTTCTTCAGTGGAAACTATTAGAAGTGTTTTGTGAATTCCTATATAAGTCCCTGTGGATCGACCTCGGTCTTATCGAGATTATTACTACATCGCAACCCTACACTTGGGGAAGCAAACAGACGCAATCGAACTTCGAAAAGATGTGACAAGTGCGAGCGATATTCTCATATATCTCATGTACCGTCCGTGCAAATGACGCCAATGGATGGCCCCTGGCTCTTCGCCCAATGAGGAGTCGATATCATCGGGCCCTTACCCACCGGGAAAGGTCAGAACAGATTTGCAATCGTTAGCGGTCGATTATTTCACCAAATGGGCCGAAGCAGAGCCATTGACCACAATCACCGAAAATAGACCACAAAGTTCATATGGAAGAACATCATATGTCGCTATGGGCTTCCCCATACTATAATCACCGACAATGGGAAAGCAGTTCGACAATGCCTTGTTCTCAGAGTTTTGCGAAAAATGGAAGATACGAAGATAAAATATAAATCCTATGTAAAATGGCCTCTAAGGATCAAATCAGATCCTGAAAAAAGAGACAAAAGGAAGTTCTGCTATTTTCATAAAAACCATGGGCATAACACTCAAGATTATATATCTCTAAAAGATCAAATTGAAGCTCTCATTTGGAAGGGACACCTTCGGGATTACGTTGCACGACAAGATCGGTCACCTAAAAGAGCCGATACTTCATCACGAAGAAAAAAGTCACCTCAACATCACCTACCACAGGAGGATGCGGAACCCATTGGCGAAATTCAGACCGTTGTCGGAGGTCTAGCTTGTGGGGGAGATTCTCAAGCTTCAAGGAAAGCATATACTCGGAAGGCATCTCAAAAAACTCAACATAGTTACTGGCTGGAAAAATCATCCGATACGCCAAATCCCAGCCATCATCCAATCTCCTTTTCTCTCGAAGATGCTCAAGGAATTCATTTCCCTCACAAGGATTCCATCGTGGTCGCATTAAAGGTGTCAAACTATGTAACTCACTGTATTAGGTTGGATACAGGTAGCTCCACCGACGTTCTTTATTTAGAAGCTTTCAATAAAACGACACTCGCCAAAAATTTGCTCAAACCTATCTCCACTCCCCTCGTCAGCTTCGGGGGCGAAGTTGTAATACCAGAAGGAAGCATCGACCTTCCTGTCACCTTTGGAGAAAGTCAAGCCAAAATCACAGTGTTCGTTAATTTCCTTGTGGTGGATTGAAAATCAGTGTACAATGCCATTTTGGGCCGACCCTCGCTCACCAAATTAGGAGTAGCTCTACACCCCCTGTATCTGTGCATTAAATTTCTTACTCCAAGCGGAGTTGGGGTAGTACGAGGGAACCAAAAGGAAGCTCGAACATGCTACGAAATTGTCGTACAAGATCGAAGAAATGCCCAAGCAACTCTTATTATGACGATTATAGGAGACCTAGCGAATCCCCCGATAGTAACAGCATTGGACCCAAGGGAGGACAGTCATCAATTAAGAACCCCAGGAGAAGAGACAATCGAAACCCACCTATCTGTAGATAACCTCACCAAAAAGGTTTACATTCGATCCTCTCTAAGCGACGTTTTTCAATAGAACTTGATAATTTCCTAGTCGAATATCAAGATGTATTCGCTTGGTCTCATGAAGACATGCTAAGTATCGACCCCAATGTTGTGGTCCATCGTTTGAATGTAGATCTAGGGCATAAACCCATTCATCAGCGTTGGCGAGCGTTCACGGCTGAAAGACAAATGGTGTCAAAGCTGAGATCAAAAAATTATTGGCCGTCAATTTCGTCGAAGAGGTTGACTATCTAGAATGGGTCGCAAACGTAGTTCTTGTCCGCAAAGCCAACAGTAAATGGAGGATGTGTGTTGACTACTTCGATCTGAACAAGGCATGCCCAAAGGACAGTTTCTTGACTCCCCACATCGATCAATTGGTTGATTCAACAGCTGGGCATGCCCTGCTCAATTTTATGGACATCTATTCTGGTTATAACCAGATCATGATGCACCTGCCCGATCGTCAAAATACTGCCTTTATTACCGATCGAGGCTTATATTGCTATAAAGTAATGCCCTTCGGTCTCAAGAATGCGGGGGCTATCTATCAGCATTTGGTCAACAAAATGTTCGCTGCACAAACAGGCAAGAATATGGAAGTTTATGTCGACGACATGCTCGTGAAAAGAGTCGTGGCCAATGATCATCTCGCAGATCTCTGGGAAGACTTCAACCTGATGAGGAAGTACCAGATGAAGTTAAATCCGGAGAAATGTGCCTTCGGGGTCTCTGCTGGAAAATTTCTTGGGTTCATGGTTGGTCAATGGGGGATCGAAGCGAACCCCGAGAAAATAAAAGCCTTGATCGAAATGAAATCTCCATCCACTCTTAAAGATATCCAACGATTGACTGGTCGCATTGCATCATTGAATAGGTTTATTTCGCGCGCCTCTGATAAGTGCCTTCCTTTCTTTGAGCTTCTTCGCGCTACCGTAAAAACCAACTGGGTATGGACTCAGCAATGTGAGGAGGCATTTTAACAACTAAAGCAATATATGAGCATGCCTCCTATCTTATCCAAATCTATTTTACACGAGCAGCTCCTTTATTTATTGTATCTTCCATGGTTGTTAGTGTCGTATTAATAAGAGAAGATTCTGGGGTCCAGAGGCCCATTTATTATATTAGTTGAGCAATGGTGGATGCCAAAACTCGATATTCTGATATGGAGAAATTAGCTCTCGCCTTAGTGACTGCAGCTCGGAAATTACAACCATATTTCCAAGCCCACCCTATATTGGTACCTACGAATCATCTATTAAGACAAGTCCTTCAAAAGCCTGAGATATCAGGGCGATTGACTAAATGGGCAATTGAGCTTAGTGAGCACGACATTTCATTCTGCTCGAGAACCACCACTAAGGGCCAAGCCGTAGCTGATTTTATCGCTAAATTTACGTATTCTACCCCAGTGGATTCTGCCTCCAACAACGACCCTGCGACCAGCTACCAAGCACCCTGGTTGCTCTTTGTGGATGGGTCTTCGTGCACCACCGGTAGCGGAGCCGGTTTGATCTTAATCGCTCCCGACAGATCACATTTTCAATATGCTTTACGCTTCGACACTCGTGTGTGTAACAATGAAGTGAAATATGAGGCTTTGATCATCGGCCTCGAACTAGCGAATGTGCTCGCGATACAGAATTTACTTGTTCACAGTGACTCTCAACTCATAGTTAATCAAGTGCTCGATGAATTTGAGGCGAAAGAAGAACAGATGGCTTTGTACAAATCTCGAGTACTTATCCTACTCGCAAAGCTAAGCAGATATGAAATAATTCACATTCCTCATGAGAAGAATAAACTTGCAGATTCTCTAGCAAAGTTAGCTTCCGCACCAAAGTCTGATTTAACACGATCTGTTTCTATCGAGCATCTCCTTACTCCGAGTATTGATCAAGTCTTTACATAGCAAGTAGTCACCGTGCACTTATCTCCATGCTAGATGGATCCTATCTTCCTTTACCTCAAAAGTGGAATTGCGTGACAAATTCGTTACCATGCTGCCAGGTACACCTTACAAAACAAAATCTTACTACGCAAAAGCTTTACTTTATCATACTTAAGGTGTCTTCTCCCAGAAGAGGCACACCGTGTTCTTGATTAAATACACCAGGGGGCATGCGGTAACCATCCCAAGGGACGATCCTTAGCATATAAAGTGATAAGGCAATGGTACTATTGGCCCACCATAAAGGCGAACCATCCTCAAGTCTTCTCACAAGACAAGGCTAGATCATGATTTGAACTGGATTCAAATTATATGCACAGTCCATACATATTCCAGATAATCAACCAAAACTAGAACTTTGGCATGAAGCCCCTTTATGAAGAGCTTGGTACTAGAGCACACTCCAATTCCTCGGATCATACAGGTCTAGACCGTTGCAAACAAATTAAGAAGATAAGTAATTCATCCAAACATCCATGAGTCATCACAAGACTAAGAGAAATTACTTAAAAACTTGTATAAACTTCAAACCTTAGTTCATAATCATGAATTCCAAACTGAAAACCACTTAACTACGAATTAAAACATCTTGGATACACTACAAGCTTCACCTCTTAGCCCTAGCTAAGAGGTTTAGCTGCTCATGATCCAAGGAAACATGAAACAACTCTTAAAAACATGAAAACAGTAAAGCAAACCAAAAGGAGTGTGGAAACTCCATCTTCACTTCACAGTCCCCAACCTCGCTTGAGCCCTTCTCGGCTACCCTAGGAACAATCCCTAGGTGGCTTTATATAGTTTGGAGCTCCCCAACTCCGGAAGAATCGAGAAAGTGCGTAGCACTTACGCAGCGCAGGAAAGAAAATCGGACGTTACTTAGAAGTTTATTCTAAGTCCGTACACCTGGCCGACCGGTCACGACCGGTAGGCCTTAATAAACGTTCGATCCAGCAAGCCTGACCGACCGGTCAAAAGACGGTCGGTCTTGTGGAACAACAGTCCAGCAAATACCTCCGACAGGTCATGACCGGTCGGGGAGCTATTCATCCTTGGTCAGCCAACCCAGTCAGACCGGTCAGGACCAGGTCGGACATCTTCAAAGACCTCCAGCAGTTGTAGCCGACCAGTCAAGACCGGTCGGTCACCTTTGTGTGTCCTTTAGTGTCATGGCTGACCGGTCGCTGGACCGGTCTGGCTTCCTTAGCCGACCGGTCATGACCGGTCGGTAGTCTTCAAGCTTCTTTTCTTCTTTCTCTTTTCTTTCCTTGCTTCTTGCTTTCACTTCTCTCTTCTTTCTTCTTTGATCATCAAATATTATTCATTAGAATGATGCCAAATGAGCTCTTTATGTCTTCAATTGAGTAGAGTCCACCCTCAATCCTGTAATCACAAAACATGCATTGAATTAGCTTACAAACCATACAAACCTTGCACAATTAGTGATGAATTGGGGTTAGAATATGCACAATTAAGAGCTCAACAACGCTCATCCTTCTCACTTCAAGGCAGATATTACCTCCGCCTGACATCCTTGAACCAACGCCCAATCTCCCTCAGACTGCTTCAACGGGGATTCCCCCGGAAGAGTCTCACCTGCCGTCGTAGAATCCATTTCACGAGATTTCTGGTGGCTACGATGGTGTTATGCGTTTCGTCGGAGACACACTCCTTACCCTCAAAGCTGGGCTTCAAACTTTATCTAATTGGTTCGATCGACCATTTTCCTGAACCGCAGCAACCTCTAGAAGGGCCGCCATTACGATCTGCACCAGTAGCCTTCAGACATTCTGTAGATGAACCATGAGCTCAGCGAAAATCCTCCCTCGAACCGAATACCACTCGGTAATCATACTCCAACACCCCCTCCGCAATCTATCCACTCCAGTACCTCTCGGCAACAACGATCTTAGGGATCTACTGTCGAAACGTCGTGTTATACTTTACCTTGGGAATGAGATCTCTAGAAAATTGAAGATCATTTCGCTGACATAGAACAACGGTATCGATCTAATCTCCTGCCTGCTGCTTTTGCATCAATCCATCGATCTGAACCCCCCTTTACTCGGGAGGTAATGGAGGCTCCTTTGCTTAGAAAGTACCGAACGCCTAGCATCGTCCCATATACCAATATTGGTGATCCTCTCGAACATTTGGAGACATATAGGTCTCTCATGGAGTTGGAAGGATATAGTTCAGAAATTATGTGCAGAGCTTTTTCCTGAACTCTAAAGGATGCAGCACGTGTGTGGTTTTGAGGCTTAAAATCGTGATCTATAGAATCATTGTCTCAATTATCAGATCTTTTCCTTTCTCAGTTAATGGGAAGTATCCGTACCAAAAAGCCTGAATCTCATTTATCGGATCTAAAGCAGTAACATGGGGAAACGATTAAGGAATTCATAGTTCGATTTACAGTAGAAGCGTCCAAATTGAAGGTTTATATTGAAGACAAAGGCCTCACCGCCCTTATAGAAGGAATCATAAGCGAGAAATTCCGATTCGCCCTGGATAAAAATCCTCCCAAAACTATGAATGAATTCCAAGCCAAGGCTCAAAAGTACATTAATGTAGAAGAAGTCGCTTTGGCTCGTCATGGTACACAAGGAAGGAAACGTAAGTCTGAGGAGATCCTTCCTCCGAGAGGAAATATCGACGCGATTGATGGGACCGTTCCCCTAAGAAGCCTTACTCCGGTAAATATCACAACTATACACCTCTTAATCAATCTCCTGAGAAAGTATTAATGGAAATAAAATATAAATCCTATGTAAAATGGCCTCTAAGGATCAAATCAGATCCTGAAAAAAGAGACAAAAGGAAGTTCTGCTATTTTCATAAAAACCATGGGCATAACACTCAAGATTATATATCTCTAAAAGATCAAATTGAAGCTCTCATTTGGAAGGGACACCTTCGGGATTACGTTGCACGACAAGATCGGTCACCTAAAAGAGCCGATACTTCATCACGAAGAAAAAAGTCACCTCAACATCACCTACCACAGGAGGATGCGGAACCCATTGGCGAAATTCAGACCGTTGTCGGAGGTCTAGCTTGTGGGGGAGATTCTCAAGCTTCAAGGAAAGCATATACTCGGAAGGCATCTCAAAAAACTCAACATAGTTACTGGTTGGAAAAATCATCCGATACGCCAAATCCCAGCCATCATCCAATCTCCTTTTCTCTCGAAGATGCTCAAGGAATTCATTTCCCTCACAAGGATTCCATCGTGGTCGCATTAAAGGTGTCAAACTATGTAACTCACTGTATTAGGTTGGATACAGGTAGCTCCACCGACGTTCTTTATTTAGAAGCTTTCAATAAAACGGCACTCGCCAAAAATTTGCTCAAACCTATCTCCACTCCCCTCGTCAGCTTCGGGGGCGAAGTTGTAATACCAGAAGGAAGCATCGACCTTCCTGTCACCTTTGGAGAAAGTCAAGCCAAAATCACAGTGTTCGTTAATTTCCTTGTGGTGGATTGAAAATCAGTGTACAATGCCATTTTGGGCCGACCCTCGCTCACCAAATTAGGAGTAGCTCTACACCCCCTGTATCTGTGCATTAAATTTCTTACTCCAAGCGGAGTTGGGGGTAGTACGAGGGAACCAAAAGGAAGCTCGAACATGCTACGAAATTGTCAGTACAAGATCGAAGAAATGCCCAAGCAACTCTTATTATGACGATTATAGGAGACCTAGCGAATCCCCCGATAGTAACAGCATTGGACCCAAGGGAGGACAGTCATCAATTAAGAACCCCAGGAGAAGAGACAATCGAAACCTACCTATCTGTAGATAACCTCACCAAAAAGGTTTACATTCGATCCTCTCTAAGCGACGTTTTTCAATAGAACTTGATAATTTCCTAGTCGAATATCAAGATGTATTCGCTTGGTCTCATGAAGACATGCTAAGTATCGACCCCAATGTTGTGGTCCATCGTTTGAATGTAGATCTAGGGCATAAACCCATTCATCAGCGTTGGCGAGCGTTCACCGGCTGAAAGACAAATGGTGTCAAAGCTGAGATCAAAAAATTATTGGCCGTCAATTTCATCGAAGAGGTTGACTATCTAGAATGGGTCGCAAACGTAGTTCTTGTCCGCAAAGCCAACAGTAAATGGAGGATGTGTGTTGACTACTTCGATCTGAACAAGGCATGCCCAAAGGACAGTTTCTTGACTCCCCACATCGATCAATTGGTTGATTCAACAGCTGGGCATGCCCTGCTCAATTTTATGGACATCTATTCTGGTTATAACCAGATCATGATGCACCTGCCCGATCGTCAAAATACTGCCTTTATTACCGATCGAGGCTTATATTGCTATAAAGTAATGCCCTTCGGTCTCAAGAATGCGGGGGCTATCTATCAGCATTTGGTCAACAAAATGTTCGCTGCACAAACAGGCAAGAATATGGAAGTTTATGTCGACGACATGCTCGTGAAAAGAGTCGTGGCCAATGATCATCTCGCGGATCTCCGGGAAGACTTCAACCTGATGAGGAAGTACCAGATGAAGTTAAATCCGGAGAAATGTGCCTTCGGGGTCTCTGCTGGAAAATTTCTTGGGTTCATGGTTGGTCAATGGGGGATCGAAGCGAACCCCGAGAAAATAAAAGCCTTGATCGAAATGAAATCTCCATCCACTCTTAAAGATATCCAACGATTGACTGGTCGCATTGCATCATTGAATAGGTTTATTTCGCGCGCCTCTGATAAGTGCCTTCCTTTCTTTGAGCTTCTTCGCGCTACCGTAAAAACCAACTGGGTATGGACTCAGCAATGTGAGGAGGCATTTTAACAACTAAAGCAATATATGAGCATGCCTCCTATCTTATCCAAATCTATTTTACACGAGCAGCTCCTTTATTTATTGTATCTTCCATGGTTGTTAGTGTCGTATTAATAAGAGAAGATTCTGGGGTCCAGAGGCCCATTTATTATATTAGTTGAGCAATGGTGGATGCCAAAACTCGATATTCTGATATGGAGAAATTAGCTCTCGCCTTAGTGACTGCAGCTCGGAAATTACAACCATATTTCCAAGCCCACCCTATATTGGTACCTACGAATCATCTATTAAGACAAGTCCTTCAAAAGCCTGAGATATCAGGGCGATTGACTAAATGGGCAATTGAGCTTAGTGAGCACGACATTTCATTCTGCTCGAGAACCACCACTAAGGGCCAAGCCGTAGCTGATTTTATCGCTAAATTTACGTATTCTACCCCAGTGGATTCTGCCTCCAACAACGACCCTGCGACCAGCGACCAAGCACCCTGGTTGCTCTTTGTGGATGGGTCTTCGTGCACCACCGGTAGCGGAGCCGGTTTGATCTTAATCGCTCCCGACAGATCACATTTTCAATATGCTTTACGCTTCGACACTCGTGTGTGTAACAATGAAGTGAAATATGAGGCTTTGATCATCGGCCTCGAACTAGCGAATGTGCTCGCGATACAGAATTTACTTGTTCACAGTGACTCTCAACTCATAGTTAATCAAGTGCTCGATGAATTTGAGGCGAAAGAAGAACAGATGGCTTTGTACAAATCTCGAGTACTTATCCTACTCGCAAAGCTAAGCAGATATGAAATAATTCACATTCCTCATGAGAAGAATAAACTTGCAGATTCTCTAGCAAAGTTAGCTTCCGCACCAAAGTCTGATTTAACACGATCTGTTTCTATCGAGCATCTCCTTACTCCGAGTATTGATCAAGTCTTTACATAGCAAGTAGTCACCGTGCACTTATCTCCATGCTAGATGGATCCTATCTTCCTTTACCTCAAAAGTGGAATTCGCGTGACAAATTCGTTACCATGCTGCCAGGTACACCTTACAAAACAAAATCTTACTACGCAAAAGCTTTACTTTATCATACTTAAGGTGTCTTCTCCCAGAAGAGGCACACCGTGTTCTTGATTAAATACACCAGGGGGCATGCGGTAACCATCCCAAGGGACGATCCTTAGCATATAAAGTGATAAGGCAATGGTACTATTGGCCCACCATAAAGGCGGACGCAATCGAATTTTTCAAGAAATGTGACAAATGTCAGCGATATTCTCCAATCCCTCATGTGCCATCCGAGCAATTGACACTGATGGATGGCCCTTAGCCCTTCGCCCAATGGGGAGTTGATATAATTGGACCTCTACCCATTGAAAAAGGCCATAACAGATTTGCAATTGTAGCAGTCGATTACTTCACCAAATGGGTCAAGGCGGAACCTTTAACCACAATCACTGAAAAGCAGACTACCAAATTCATGTGGAGAAATATCATATGCCGTTACAGGCTCTCCCATACTATAATCACTAACAATGGAAAACAGTTCGACAACGCTGCATTCTCGAAGTTCTGCGAAAAATGGACGATACGAAGTATTCAAACTTCCTCATATCATCCTTAGCTAATGGGCAAGTTGAAGCAGTCAATAAGATTATCAAACATCATCTGAAAACTAAACTTGATGAATGTAAAGGCATGTGGCCAGAGCTTCTACCTGAAGTCTTATGAGCCTACAGGATGACAACTCGCACGTCAACTGGAGAAACTCCATTCTCTTTGGCATTCGGCACCGAAGCTGTTGTTCCTGTCGAAGTTGAAGTTCCCTCATATCGAATCGAACAATACGACCCAGCGAGCAACCAAGAGGGTCTGAGGCTTCATCTTGACCTTTTGGAAGAAAGAAGGAACGCATCCCGACTTCGAGCAGCAGCTCACCAATAGCGTATAGTCCACTACGTAACGCAAGGGTCAAATCCAGAGCTTTTCAGCTCGGCGATTTGGTGCTTAGGTAGAACCTTGGAACGCCTGCTCATTCGTTAGATCCGAATTAGGAAGGCCCCTATCGGTTTATCAAAATTGTGCGACCAAGTACATATTATCTAGAAGACATGCGAGGAAGACCACTTCGTCGCCCTTGGCATGTGGAGCATCTACTTCAGTATTATCCATAAAACATTCATGTATTAACTACGTGGATCGCGTTTGATTAAAAATCATTTCTCCTGTTATGGTTAATCATCTATAATTTGGTCTTGCTCCGCTTTAGACTAGAACAAACTTGAAGAGAAAACAAACGTTTTCTCTTGACCGAATCTTCTGCTTACTGTAGAGCCAAAGCCTCAATCGATAGATCAGTCTATCTCTACGTGGACGTGGTCACCAAGACCCCCGGATTAGCCTAACTCATTATTCATGAGTTAAGCATTTATGCATTCAACATACGAATCACCTATCATTAGAAGAAGCCATAATATAAAAAAAGAATATATTCATTCTATTAAGGGAGGTATCCGGATAGTTTTACAATAGAGGAGCGACCAAAATTTACATCAGAAAGAAAGAGAAAAGAGAAGAGGTGATCATTCCCGCGGATCACTTGGAGGAGGAGCGCCACTCTCGACATCAGGGCCCGCTTCCAAGACCCCTGCAGCTTGGGTAGCCTCCGTAACCTCATTTTCAGCAGCTGCCCTCTCCTCTGCAGCAACGATGGCCATGACCCTCTCGAATTCCCTCATATCGAACAATGGAGATATCTGCTGCACTACTCTCAGTGCGAAGTCTCGACCAGCATCGTATGACTCATATCGCTCGTTGTCATACAGCTGCGAGGTATGGAACTCCATGACAGCTCGAGGCCCCTCTTCAGATAGCATCTTGAAGTAGGCCACTCTCTCCTCCTCCCAATGGATGGAATGATCTTTGAGTTGCGCGAGGGTGGATTGTTCTTTCTCCAAGCTTTCGCTGACTTCTTTTAGTCACGACCTACTCTTAGCCAGCTGCTTCTCTAGAGAGTTTTTATCTTGGCGGAAAATATCTCTCTCTTTCTCTATCTTCTCCTTCATCTCCGCGAGCCTTGCGAAGTTCGTATCTAAGGCCTGATACCTGTCGGTCAAGACCTGGATCTTCTCGATGAGGATTTTTCTATCCTCATTCATCTTTGCGATCAAGGTCTCGCGAGATTTGATGACTTGGTCTCTCCCTTAGACCGCCTTCTCCAGTGCGAGTATCTTCCCCTCAGCCTCATCGATGATATGGCGAGCAGCGATGATGTCACGTCTCGTCCGTATAATGAGGTCCAGTCCCTGTTCGAGGAGTAAAAGGCTTATCAAATGATGACAAAAAAAGGAAGGAAGCGAGAAACAAATTGAATTCGAAGGAATTTTACCTGGATCATCCTCACCCCCGCATCCAAGGAAAGGTCCTCGGGACTGGGTTCAGGAAGAGTGCCAAAAGTTTGAGGGGTGATGTTGTCAAATAAAAACTTGCAAATCGGATGCAAGTGACTCGGGATAGTGAACGTCCCAACTCCAGAAGGCTGAGCCACGACCAGCCCAGCAGTGCTCGCATCCTGAGCAATGGATGGCTCGCAAGCATGGATCAACTCGCTAGTAACTTCAGGCTTAAGAGGCTCTTAATTCGGGGGGCGACTTGACCCCGCCCCATCGTTTCTCAGGGAATTGTCAACAATTCAATGACCGGTGGCTCTGGAGGAACCATCGGAGGGTCTGTCGCGGACTCAGGAAGAGGCTCACATGGTTGCGACTTTAGGTAGGCTCACTCGACCGACCATACGGGTGAGATGGACCGGCCGACATCTTCTTCTGTCTCTTCGAGCCAGTACCCCTCAAGTGGGGTAACAATCCTCTCTTCTCTCCAACGTTTGCCATGACAGCTTCCTCTTGAGACATCAGTCTAGAAGCGGCAAGTCGCGAGAGTGAGAGATAGGACTCGATATTCTTGTCACGGACTGACAGCTTGTAAATTTTAACGATCTTCTCGTTGATCCCCCCTTTCAAGCTCGATTTCCCTCCAGTCGGAATACCTGCGAATACAAGTAGAGGTGGGCACAAACCAAGCCAGCTCGAACGCTCGGCTCGGATTGGTTCGAAAAAGCTCGGCTTGGATTGGTTCGAATGGAAGTTCAAACCAAACCAAGCCTCCGAGTCAAGCTCGTTTGAAAAAACAAACCAAACTCAAACTAGGGCAGTTTCGGCTCGGCTCGACTCGAAGCTCGATTTGATTCAGCTCGGTTTGATTCGGCTCGTAGATTATAAGCACACTGTTTCCTGTGGTGTGATCCACTTGAGCTTTGGATATGATTCCATTTTGGGATCATGTCTTAAAATGATACGTAAAACATATGGATAACATGGATAATACATATGCATGATGACATGGATAATATATAATACATTTACATGAATACACACTGTTTCCTTGCACTTGTAAGATTATGCTTGTGTACTTTTGTTTGGAAAATACTCTTACATGTCTATTTTGAAGTTGCACTCTTTTGAAGGATGTTAAACATCATATCGTAAGATATGTTTGTACTTTTTTTTCTAAGTTTTTAAATTCTTTTCTATTTAAATGAATAAGGAAAAAAAGAGCGACTGTCTGTTTGAACTTGGCCCGGCCCGGCCCGATTCGAAATTTTCAACCAAGCCGATCCCGGCTCGAACCAGATTTTTCTGGAGCAAACCAAACTCGGGCCGCATGGGTCGGCCCGAAACCCAAACCAAACCGATCCACAAACTGCGGTGGTACAAAAACAAACCAAACCAAACTAGGGCTAACTCGACTCGGCTCGGATCGTTGCCCACCTCTAAATACAAGCGGAGTTGGGTAAATAAGGGTTTAAGACTACTACAGAAATCATGGCAGAGTAGAGATTCACCCACCTTCACTAAAGAAGCGACTTACGTTATGGCCCCCAGGGGTGGATCCCGCCTCAGACTCCCAATTTTTGGAGGCATAAAACCAGTGTTTCCTCCATCCGGGATAATTCGAAGTGGGTTTCCTCAAACCATAATTATCTTGGTGCCAGTAACACAGGTAATACCAGCCCTTACTGGAGGGAGTTTTCTTGAGCTGGAACATTCTAAGGAACTCTTCGGCAGTTAAATCTCCATTGCCGGCTTGCTACCAAAGAACGAAATCACTCAAAACCACCCTCTAACAATTTAGAATGAGTTGTCCAGGGGCAATTTTGTAGATACGAAGTACGTCACGAATAAAAGGGTGAAGGGGAAGACGCACACCAAGAATAAAAAGGTAATCATATAGGGCTACACAGCCCGGAGGTGGGGAATCCGGAGTCTCTCCCTCTCTCAGTAACCGGAGAATGATAGAGTCGGGAATCTGGTATTTTTCCCGTAACTCAGTTAGTCGTTCCTCCGTCATTTCTGAAGGATATCCGGATGTAGAGTATCTCCCCGCAGGGACTCTCACATTGTTTGAGGATGAAGAATTTGGAGTTGCGTCTGCCAAAGGGACAGTTTTATCATCAGAATCTCTCACCATTTCTGTTCAAAGAATAGAACAAAGAAAGGAGAATAACTCAAAGAAAAAAGAAAATGAAGTTACGCCAGAGAGAGACAAGGAAACCAGAGGGAGATAGAAACAAGGAGAGAAGAAGAACTTTTGAAATCCTCCGATGAAACTTCGAAATAAAGAAATCTCCGCAGGCCTCAGGGATATTTATAAGCAATCATTCCTTAAAATTTGGGCGACACGCAGGCGACCATTCGTTTGACACGATAGTCGAATGGGCACGATCATTTATTCAGGAGACACGTGGCGAGCGCCGCTTCATTTCCTCCCAGCTGAAAAGCTACGAAAAGCTGGCACTAATAAATGAGGGCTCGAACATGTACGACTTCTCCTTAAAAAAATGCATTAGGCGGTTATACGTACAAGCAAGCAAGTCCTTCACTTAGACTTCTCAACGTCAAGGACTTGGGGGCATCTGTTATAGGATGAAATTGGTTGTCGAAGACACTGGAGACTCAGGACCCGCGAGTGCCTTTTGACTCCATCATCCGACCAACGAGCCCTCATGGTCGAAGCTCGCATATCACATAGACACGTCCGTATACACTTCCGAATATGCGAATAGGCCTAGTCGCTGGTCATTGGGTGGGGGCACCTCCGTAACCCGAGCAACTTTACTCCCTGGTCGTCGAACGAGGATATTCCCGAATCCGAGCACCCCTGGTCTCGAGTTGTTCGCAAAAGACTTCTCGCGTCTCATAGTACCAGCAGCCCATATAGGCCGGCTTTGGCTTACCCCTATTCATAGTTCCACACCACGGAAGTCTCTCATCGAGGAATGTAACTAGCTAGACGTCTAAAGTGGTTATACCATCTTCTTATCTAAGGATTAAGTAGGATAAGCTCCTTATGCCCCTAAATTAGTAGTGATCTTAACAGCTTGCGTAACATACTGGATCACTCGGATCTGTATAAATAGGTGGTTCCATAGACGATAAAGGTACACAATCTCTAAGTCCACATCCTGCATTTTACCTTTCTGCCAAGTCCCATATGACTTAAGCTTCGGATGGCTAATGGCCGAACGCCGGCCACCCTTAGTTTTCTTCTTCGGCTTTCAGGTTTGAAGGGGAACTCATCTGGAGGAGCCTGTTACTAAATTAGACGTTAACAATGAGCGTCCTGTTTCTCATGTGGTCAAGCAAAACTATGGGCTTGCGTGTCCCAAAACCCTTAGCGGCATGTCTAAGAATTCCTACGCTGGGTCATGCATTATCATGCATTGCATTCAGTAAGAGTAATGGATGTTTTGTTATGATTTTTATGCGATTATTGTTTCTAACCTTAAAGTAGTTCCTCACTATGCTGCTTTTGACGGTATTTTTGTGAAAAATAATTTAGAACATGTAGGTAACGATCCTCAAGAGCCCGAGCCTCAAGGAGACGATTATGATAGCTCGTGGGAGCAGATGGTGGAAGACGAGACCGCATAGTCATTCATAGTTCTAGCATTTATTAAGTATTTGAAATTGTAATAAGTCCCAATGGGAGGATGTATTTATGAACATGGTGATTGATTGAATGATGGTTACATGGTTTGATGATTTAGTTTAGTTAATGAAATAATATATAAGTTTGATTCCACCGTCTTGCTCATGGTTTCCAAATAGTGTGAAATGTACATGTTTGTGTGAAAATTATGTAAGGAGTATAACCCTCACACATTCCAAATAACTTTGGGAATTCGGCCGTCGGGATGTAAATGGGAGCCGAAATCTCAGGGTGTTACAGAAGCCTCGAAGAGTCACTTCAAAAAAACCTAGATTGGCCAGAAGAAAATAAGATTCAGAGAACACAACAATCAGCCACCGGGCGCCTGACCATCACCTCGTCGGGTGCTTGAAATTCGAAGAATTTCTGCTGAACCCGCTGGACATTTCTGGACCTAACCGGGTGCCCAACGAACGCATGGCCAGGCACCCAATATTCAAAAGTGAATTTATCAAAACACGCTGGACCAATTTGAAGCATGGTCGGGCGCTCGACCAACACTTGATCGGGCGCCCGACGGCCGTAGTAAGTGCGTAACTTCTTACACAAATCTGAGGTGGTGAGTGGTTTTTGCTATAAAAGGACACCTTGACATCCTTCCTAGGGCATCCTAGAAGAGTTCTAAGTTCATGGGGGGCAAGGGAGATCATTGTGGAGTGTCTACAACTCCTCGAACTAGGGTTTTTTTTCTAGTTTTCTATGCTTTTGATTAATTTTTCTTTTGTTTTTAATTCAAGTATGACAATGCTTGGCTAAGACCTCTTAGCTAAGGCTAAGAGGTGAAGCTTGTAGTTAGTTTACATGAAGAATTCTTTTAATTCAAGTACCTTTACTTAAAGTTTGAATTTTTAAGTTCTAGTTTGAATAAAGTCGGTATTTTTGGATGTTTTATGAGAGTTCATGTGCTTTGGACATGAGTTCCTTGCAATTCTCTGAGATTATCATGTTTGGATTGATTAGATTTGAATTGTAGTAACCCTAGAGCATACCATAGTCTCTTGGCATAGTTGTTACTTCGAAGGCTACATGTTTGAATTCTATGTGCTTCATTGGAACTAGAATCTTATTTTCTGACTTAAGTGAGATTATTTGTGTTTGAATGCTTAATCTTCTAACTAGATGAGAGATAGAACTTCAAATCTAGTTGTGTGTATGCTTGGATGAATGAATTCACATGAAACTACTACAAGTGGATCCTTGAGGCCTTGGTTTCGTTAAATTACAGATTTTTACAATTTACTGTTTTAAGCTAGTTTATGAACTTGAACTTCTAATTTAATTGAATTCGAAGTTGTTGGAATAATTACAATTGGTTTACCTAATTCCCTGTGGATCAACCTCGGTCTCAACGAGTTATTACTACATTGTAAGCCTTGCACTTGAGGCGAGTGAACAAGTTTTTGGCACCGTTGTCGGGGAATGTAGGTTAAACGGTTCTAAATTGTTTTAGTGGCTATAGAGTAGAAGTAGTTAGGTTTTACTATTTTCCTAAGACTGGTTTTTTTTTTTAATTTTAAAACTAACAAGGTTTGTTTTGTTTTGTAGAAAGTTCTTCTAGTTCAAGCAAATCGGGTACTATCCTTTCAACTTGAACTCTTTCAATTGTTAATTTTCAGTTTTTAAAATTTTATTTTATTTCCAAATTTTTTTTTAGGACTTAGGATTAGTTAGATTTTGGATTGTGTGGTTTATGTCCCATTGGGAGCGTGACTATAACAATCGTCTCCAAACCGAAGGTGGTTTAGTTGGACCACTCTCCGTTCATAGACGAGTTCGAAAATTCGTAGAACATTGTGTAAGTTCAAGAAGTATGGATCAAACCCATTAGGGAATCCTCCCCACCCTACTCTAACTACAAACACAAATCATGAGAGAGTATGAGAGAATGAGGTGCACAATGCTCCTCCAATGAGATCTATATGTGACTACTTACAACTGGCCCGTACAACTACACCCTCTTGCGTGGTCTTAACAACCACCGGGGGGAACATTGATATAAAGCCAGGGTGTTCGCTTCCCCAAGTGTAGGGTTGCGATGTAGTAATAAACTCGGTAAGACTAAGGTCGATCCACAGGGACTTATGTAGGAATCCACAAACACTTCCAATAGCTTCTATTGAAAAGCTAATAACCAGATTTGATGAGATTGATGTAAATAGCAATTTTGAACTTAAACTGAAGTAATCAATTAATAAAAGGCACTAGGGGTTCAAGGATCCACTTGTAGCAATCCTTGATACTCAATTCGCTGTGGTTTCTCACTTCCTCAATTAGAATCGAAATTAAGATCTATCTAATCGTATGATAGAACAGTTAAACCAAACAATCTGCCATATGTAAGACCAATGTACATCATTCACTCAATGCAAGCTAGGACGACCATACTCAATTGCATAGGTCAGTCCCAATTCCAATAGACTAAGTTCACAATCATGACCATCATTAAGTCCTGTCACAAGACAAAGCTAGATCATGATTTGAACTTGATTCAAATCACATACACAGTCTCAAACATACTTCAGAAATCCATAAAAGTAGAACTTTGGTAGGAAGTTCCCACATGAAGATCATAGTACTAGAGCGTACTCCAATTCCTCGGATCATACAGGTCTAGACTAACACAAAACAATTAAGAACTCAAGTAATTCTTCCAAACATCCATGAGTCATCATAAGACTAAGAAAAACTACTTTAGAACTTGAATTAAACTTCAAACCATTGTTCATAAACATGAAATCCAATCTCAAAACCAACTTTAAACGAATTGAAACATCTTAGATTCACTACAAGCTGCACTTCTTAGCCTTAGCTAAGAGTTTTAGCCGTTCATGATCCAAGGAAACATGAAACAACTAAGAAAAACATAAAAACGAGAAAGCAAACTAGAAGGAGTTGTGGAACTCTGAAATCCACTTCCTCCGCCTCCCACCTTGCTCAAACCCCTTTAAGATACCCTAGGAACGATCCCTATGTGTCCTTTTATAGTGAGGAGGTTCCGCAGCATCAGAATCTTTCAGAATTTGCGTAAGCTTATGCACTGCACAGAGAAATCCAGAACAAAATAGGAAGGTTTTCTGTTTTACGCATGGCTGACCAGTCGCACGACCGGTTTGAGTGGCTTGGCCGACCGGTCACGACCTGTCGGATTCGTCTAGGAATCAGTCCAGCAAGCTTAAGGGGCTATCAGACCTGTTGGCCGACCGGTCTGGACAGGTCGGACAATATTGTTTGTGTGTCCAGTGAGTTCAGCAGGGTCTGGGGGAGCCAGCCGACCGGTCTAGACCGGTCGTGGCCCTCCTGGCCGACCGGTCACGACCGGTCTTGGCCCCTTTTATTCTTCATTTCTTTCTTTCTTTCTTCTCTCTGCTTTCTTCTTTCTTTGGCCCGCCTTGGGTCTTCATCCAAAGCTCCTATGTAAATCCTTTTGGTCCCCTATTGGGTGAAGTCCACTCTCATTCCTGCAATCATAAAACATGCATTAGGTTAGTCTTTAAATCATGAAAACCTTGCATAATGAGTAATGAATTGAGGTTAGAATATGCACAATTAAGAGCTCAACACGGGGGTAATTCAACTTTTGCCAAAGTTCCATATGCTAGATTCTGAGAGCTCATATCTACACCTAAAAGAGTTTGATGAAGTTGTTGCTACCTTGCAATACCACAATGTGTTAGAGGATGTCATCAAACGTAGATTATTTCCCTTCTTATTGAAAGAAAGAGCTAGAGGACGGCTCCACTCTCTTAGACCAAACCTGATAGGGACATGGACTGAGATGACCCGGGAATTCTTGAAAAAGTTCTTCCCGGCTCATAAAACTAACACCATTCGAAGATCTATAATGAACTTTATGGGAAAAGAGGGTGAGTTATTCTTTCAAAGTTGAGAACGGTTTAAGGAACTCTTACTCACTTGCCCACATCATGGATACGAAAGTTGGCATATTATCAACTTCTTTTATGATGGATTAAATTCCAACATGCACCAATTTGTAAAGATGATGTGCAATGACGAGTTCATGAGCAAAAATCTAGATGAGGCATAGAGTTACTTGGACATGTTGGCCAAGAATGCCCAATCTTGGGATACCTCGGACAAGTCTAGTAACCTCAAGCCTCCTCAACAAAAAAGAAAGGAGGGATTTACATCCTTAAGGAGGAAGATGATGTTAATGCAAGGCTAGCCAACCTTACAAGAAAAGTAGAGGCTATGAAACTTAGCAAGAGTGGAGTTTCTAAGTCCATGAAAGTCATTGAGAACATATGCGAAATTTGTGCCGCTAATGTGCACTCTATGCAAGAATATTGTCCCACAATTCCTGCATTTCAAGAAGTGTTACAAGAGCAAGCGAATGCCGCATACGAGTATCAAAGGCCTTTTAATGGACCAGTAGGTAACACGTACAACTCTACTTAGAAGAACCACCCAAATTTTGGTTGTTAGAATAATCCCACGGGTAATCCTACCAACTCTCAAGGAGGGCCACCCATGCAAAATATGGTCCCACCTCAATTATCAATGGAGGATACTTTAAAGGCTTTTATGCAAGGGTAAACGCAAATTAATCAATCAAATCAGCAAATGTTCCAAGTGCTAAAAACGTCAGTTGATGAAATTAAGGGACGCTTGAATGCTGGGGAAGGGACCTTTTCGGCCTAACCTTAGCCCAATCCTAAACAAGCACATGAAATAAGCATCCCTAATCTTCCCAACCAACATGTGGAGAAAGCTAAATCCGTGACCACTCTTAGAAGTGGTAAACAAATTGACAAATCTATTCTGGTGAAGGCCGACAAACCTAATGATCTAGTAAATTCTGAGAATGAGGATGGATCTGACTTAGCCCTATAAGAAACGGAACGCGTTTACAAGCTTGTAGCACTATTCCCTTCGAGATTGGTTGCTCCAAAATCTCTCCCAAACTTTCATGATATTCTAGAGATTTTTCGACAAGTCAACATCAACATTTCATTTCTTGATGCCATTAAACAAATTTCCTCTTATGCGAAGTTTCTAAAGGACTTATGCACAACCAAACACAAATATAATGTGTAACAAAAGGCCTTTTTTAATAAGAAAGTGATTGCCATTCTCACCCAAAAGACCCCCCCCCCCCCCCCCCCCCCCAAATACAAGGATCCCGGTAGTCCCACAATCTCATGTATCATTGGATACTACCGGATTGAGCGTGCATTGCTAAATTTGGGGGCAAGCGTAAATTTGATCCCATACTCGATATACGAGTAATTGGGCCTTGGGAAATTAAAACCCACCAAAACCACGTTGCAACTCGCTGATAGATCCATCCATATACCAAGAGTGATGGTTGAGGATGTATTGGTCCAAGTCGACAAATTCTATTACCTAGTGGATTTTATCGTCTTGGACATGTAACTAGTTATGGATTCTAGCACTCAAATACCGATAATTTTAGGCTGCCCATTCTTGGCTACATCAAAGGTAATTATTAATTACCGGAATAGGGTGATGCAATTATCCTTTGGGAATATGACATTGGAGCTAAACGTGTTCCATATGTGCAAAAAGCAAAGAAATGAGGAGGATATGAGCTCTTCGAGGTAGACATGCTTGAATCCCTTGAAGAAGAGGAGCTCCTCCAACTTGAACCACTAGAAAATTTGGAGACATGCTTGGCACACTTTGAAAATTCTAAAGATCCTACTCTTCGGTTTGTACTCACCGTATACACCTCGAAGAGAATGCAAAAATGACTAGACAACCTCAAAGAAGGTTAAATCCAAACATGATGGAGGTTGTCAAGGCCAAGGTGTTGAAGCTACTGGATGTGGGAATCATCTACCCCATCTCGGATAGCCAATGGGTGAGTCTTACCCAAGTTGTCCATAAGAAGTCTGGTATTACCATTGTTGAGAACGCCAACAACGAGCTTATACCGACTAAAGTAACCACCGGTTGGCATATGTGCATAGATTATCAAAAGGTAAACATGGTCACTAGGAAGGTCCACTTCCCTCTCCTATTCATGGATCAAATTTTGGAGAGGTTAGTGGGTCACTCCTATTATTGCTTCCTTGATGGCTACTCCGGCTACAACTAAATTGAGATAGCCCCAGAAGACCAAGAGAAGACTACTTTTACATGCCCATTTGGCACCTTTGCATATCGAAGGATGCCATTCGGACTATGTAAAGCACCCGCCACATTCCAACGATGCATGTTGAGTATTTTCTCAGACATGGTGGGTGAATTTCTCGAGGTGTTCATGGATGATTTTTCTGTTTTTGGTTGTACTTTTGATGAGTGCCTTAATCACTTTAAGTTGGTCTTGAAAAGGTGCGAGGAGAAGAACCTTGTTTTAAACTGGGAAAAGTGTCATTTTATGGTACAAAGAGGAATAGTCCTTGGACATATCATCTTATCCAATGGAATAGAGGTAGACCGGGCCAAAATTAATATCATTTCTAATCTACCACCACCCAAAAGCATACGCGATGTGCGGTCCTTCCTTGGACACGCCGATTTTTATAGAATTTTCATAAATGATTTCAGCCATATCTTTAGGCCCTTATGCAACCTTCTCCAAAAGGAGAACTAATTCGAGTGGAGTGCCGAATATCAATTAGCTTTTTCAAAGCTAAAAGACATGTTGACAATCACTCTCATCATGCAACCACCGAATTGGTCCATCCCTTTTGAGTTGATGTGAGACGTGAGCGATTATGATATTGGGGCGGTGCTAGGCTAAAAGAGGGATAAGAAGCCCCACGTTATCTATTATGCAAGTAGGACCTTGAATCCCGCCCAAGTCAATTACTCAACTATGGAGAAGGAGCTCCTAGTCGTCATTTTTGCCTTGGACAAGTTTAGTCCTTACTTAATAGTATGCACTAAAGCACCTTCTTTCTAAGAATGATGCTAAGCCCCGTTTGCTTAGATGGATCCTACTCCTTTAAGAATTTGATTTAGAGAATAAGGACAAGAAGGGAGTAGAGAATGTGGTGGCGGATCATCTATCCTGCCTAGTTCTACCTAATTTCATTGACGAGTCACTTATTGAGGACTCATTTCCTGATAAGCAACTCTTTGTTGCTATGCATCCACCATGGTACGCTGACATAGGAAATTATCTTTCCACAGGTGTGATGCCGACTTATTGGACTGTGCAGGATAAACGAGAATTTCTAAGGGAAGTGCGCAGGTTTTTCTGGGATGAATCATTATTTTTCAAATATTGCTCATGTCAAATAATTAGGAGATGTGTCCTTGATGATGAATAAAATTTTGTCATCTCCTTTTGTCATAATCAAGCTTGTGGGGGTCATTTTTCCATTAAGAAAACCACTGCAAAACTTCTGCAGTGTGGTTTTTATTTGCCTACTTTATTTAGAGACACCCACGAGTTTTGCAAAGCATATGAGTGCTGTCAAAAGTTAGGAGGATTGTCCTGTCGAAATATGATGCCTCTTAACCCAATTCAACATCTCGAAGTCTTTGATTGTTGGGGCATCGATTTCATGGGACCATTCCCCTCGTCTTTTGGATATGTCTACATATTGCTTGCCGTAGACTATGTGTCCAAGTGGATAGAGGCTATTCCATGTAGAACTGACGATCATCGTACGATTTTAAAGTTCCTCAAAGAAAACATACTTTTCAAATTTGGAACGCCTCAAGCCATCATTGGTGATGGTGGTTCTCACATTTGCAATAGGCCTTTTGAAGCCTTAATGAAGAAATATGGCATTAGACATAAAGTGAGTACCCCATACCACCCACAGACAAGTGGGCAAGCTGAATTTCTAATCGGGAAATCAAACAGATTTTAGAGAAGACGGTGAAGCTGGATCGCAAAGATTGGTCACTGAGATTAGTCGATGCTCTTTGGGCTCACTGCACCGCTTATAAGACTCCCATTGGAATGTCTCCATATAGACTTGTCTATGGGAAAGGTTGTCACTTACTTGTGGAACTTGAACATAAAGCCTATTGGGCAATTCGAGCATTGAACTTCGATATTGACAAGGCTAGCTCACTTCCCAAACTCCAATTGAATGAGCTTGATGAAATCTAGAATGATGCTTATGAGAACTTGAGGATTTACAAGAGTAGGATGAAAGCTTTTCATGACAAATACATCTTCAGAAAATCTTTTCATGAAGGTCAGAAAATGCTCTTGTACAATTCCTGACTTCATCTTTTTCAAGGAAAATTGAGATCTCGATGAACCGGCCCATATATTGTTAAAGAAGTTTTTCCTCATAGGGCTGTCGAGAAAGAAAATGCGGTGAATGGTAACTGTTTTAAAATAAACGGACAACACCTTAAACCATTCATTGAGAAATTTGATCGGAGGATATGTCCATCACTCTGAACGATTCTGTGTATTAGGATAATTGATCTCCTAGTTTGACGGAGGTATAGAGTAGATTAGGTTTAGCTTGTTTTTCTATTTTATTGCTTTAGTAGATTTTGATGCTGGAGGTAGACTTCCATGATCGACTCTATCAGGTACTCTTGTTCTCACTCTATTTTATTGCTCTCATGTTATGCTTATCGCATGTCTTTTTTACATTGAGGACAATGCAGGATTTGGTTGGGGGATGAGATTCCTCGAATCTAGCAGTTTGTGGACATTTCAAGCATAAATTTGTAAAAAAATTTCAATTTTTCTGAAACATCAAAACTCTTTTGGAAAACTTTATTTCTATGCACTTGAGATGTCATGAGTATGAAAGGATGAAAGATAAACTGATATGATTTTGAAATCTCTAAATTTACTTAAACTTGATAGTTTTATATGTGAATCTCCCTATTTGTATGATCGATAGAACATTTGAACACCTTTGAGTGTAGTCCACATTACACGATTCTCATGATTCGAAGGGATTACTAGACTTGTAGATTGGTGAGACTGAAGATTTGAAGTGTTTAGGAACCAAGCCAGGGTACTTTGTCCATCCTTGTTTATGTGAAATAAGTGAAAAGAATGAAAGATATGGATTTCTAAAAATCCTATCTAATTTGTATGAAAAGAAAAGAAAAGAAAAGAAAAGAAAAAGTATGGGTAATATTGAATATTTGTGAATTTTTTTTCGAAAAAGGCTACCTAGAACCAACCAGGGGATAGTCTACCCATAACCAAAGTTGGAAATGGAAAGTAGAGTGAAAGCCGTTGAAGGAACAGTAAGGAAAATTCCTGTCATAGGCATTTCGATGATCTGTACACTTTTAGATATTTTGTTTAGCTGATTGATGAAGAAGGTAATCCTGAAAAGTCATGAGATGAATATGCACAAAGCACACTAGACCATACATGTTCGGATTTGTCTATTTGTCAATAAATCAGTGGGGATTCTATGTGAACACTTATCATGTTTGGAAAGTTTAGGACTTCAATTTCTCATTATTTGGTTTTTCTGAATTTTACACTTATATGTCTTAAAGTCTATATAAACATAGTTTCCAAGAGAGAGTTGGGTTTTCTGAGAAGGGGATTATTTCATACATGTTTTTCTCGGGACTAGCAAAATGCTGGTTGGGGAATGTGTTGAGCTTCCAATTTATACATATTGTAACCCCATTTCCTTACATTTTATGTATGATTTCAATGATTAAAGGATTAATCTAAATCATATTTGTGATTGTAGGAATGAGAGAGAGTTATTGTGAATTTGATGCCAAAAGGATCCCTTTGAACCACATTGAAGACTTCGGAAAGAAGCCTCGAAGAATCACTTCAAAAAGACCTGGATTGGCTAGAAGAAAATAAGATTCAGAGAACACAACAATCGGTCACCGGGAGAATTTCTGCTTAACCCGCTGGACATTTCTGGACCTGACCGGGTGCTCGACCAACACATGGCCGAGCGCCCGATATTCAAAAATGAATTTATCAAAACACACTGGACCGATTTGAAGCATGGTCGAGCGCCCGATGAACACCTGACCGGGCACCTGAGGACCGTAGTAAGTGTGTAACTTCTTACGCAAATCTAAGGTGGTGAGTGATTTTTGCTATAAAAGGACACCTTGGCATCCTAGAAGAGTTCTAAGTTCGTGGGGAGCAAGGGAGATCATTGTGAAGCATCTGCAACTCCTCCAACTAGGGTTTTTTTCTAGTTTTCTATGCTTTTGATTAGTTTTTCTTTTGTTTTTAGTTCAAGTATGACAATGCTTAACTAAAACCACTTAGCTAATGCTAAGAGGTGAAGCTTATAGTTAGTTTTCATGAAGAATTCGTTTAATTCAAGTACCTTTACTTAAAGTTTAGATTTTTAAGTTCTAGTTTGAATAAAGTCGGTATTTTTGGATGTTTTATGAGAGTTCATTTGCTTCGGACATGGGTTCCCTACAATTCTCTGAGATTATCATATATGGGTTGATTAGATTCGAATTGTAGTAACCCTAGAGCATACCATAGTCTCTTGGCATGGTTGTTACTTTGAAGGCTACATGTTTGAATTCTATGTGCTTCATTAGAACTAGAATCTTATTTTCTGACTTAAGTAGGATTATTTGTATTTGAATGCTTAATCTTCCAACTAAATGAGAGACAAAACTTCGAATCTAGTTGTGTGTATACTTGGATGAATGAATTCACATGGAACTACTACAAGTGGATCTTTGAGGCCTTAGTTCCGTTAAATTACAGATGTTTACAATTTATTGTTTTAAGCTAGTTTATGAACTTGAACTTCTAATTTAATTGAATTTGAAGTTACTGGAATAATTAGAATTGGTTTAACTAATTCCTTGTGGATTAACCTCGGTCTTACTGAGTTATTACTACATCGTAAGCCTTGCACTTGAGGCGAGCGAGTAGTGGGTCCCATGGTGAGTGTCCCACCCACATTGCTGGTTCTGAGGTCGCATCCAAGTCACACTCATTTTGGAGGAATCCTTTCATCCTATCATAGCATGTATTAATGGATTGGATGGCATGTAACAATACTATCACTCCCACAAACAATTTGAATGTAAGCCCAACAAATAATTTAAATTATTCCAATGGTGTACTTCTGACGCAGGGGAACATGGTGCGGTTGATCACCGTCTTCCTCATAAGATAACTACCTTGAATCCAAAGGCTCCCTGGACTCCTCAATAGGGCTTCCTTGATTCCACAAGGGAAAATCTCGAATCCATGAGACATTTCTCGAATCTATGAGAAGAAAGTGACAGAGTCTGAAAATTTTATTGATAATATGAAAGATAGCATTAAAACGAATTTAACAACCTTATATAACCCTAAACAAATTCTAATTTGTATTTACTAAAAATAGTTAGCTTTCTGAAATAGAAAGTTACTAAAATTAATAAACTCCTAATTAAAGACTACTACTAAGTAGAGTCTTTCTAAAACTCATTATTCAACAAATGTAAAAAATCCTAAATAAACAAAATCAAAATTACTAAAAATAGTAGTTTTCTCTAAAATTCATTTTTTTGTTGTAATCGCACATTTTCTGGCGAAACGGTGGATACAACCCACTGTTGTGGGTTGGTTCACTATAAAACGTAATTTTAGTAGTAATCCATATGCTGTGTCTCGTAACTCCTCCCGGACAAAAAGTTATGGCTAATTTATGGTCTGCGTTCTTTTGGCCCATCCCATAATGAGAAGTGTCAATTTTTGTCGACTTTTCCTTGATCTTTTTCTGGTCCATGTGTGATAGAAAGGTGATCAATCCATTCCCTTCATCAAGGGGTCCTCTCCCTACATTAGACTCCCCCACTTGACAAAAACTCATCTTCGAGTTTCGCTTCAGGTTAGGACTATGATCCACTTTTAACCTTGGAAGTTGATGTTTGCTAGCCTTATCTTGGAACGCTGCAACAAATTTCTACGACTTCTTCTCCACGCCAACGCAAATAATTGCAATGCACTCTTCCATATCATTCGTGTTCTCGAAGATTGGCTCAATCTAAGAAAGGCCAATTTTCTGCACAAGGAGCAAATCAACAGAAAGTTCAGCGACCATGATCGCTTCAAATTCCTACCTTGCTGACTCTACATCATCTGGGATGTCTACAGATTCCAGCAAATCCAACTTCAAGACTTCGAGGATGTTCATAGATTCCTATAAAATGGGTTTCACAATTCCTGAAACTTCTATAGGATCTTCCTCCTTGTCCGTCATAACTGGGGTAACGATCTCCTCGACCTTCTCAGAACTTTGAACAATTTTTTAGACAATGGTGGGTTATACGTCACGTCCCTCTTCTAAGCTAGGAATCTCGTTCGCCCTATCAGATTCGTTGATGGGATTTTATCTAGGAGCAGAAGATCGCACCTCCACTTGAAAAGCTTCGAGAGGGTCTTTCATTTTTGCATGAATGGCATATGTGTAGATGAGGGGACTGGCGATCTGTTGCGACTCTACTACATCCATATTTTCATTGTCGTATAGGAAATGTGCCAGCAACCATTGTTTCATTCGTGACCACTTGCGGATTGGCGCCTTCATCTCTTATTTCCGACTGTGCTGAATGTATTCCTACCAAGCCACAATGCCACCCTTTAGATGGCAGGCTGCAATTGGAACCTTCCTCTCTTCTAGGACTTGCATGTAGTCGAAGATGTACTCTACTTCGAAGAGTAATTTATCGATAAGACTCAGGCCATTGAAGCTAGCTAAGGAGATCTATTGTCCTCCTATGAGATTGATCTCTCTGATCCACTCGATCAGGGAATCCAACAGATCTTGGAAGCGAGATTCCACTATGAACATGGAATCGATCTCTAATTCTTTTATTATACGGTCGAATCTAGCCTGCAACTCTTACAATATGGCTTAATGATTCTCCTATTGGTAAGTCTCAAGCGTCGTCCTGGAGGCCGCTGTTGTGAGAGATAAGATCCCTTTATCCCCATCAATGGAATTATTATCTGTACCTTTGTAAAGAGACATCGGCCTAAGGGAGGTCCTCGCTCTGATACCACTTGACGCAAGGGGACGTGGTGAGTCGATCATTGTCTTCCTCACAAGATAACTACCTTGAATCCACAAGGCTCCCTGGACTCTTAATAGATAAGATAAGTTCGGTCATGTGTAGGGAAAGAAAAAAAATTGATGTTTATTTTTTACCAGACTCTATGTAATTCATCTCTTTTCCCTCGTTGAAAACACAAGATGTGAATGGTTATCTGATCTTGAGAATTGTAAGGTCAATGAGAGCTTGACTAGTCTTATGCTCCTCTCTTATGAGTTGAAAAGGTTTAAGGGGTGTCAATGACGGAATTTTTCCAAAAGTCCCTCCAGGATTTTTGGTTGTCTACCTGAATCGGCAATCTAAAACCCCAAAGGAGCATCTGGAATTCCATCAATACCCCAGCACTATTTTAGCCAGTCAGAGAGAGGCATAAGGCTATGCAAGCTTTCATTGATCTTACAGTTCACAAGACTGAAAAGGGTTTCACACTCAAAGATATTTTAGTGTTGCCACCTGGGGAAAAGACATGAACTATAGGTAGAGCTGCCTATATACTTATCATCATGATAAGATCAGGTCACTATAGTTCGTATCCATTAGTAACCAACACATTCTAGTTTTTGCAAGGAAGAAGGGAGGAGTCCACATTGCCATGGGTCAAAACTATTAAGATTTAGAGTCCACATTGCTATGGGTCAAAACTGTCAAGATGTTCAAGCTGAGAAAACTTCGGGAGATTGAGAAAAAAAATTTTTTTAACAATTTTTAAAACTAATTACAAATTGGTTTTCCTTTTCAAATCAAAATATTAAATAAAAATAAAAAGGGAAAAAACAGAGAAATACCTTATGCTTGTTTTAAATGGGTTTTAATGAAATATCAAATATAAAAGCTAAAACAACTACCAATAAATCAATCGGATACAAAATAAATATTATTGTAGGTTATGAAATCCAGAATGCCGGTGCAAAATTGAAGCAAATAAATAGCTCAATTTTCATCGACAAATTGAATCAAACTAACAAAACCTAATTATAAATAATAAAAAATGACATTAGATTCTTAGAAGTAGGTTATGAATTCAATTCACTTGATTACGAAAGAAATTGAATTTAGAAAAACAAAGATACTGCGTTAAAAACTTATTTAAATTCACATAATGGAGTAAAAATAAGATGAAGTGCCCAAAACTAGGTTTACACTCAGCACTCCTTTTAAGCACAAGGTAAGAGTTTGCATTACTGCGTGTGCTCCAAAAAGTAACGTCTGGAAATGTATTTTGAGAGGTTGTATTTTGATGGGTGTTTGGTGTTTGTTGGTTAGGGCGACAAGATCCACGTCGGTTAAATGGCGTAATCTAATGTATTAAAACAAATTATGGGAACAATCATATTATTGACACTTCTTTGTTGAAATCAGATTATGGGAACAATTAGATTATGTATACATTGCTAAATCACAGTCCTAAATTTAAATTATGCAAACTTGCCAGCCCACCAAAAGGGGAATCTACTGTAGTCTATATCTACAACACCATTTATAAATACACACACCTCCTATCCAGGGATTGGACATGCCTCCACAGGCACCTTGACTCTAGTCCCTTGCTGTAAATTGTACTGACTTGCAATTAAATGCTTACAAAAAATGTTGCCAACAGAGAAATTCGTGTTTATTATGATGAATTGCAATTAAATGTAACTTATTCTGTTTGTTATAATTGTATCATTGATTCTTGTGTTGAAATTTTGTTTTGATACTTGAACTAGGTAGCTTAGCTTGGGATTAAAGTGTTGTTTAGAGATTGATTATCACTATCTCAAAGATTGATTCTTACATATGTTCATCATATTTATAGCCTTGTAGGAATGGCAATAAAATGCCTTTAATCTTTAGCTATTCATTATTTGAAAAAATGTGTTCTTATATGCTCTGTTTTTATGTACAAAAATTTACTATTATGATATTTGACATCTTTTTCCAATTCATTTTTTGAGAAAGAGTGTCACACACACACACACGCGCGCGCGCGCACACACACAGACAACAATATAAACCATCCAAATCACTAAACCAATGGTGGATGTGTTGGAATCGAACGCCTTAAATCTTCTGTAGTAAGGGTTCGCGACCAGTCGGCTTGTTTCCTATTTGAGCCAGTCACTTGCGCGATTTTGCGCAAGAGGTTTCTAATTTTGATTTTATACCTATTAAAAGGGTGTAATGCAGGATTAGAAGTTTTGCCATTGGGACTAGATTTCCTAGAGGGGATTGAGAGAGTTTTAGGGTAAGAGAAAAAGCTTGGGGAAAGCTTGGGGTTCTCCGGAATGAGGAAAAGGATGTTGCTTGTCGGTCTCATATGAGAATAAGCTTTGGGTAGCTTGGCATTTCTCTTGTGAGGTTGGGATCCGGGTTTTATTTCTTCTATCTCTTGTAACTTTTGATATCATAGTGGATTGTTCGCCTTGTGCCATGGTTTTTTACCCATGAGGGGGTTTTTCCACATTAAATTTGGATTGCCTTCTTGTATGTGTTTGATTGTTGCTTGTGTGATTTCCATGGTGGTTTGCTCGTTTGATTCGCTTCCAATGCTGATTTTTCCAACAGGATGGAGACAGCCTAAAAAATATTGAGAGAACCATCACTCGCTATTTTACTTTTAGCCATCCATTTGATAACCATCAATTGGATAGTTAGAATTGATTGATCAATGTGATTTAGCCCACAAAAAAATATCATAACCTCTCAAGAAAGAACTGATATTAACCTCAATCAAAGAATAAAAGAATGCTCCACTATCTAGGGTATGTCAAAGAAACAAAACCAAACCTCCTTACTGAAAACAATTGTTTGAATGGTATATCTGAATGATGCAAAACATTGAGAAAGCTCAGGTGATTGCGGGGCTTGCAATTTTTCTTAATTGTAATTGGTTTGGGTTATGGGTCAATTTTGTATTGATTTGATTTACCAGTGGAGGGGTTGTATTATTGTTGGAAATGTTGTAATGTAATTGCATGCTGTTGATGATGTGACATTGTTTTAGTTCCAATGGGCCATGTTTGTAACTTGCCCATGAGGTATTATGCATTGCTGGTTTTCTGTTTGTGGAAATGAGACCTATGGTCACAGTGATCCAAACAACTGATATTATGTGCCTACTGTGGATGGCCCACGCACTAGAAATTTCCAAGGTTGGAACAATGACATTGCATTGGTGATCTGCAACAGAAAAAAAAATGCAAGGGTTGCAATTACAAATAGCGTGGGTTGGTTAAGTTGAGACGAGTTCCACAACTGGGATTCTGGTTCAGCCCGAACTCAAAACAGTTGATGTATGGGTATGGTCTCAGTCATTAAGTCCAAATAAGTTTAATTAGGTATGGGTATGGTTAGACCTCACACAAACAACCATTGAAGGGGCATCCAACCATTCAAAGGACAAACCCCATTGGGGTGGTCAGGCCCAGATAAATAATTATATATATAAATATAAAATATAAAAAATAATTTTTAGAATTTATCTATTTGAACACATTAATCAGTGTAAATTAATAGGTATGGGTATGGTTAGACCTCACACAAACAACCATTGAAGGGGCATCCAACCATTCAAAGGACAAACCCCATTGGGGTGGTCAGGCCCAGATAAATAATTATATATATAAATATAAAATATAAAAAATAATTTTTAGAATTTATCTATTTGAATACATTAATCAGTGTAAATTAATCAACGCCAATCAAACAAGAGATGTAAAAAAAATCTGTACAATTGCAACTCTCAGCAACATTTTCATATGATGATTCAGAATATAACCAAATAAGGTTAGGTATGGGTCATGTTTGACCTCTTTTTATGTACTATGTACAACATGTCTAAGTATGTATGTGTACTGTATATTTTACAGTTAGTGCATAAATTTGGAAGACACCATTTGATTAAATCCTAGTTGCAGTAGAATCAATTTCATATAGAGATGGAAGATACCATTTGATCAAATGCAAAGCATTCATGTAGAATCACCAAACCCTAATTTACGAACCAGAATTAAAGAAAATATGCTCCTTACAGTAAACGTCAGTATGCGTCGGAATGTTCCTTTCTTAGGATCAATAGCCATTCATGATTAGTTTTCAAAGGAAAATAAAATCTGGGTTCTTCAAAGCCCTAAAAAAATACATCATATAAATAAAACATGATTAGTCTTCAAAGGAAAATAAGATATGGGTTCTTCAAAGCCCTAAAAAAATACATCAATATAAATAAAAGGAAAAGATAAAAGGAGATTACCAGGGATGGAGAGAGAGAGGGGTAAATGCAATAGAGCGAGGGAGCAGGAAACAGGGAGAATACATTATATGGCTTAATATATAGCCGTGGAAAAGCCTATCCGCAACTATAAACTATATTCCTTTCATAAAAATGAGGCTCCACACAGACTTTTATAGCGGCATAAACATATATCCACCACTACATAGGATTTATGGTTGCAGAAATCATATCCGCCACCCTATCAATAAATATTGATCTGAATATGGACCATGCCACGTGTTGAGTCTTTGAATGAGATGATAAAATGGTGGATCCCACATCCATAGCTAAATAAGAAATATAGAGGCTGAAGTGAAATATCCGCTACTATATTGTCATATAGGGCTAAAAAAATGATGGGAATGATATACATGGCGGGAGAAAATTAGCGGTAAGCTTTATCGTGGCGGATATCCACCACTATAGAACATAATAATGACTTGAACTCAGACCATGCCAGCTGACGGGATATATAGTGGCAGATGTACTCGTCCGCCGCTACAAGGTGTCCTTTCAGCGGTGATGATGTGGATGACAGGAGAAAAATTGCAGCAGGCTTTATAATGGGGGATAAATCGATCGGCCACTGTTGAATGTAATAATGACCCGAAGCTAGATCATGCCACCTAGCGGTTCTCTGAACAAGTATATAGTGGCGGATGATATATCCGCCGCTATATATCCATGGCGGTGGCAGGAAGAAGGTATATAACGATGGATAATATTCTCCACCACCATTTACTGCCGCTATACATTTATATTTTTTACTACATAGGCAAAAATGCATAATTCACCATTATCGGTTGTTTATGGTGGCAGAATCTTATATCCGCCGCTAGTAACTGCCATTATAGGTCACTTTTCTTGTAATGGTATGCATGTGGTATAGTTCTCTTGCAATGTCATGTGTCCTCTTCTGATTGGCTCTTCTAGAAACGATCAAAATAAGGTAAAACAATAATGAGGGGGGCGTTTGGCATCCCTACTCTAATTCAATAAGAGCTACTTCAATAAGCTGTTTTTGTTCTAGCTCTTATTTTAAATAAGCCCATTTGGTAAAATCTCAAAAAAAAAAAAAAAAAAAAAAAACTCTTATTTAAAATAAGCACATTTGCTAAAACTTTCAAATCAGAGCTTTTTTAAGGGTAGTTAATGTCATTTTTAAAGATTACTACAATTTAAATATAAGAGCAATCCAAATGGTTGTTTGGGTGGACCGTCCATCATGTGGGGCCAGCATCATTGTTAATTGTCCTTTATGTGGGACCCCTCAATGTCCACTACCCATCACCATCACATGGACTCCACATTTGATGGTCCATAGTGTGGGCCCTACCTTTGAAGTGTATTTGTTCGTTCCCCAAGTGTAGGGTTGCGATGTAGTAATAATTCGGTAGATACTGAGATCGTCCTTAGGGACTAATTTAGGAATTCACAGAATTTCTTCAAACAATTTCCATCTGGAACCAAACTAAAACAAACTTAATCTAGAAATAAGATGTGTGTGAGCAATCTGTAATTTTAAGATGAGTTTAACAATCTAAAAGAAGCACTAAAGCGCCAAAGATCCACTTGTAGCTATCCTTGATGTATAATTCGCTTTGGTTTCTCAATTACACAACTAGAATCGAAATCAAATCCTATCTAGCCAGATTATAGAGCAGTTATTTCAACAAACCAATCTGACACGTGTTGTCCATCAACATGATTCCCTCAATTCAAGTTAGGACTTGGGCACACTCAATTGCATAGGCCAATCCTAGTTTTAATAGATTAAGATCACAACTATAATAATTATGAAACCTTGTCACTAGGCTTAACTAATATCATGGTTTGAACTTAATTCAAATCACATAAACAAGCAACACATATTTCAGAATTTACATAAAAGATAGAACTTTGGTTTGAAGTTCCCACATGAAGAGCCAAGTTCTAAAGTGTATTGAATCCAATTCCTCGGAGTGTACATGTCTAAATCTTGCAAAACAACTAGGAACTAAGTATAGTTCTTCCAAACATCCATGATTCATCATAAGATTAAGAAAAACTACTTAGAACTTCATTCAAACTTAACAAACCATTGTTCAACATTAAAACCAATTCATGAAACCTTAAAAATGAATTAAAACATCTTAGAACTACTACAAGCTCTCCCTCTTAGCCTTAGCTAAGAGGTTTAGCCAACCATGCTAAGAGAAAACAGAAAATCTACTTTAAACATGAAGAACTAGAGAAAAACTAAGTAAATAGAGTTGTAGAACTCCGAATCCTTCCTTCTCTTCCTCCTAATACAATAGAACTCTTCTAGGATAACTTAGGAATGAAGTGGAGGAGTTCTTTTATAAGTTTCGAGCCCCATTGATGTAGAAACTTCGAGAAAACACACAACGTTTACATAGGGCGCAGAGAAATCTGGAGGTTTGAAACTGGAAGTTTTCATTTCTAGCTTGGCCGACCGATCTTAACTGGTCGGAGGGAACTGGCCGACTGGTCTTAACTAGTCGGGCTTATCTGTGGAGTGTCCAGCGAGTTTGTAAAGAGGGCAGACCTGTTGGCCAATTGGTCTTGACCGGTCGGACAAGTTTGGCCATTAGTCCAGCGTGCTCTGCCCCTTTGGCAGTTGCATGGCCGATCGGTCTTGACCAGTCGAACATGTCTGGCCTTGGTCCAACATTGTGTGGCTAACCAGTCAAGACCGGTCAGACCCACTGTTTGCATTTTTTCTTCCTTTCATTCTCTCTTCTTTCCTCTCTTGCTTCAATCACTTTCTTTTCTCCTTTCTTCCTTCGTTTTTCAACAATGTTAGAAGGGTCCTTTAATCATCCTTTTGGTGAGGTCTCTCTCTCATCGTACAAGCATAAAACAACACATTAGATAAGAGTTTAAACATGGAAATCATGCATAGTTAGTGATGAAATGGGGTTAGAATATGCACATTTAAAGAGCTTAACGCACCACCCCTCCCCCCCCCCCCCCCCCCCCCCCCCCCCCCCCCCCCAACCATCATTTTGGTAGTACTAAGCAAAACATGCGTGAAACAAATGCATCCTATATAGCCCAACTCTCTCTTGGAAACATTCTTCTATAAACTCTAAAATATTTAAGTATAATTGTCAGAGACAATCAATGATAGAGAGAGATTGAAATCTTAAACTCTTCAAATACCGTAAGTGTTCCACATAGAATTACCACAAATTGATTGAATAATAGACGATTTAGAACAAATGTGGTCTAGTGTGCAAAGTGAATGCTCATTTCATGAACTTCAAGGATTACCTTCTTCATAAATCAATCAAATTGAAGATTCAAAGTGTATAGATCAACAAGCCTCTGATAAGAATTTGCCTTACCGTTCATTCGATAGCTTTCACACTACTTCTTATCTCCAGCTTAGGTTATGGGTAGACCTTCCCTTAGTTAGTTAGTAGGTAGCCCTTTTTGAAACTTTTCAACAAATATTCAATTATCACTGAACTTCCTTTCTTTTCATATACATTAGATATGATTTTTAGAAATCCATATCTTTCATCCTTTTCACTTATTTTCTCATGAACAAGGATGGACAAAGTTCCCCGGCTTGGTTCCGCAATACCTTAAATCTCAATCTAATCGGTCCACAAATCTAATAATCCCTTCCAGTATGAAAATCATGTAATGTGAACTAGATTCAAAATGTTCAAATTTTTTATCAATCATCTAGTATGGAAATTTATATAGAAATCTATTATATTTAAAATAATTCAAGGATTTCAAAATCACAACACTTCATTTCTGTTCCTTTTATACTCATATTATCTAAACTGTATAGAAATAATGTTTTCCAAGAGAGTTTTGAAATTTCAGATAATCGAAAAATTTCCTACATGATTGCTCGAAATGTACAAAGTACTAGATGATGAATCTCACCCCCAACCAAATCTTACATTGTCCTCGACGTAACAAAATATGAATGCAATGATAATATGAGAGCAACGACAAAAACAAGGGGATTGAGGAATGATAGTACCTGAGAGAGCAAAAATTTGGATTTTACCTCTATTTAACAAACTTACTGAAAAACAAATAAAACAAAAGCAATAATCCTAATCCTAAACTACAATATACCTCCATCAGACTACGAGATCAAGTATCCTGATACACAGGATCAGTCAGAGGTATGGACATACCTTCTGAAGGAAAGTTCTCAAAGAATGGCTTTAAATGCTGACCATTTGCTTTAAAGATGTTGTCGTTCCTTGGATTCAACAACTTGACAGTCCTATATGGATAAACAGTTTTGACAATGAAGGGACAGGTCTATCGAGACCTCAATTTATTTGGAAATAGATGTAACCGAGAATTATATAAAAGGACCTTTTGATTTATCGTGAAAGTCTTACGAAGGATGTGCTTATCATGGAAGACCTTCATCTTATCCTTGTAAATTCTCACATTCTTATATGCTTCATTCCGAACTTCTGCAAGTACATTCAATTGAAGTTTGCGCAGTGAGCTTGCTTTGTTAGAATCAAAATTCATCTTCTTTATCGCCCAATATGCCCTATGTTCCAACTCCATAGGTAAGTGACAAGCTTTCCTATAGATAAGTCTATAGGGTGACATTCCAATGGGAGTCTTAAAAGCTGTACGGTAAGCCCAGAGTGCATGGCAAGTCGAAGCGACCAATTCTTGTGATCATGGTTTACTATTTTCTCTAGAATATGTTTGATTTCTTTGTTGGATATCTCAGCTTGTCCACTTGTTTGTGGATGATAGGGAGTGCTTACTTTATAAGTAACACCATATTTCTTCATTAATGCTTCAAATGGTCGGTTACAAAAGTGAGACCCTCCATCACTGATAATGACTCGAGGGGTTCTAAACTGGAAAATAATGTTTTCTTTTAAAAATCGAATGACTGTTTTATAGTCATTATTCTGGCATGGAATTGTCTCGACCCATTTTAAAACATAATCATTGATAAGCAAAATATACAAATTTTCAAAAGAAGATGGGAATGGACCCATGAAATCGATGCCCCAACAATAAAAAATTTTGATTGGTAAAATAGGATTGAGTAGTATCATATTTCGATGGGATATTCCTCCTAATTTCTGACAAGGCTCATTTGCCTTACAAAACTCATGCGCATCTTTGAACATGGTAGACCAATAGAACCCACATTGTAGAACTTTAGCTGTAGTCTTCTTAGTCGAGAAGTGGCCACTAAAATTACGGTTTGCACCGCTATTAAGATAAGCCTGAAGGTATGCTTATGTCCTAGAGGGGGATGAATAGGACTTTTTACAATTCCTTTACAATTAAAAACTCTAATGCATTCACAATCTAATTTACTAATTAAGTCTAAGTAAATGCAAGTAAATAGATTAAACAGTTGATATGCATGCTTGTACTGAGCATTCAAGGATTTCATATAAGAATTTTGTCACACATGAGATGGGCATTAAGTTAAGCACTTATAGAATTAATCTTAAATCATAATAGTGGACAAGATGCATTCACCACATTACACACGATGTATAGTGATTTGACGATGAGTCTACTCCACTCCTGGTTCAAGTACTCAACTCCTTTGAGCAAACCGGCATTTACTATTGGAGGTTTTAAATGAGGTTCACCTCTCAACCTTTACAACCTACACAAGGTCTATTCCTATACAAGGACTCCTCAAATCCTACACAAGGACAACGCACGTATTCTCCCGTGTCGGAGGCCTACGCAAGGACTTCCACGTCCTATGCAAGGACACACACGTCCTACTCAAGGACAACTTTGAGATTGGGTCACAATCTCTAGACTCCAATCTCAATAAGAAGGGGAATCAATAAATGGACTCTATAAGCTTAAACACTTACAAGAGATGAGCTTCGATTCATCGTCGTTAAGTAGCTTCAGCTTCCACGAATGCTTCAACTCCTCTCCAAGCTCCCACGATCAGCTACCAATACATATGATGATCCTAAACTAATTATGGGTAGGTGAGAGGAGGTATTGATGTTCCATTTACCTATTACAATACAATGGTTAATGAAGGAACTATCAATCCGATCATTCAATGGCTATAAATGACTTCAAGTTGAAGTTTCAATGATAGGGACAGCTATGAATGATATGCTTGAGTTCATTGTTTAAACCAAGCTTTGAATACTCAATGTAGTGCCATTAATGGTTAGGTTTGAAAGATCACCTCAAGACAATGATGAGCAAAAGAGATTAGGTAAGGCTCTTAATTACCTTTCATAATGTTCTCAATGGGTGTGCAAAGGATGCCCTTAAAGGCCTCAAGATATCCCTTTTTATAGGCCCAAAAATGAGTTCCAACGGATATAAAATGGTCACTTTTCGGCCTATCACAGACCCCTAAGGACCGGTCGGATTTAAGCGTCCGACCGGTCTAACGATCGGTCCTCAAACCGGTCTACCTTAAAAAGGTTCAAACCAAATGTTTACTTGACACTTTTTGTCCTTTTACGACCGGTCGTGCAACTGGTCTTGGGAGGTCAGTGATCGGTCCTCAGACCGGTCTTCCCTTTATAAATTTAAATCAATTGTTACTGGACGTTTTTCGTCCATTTACGACCAGTCGTGCGACCGGTCCTGGAAGGCCAACGACCGGTCGTCAAACCGGTCTATAGGTAAACAGAGACACGTGGTTTTTTTCCTTAAAAGTCTTGCTGTCTAAACTGATTCCTCAGCTGACCGGTCGCCCGACCGGTCGTTAGGCTTATTTCATAGCCTGTTTTATGCTGAGATTCATCATCCATTTTATGGTGCACAATAAGATGGTTTCCCTATGTTTTTCAACAGTTTGGAACCTACAAAATGGAGGTTCAAGTCTGATCAACATGACTTTTAGTCCGTGGATCAAATGGCAATCTTGAAGCATGATTCGAATGCCATAGACTAGGGTGTTTTGGGATTCTATGGGCTGTCTATATGCAACTTACCTTCCGAGCTTGTTTTGGGTTGAACTTGAGTGCGGAAAGTTGCTACGATCTTCAAGTCTTAAGTCTTCAATGATCGTCGAGGCTTACAAGACTTGACTGACTCATACGCTCATGCAATTGACAATACAATGCACGATTCAGTGTAGTAACAATCTCCCCCTTTGTCAATTACATGACAAAACAAAAACCAAGACAGTTCATGATCTCCATATCATGAATATCCCAAAATAGAAATACTATTTCACCCAATTACATGTCAATACAAAATTTACAAATTAATCTTTACAAGATGATATAAACAGACTCGAAATGTCTTCAGTTTCTCCCCCTCAATACCTGCACCTTAGAAAGCCTGGAAAAAGGATAGAAATTGACTTCTTGGTGGGATATAGTTCTCCCCCTTTTTGTCAATGATTGACAAAGGTTAGCTTGCACAAAAATATGCCTATAAGAGTAGTGATGCTAAACCATGAACAGTAAGCGATAAAGCGCAGGAAATATGTCAATCGCACGATCAAGGAAAGAGATATAATATGAAAAACATGGGAGAAAAGAAGTGACATCGAGCAACATGATATACATTTAATCATTACACACAAAGGGTCTTTCGCCCAATCAACCAACCACTCCAAAAATCATGTATATCACAAACTCTAAAACCTTCACCTATATATGAACATAATTGGGCATTTTTCCCTAGCCACCCAACCTTCCAATAATGAGATTTTCATTTCAAAACACATGCTCATATGATTTATGGTGAAGAAAAAATGTGATAGGCCACACAGTATTGGCCTGTAGTATTAGTCCAGAGGACATAGAAGCCCAATCGGGCAGTCTCACTCAATTAATATTCAATAAGGCACACGACTCAAAAAGTGATATAACTATACAACATCACATAAAGCACAAGTATATAACATAGCTGAACCAAAATGGACAAGAAGTCCAAGCATGTACATGTGCGATAGACGGTCACTGGCCTAAGAAGATGTATCTAATTAGCTCAAAGAGAAGATATCCAATATATACAGTCAAAAATAGATATAACTGTAAAGCTCAATCATCAAAGGTCAAATTGTCATCCAAAATATATAAAGATATAACATGACGAGTGACTAGCGTCTTTGGTCACCCAAAAAGATACTCCTAACCAAGACACACGACAAAGCATATTACAATACTAAAAGTCAGTGCCGTTGCCCAGATCTGGTGGCGACACATCACCACGAGCAGCTCGCTCCCATGCCTCCAGACGCCTGTCAATCTGAGCAAGACAAGCCACAATAGCCTCCTGCTGAACGAGGAGAGTGGCCTGACCCTGAAGCAGCTGAGAATTGGTTGGTTCCATCTAATCTAATCTCCGCTCGATCTGTCAAGTCTCTGAGAAAGATGATCCTGAAGCTGGTACAACTCAATAGTATAGGCTAAAGAGTCTGCTGCAGGCGATCCACGACGAGTGAACACCTGTGGGGGTGTACTGAATCGTCCAAGGGAAAATCGTGGATCAATGGTGGGATCGGATGATGGTGCTATAGCTACAGGCTGAGATGGTCCAGAGGAACTTGTAGGAGCCTCATGCTGCTGTTGGGCCTGCTGAAGTTCTTGTGTTTTTTGCATTTTAGTAATTATAGATCGATTGAGGATGGGAGGTTTCACATACACATCTGAAGGATTAACGAGTCCTATAGTTTTAGCCAACCTACAAATGAGATAACCAAATGGAAGACCACCAGACAGACCTCGGACACCAAGATATCGGACCGAATGACTTTCATGATACGTGATGGAAGACACATGCGACGGCCTTAACTGACATTGAATAGAACGGTGACCATATCTTTTGGAAGATCATCCTTGTTGCTTTTCCTAGGGAATACATTTTTAAAGAATATGTTATGTATAAGACGATAATCCTAGGACATGAAAGAGGTATGAAGAGCATTGCCATTAACCCATCTAGGGCACTCTCTGTTATATCAAATAGCGGTGGTCGAAGATAGCGAAGACTCGAGACCCGCGAGCGCCTTTTTAGCGGTGTTTAACCTGCGAGCCCTCATGGTCGAGGCTTGCATATCGGAAAGGTTCGGTGCGCAACTCCTGAACCACCGAGCCCTCATGGTCGAGGCTCGCATATCGAAAAGGTGCGGTACGCAACTCCCAAACCACCGAGCCCTCATGGTCGAGGTTTGCATAACATGAAAGTACAGTATATACTCCCGAATATGCGAGCATCTTGGCTCGTGGCCGTTGAAAGGGGCTGCATCTCAATATGCGAGTAGTTACCTCCGAGCTCGAACATCCCTCGCCTTTTTAGTACCACCAGCCCATATAGGCCGGTTTTGGGCTTATCTCTGTTTGTGGCTCTGGATCTCAGAAGATCACTATTAAGGAACGTAATCAACCGGATGTTTAACTAGAGTAAGCCGTCTCCTAATCTAGGGATTAATAAGATAAACATTTATCCCCAGAAATCATGAGCAATCTTAACGTCTTGCGTAACAGATTGAATTACCTGGATTTGTATAAATAGATGACTCCACAGTGAATAAAGGTACACAATCTCTAAGCTCATACCCGGCTATTTGATTTACAACCATGTCACATCTGACTTAAGCTTCGGAGGGCCAACGGCTGGACGCCAGCCACCCTTAGTTTTCTCTTATGTTCTTTCAGGTTTGAAAGGAAGTTAGCTTGAAGGAAGGTGAACGTTTGAGGATCTTGTTACCAAATTCGACGTAAACAGATTGACGCCGTCTGTGGGAACAGATCGTCAGGATTAGCCATTCTAATCACTGATTGAGATCTCCCACCATGCCTCCTAAAAAGACGGTTCATCCTTCCACTTCAAGGCAGACGTTACCTCCGCCTGACATCACCGAAGCAGCACCTAACCTCCCTCAGACTGCTTCAACGGGCATCCCCCAGGGAGAGTCTAACGTGCCATCTCAAAACCCACTTTACGATGTGTCCGGCAGTCAAGAAGAAGTTATACGTTTCCTCGGAAACACACTTCTAACTCTCAAAGTCGGGCTTCAGACCTTATCTAATCGGTTTGATCGGCACTTTCCGGAACCACAACAACAACCTCCGAAAGGGCCGCCGGTACAACCTATACCAGTGGCTTCTAGACATTCTGCGGGCGAGCCACAAGCCCAGCCAAATCCTCCTCCTTCAAATCGAATGCCAATCAGCAATCAAGTCCTGGTACCCCCTCCACATTCTATACACTCCAGTACCTCCCAGCAACAGCAATCTCAGGGGTCTGCCGTCGAAACTTCAGGCTACACCTTACCATGGGAGGAGATCTCAAAAGAATCCACGATCGCTTCAACGATATGGAACAGCGATATCAGACAAATTGACCACTTATTGCTGTTGCGCCAATCCATCGATCTGAATCTCCCTTCACCCACGAGGTCATAGAAGCACCTTACCTAAGAAATACCGCACGCCTATGATCACTCCATATATTGGCACTGGCGATCCTCTCGAACATCTGGAGATGTATAAGTCTCTTATGGAGCTGGAGGGACATGGATAAGAAATTATGTATAGGGCTTTTTCTCTAACCTAAAGGATGCAGCGCGTACATAATTCTGGGGCCTAAAACCCCGATCCATCGGGTCCTTCTCTCAACTATCGGAGCTCTTCCTTTCTCAGTTCATGGGAAGCATCCGTACCAAAAAGCCGGCATCTCACTTAATGGACTTGAAGTAATAGCATGGGGAGACGATAAAAGAGTTTACAGTTCGGTTCACTGCAGAAGCCGTCCAGACTGAAGGTTATACCAAAGATAAAGGCCTCACCGCCCTTATAGCTGGAATTACAAGCGAAAAATTCAGATTCGCCTTGGATAAGAACCCTCCTAAAACTACAACGGAGTTTCAGGCAAAGGCCCAGAAATACATCAATGCGGAAGAAGTCACTTTGGTACGTCACGGTGTACAGGGCAAGAAGCGTAAGCCTGAGGAGATTTCTCCTCCTGACAAGAAATACTGGCGTGATCGACGGGACCGCTCCCCTAAGAAGCCTTACTCTGGTAAATATCATAATTATACCCCTCTTATCCAATCTCCTGAGAAAGTATTAATGGAGATCAAACACAACCCTTACGTGAAGTGGCCTTCAAAGATCAAATCTGATCCTGAAAAAAGAGATAAGAGTAAATTTTGCTATTTCCACAAAGATCATGGGCACAACACCCAAGATTGTATATCTCTACGAGATCACATCGAAGCTCTCATTCGGAAAGGTCATCTTCGAGATTACGTGGCCCGACAGGGTCGGTCACCCAAAAGGGGGGAAGCCCCATCACACCAGAAGAAGTCACATCAACATCATACTTCGCAAGAAGACATTGAACCCACTGGTGAGATCCGGACCATCGCCCGAGGACCATCTTGCGGAGGAGATTCTCAAGCATCAAGAAAAGCATACACTTACAAGGCGTCTCAGAAGCCCGAGCATATCTATTGGTTGGAAAAGACGCCTGATGTGTCGAATCCTGGATATCATCCGATCTCCTTTTCTCTTGAAGATGCAGAAGTCATTCACTTTCCTCACGAAGACTCCATTTTGGTCGCATTAAAGGTATCAAATTATTTGACTCATCATATTATGTTGGATATAGGTAGCTCCGCTGACATTCTCTACCTGGAAGCCTTCAATAAAATGACACTCGCCAGGAGCCTGCTTAAACCGGTTTCAACTGCCCTCGTCGGCTTCGGGAGCGAAGTGGTAACACCGGAAGGAAGCATCAACCTTCCAGTCACCTTCGGAGAAAGCCCAGCAAAAACTACTATCTTCGTTAATTTCCTCGTGGTGGATCGAGGATCAGCATATAATGCTATTTTGGGCCGACGTTCGCTCAACAAGATAGGGGCAGCTTTACACCCCCTGTATCTATGCATCAAATTCCCTACTCCAAATGGAGTCAGGGTTGTACGAGGAAATAAAAAAGAAGCACGCACATGTTACGAAATCCCCGTACAAGATCGAAAGAAGGCCAAGGCAACGTCGGTCATGATGGTTACAAGAGATTCATCGGATCCCCTGATAGCTACAACACTGGACCCAAGAGAGAGCGCTCTTCAATTAAGAACTCCAGAGGAAGAGACAGTCGCAATCCAATTATCTGAAGAAAATTCGTCCAAAAAGGTCTACGTCGGATCTTCTCTAAGCAATGTTTTTGGTGAAAATCTGGTTCGTTTTCTCACCGAATACCAAGATGTATTTGCTTGGTCCCATAGTGATATGCTAGGTATCGACCCCAGTGTCATAGTGCATCGCTTGAATGTTGATCCAAAATACAAACTTGTTCATCAGCGCGGAAAGGCAAATGGTAATCAAAACTGAAGTCGAGAAGTTGCTGACCGTCAATTTCATAGAAGAAGTTGACTACCCGGAATGGGTCGCGAATGTGGTCCTCGTTCGAAAAGCTAACGGCAAGTGGAGAATGTGTGTGGATTACTCTGATTTGAACAAAGCCTGCCCGAAGGACAGTTTCCTAACTCCGCGCATTGACCAGTTGGTTGATTCAACTGCAGGGCATGCCTTACTCAGTTTTATGGACGCCTACTCCGGGTATAACTAAATTATAATGCACCCGCCCGATAGTCAACACACTGCCTTCATCACTGACCGTGGCTTGTATTGTTACAAGGTAATGCCTTTTGGTCTTAAGAATGCAGGAGCCACCTATCAGCGCCTGGTCAATAAAATATTCACCACGCAAATCGGCAGGAATATGGAAGTTTATGTCGATGATATGCTTGTGAAAAACGTCGTAGAAGATGACCACCTTGCAGATCTTAGAGAAGCTTTCAATTTGATGAGGAAGTATCAGATGAAGTTAAATCCAGAAAAATGTGCATTCGAGGTTTCCGCTAGAAAATTTCTTGGGTTTATTGTTGGCCAGCGAGGAATCGAGGCGAATCTCGAGAAAATAAAAGCTTTGATCAAGATGAAATCTCCATCCACTCTCAAAGATGTCCAATGTCTGGCTGGTCGTATTACATCATTGAATAGGTTTATTTCGTGTGCCTCTGATAAATGCTTACCTTTCTTTAAGCTCCTTTGAGCTGCGGCCAAAGTTGACTGGGTGTGGACTCCGCAGTGCGAAGAAGCGTTTTAACAACTGAAACAATATATGAGTGCACCCCCCATTTTATCGAAACCTGTTGCACACAAGTAGCTTCTTCTTGATTTATCTGTGTTTTCTACGGCTATTAGTGCCGCATTAATAAGAGAAGATTTCGGGATATAAAGGCACGTTTATTATATTAGTCGAGCAATGGTGGATGCCGAAACCCGATGTTCTGATATGGAGAAATTAGCCCTCGCCTTAGTTACGGCAGCTCGAAAACTGCGCCCCTATTTCCAAGCCCACGCTATATTGGTGTTGAACCTCCAATTTATACATTGCATTGCCCATTACATGATGTGGTTTGCATAATTTTCATGATTTAAAGGCCCATCTAACACATGTTTTGTGATTGTAGGGATGAGAGCGGACTTCATCCAATTGGAGCTTAAAAAGGGTCATTTGAAGACAGGAAGGTCTAAGATGGACCAAAAAAAGAAGGAAGCAAGGAGAAGAGAGAGAAGAAGAAAGAGGAGAAAAAGAAAGGAAGAAGAATCAAATGGAAGAAGGCCGACCGGTCTTGACCGGTCGGCCATGGACGCTGATCACATTGAAGGAGGGCCGACCGGTCTTGACCGGTCGGCCATGCACACTGGACAAAGTGAAAGCAAGTCCGACCGGTCTTGACCGGTCGGCTATGCACGCTGGATGCTTCCAAAACAAAGCCCGACCGGTGTTGACCGGTCGGCCACACTCCCTGGATGTTTAAAAGACTAGTCCGACCGGTCTAGACCGGTCGGCCCTATGTAAAAAGAGTCCTTTCTAAATCGGGACTCCAAAATCTGCTGCGCACTGCGTAACCTTTCGCAGATTCTAGAGGTTTCTGACGCAAGGGAGCTTTCTTACTATAAAAGGACACCTAGGGGCTCTTCCTAGATGATCAGAGAAGCTAAAGGATGTGGTTCTAAGGAGGGGAAGCTGTCGTGGAGCGTCTGCAACTCTCCTATTTCCGGTTTTTCTAGTTTTATGATTTTATTAAGAGTTTTTGGTTGTAGCATGAATATGCCCGGCTAGAACCTCTCAGCTAAGGCTGAGAGGTGAAGCTTGTAGCTAATTCGATGTTGGATTCAGTTTAATTCAAGTACTTTTTAATTCAAGTTTGGATTTTTCTCATGTTCTAGTTTCCAAAAGTGGTAGTTTGAGATGTTTTATGAGAGTTCATGTGCTCCGGACATGAATTCCTTGCAATTCTCTGAGATTATTGTTGAGCTCATAATTGTGCATATTCTAACCCCAATTCATCATTCATTATGCATGATATACATGTTAAAGGACCAACTTAATATATGATGTGTGATTGTAGGAACAAGATGGAGAGTCCACCATTTGAAAGCTAAATGAGGCCCCTTACAAGTATTGAAGACTATAGGATGAAGCATGAAGAAAGATCAAAGGAAGTCAAGCAAGGAGAGAAGAGAAAAGAAAGAAGAAAGAAAGAAAGAATGAAGAAAGAGAAGCCTGACCGGTCAGCGACCGGTCAGCCATGCATTAGGAGAGGTTTAGGATCACGTCCGACCGGTCATGACCGGTCGGACAAGGCTACTGGATCTAAATGAAAAGGACCGACCGGTCATGACCGGTCGGTCATTACTGCTGGAATGTGGATGAAAACATCCGACCGGTCATGACCGGTCGGGGGTGCTTGCTGGACTGATGATCGAATGAGGCCGACCGGTCGGCCATGCTTGCTGGAATGACTATATTTTGAAGCCGACCGGTCGTGACCGGTCGGCTGTGCGAAAGGAAAGAGAAACTTCTAAATTCATCCCGATTTTCTCTGCGCTGCGTAAGTGTTACGCACTTTCTCGATTCTTCCGAAGTTGTGGAGCCTCCAGACTATAAATAGACACCTAGGGATTGTTCCTAGGGTATCCTAGAAGGGTTCAAGCGAGGTTGGAGGCTGTGGAAGTGAAGATTGGAGTTTCACAACTCCTTTTGGTTTGCTTTGCTGTTTTCATGCTTTTTGTAGTTGTTTCATGTTTCCTTGGATCATGAGCAGCTAAACCTCTTAGCTAGGGCTAAGAGGTGAAGCTTGTAGTGAATCCAAGATGTTTTAATTCGTAGTTAAGTGGTTTTAGTTTGGAATTCATGATTATGAACTAAGGTTTGAAGTTTATACAAGTTTTTAAGTAATTTTTCTTAGTCTTGTGATGACTCATGGATGTTTGGATGAATTACTTATCTTCTTAATTCGTTTGCAACGGTCTAGACCTGTATGATCCGAGGAATCGGAGTGCGCTCTAGTACTAAGCTCTTCATAAAGGGACTTCAGGCCAAAGTTCTATTTTAGTTGATTTTCTGGAATATGTAAGGACTGTGATGGTGATTTGATTCTAGTTCAAATCCTAATCTAACCTTGTCTTGTGAGAGGACTTGGGGATGGTTATGATGGAGAACTGGAACTATAGGAAAGGGGAATGACCTATGCAATTGAGCATGCTCAGCTCGGCCTAGATTGAGTGAATCTTATGCATAGAACTTACATATTACAGACTGTTTGGTTTAACAGTTCTATCATCCGACTAGACAGACAGGAATGTCAATTCTAGTTGAGAGAATAAGAAACCACAGCGGATTGAACATCAAGGATTGCTACAAGTGGATCCTTGAAACCCTAGTACCCTCTTATAATTAATTAATCTCGATTTAATTCAGCTTTTGTTACTCACATCAACTTTATACAATCATCTGATTAGTAGACTTCAATAGACACTTGTGGATGAATTTGTGAGATCCTACATAGTCCCTGTGGATCGACCTCGGTCTTACCGAGTTTATTACTACATCGCAACCCTACACTTGGGGAAGCGAACAAGTTTTTGGCGCCGTTGCCGGGGACCTTGACGGTTTTCACAAATTTCTGAAATTAGTATCTATTTAGGACTCTTTTAGATTTTTAGAACTAACTTAGTTTATTTATTTGATTTTTTCTTTTCAGGGATTTCTAGGAAGCTGAAGAAGATACAAGAGTTTCAAGTGCGAATCAGGTTCTATCTTTCTAAACCTTACTCTTCTCCTTCTCCTATTCATTCCTATTCATCTCTTGTAGAGTGGGTGGAGATTCCTTTTGGATCTCTAAAAGGTCGGCCTTTTTGCCACCTGGATTCCTATTGGTCGGCTCAGCCGCCTTGGTTCACCTTGTGCTCAGAGATTTCTTTTCTCATCTCTACTCCTCTTTTTCCTTTTTCTGCACTTTTTCTCAAAAGATTCAAAGAGTGGGTGGGGAGTTTTCTGAACCCCTATTGACCAGGAGAAATCGGTCTTTATCCTTGCTTCTGGCCTAGCCATTGCAAGACACCTTGTGCTTCGGTCTTAGAGAAGAGTAAAGAAAAGGGAGGAAGAATTCTCCTTTCTTTTTGTTTCTTATTTTTGATTTTGCATGCCACATTGGGCTCGGGATTCCAATAACCGACTCATAAGTGAAGGGGGGATAGTAGAAGGCTTTGATAGAGAGCCACGTGTTAGGAGACATCTAGATTCTCCAATTTTATCTGAAAGTATGGCTGCAAACCAACCTAACCCGGTTCAAAATCAAACTGAAACAGGGGAGAATGTAGTTGAGAATGTTCCCCGACCTAGGACTTTACGTGATTTCTTGCAACCTGCAAGAACGAGCACTCCCTCATGCATAGTTTTCCCACCAAATGCAGGGAATGTGGATTTGAAACCGGGAGTGATCAATCTTCTCCCTAAATTCCATGGTTTAGACAGTGAAAGTGCCTATCAACACCTTAGGGAGTTTGATGAGGTAATTACCACCATGCACTTTGCTAATGTGACTGAAGATGTAGTAAGACTTAAATTCTTCCCTTTCACTCTTAAGGATAAAGCCAAGGGTTGGCTTTATGCATTGAGGCCAAGATCAATTGGGTCATGGAATGATATGCACAGAGAATTTATAAAAAAATTCTTCCCTACTCACAAAACGAACATGCTTAAGCGCCTTATCATGAACTTTGCCCAAAAGGAGGATGAAACCTTTTCCCAATGTTGGGAGAGATTCAAGGACCTATTAAACGCATGCCCACATCATGGCTATGAAAATTGGCGGATTATAAGTTTTTTCTATGAAGGACTGATTCCATCCATGCGCCAATTTATAGAGATGATGTGTAATGGGGAGTTCATGAATAAGGAAGCTGATGAAGCATGGGATTATCTGGAAGAATTGGCTGAAAGTGCACAATCTTGGGACACACCTAAACCAACAAATTCCAAGATTGGCCAACAAAAGGAAAAGGGAGGAATGTATGTCCTATCAGAAGAAGATAGCATAAGTGCACGGTTGGCTAGCCTTACAAGAAAGGTCGAAGCCATGGAATTAAGGAAAGGAGAAACAATCAACTCCACTGAGGTTGAAACTGTTTGTGGAATTTGTGCTGGAAATCAACATGCTACACCAGATTGTCCCACAATTTCAGCAGTCCAAGGCATCCTACAAGAACAAACAAATGCCATAAACAGTTATCAGCAGCAATATGGTGCTCCAAACTCAAACACGTATAATTCTAATTGGAAGAACCATCCCAACTTCAGTTGGAAGAATGGGCCCAATGCAAATGCAAACAACACTCCAAAAGTATCACTAGAAGAGATGTTGGGTGCATTCGTATCGGTCCAGAATGAGTATAACAAGACAAACTCTCTAAAAATAGATGGGTTCATGCAAGAGCAATTGAAATTCAATAAAAACTCAAACCAAGCCATCAATGAATTGAAAACATCTTTGGCTAGAGTTGAAGCTCACCTTAGTGTTAGAGAGAAGGGCACACTCCCTGCCCAACCTCTTCCTAACCCAAGGACCCAATATGAGATACAAGATGCAAGCTCATCCTCCCACCATACGGAACATGTCCAAGCTATCACCACTTTGAGAAGTGGGAAAGAAATTGATAAATCCAATCCGGTGAAGGCCCCCAAGCCTAAGGATCCGGAAATTCCCAAAGAGGATGGTAGCCCAAACAATATTCCACAAGAGAAAGAACCGAAAAGACAATACAAGCCGGTTGCCCCATTTCCACAAAGGTTGATTTCACCTAAACCTTTAGATAAAAATCTGGAGATTCTGGAAGTTTTCAAGCAGGTGAAGATCAACATCCCGCTGTTGGATGCAATAAAACAAATACCATCTTATGCTAAATTTTTAAAGGAATTGTGTACAATCAAAAGGAAACATAACGTTCATAATAAAGTGCTTTTGGCTGAGAATTTGAGCGCCATCATCAAACAAGAGGTGCCCCAAAAATACAAGGATCCAGGTAGTCCAACCATCTCATGCATCATAGGAGACTACCAGATTAAACAAGCCCTACTCGACTTGGGGGCAAGTGTGAATCTCATTCCATACTCGGTCTACGAACAACTTGGGTTAGGTGAATTGAAACCCACCAAAACCACACTCCAACTTGCTGATAGATCCGTCCGGATACCGAGAGGAATGGTAGAGGATGTTCTAGTCCAAGTTGATAAATTCTACTACCCAGTAGATTTTATTGTCTTGGACACACATCCCGTGATAGGCACCGGTACTCAAATTCCCGTCATACTTGGACGACCGTTTCTAACCACTTCAAACTCCATTATCAATTGTAGAAACGGATTTGTACAAATGTCCTTTAGAAATATGACCCTTGAGCTTAACATATTTGAGTTATGCAAACAACCGCGGGAAGTTGATGATGATGTCCACGAATTAAACATGATCGAATCATTCGTGGAGGATACAGTCCCCTTATCACTATTTTCCAACCCTTTGGAGGCATATATGGCCCACTCTCATGAGACAAATGATTACACAATACAAGAGAGGGAGGCCATTCTAGATGTGATGCTGGTGCTTGAGAATAAAAGATGGAGGGCCCCAATTGAGCCTTTACCTGTAAATGAGAACAAGGCCCTCCCATCCAACATCAAGGCACCAAAACTCGACCTAAAACCATTGCCAAGTGAGTTAAAGTATGTTTATTTAGGTCGAGATGAGACATATCCAGTGGTGATTTATTCCCACTTGGATGAGGAACAAGAGAGTAGGCTAATAGCCACTCTATTAGAGCATAAGAGTGCCATTGGATGGTCAATTGCGGATCTCAAAGGCATAGACCCTCTGATTTGTACTCACCGCATACACCTTGAGGAAAATGCAAAATCATCCTGGCAACCACAAAGACGACTAAATTCAAACATGAAGGATGTGGTTAAGGCCGAAGTGGTGAAACTACTGGATGTAGGTATCATTTACCCAATATTTGATAGCCAATGGGTGAGCCCAACTCAAGTGGTGCCTAAGAAATCCGGAATAACCATCGTAGCCAATGCCAATAATGAACTCGTACCAACTAGAGTCACTACCGGTTGGAGAATGTGCATTGACTACAGGAAGCTAAACACTGTCACGAGGAAAGACCACTTTCCCCTACCGTTTGTTGATCAGATTTTAGAACGGTTGGCGGGTCATTCACACTTTTGCTTCCTTGATGGCTATTCAGGGTACAACCAAATAGAAATTGCCCGTGAAGACCAAGAAAAGACTACATTCACATGTCCATTCGGCACTTTCGCCTATCGACGGATGCCGTTTGGACTATGTAATGCCCCTGCCACATTTCAGCGTTGTATGATGAGCATCTTTTCTGACATGGTGGGGACCATTCTCGAAGTCTTCATGGATGATTTTTCCGTATTCGGTTGTAGCTTTGATGAGTGCCTTGAGCACTTGAAATCTGTGCTAAAAAGATGTGAAGAGAAGAACCTTGTGCTCAATTGGGAAAAGTGTCACTTCATGGTTCAAAAGGGAATTGTACTTAGTCACATCGTTTCACAAAATGGAATTGAGGTGGACAAGGCGAAAATTGATCTTATCTCTAACCTCCCACCACCCAAAAGCATACGAGATATACGGTCCTTTTAGGACACGCAAGATTTTACAGAAGGTTCATAAAGGATTTCAGTTCACTCTCTAGCCCTTTATGTAACCTACTTCAAAAGGAAAATTCATTCGAGTGGAATGAAGAATGTCAAAAGGCCTTTAACACCCTTAAAGGTATGTTAACATGTGCCCCAATAATGCAACCACCTGATTGGAGCATTCCTTTTGAGATTATGTGCGATGCTAGCGACTATGCTATTGGGGCCGTGTTAGGCCAAAGAAAAGATAAAAAGCCATGTGTCATCCACTATGCAAGTAGAACCCTAAACTCAGCCCAGGCAAACTACACCACCACTGAAAAGGAACTTTCAGCCATAGTTTTTGCTTTGGAGAAATTTAGATCCTACTTGATTGGATCCAAGATTATTATATTCACTGACCATGCCGTGCTTAAGTATCTGCTTTCTAAGAAGGATGCTAAACCACGGTTATTAAGATGGATCCTCCTACTCCAAGAATTTGACTTAGAAATACGTGATAAGAAAGGAGTAGAGAATGTAGTAGCTGACCACCTCTCTCGACTTGTCCTCACTGATTCCCCTGAAATGACTGCAATCAATGACATGTTCCCTGATGAACAACTTTTTGCTGTTTCCCAATTGCCATGGTATGCGGACATTGCTAATTATCTTGCTACAGGTACAATTCCTACATATTGGAAAAAACAAGATAAAGATAGATTCTTCTCGGAGGTACGGAAATTCCTATGGGACGACCCATACTTGTTCAAGTATTGTCCCGATCAAATCATAAGGAGATGTGTTCCAGATGATGAGCAACAAAGTATCATCTCCTTCTGTCATTCTCAAGCATGTGGTGGTCACTTTTCGGCTAAAAAGATCACAGCAAAAATTCTGCAATGTGGGTTTTATTGGCCCACTATGTTCAAAGACACACATGAGTTTTGCAAAGCATGTGAACCTTGTCAGAAATTAGGAGGAATCTCCCGTAGAAATATGATGCCACTCAATCCCATCTTAATTATCAAAATTTTTTATTGTTGGGGCATCGATTTCATGGGCCCATTCCCATCTTCTTTTGGAAATTTATACATCTTACTTGCTGTTGATTATGTTTCCAAATGGGTCGAGGCCATTCCTTGCCGGAATAATGACCATAAAACGGTCATTCGATTTTTAAAAGAAAATATTCTTTCCCGGTTTGGAACGCCTCGAGTCATCATAAGTGATGGAGGGTCTCACTTTTGCAATCGCCCTTTTGCAGCCCTAATGAAGAAATATGGCGTTATACACAAAGTAAGCACCCCCTATCACCCACAAAGTAGTGGACAAGCTGAGATATCCAATAGGGAGATTAAACACATTTTAGAGAAAACGGTGAATCCCGATCGCAAGGATTGGTCACTTCGACTTACCGATGCGCTTTGGGCTTACCGTACTGCCTTTAAAACTCCTATTGGAATGTCTCCCTATAGACTTGTCTATGGGAAGGCTTGTCACTTGCCTGTGGAGTTGGAACATAAGGCGTATTGGGCTATTAAGACAATGAATTTCAATTCTGACAAGGCAAGCTCGCTACGCAAACTTCAATTAAATGAACTTGCAGAAATCCGGAATGAAGCTTATGAGAATGCGAGAATTTACAAGGACAAGACGAAGATATTCCATGATAAGAATATTCTTCGCAAGACATTCACGATCAATCAAAAAGTCCTCATGTATAATTCTCGCTTACATCTATTTCCGGGAAAATTGAGATCTCGATGGACCGGTCCCTACATTGTGCAAACTGTCTATCCGTATGGGACTGTTGAGCTATTGAATCCAATGAACGGCAATATTTTTAAGGTAAATGGGCAGCGATTAAAGCCGTTCTTTGAAAATTTTCCTTCAGAAGGTATGTCCATACCCCTGAATGATCCTGTGTATCAGGATGATTGATCTCCTAGTCTGATGGAGGTATAGAGTAGTTAGGATTAGGATTTTGCTACTTTTGTTTTCGTTTTCATAGGTTTGTTAGAAGGAGGAAGATTTCCAATGTTCACTCTCTCAGGTAATATCATTCCTCACTCCCTTTTATTTTCAAATTGCTCTCATGTTTTGCTCATTGCGCATCTTTTACATTGAGGACAATGCAAGATTTGTTTGGGGGGTGTAGGACCGCTTGGATGAATCCAGCATTTTGCAACATCTCAAGCAATTATGTGAAAATTTTTCAAAAATTTTTCGATTTTTTCCAAAATTCAAAACTCTTTTGGAAAACATTGGTTCTATGCATTCGAGTTGATATGAGCATAAGAGGAGGAGATATGAAGTGTATAAGGCTGGATGTCTGGAATCTCTCATTGCATAATGATTTTATATGTGAACTCCCCTATTTTTGTGATTGATAGAAAATCTGAACACTTTTACACCTAGTTCACATTACACGATTTTCATGAGTTGAAGGGATTATGTGATTTATGGATTGGCTAGACTTTGAATTAAGGTATTGAGCAATCAGGCCGGAGTACTTTGTCCATCCTTGTCCATGGGAAAATAATGAAAGATATGGATTTTTAAAAATCCTATCTAATTTAAAAAGAAAAAGGAAAAGGAAGGATGAAATTGGGAATGTGGAAAAACGGTGGAAAATTCCGATTAGGGCTACCTACTACCAACCGGGGGATGGTCTACCCGTAACCAAAGCCGGAAATGGGACGTAGTGTGAAAGTCGTCGGAAGGACGGTAAGGCAAATTCCTGTCATTGGCTTGATGTGGCTCTATGTACCTTGAGTTTTATAGTCTAGTTGATCTATAAAGAAGATAATCCTAGAAACTCGTGGAATGAATTTTCACTACCCACACTAGGATGAATTTGTTCAATTCCTTCTATTTATCAACCAATCAGTGGGAATCTCATATGAATGCCTATTATGTCTTGAGGATTTACGGTTCCAACCTTTGACGGCTAATCTTTCTGAATCTTACACTTATGAACCTTGGAATGTATAGAAGGATGGTTCCTGAAAGAGAGTTGAATCTGAAGAATGAGATTAGCTTCACGCATGTTTTGCTCGGGACTAGCAAAATGCTGGTTGGGGGGTGTGTTGAGCTCATAATTGTGCATATTCTAACCCCAATTCATCATTCATTATGCATGATATACATGTTAAAGGACCAACTTAATATATGATGTGTGATTGTAGGAACAAGATGGAGAGTCCACTATTTGAAAGCTAAATGAGGCCCCTTACAAGTATTGAAGACTATAGGATGAAGCATGAAGAAAGATCAAAGGAAGTCAAGCAAGGAGAGAAGAGAAAAGAAAGAAGAAAGAAAGAAAGAATGAAGAAAGAGAAGCCTGACCGGTCAGCGACTGGTCAGCCATGCATTAGGAGAGGTTTAGGATCACGTCCGACCGGTCATGACCGGTCGGACAAGGCTGCTGGATCTAAATGAAAAGGACCGACCGGTCATGACCGGTCGGTCATTACTGCTGGAATGTGGATGAAAACATCCGACCGGTCATGACCGGTCGGGGGTGCTTGCTGGACTGATGATCGAATGAGGCCGACCGGTCGGCCATGCTTGCTGGAATGACTATATTTTGAAGCCGACCGGTCGTGACCGGTCGGCTGTGCGAAAGGAAAGAGAAACTTCTAAATTCATCCCGATTTTCTCTGCGCTGCGTAAGTGTTACGCACTTTCTCGATTCTTCCGAAGTTGTGGAGCCTCCAGACTATAAATAGACACCTAGGGATTGTTCCTAGGGTATCCTAGAAGGGTTCAAGCGAGGTTGGAGGCTGTGGAAGTGAAGATTGGAGTTTCACAACTCCTTTTGGTTTGCTTTGCTGTTTTCATGCTTTTTGTAGTTGTTTCATGTTTCCTTGGATCATGAGCAGCTAAACCTCTTAGCTAGGGCTAAGAGGTGAAGCTTGTAGTGAATCCAAGATTTTTTAATTCGTAGTTAAGTGGTTTTAGTTTGGAATTCATGATTATGAACTAAGGTTTGAAGTTTATACAAGTTTTTAAGTAATTTTTCTTAGTCTTGTGATGACTCATGGATGTTTGGATGAATTACTTATCTTCTTAATTCGTTTGCAACGGTCTAGACCTGTATGATCCGAGGAATCGGAGTGCGCTCTAGTACTAAGCTCTTCATAAAGGGACTTCAGGCCAAAGTTCTATTTTAGTTGATTTTCTGGAATATGTAAGGACTGTGATGGTGATTTGATTCTAGTTCAAATCCTAATCTAACCTTGTCTTGTGAGAGGACTTGGGGATGGTTATGATGGAGAACTGGATCTATAGGAAAGGGGAATGACCTATGCAATTGAGCATGCTCAGCTCGGCCTAGATTGAGTGAATCTTATGCATAGAACTTACATATTACAGACTGTTTGGTTTAACAGTTCTATCATCCGACTAGACAGACAGGAATGTCAATTCTAGTTGAGAGAATAAGAAACCACAGCGGATTGAACATCAAGGATTGCTACAAGTGGATCCTTGAAACCCTAGTACCCTCTTATAATTAATTAATCTCGATTTAATTCAGCTTTTGTTACTCACATCAACTTTATACAATCATCTGATTAGTAGACTTCAATAGACACTTGTGGATGAATTTGTGAGATCCTACATAGTCCCTGTGGATCGACCTCGGTCTTACCGAGTTTATTACTACATCGCAACCCTACACTTAGGGAAGCGAACAATTATCATATAATGCTTGTTTAGATTCGAATTATAGTAACCCTTGAGCAGGCCATAGTCCATAGGCATGGCTGTTACTCCGCAGGCTATGGTTTTGAATTCCACATTGATTGAATGGACTAGAACTTGGAAGTTCAACTTGATTTGGATTGAATGAGTGTGAATGCTTTATTTTCCAACTAGATGAGAGATAGGACTTCAAATCTAGTTGTGTTCGATACTTGGATTGATTGAATTGACATGAGATTGCTACAAGTGGATCCTTAAATGCCTTAGTACTTTATATCACCGATTTTCTATTAAGTTACTGTTTTAGTTAATTACCCAATTAAAACTGATGTTCTTTCAAAAACTGAGTTGCTGGAGTAGTTTGGAAGTTGTTTCTAATTCCCTGTGGATCGACCTCGGTCTTACCGAGATTTATTACTACATCGCAGCCTTACACTTGATTTGAAGCTCAGACCGATCGTGCGACCGGTCGTCTACGTAACAGTGTGTGTTCTACAAGTTCCAATTTTCTTTGCGCACTGCGTATCCTTACGCAATTTCTGGATGATTCCGACGCAGCAGAGCCTCTCCACTATAAAAGGAGACCTAGGGATCGTTCCTAAGGCATCTTAGAACAGATTGAGCACGGTGGGAGAAGGCGGAAGTCGATTTCAGAGTTCTACAACTCCTCCTAGTTTGCTTTCTAGTTTTATGCTTTGTTTAGTTGTTTTCATGTTTCCTTGGATCATGAACGGCTAAACCTCTTAGCTAGGGCTAAGAGGTGAAGCTTGTAGTGAATCTAAGATGTTTCAATTCGTTTGATTTGGTTTTAGATTGGATTTCTATTGAAGAACAATTGTTTGAAGTTTAATTCAAGTACTAAGTAGTTTTTCTTAATCTTATGATGACTCATGGATGTTTGGAAGAATTGCTTAAGTTCTTAATTGTTGTGAGCTAGTCTAGACCTGTATGATCCGAGGAATTGGAATACGCTCTAGATCTATGATCTTCATGTGGGAGCTTCATACCAAAAGTCTACTTTTCTGAAAATTTTGAAGTATGTGAGACTGTGTATGTGATTTGGATCAAGTTCAAATCATGATCTAGTTTTGTCTTATGACAGGATTTAATGATGGTTATGATTATGATCTTAACCTATTGGAATTGGGACTGACCTATGCAATTAAGTATGCTCGTCCTAGCTTGCATTGAGTGAATTATATACATGGATCATACATATGTCAGGGTTATTATTTTAACTGCTCTATCATCCGACTAGATAGAACTTAATTTCGATTCTAGCTGAGAAAGTGAGAAACCACAGCGAATGGAGCATTAAGGATTGCTACAAGTGGATCCTTAAACCCCTAGTGCCTTTTATTAATTGATTACCTTCAGTTAGTTCAAAATATCTCTCTACATCAGATTACTAAATTTTGTTTAGTTAGTTCTTTAGTGGAAACTATTAGAAGTGTTTTGTGAATTCTTATATAAGTCCTGTGGATCGACCTCGGTCTTACCGAGATTATTACTACATCGCAACTCTACACTTGGGGAAGCGAACAAGTTTTTGGCGTCGTTGCCGGGGAGTTTGATGGTGTTTCACAAAGTTCTGAAAATAGTATCTATTTGAGATTTTTAGGAATAGTACTAACTTAGTTTGTTTTATTTTTGATTTTTTTTCTTTTGCAGGGATTTTTAGGAAGTTGAACAAGAAGTAGGCATCTTAAGTTCTCAAATTAGGTTTTTTCTCTCTAACCTTACTCTTCTTCTTCTCCTATTCTTTCCTATTATATTCATCTCTTGTAGAGTGGGTGGAGACTCCTTTTTGGATCTCTGATAGGTTGGCCTTGTGCCGCCTTGATTCCTATTGGTCGGCACTACCATCTTGGATCACCTTGTGCTCAGAGATTTCTCTTCTCAACTCTATTCCTCTTTCTTCTTTTTCTGCACTTTTCTTAAAAGATTCAAAGAGTGGGTGGGGAATTCTCTGAACCCCTATTGACCAGGAGAAATCGGTCTCTATCCTTGCTTCTGGCTCAGCCATTGCAAGACACCTTATGCTTTGATCTTAGAGAGAAGTAAAGGAAGGAGGAAAGAATTCTTTTTATTTCATTCTTTTAGGATTTGCATGCCACATTGGGCTCGGGATTTTAATAACCGACTCATTAGTGAAGGGGGAATAGTAGAAGGAATTGATAGAGAACCACGTGCTGGGAGACATTTAAATTCTCCAATTTTGTCTAAAAGTATGGCTACAAATCAACCCAATCCTATGGCCAATCAAAATCTGGGCCAAAACCAAACTGAAACGGGAGAGAATGTGGTTGAGAATGTTCCCCGACCAAGAACATTACGTGATTACTTGCAACCAGCAAGAGCGAGCACTCCCTCATGCATAGTTTTTTCACAAAATGTAGGGAACGTAGATTTGAAACCGGGAGTAATCCAACTCCTCCCGAAATTTCATGGATTAGACATTGAAAGTGCCTATCAACACCTTAAGGAATTTGATGAGGTAATAACCACCATGCACTTTGAAAACGTAACTGATGATGTGGTGAGGCTTAAATTATTTCCTTTTACCCTTAAAGATAAAGCTAAAGGTTGGCTTCATGCATTAAGGCCAAGATCAATTGGCACATGGACTGATTGTATAGGGAGTTCATTAAAAAGTTCTTCCCTATCCACAAAACGAATTTGTTGAGGCGCCTTATCATGAATTTTGCCCAAAAGGAGGATGAGACCTTCTTCCAATGTTGGGAAAGGTTTAAGGACTTGTTAAATGCATGCCCACATCATGGCTATGAAATTTGGCGGGTTATAAGCTTTTTCTATGAAGGTCTGACTTCACCCATGCGCCAATTCGTAGAGATGATGTGTAATGGGGAGTTCATGAATAAGGAAGCCAAGGAAACATGGGACTATTTGGAGGAATTGGCTAAGAATGCACAGTCTTGGGATACATCTAAACCAAGAAATTCCAAGACTAGCCAACAAAAGGAAAAAGGAGGAATTGATGTCCTCTCAGAAGAAGATAACATAAGTGCACGTGTGGCTAGCCTCACAAGAAAAGTCGAGGCCATGGAATTAAAGAAAGGAGAGACGATCAACTCTAAAGACGTTGAAACTGTTTGTGGAATTTGTGCCGGAAATCAACATACAACACAAGATTGTCCCACAATTTTAGCAGTCCAAGATATCTTACAAGAACAATCAAATGACATAAACAGTTATCAATGGCAATTTGGTGCTCCAAACTCAAACACGTTTAATTCTAGTTGGAAGAGCCATCCCAACTTCAATTGGAGGAATGGACCCACTACGAATGCAAACAATATCCCTCAAGCTCAACCTTTACTAGGTCCATCCTTAGTCATTACACCAAAAGCTACGCTAGAGGAGATGTTGGGTGCATTCATATCGGTTCAAGCTGAATATAACAAGACTAATTCTCTGAAAATAGATGGGTTCATGCAAGAGCAATTGAAATTTAATCAAAGTTCAACCCAAGCCATCAATGACTTGAAAACTTCAGTGGCTAAAGTTGAATCTCACCTCAGTGTTAGGGAGAAAGGCACACTTCCTGCCCTACCTCTTCCTAACCCAAGAACCCAATTTAAGATACAAGACGCAAGCTCATCATCCCAACATACGGAGCATGTTCAAGCTATCACTACTTTGAGAAGTGGAAAAATAATTGATAAATCTAATCTGGTGAAGGCAACAAAGCCTAAGGATCCGAAAAATTACAAAGAGAATGATAGCTCAAACAACACTCCATAAGAGAAAGAACCGGAAAGGCAATATAAGCTGGTTGCCCCGTTTCCCCAAAGGTTTATTTCACCCAAACCTTTAGACAAAAACCTGAAAATTTTAGAGGTTTTCAAGCAGGTGAAGATCAACATTCCATTGTTGGATGCCATAAAGAAAATACCATCCTATGCCAAATTTCTAAAGGAATTGTGCACAGTCAAAAGGAAACACAATGTTCACAACTAAGTACTTTTGACTGAGAATTTGAGTGCTATTATCAAACAAGAGGTGCCCCAAAAATACAAGGATCCGGGTAGTCCAACCATCTCATGCATCATAGGAGACTACCGGATTAAACAAGCCTTACTCGATTTAGGGGCAAGTGTTAACCCCATTCCGTACTCGGTTTATGAACAACTTGGGTTAGGTGAATTGAAACCCACCAAAACCACACTCCAACTTGCTGATAGATATATTCGTATACCGAGAGGAGTGATTGAGGATGTTTTAGTCCAAGTTGATAAATTCCACTACCCAGTAGACTTTATTATTTTGGATACACATCCCGTGATAGGTACCGGTGCTCAAATTCCCGTCATACTTCGCCACCCTTTTCTAGCTACTTCCAATGTAATTATTAATTGTAGAAATGGGCTTGTACAAATGTCCTTTAGAAATATGACTCTCGAGCTGAATATATTTGATTTATGCAAACAACCACGGGAAGTTGATGATGAGATCCACGAGATAAATATGATTGAATCATTCGTGAAGGATACATTCCCCTTGACATTATATTCTGACCCTTTGAAGGCATGTGTGGCCCACTCTCATGAGATAAATGATGACACAATACGAGAGATGGATGCCATTTTAGATGTGATGTCGGTACTTGATAACAAAAGATGGAGGGCCCTATTTGAGCCTTTACCCTTAAACGAGAATAAGCCCCTCCCATCCAATATCAAGGCACCAACACTCGACCTAAAATCATTACCAAGTGAGTTGAAATATGTCTATTTAGGTCGAGATGAGACATATCCGGTGGTGATTTCTTCCCACTTGGATGAGGAACAAGAGAGTAGGCTAATAGCCACTTTAATAGAGCATAAGAGTGTCATTGGATGGTCGATTGCGAATTTCAAAGGCATAGACCCACTGATTTGTACTCATCGCATACACCTTAAGGAGAACACATTCGAGTGGAATGAAGATTGTCAAAATGCCTTTACCACACTTAAAGGTATGTTGACATGTGCTCTCATAATGCAAGCACCTGATTGGAGCCTTCCTTTTGAAATTATGTGCGATGCAAGCGACTATGCTATTAGGGTTGTGCTAGGACAAAGAAAAGAGAAGAAGCCATGTGTTATCTACTATGCAAGTAGAACCTTAAACTCAGCCCAAGCAAACTACACTACTACAAAAAAAGAAGTCTTCGCCGTAGTTTTTGCCTTGGACAAGTTTAAGTCCTACTTGATTGGATCCAAGATCATCATATTCACTGACCATGCCGCGCTTAAGTACCTTCTCTCTAAGAAGGATGCTAAACCACGGTTGTTAGGATGGATCCTTCTACTCCAGGAATTTGACATAGAGATACGTGATAAGAAATGAGTATAAAATGTAGTGGCCGACCATCTCTCTCGACTTGTTCTCATCGATTCCCCTTAAACGACTGCAATCAATGACATGTTCCCTGACGAACAACTTTTTAAAGTCTTCCAATTGCCATGGTATGCGGACATTGCTAACTATCTTGCTACAAGTACAATTCCTACACATTAGAAAAAGCAAGATAAGGATAAGTTCTTCAATGAGGTGCGAAAATTCCTATGGGACGGCCCATACTTATTCAAGTATTGTCCCGATCAAATCATAAGGAGATGTGTGCCAGATGATGAACAACAAAGTATCATCTCCTTTTGTCATTCTTAGGCGTGTGGTGGCGACTTTTCGACTAAGAAGACCACAGCCAAAATTCTGCAATGTGGGTTTTATTGGCCCACTATGTTCAAGGACACCCATGAGTTTTGCAAAACATGTGAGCCTTGTCAGAAATTGGGAGGAATCTCCCGTAGAAATATGATGCCACTCAATCCCATCTTAATAATCGAAATTTTTTATTGTTGGGGCATCAATTTCATGGGTCCATTCCCATCTTCTTTTGGAAACGTATATATCTTGCTTGCAGTTGATTATGTGTCGAAATGGGTCGAGGCGATCCCATGCCAGAATAATGACCATAAAATAGTCATTCGTTTCTTAAAAGAGAATATTCTTTCCCAGTTTGGAACACCTCGAGTCATCATTAGTGATGGAGGGTCTCACTTTTGTAATCACCCATTTGAAACCTTAATGAAGAAATATGGTGTAAATCACAAAGTGAGCACTCCTTATCACCCACAACAAGTGGACAAGCTGAGATATCCAACAGGGAGATTAAACATATTTTGGAGAAAACGGTGAACCCCGATCGCAAGGATTGGTCCCTTCGACTTATCGATGCGCTTTGGGCTTACCGTACCGCTTTTAAGACCCCTATTGGAATGTCTCCCTATAGACTTGTCTATGGGAAGGCTTGTCACTTGCCTGTGGAGTTGGAACATAGCGCGTATTGGGCAATAAAGAAGATGAATTTTAATTCTGACAAAGTAAGCTCGTTGCACAAACTTCAATTGAATGAACTCGCTGAACTCCGGAACGAAGCATATGAGAATGCGAGAATTTACAAGGACAAGACGAAGGTGTTCCATGATAAGAACATTCTTTGTAAGACCTTCATGATTAATCAAAAAGTCCTTATGTATATTTATTTCTGTTAAAATTGAGATCTCGATGGACCGGTCCCTACATTGTCCAAACTGTCTACCCATATGGGACCGTCGAGTTGTTAAATCCAAGGAACGACAACATCTTTAAGGCGAATGGTCAGTGGTTAAAGCCGTTCTTTGAGAAGTTTCCTTCAGAAGGTATGTCCATACCTCTGACTGATCCTGTGTATCAAGATGGTTGATCTCCTAGTCTGATGGAGGTATAGAGTAGTTATGATTAGGATTTTGTTGCTTTTGTTCTCTTGATCATAGGTTTGTTAGAAGGAGGTAGAATTCCACTTTGCATTCTCTCAGGTACTATCATTGCTCACTCCTTTATTTTAGAATTGCTCTCATGTTTTGCTCATTGCATATCTTTTACATTAAGGACAATGCAAGGTTTGGTTGGGGGGTGTAGGATCACTAGGATGGATCCAGTGTTTTGTAACATCTCGAGCAATTATGTAGGACTTGTTCAATTTTCAAAAATTTCAGAACTCTTTTAGAAAACCTTACTGTTATGCATTCGAGATGATACGAGCATAAGAGGAGGGGATGCGAAGTGTATGATGTTGTAAGTCTTGAACTTCTCTTAACATAATGGTTTTATATGTGAATTCCCCTATTTATGTGATTGATAGAAAATTTGAACACTCTTACACCTAGTTCACATTACACGATTTTCATGGGTTGAAAAGATTATGTGATTTGTGGATTAGCTAGTCTTTGCTTTAAGGTGTTGAGAAACCAAGCTGGGGTACTTTGTCCATTCTCGTTCATGGGAAAACAACGAAAGATATCGATTTCTAAAAATCCTATCTAATTTAAAAGAAAAAGAAAAAGGAAGGATGAAATTGGGAATGATGGAAAAATGGTGGAAAATTTCAAAAAGGGCTACCTATTACCAACCGGGGGATGGTCTACTCGTAACCAAAGCCGAAAATGGGACGTAGTGTGAAAGTCGACGGAAGGACTGTAAGGCAAATTCCTGTCATTGGCTTGTTGTTGCTTTATATACCTTGAGATCTATAGTCTAGTTGATCTATGAAGAAGATAATCCTGGAAACTCTTGAGATGAACTTTCACAATGCACACTAGGTTGAATTTGTTCAAGTTCTTCTATTTATCAAACAATCAGCGGGAATTTCATATGGACACTTATTATGTTTTGAGAGTTTACGGTTTCAACCTCTGTCACCTAATTTTTCTAAATCTTACACTTGTGTGTCTTGGGATGTATAGAAGAATGGTTTCTAAAGGAGAGTTGGGTTTGGAGAATGAAACTTGTTTCACGCATGTTTTGCTCAGGACTAGCAAAATGCTGGTTGGGGGGTGTGTTGAGCTCTTAGTTGTGCATATTCTAACCCCAATTCATCACTCATTATGCATGGTTTCATGATTAAAGACCCAACTAATGCACGGTTTCGTGGTTATAGGATAAGAGGAAGGATTCATCAATTAGAGGCTTAAAGAAGCTATTCGCAAGCATTGAAGACCAAAGGACTAAGCGGGAAAGGATGGAAGAAAGAAGCAAAGGAGAGAAGAAAGGATGTAGAAGAAAGCACTAAAGACCGATCGTCAGATCGGTCGTCCATAGCCCAGGACCGGTCGTCCGACCGGTCCGATCACTCAACAGAGGAGCCCTGCGGCCAAAACTCACTGGACCCATTGTTCGCTTCCCCAAGTGTAGGGTTGCGATGTAGTAATAAACTCGGTAAGACCGAGGTCGATCCACAGGGACTATGTAGGATCTCACAAATTCACCCACAAGTGTCTAATTAAGTTTACTAATCAAATTGTTGTATGAAGTTGATGTGAGTAACGAAAGCTGAATTAAATCGAAAGTAATTAATTATAAGAAGGCACTAGAGGTTCAGAGGATCCACTTGTAGCAATCCTTGATGTTCAATCCGTTGTGGTTTCTTATTCTCTCAACTAGAATCGACATTCCTGTCTATTTAGTCGGATGCTAGAGCTGTTAAACCAAACATTCTGTAATATGTAAGTTCTATGCATAAGATTCACTCAATGTAGGCCGAGCTGAGCATGCTCAATTGCATAGGTCATTCCCCTTTCCTATAAGTCCAGTTCTCAATCATAACCATCCTCAAGTCCTCTCACAAGACAAGGCTAGATCAGGATTTGAACTGGATTCAAATCACATGCACAGTCATTACATATTCCAGAAAATCAACAAAAATAGAACTTTGGCATGAAGTCCCTTTATGAAGAGCTTAGTACTAGAGCGCACTCCGATTCCTCAGATCATACAGGTCTAGACCGTTGTAAACGAATTAAGAAGCTAAGTAATTCATCCAAACATCCATGAGTCATCACAAGACTAAGAAAAATTACTTAAAAACTTGTATAAACTTCAAACCTTAGTTCATAATCATGAATTCCAAACTGAAAACCACTTAACTACGAATTAAAACATCTTGGATTCACTACAACTTCACCTCTTAGCCCTAGCTAAGAGGTTTAGCTGCTCATGATCCAAGGAAACATGAAACAACCAGAAAAAGCATGAAAATAGCAAAGCAAACCAAAAGGAGTTGTGAAACTCCAATCTCCACTTCCACAGTCTCCAACCTCGCTTAAACCCTTCTAGGATACCTTAGGAACGATCCCTAGGTATCCTTTTATAGTCTGGAAGCTCCACAACTTCGGAAGAATCGAGAAAGTGCGTAACACTTACGCAGCGCAGAGAAATTCGGGCTGAAATTAGAAATTTCTAAGTCTTCACACACAGCCGACTGGTCACGACCGGTCGGCCTCAATAACTGAACACTCCAGCAACCATAGCCGACCGGTCATGACCGGTCGGGCTTGTAAAACCTTAACCCAGCAAGTATGCCCGACCGGTCAAGACCGGTCGGGCCTGTTTATCTTCAGTCCAGCAATGATGTCCGACCGGTCATGACCGGTCGGACGCCTTCAGCAATCTTCCAGCAGCAATGACTGACCGGTCATGACCGGTCAGTCCTCTTCAGTGGCATCCAAACATGCATGGCTGGCCGGTCACTGACCGGTCTGGCTTCCTTGGCCGACCGGTCATGACCGGTCAGCCTCTTTTCTTTTTGTTTTCTTTCTTTCTTTCTTCCGCTTTCTTTTCTTCTTTACTTCTTTCTTTCTTTTCTTCTTTGGTCCTCAAATGTTCTTCATCAGAATGATCCTAAATGAACCCTTTTTGTCTTCAATTGAGTGGAGCTCCCTCTCAGTCCTGTAGTCACAAAACATGCATTGGATTAGCCTATAAACCATACAAACCTTGCACAATGAGTGATGAATTGGGGGTAGAATATGCACAATTAAGAGCTCAACACACCCCCCAACCAGCATTTTACTGGTCCCGAGCAAAACATGTGTGAACTAATCCCATCCTTCAAAACTCAACTCTCTTTCAGAAACCATCCTTCTATACATTCCAAGGTTCATAAGTGTAAGATTCAGAAAGATTAAGCGTCAAAGGTTGGAACCGTAAATCCTCAAAATATAATAAGCATTCATATGAAATTCCCGCTGATTGGTTGATAAATAGAAGAACTTGAACAAATTCAACCTAGTGTGGGTAGTGAAAATTCATTTCACGAGTTTCTAGGTTTATCTTCTTCATAGATCAACTAGACTATAGAACTCAAGGTACATAGAGCCACATCAAGCCAATGACAGGAATTTGCCTTACCGTCCTTCCGAAGACTTTCACACTACGTCCCATTTCCGGCTTTGGTTACGGGTAGACCATCCCCCGGTTGGTAGTAGGTAGCCCTAATCGGAATTTTCCACCATTTTTCCACATTCCCAATTTCATCCTTCCTTTTCCTTTTTTACTTTTTAAATTATATAGGATTTTTAAAAATCCATATCTTTCATTATTTTCCCATGGACAAGGATGGACAAAGTACCCCGGCCAGATTTCTCAATACCTTAATTCAAAGTCTAGCTAATCCATAAATCATATAATCCCTTCAACTCATGAAAATCGTGTAATATGAACTAGGTGTAAAAGTGTTCAGGTTTTCTATCAATCACAAAAATAGAGGAGTTCACAAATAAAAACCATTATGCTATGAGGAATTCCAGACATCCAGCCCCATACACTACATATCTCTTCCTCTTATGCTCATATCAACTTGAATGCATAGAACCGGTGTTTTCCAAAAGAGTTTCGAATGTTTGACAAATCGAAAATTTTTCACATAATTGCTTGAAATGTTGCAAAACGTTGGATTCATCCAAGCGATCCTACACCCCCCAACCAAATCTTGCATTGTCCTCAATGTAAAAGAAGCGCAATGAGCAAAACATGAGAGCAATTTGAAAATAAAAGGGAGTAAGGAATGATAGTACCTGAGAGAGTGAAAAGTGGAAATCTTCCTCCTTCTACCAAACCTATGAAAACGAAAATAAAAGCAGCACAATCCTAATCCTAACTACTATATACCTCCATCAGACTAGGAGATCAATCGTCCTGATACACAGGATCATTCAGAGGTATGGACATACCTTCTGAAGGGAATTTCTCAAAGAACGGCTTTAATCGCTGCCCATTGGCTTTAAAAAAATGTTGTCGTTCCTTGGATTCAACAGCTCGACAGTCCCATATGGATAGACAGTTTGCATAATGTAGGGACCGGTCCATCGAGATCGCAATTTTCCCGGAAATAGATGTAAGCGAGAATTATACATGAGAACTTTTTGATTTATCGTGAATGTCTTGCGAAGAATATACTTATCATGGAATATCTTCGTCTTGTCCTTGTAAATTCTCGCATTCTCATAGCTTCATTCTGGATTTCTGCAAGTTCATTCAATTGTAGTTTGCGTAGCGAGCTTGCCTTGTCAGAATTGAAATTCATCTTCTTAATAGCCCAATAAGCCTTATGTTCCAACTCCACAGGTGTTGAGCTCATAATTGTGCATATTCTAACCCCAATTCATCACTCATTATGCATGATATACATGTTTATCGGACCAACTTAATACATGATTTGTGATTGTAGGAAGAAGATGGAGAGTTCATCATTTGAAGGCTAAATGAGGCTTCTTACAAGTATTGAAGACTATAGGATGAAGTATGAAGAAGGATTAAAGAAGGACAAGCAAGGAGAGAAGAGAAAAGAAGGAAAGAAAGAGAGAAAGAATGAAGAAAAGTCGGCTGACCGGTCGGCCAAGCTAGCCTGACCGGTCAAGACCGGTCAACCACCAATTTATGTATGTTGAAGACCAAACGGGGGAAGTATACACAGGCCCGACCGGTCATGACCGGTCGGGCATAGTTGCTGAATTGTCCAAGAACGCAGCCGACCGGTCAAGACCGGTCGGCCATTGTTGCTGTACCAAAAGAAGTTGTGGACAGCCCAGCCCGACCGGTCATGACCGGTCGGGCATTGCTGCTGGATTGATAGGGAAGTTCATCCGACCGGTCCAGACCGGTCGGCCATGCGTAACTGCCACTTTCTATTTCAGAAACTCCGGGTTTTACTGCACAATTGCGAAAGCTTACGCAATTTCTGGATCCTTCTTGCGTATTGGACTTCTCCAAGCTATAAAAGGACTTCATATCTTTATTCCAAAGGGGGGGAGAACGTGGAGATTGCTTAGGAGACGGATTCGACTTCGGATTTCCTGTTTTAGTAGTTTTTCTATGTTTTTAGAGGCTTTTAGTTCAAGGATGTTAGAGATGAACTAAACCCTCTTAGCTAGGGCTAAGAGGGGAAGCTCTTGATTCGTTTTTGATGGATTAATGCAACCTAGGTTTCCTTTTGTGTTTTAATTGATGAATTTTAGTTCAATTTGAGTTTGATTCAAGTACTATGTTGGTTTCTACTTTGATCTCTTGATGACTCCGGGCTCATGTGATTCTTAGTGATTCTAAGCATAGTATCTTAGCTTTTGAGCATTGTCATGCATGTGTAATGCATTGATCTACCATCGACTCCGGGCATGGTAGACGCTTTGATTGCCTTGTATGCAATGGCCTGATTTTCATGTGGGAACTCATGCAACTGAAATTCTTATCTTTTATGTATGATCTATAATATGTGTTTAGTGATTGATTTTGATTTAAATAGAGTTCAAACCATGAGTTGTAATCAGGTCTAGTGACAGGACTTGGTGTAGGCTATGGTTATGAATCTCAATTAGATTAGAAAGAGGCTTCGCCTATACAATTGAGTGTGCCCAAGGCCTGAGCGTAGTTGTGGGAATCAAATCAGTTATTAAGCACTTGTTCCAGATAATTGTGATTGAACCGCTCTATATTCCAATCGGATAAAGAAGGAATTCGATTCCGATTGAGTTACGAGAGACCTAGTTGTGTTGATGCGTTGAAACGTATCAAGAGTGGATCCTTGGCGCTCTAGTGACTTTTTAGATTGAAATTACCTTACTCATTTACTGTTTAAACCCAAATCTCATTTTCCAGCTTTAGTTCTTAATATAGTCTTAATTACTAGTTGTTTTAGTTAAATTCTGAAGATACCCATACATAAATCTCTGTGGGAACGATACTCGGTCTTTCCGAATTATTACTACTTCGCAACCCTACACTTGGGGAGTGAACAAGTTTTTTGGCGCCGTTGCCGGGGATTTCTATGCGATATTTTTAGAATTTTCTGAAATAACTTTTAGTTGAGATTGTGTTAAGATAGATTTAGGATTTGTTTTGCTTTTTAGAGTAGGTTTTCTTCTAATTACTAACTTAGTTTGTTTTGATTTTTGCAGGATTCTAACCTACGACTAATCCAGGGATTTTTAGGAAGTTGAAGAAGAAGAAGGCATCTTAAGTCACAAATCAGGTTTTATCATTCTAACCTTACTCTTCTTCTCCTCCTACTCATTCCTATCATATTCATCTATTGTAGAGTGGGTGGAGACTCCTTTTGGATCTCTGAAAGGTAGGCCTTGTGCCACCTGGATTCCTATTGGTCGGCTCTGCCGCCTTGGATCACCTTGTGCTCATAGATTTCTCTTCTCAACCTATTCCTCTTTCTTCTTTTTCTGTACTTTCTCTCAAAAGACTCAAAGAGTGGGTGGGGAGTTCTTTGAACCCCTATTGACCAGGAGAAATCGGTCTCTATCCTTGCTTCTGGCTCAGCCATAGCAAGACACCCTGTGCTTAAGTTTTAGAGAGGAGTAAAGGAAGGAAGGAAGAATTCTTTTATTCATTCTTTTTGGTTGCATGCCACATTGGGCTAGGACTTATAATAACCGACTTGTAAGGGACGGAGTAGTTGTTGAAGGGATTGATAGAGAGCCTCGTGCTAGAAAACTTCAGAATTTTCCTGAAATCACTAGAAATATGGCTGCTAATCAACCTAACCCAGTCCAAAATCAAACTGAAACAGGGGAGAATGTGGTTGAGGATGTTCCCCGACCAAGGACTTTACGTGATTTCTTGCAACCTGCAAGAACTAGCACTCCCTCATGCATAATTTTTCCACAGAATGCAGGGAATGTGGATTTGAAACCGGGAGTGATCAATCTTCTCCCTAAATTCCATGGTTTAGACAGTGAAAGTGCCTATCAACACCTTAGGGAGTTTGATGAGGTAATCACCACCATGCACTTTGCAAACGTAACGGAAGATGTGGTGAGACTTAAATTCTTCCCTTTCACCCTTAAAGATAAAGCTAAGGGTTGGCTTTATGCATTGAGGCCAAGATCAATTGGTGCATGGACTGATATGCACAGAGAATTTATTAAAAAATTCTTCCCTACTCACAAAACGAACATGCTTAAGCGCCTTATCATGAACTTTGCCCAAAAGGAAGATGAAACCTTTTCCCAATGTTGGGAGAGGTTTAAGGACCTATTAAACACGTGTCCACATCATGGCTATGAAATTTGGCGGGTTATAAGCTTTTTCTATGAAGGACTAACCCCACCCATGCGCCAATTTGTAGAGATGATGTGTAATGGGGAGTTCATGAATAAGGAAGCTGATGAAGCATGGGATTATTTGGAAGAATTGGCTGAGAGTGCACAGTCTTGGGATACATCTAAACCAACAAATTCCAAGACTGGCCAACAAAAGAAAAAGGGAGGAATATATGTCTTATCAGAAGAAGATAGTATAAGTGCACGGTTGGCTAGCCTCACAAGAAAGGTCGAAGCCATGGAATTAAGGAAGGGAGAAACAATCAACTCCATTGACGTTGAAACTGTTTGTGGAATTTGTGCTGGAAATCAACATGCTACACAAGATTGTCCCACAATTTCAGCAGTCCAAGGCATCTTACAAGAACAAACGAATGCCATAAACAGTTATCAACATCAATATGGTGCTCCAAACTCAAACACGTCTAATCCTAATTGGAAGAACCATCCCAACTTCAGTTGGAGGAATGGGCCCAACGCAAATGCGAGCAACACTCCAAAAGTATCACTAGAAGAGATGTTGGGTGCATTCGTATCGGTCCAGCATGAGTATAACAAGACAAATTCTCTAAAAATAGATGGGTTCATGCAGGAGCAATTTAAATTCAATCAAAATACAACCCAAGCCATCAATGACTTGAAAACCTCAATGGCTAGGGTTGAATCTCACCTCAGTGCTAGGGAGAAAGGCACACTTCCTGCCCAACCTCTTCCTAACCCAAGAACCCAATTTGAAATACATGATGCAAGCTCATCTTCCCAACACATGGAGCATGTTCAAGCTATCACCACTTTGCGAAGTGGGAAGATAATTGATAAATCTAATCCGGTGAAGGCCCCACAGCCTAATGATCCGGAAATTTCCAAAGAGGATGATAACATGAACAATACTCCACAAGAAAAGGAACCGGAAAGGCAATATAGGCCCATTCTCCATTCCCCCAACGCTTGATTCCAGCCAAACCTCAAGATAAATATCAGGAATTTTTGGAGGTTTTCAAGCAAGTCAAAATCAACATCCCATTGTTGGATGCCATTAAACAAATACCGTCATATGCCAAATTCTTAAAAGACCTTTGCACGGTTAAAAGGAAAATACAGGTGCAAAAGAAGGCATTTTTGACAGAGAATGTGAGTGCCATTATCAACCACGGGATGCCCAAGAAATACAAAGATCCCGGTTGTCCAACCATATCATGTATGATTGGAGATCACCGGGTGAAACATGCTTTACTTGATCTAGGGGCAAGTGTGAACTTAATTCCCTATTCGGTTTATGAACAATTGGGTTTAGGTGAATTAAAACCCACCAAAACCACATTACAACTTGCTGACCGATCAATTCGTATTCCAAGAGGAGTAATTGAGGACGTCCTTGTCCAAGTTGATAAAGTTTACTACCTGGTGGACTTTATTGTCTTGGACACGCGCCCCACGGTTAATATTAGCCCTCAAATTCCTGTCATACTTGGCCGCCCATTCCTAGCTACATCAAATGCTATCATAAATTGTAGGAGTGGGGTCATACAAATGTCTTTCGGCAATATGACGATTGAGTTGAATGCTTTCAATATTGACAACCAACAAGAGGATGAAGATGAGGAGGTCCACCAAATAAACATGATCAATTCTATTGTGGAAAATGAGTCCCTCTCACCTTTTTACTTCGGTCCCTTAGACGAAGAAGTGACTCACTCCCTTGATGAGAACGATGATATGATAAGGGATATGGTCACACTTTTTGAGTCGGTATCGGCATATGACGTTAGCCGAGAGAAGGATGTGGAAACAATACCCTTTTGCGCTGAAAAATCAATTCAGATTTCCACACCTTTGTGGATCATGCATATCGAACTCCACCAACCCTGGGATGACCCTTACTTACAATATCATTGCCCAGGAAAATCTGATTGGAGACATATTTTTTCTGATAAATATGATGGTGTCTCCCCTGATACGTGTGGTGCGCACACTAAGGAACCCGCTGAAATTCCTTTTTGGGGTTTTAAGTGGCTTATCTCGATCAACCACACACATGTGCATTGCAAAGCAGGATATTGGATGATTTTACTGCGAAATCTTTTGATCCATCTAATGATTCTGCTTGACTTTATGCTTTTGGATGAGTTGTTGGGATTAACCTCCTAGTCTGACGGAGTATGATTTGTTAGAATGCTTTCCCATTAGGATTTGCTTTGATAGTTGATTTAGTTGTGAAGTAATCCATCTCCAAAAGCTAACCTTGCCATATGCTTCAGGTGATATCTTTCTCACTCTCCTTTATTTTATGTCATTGCTCTCATGTCATACATATTGCATATTTTATAACATTGAGGACAATGTAAAGTTTTGGTTGGGGGGTGAGAGATTCCTCAATTGATGCTAGCTTTTGTGACATGTCGAGCAAAGATGTAGAAATTTTTCGATTTTTCTGAAATTCGAAACTCTTTTGGAAGGCTTTGATTCTATGCATTCAAGATGGCATAAGTATAAGAAGATGAGATACGAAGTGAGGGATGTTGCAAGCTTTGAATTTCTTTTAATATAATGGTTTTATATGTGAATTCACCTATTTTTATGATTGATAGAAAATTTGAACACCTTTTGCACCTAGTTCACATTACACGATTTTCATGAGTTGAAAGGATTATGTGATTTGTGGATTAGCTAGACTTTGATTTAAAGGTATTGAGAAACCAAGCCGGGGTATTTTGTCCATCCTTGTCCATGGGAAAATAACGGAAGATATGGATTTCTAAAAATCCTATCTAATTTAAAAGAAAAAAAAAAAAAGAAGGAAAGACAGGATGAAATCGGGAAGGAAAGAAAAATGGTGGAAATTCCGATTAGGGCTACCTACTACCAACCGGGGGATGGTCTACCCGTAACCAAAGCCGGAAATGGGACGTAGTGTGAAAGTCGTCGGAAGGACGGTAAGGCAAATTCCTGTCATAGGCTTGTTGTTGCTCTATACACCTCGAGATCTATAGTTTAGTTGATCTATGAAGAATATAATCCTGGAAACTCATGAGATGAGCCTTCACTATGCACACTAGGTTGAATTTGTTCAAACTCTTCTATTGATCAATCAATCAGCGGGAATTTCATATAAACACTTATTATATCCTGAGAGTTTAAAGTTTCAACCTTTATCACTGAATTTCTCTGATTTTTACGCTTATGTGTTTTGGAATGTATAGAAGAGTAGTTTCTAGAGGAGAGTTGGGTTTTGGAAAATGAAACTTGTTTCACGCATGTTTTGGTCGGGACTAGCAAAATGCTGGTTGGGGGGTGTGTTGAGCTCATAATTGTGCATATTCTAACCCCAATTCATCACTCATTATGCATGATATACATGTTTATCGGACCAACTTAATACATGATTTGTGATTGTAGGAAGAAGATGGAGAGTTCATCATTTGAAGGCTAAATGAGGCTTCTTACAAGTATTGAAGACTATAGGATGAAGCATGAAAAAGGATTAAAGAAGGACAAGCAAGGAGAGAAGAGAAAAGAAGGAAAGAAAGAGAGAAAGAATGAAGAAAAGTCGGCTGACCGGTCGGCCAAGCTAGCCTGACCGGTCAAGACCGGTCAACCACCAATTTATGTATGTTGAAGACCAAACGGGGGAAGTATACACAGGCCCGACCGGTCATGACCGGTCGGGCATAGTTGCTGAATTGTCCAAGAACGCAGCCGACCGGTCAAGACCGGTCGGCCATTGTTGCTGTACCAAAAGAAGTTGTGGACAGCCCAGCCCGACCGGTCATGACCGGTCGGGCATTGCTGCTGGATTGATAGGGAAGTTCATCCGACCGGTCCAGACCGGTCGGCCATGCGTAACTGCCACTTTCTATTTCAGAAACTCCGGGTTTTACTGCACAATTGCGAAAGCTTACGCAATTTCTGGATCCTTCTTGCGTATTGGACTTCTCCAAGCTATAAAAGGACTTCATATCTTTATTCCAAAGGGGGGGAGAACGTGGAGATTGCTTAGGAGACGGATTCGACTTCGGATTTCCTGTTTTAGTAGTTTTTCTATGTTTTTAGAGGCTTTTAGTTCAAGGATGTTAGAGATGAACTAAACCCTCTTAGCTAGGGCTAAGAGGGGAAGCTCTTGATTCGTTTTTGATGGATTAATGCAACCTAGGTTTCCTTTTGTGTTTTAATTAATGAATTTTAGTTCAATTTGAGTTTGATTCAAGTACTATGTTGGTTTCTACTTTGATCTCTTGATGACTCCGGGCTCATGTGATTCTTAGTGATTCTAAGCATAGTATCTTAGCTTTTGAGCATTGTCATGCATGTGTAATGCATTGATCTACCATCGACTCCGGGCATGGTAGACGCTTTGATTGCCTTGTATGCAATGGCCTGATTTTCATGTGGGAACTCATGCAACTGAAATTCTTATCTTTTATGTATGATCTATAATATGTGTTTAGTGATTGATTTTGATTTAAATAGAGTTCAAACCATGAGTTGTAATCAGGTCTAGTGACAGGACTTGGTGTAGGCTATGGTTATGAATCTCAATTAGATTAGAAAGAGGCTTAGCCTATACAATTGAGTGTGCCCAAGGCCTGAGCGTAGTTGTGGGAATCAAATCAGTTATTAAGCACTTGTTCCAGATAATTGTGATTGAACCGCTCTATATTCCAATCGGATAAAGAAGGAATTCGATTCCGATTGAGTTACGAGAGACCTAGTTGTGTTGATGCGTTGAAACGTATCAAGAGTGGATCCTTGGCGCTCTAGTGACTTTTTAGATTGAAATTACCTTACTCATTTACTGTTTAAACCCAAATCTCATTTTCCAGCTTTATTTCTTAATATAGTCTTAATTACTAGTTGTTTTAGTTAAATTCTGAAGATACCCATACATAAATCTCTGTGGGAACGATACTCGGTCTTTCCGAATTATTACTACTACTTCGCAACCCTACACTTGGGGAGTGAACAACAGGCAAGTGACAAGCCTTCCCATAGACAAGTCTATAGGGAGACATTCCAATAGGGGTTTTAAAGGCAGTACGGTAAGCCCAAAGAGCATCGGTAAGTCGAAGTGACCAATCCTTGCGATCGGGATTCACCGTTTTCTCTAAAATGTGTTTAATCTCCCTATTGGATATCTCAGCTTGTCCACTAGTTTGTGGGTGATAGGGAGTGCTCACTTTGTGTGTAACGCCATATTTCTTCATTAGGGCTGTAAAAGGGCGATTGCAAAAGTGAGACCCTCCATCACTTATGATGACTTGAGGCGTTCCAAACCGGGAAAGAATATTTTCTTTTAAAAATCGAATGACCGTTTTATGGTCATTATTCCGGCAAGGGATGGCCTCGACCCATTTGGAAACATAATCAACGGCAAGCAAGATGTATACATTTCCAAAAGAAGATGGGAATGGGCCCATATAATCGATGCCCCAACAATAAAAAATTTCGATAATTAAGATGGGATTGAGTGGCATCATATTTCTACGGGATATTCCTCCTAGTTTTTTACAAGGTTCACATGCTTTGCAAAACTCATGTGTATCTTTTAACATGGTGGGCCAATAAAACCCACATTGCAGAATTTTCGTTGTGGTCTTTTTAGCCGAAAAGTGGCCACCACATGCTTGAGAATGACAGAAGGAGATGATACTTTGTTGCTCATCATCTGGGACACATCTCCTTATGATTTGATCGGGACAGTACTTGAATAAGTATGGGTTGTCCCATAGAAATTTCCGCACCTCCGTGAAGAATCTATCCTTATCTTGCTTTTTCCAATATGTAGGAATTGCACCGTAGCAAGATAGTTAGCAATGTCTGCATACCATGGCAATTGGGAAACAGCAAAAAGTTGTTCATCCGGGAACATGTCATTGATTGCAGTCGTTTCAGGGGAATCAGTGAGGACAAGTCGAGAGAGGTGGTCAGCTACTACATTCTCTACTCCTTTCTTATCACGTATTTCTATGTCGAATTCTTGGAGTAGGAGGATCCATCTTAATAACCGTGGTTTAGCATCCTTCTTAGAGAGAAGATACTTAAGCGCGGCATGGTCAGTGAATACAATGATCTTGGATCCAATCAAGTAGGATCTAAACTTCTCCAAGGTAAAAACTACGGCTAAAAGTTCCTTTTCAGTAGTGGTGTAGTTTGCCTGGGCTGAGTTTAGGGTTCTACTGGCATAGTAGATGACACATGACTTTTTATCTTTTCTTTGGCCTAACACGGCCCCAATAGCATAGTCGCTAGCATCGCACATAATCTCAAAAGGAAGGCTCCAATCAGGTGGTTGCATTATTGGGGCACATGTCAACATACCTTTAAGGGTGGTAAAGGCCTTTTGACATTCTTCATTCCACTCGAATGAATTTTCCTTTTGAAGTAGGTTACCTAAAGGGCGAGAGAGTGAACTGAAGTCCTTTATGAACCTTCTGTAGAATCCTGCGTGTCCTAAAAAGGACCGCACATCTCGTATGCTTTTGGGTGGTGGAAGGTTAGAGATAAGATCAATTTTCGCTTTGTCCACCTCAATTCCAATTTGTGAAACGATGTGACCAAGTACAATTCCCTTTTGAACCACGAAGTGACACTTTTGCCAATTGAGCACAAGGTTCTTCTCTTCACATCTTTTTAGCACAGATTTCAAGTGCTCAAGGCACTCATCAAAGCTACAACCGAATACGGAAAAATCATCCATGAAGACTTCGAGAATGATCCCCACCATGTCAGAAAAGATGCTCATCATACAACGCTGAAAGGTGGCAGGGGCATTACATAGTCCAAACGGCATCCGTCGATAGGCGAAAGTGCCGAATGGACATGTGAATGTAGTCTTTTCTTGGTCTTCACAGGCAATTTCTATTTGGTTGTACCCTGAATAGCCATTAAGGAAGCAAAAGTGGGAATGACCCGCCAACCGTTCTAAAATCTGATCAACAAACGGTAGGGGGAAGTGGTCTTTCCTTGTGACAGTGTTTAGCTTCCTGTAGTCAATGCACATTCTCCAACCGGTAGTGACTCTAGTTGGTACGAGTTCATTATTGGCATTGGCTATGATGGTTATTCCGGATTTCTTAGGCACCACTTGAGTTGGGCTCACCCATTGGCTATCGGATATTGGGTAAATGATACCTACATCCAATAGTTTCACCACCTCGGCCTTAACCACATCCTTCATGTTTGGATTTAGTCGTCTTTGTGGTTGCCGGGATGTCTTCGCATTTTCCTCAAGGTGTATGCGGTGAGTACAAATCAGTGGGTCTATGCCCTTGAGATCCGCAATTGACCATCCAATGGCACTCTTGTGCTCTAATAGAGTGGCTATTAGCCTGCTCTCCTGTTCCTCATCCAAGTGGGAAGAAATCACCACTGGATATGTCTCATCTCGACCTAAATAAACATATTTTAGCTCACTTGGCAATGGTTTTAGGTCGAGTGTAGGTGCCTTGATGTTAGATGGGAGAGCCTTGTTTCCATTTACAGGTAAAGGTTCAATTGGGGCCCTCCATCTTTTATTGTCAAGTACTGGCATCATCTCTAGAATGGCATCCATCTCTTGTATTGTGTAATCATTTGTCTCATGAGAATGGGCCATACATGCCTCCAAAGGGTTGGAAAATAGTGATAAGGGGACTGTATCCTCCACGATTGATTCAATCATGTTTAATTCGTGGACATCATCATCAACTTCCCGTGGTTGTTTGCATAACTCAAATATGTTAAGCTCAAGGGTCATATTTCCAAAGGACATTTGTACAAGTCCATTTCTACAATTGATAATGGCGTTTGAGGTAGCTAGAAACGGTCGTCCAAGTATGACGGGAATTTGAGTACCGGTGCCTATCACGGGATGTGTATCCAAGACAATAAAATCTACTGGGTAGTAGAATTTATCAACTTGGACTAGAACATCCTCTATCATTCCTCTCGGTATTCGGATGGATCTATCAGCAAGTTGGAGTGTGGTTTTAGTGGGTTTCAATTCACCTAACCCAAGTTGTTCATAGACCGAGTATGGAATGAGATTCACACTTGCCCCCAAGTCGAGTAGAGCCTGTTTGTTCTGGTAGTCTCCTATGATACATGAGATGGTTGGACTACCTGGATCCTTGTATTTTTGGGGTACCTCTTGTTTGATGATGGCACTCAAATTCTCAGCCAAAAGAACTTTGTTGTGAACGTTATGTTTCCTTTTGACTATACACAATTCCTTTAGAAATTTGGCATAAGATGGTATTTGTTTTATTGCATCCAACAGCGGGATGTTGATCTTCACCTGTTTGAAAACTTCCAGAATCTCCAGATTTTTATCTAAAGGTTTAGGTGAAATCAACCTTTGTGGAAATGGGGCAACCGACTTGTATTGTCTTTCCGGTTCTTTCTCTTGTGGAGTATTGTTTGGATTATCATCCTCTTTGAGAATTTTCGGATCCTTAGGCTTTGGAACCTTCACCGGATTAGATTTGTCAATTTCTTTCCCACTTCTCAAAGTGGTGATAGCTTGAACATGTTCCGTATGGTGGGAGGATGAGCTTGCATCTTGTATCTCATACTGGGTCCTTGGGTTAGGGAGAGGTTGAGCAGGAAGTGTGCCCTTCTCTCTACCACTAAGGTGAGCTTCAACTCTATCCAGAGATGTTTTCAATTCATTAATGGCTTGGTTTGAATTTTGATTGAATTTCAATTGCTCTTGCATGAACCCATCTATTTTTAGAGAATTTGTCTTGTTATACTCATTCTGGACTGATACGAGTGCACCCAACATCTCTTCTAGTGATACTTTTGGAATGTTGTGTGCATTTGCAGTGGGTCCATTCCTCCAACTGAAGTTGGGATGGTTCTTCCAATTAGGATTAAACGTGTTTGAGTTTGGAGCACCATATTGCTGTTGATAACTGTTTATGGCATTTGTTTGTTCTTGTAAGATGCCTTGGACTGCTGAAATTGTGGGACAATCTGGTGTAGCATGTTGATTTCCAGCACAAATTCCACAAACAGTTTTAACGTCAGTGGAGTTGATTGTTTCTCCTTTCCTTAATTCCATGGCTTCGACCTTTCTTGTGAGGCTAGCCAACCCTGCACTTATGCTATCTTCTTCTGATAAGACATACATTCCTCCCTTTTCCTTTTGTTGGCCAGTCTTGGAACTTGTTGGTTTAGATGTGTCCCAAGACTGTGCACTCTCAGCCAATTCTTCCAAATAATCCCATGCTTCATCAGCTTCCTTATTCATGAACTCTCCATTACACATCATCTCTACAAATTGGCGCATGGATGAAGTTAGTCCTTCATAGAAAAAACTTATAATCCGCCAAATTTCATAGCCATGATGTGGGCATGCGTTTAATAGGTCCTTAAACCTCTCCCAACATTGGGAAAAAGTTTCATCTTCTTTTTGGGCAACGTTCATGATAAGGCGCTTAAGCATGTTCGTTTTGTAAGTAGGGAAGAATTTTTTAATAAATTCTCTGTGCATATCAGTCCATGAACCAATTGATCTTGGTCTCAATGCATAAAGCCAACCCTTGGCTTTATCCTTAAGAGTGAAAGGGAAGAATTTAAGTCTTACTACATCTTCAGTCACATTTGCAAAGTGCATGGTGGTGATTACCTCATCAAACTCCCTAAGGTGTTGATAGGCACTTTCACTGTTTAAACCATGGAATTTAGGGAGAAGATTGATCACTCCCGGTTTCAAATCCACATTCCCTGCATTTTGTGGAAAAATTATGCATGAGGGAGTGCTCGTTCTTGCAGGTTGCAAGAAATCACGTAAAGTCCTTGGTCGGGGAACATCCTCAACCACATTCTCCCCTGTTTCAGTTTGATTTTGGATCGGGTTAGGTTGATTTGCAGCCATATTTTCAGATAAAATTGGAGAATCTAGCTGTCTCCTAGCACGTGGCTCTCTATCAATTCCTTCTACTATTCCCCCTTCACTAATGAGTCGGTTATTGGAATCCCGAGCCCAATGTGGCATGCAAAACCAAAAATAAGAAACAAAAAGAAAGAAGAATTCTTCCTCCCTTTTCTTTACTCTTCTCTAAGACCGAAGCACAAGGTGTCTTGCAATGGCTAGGCCAGAAGCAAGGATAGAGACAGATTTCTCGTGGTCAATAGGGGTTCAGAGAACTCCCCACCCACTCTTTGAATCTTTTGAGAAAAAGTGCAGAAAAAAGAAAAAGAGGAGTAGAGATGAGAAAAGAAATCTCTGAGCACAAGGTGATCCAAGGCGGCTGAGCCGACCAATAGGAATCCAGGTGGCGAAAAGGCCGACCTTTTAGAGATCCAAAAGGAATCCCCACCCACTCTACAAGAGATGAATAGGAATGAATAGGAGAAGGAGAAGAGTAAGGTTTTAGAAGGATAGAACCTGATTCGCACTTGAAATCCTTGAATCTTCTTCAGCTTCCTAGAAATCCCTGAAAAAATCAAATAAACAAATTAAGTTAGTCTAAAAATCTAAAAAAAATTCCTAAATAGATACTAATCTCAGAAATTTGTGAAAACCGTCAAGGTCCCCGGCAACGGCGCCAAAAACTTGTTCGCTTCCCCAAGTGTAGGGTTGCGATGTAGTAATAAACTCGGTAAGACCGAGGTCGATCCACAGGGACTATGTAGGATCTAACAAATTCATCCACAAGTGTCTAATTAAGTCTACTAATCAAATTGTTGTATGAAGTTGATGTGAGTAACGAAAGCTGAATTAAATCGAAAGTAATTAATTATAAGAAGGCACTAGAGGTTCAGAGGATCCACTTGTAGCAATCCTTGATGTTCAATCCGTTGTGGTTTCTTATTCTCTCAACTAGAATAGACATTCCTGTCTATTTAGTCGGATGCTAGAGCTGTTAAACCAAACATTCTGTAATATGTAAGTTCTATGCATAAGATTCACTCAATGTAGGCCGAGCTGAGCATGCTCAATTGCATAGGTCATTCCCCTTTCCTATAAGTCCAGTTCTCAATCATAACCATCCTCAAGTCCTCTCACAAGACAAGGCTAGATCAGGATTTGAACTGGATTCAAATCACATGCACAGTCATTACATATTCCAGAAAATCAACAAAAATAGAACTTTGGCATGAAGTCCCTTTATGAAGAGCTTAGTACTAGAGCGCACTCCGATTCCTCAGATCATACAGGTCTAGACCGTTGCAAACGAATTAAGAAGCTAAGTAATTCATCCAAACATCCATGAGTCATCACAAGACCAAGAAAAATTACTTAAAAACTTGTATAAACTTCAAACCTTAGTTCATAATCATGAATTCCAAACTGAAAACCACTTAACTACGAATTAAAACATCTTGGATTCACTACAAGCTTCACCTCTTAGCCCTAGCTAAGAGGTTTAGCTGCTCATGATCCAAGGAAACATGAAACAACTAGAAAAAGCATGAAAATAGCAAAGCAAACCAAAAGGAGTTGTGAAACTCCAATCTCCACTTCCACAGTCTCCAACCTCGCTTGAACCCTTCTAGGATACCTTAGGAACGATCCTTAGGTATCCTTTTATAGTCTGGAAGCTCCACAACTTCGGAAGAATCGAGAAAGTGCGTAACACTTACGCAGCGCAGAGAAATTCGGGCTGAAATTAGAAATTTCTAAGTCTTCACACACAGCCGACCGGTCACGACCGGTCGGCCTCAATAACTGAACACTCCAGCAACTATAGCCGACCGGTCATGACCGGTCGGGCTTGTAAAACCTTAACCCAGCAAGTATGCCCGACCGGTCAAGACCGGTCGGGCCTGTTTATCTTTAGTCCAGCAATGATGTCCGACCGGTCATGACCGGTCGGACGCCTTCAGCAATCTTCCAGCAGCAATGACTGACCGGTCATGACCGGTCAGTCCTCTTCAGTAGCATCCAAACATGCATGGCTGGCCGGTCACGACCAGTCAGCCTCTTTTCTTTTTGTTTTCTTTCTTTCTTTCTTCCGCTTTCTTTTCTTCTTTACTTCTTTCTTTCTTTTCTTCTTTGGTCCTCAAATGTTCTTCATCAGAATGATCCTAAATGAACCCTTTTTGTCTTCAATTGAGTGGAGCTCCCTCTCAGTCCTGTAGTCACAAAACATGCATTGGATTAGCCTATAAACCATACAAACCTTGCACAATGAGTGATGAATTGGGGGTAGAATATGCACAATTAAGAGCTCAACACCCATTAGGACCGATCGTGCGACCGGTCGTCCAGTGCTCAGACCGGTCGTGCGACCGGTCCTTGAATTAAAAAGCTGGGTCTGAATTTTTTGAAAACTCTCTGGACATTTTTTACGTTTTTGAGACCGGTCGTGCGACCGGTCTTCCGGAAGCTCAGAACGATCATGCGACTGGTCGTCTGCGTAACAGTGCGTGTTCTACAAGTTCCAATTTTCTCTGCCCACTGTGTATCCTTATGTAATTTCTGGATGATTCCGACGCAGCAGAGCCTCTCCACTATAAAAGGAGACCTAGGGATCGTTCCTAGGGCATCTTAGAACAGATTGAGCACGGTGGGAGATGGCGGAAGTCAATTTCAGAATTCTACAACTCCTCCTAGTTTGCTTTCTAATTTTATGCTTTGTTTAGTTGTTTTCATGTTTCCTTGGATCATGAACGGCTAAACCTCTTAGCTAGGGCTAAGAGGTGAAGCTTGTAGTGAATCTAAGATGTTTCAATTCATTTGATTTGGTTTTAGATTGGATTTCTATTGAAGAACAATTGTTTGAAGTTTAATTCAAGTACTAAGTAGTTTTTCTTAATCTTATGATGACTCATGGATGTTTGGAAGAATTGCTTAAGTTCTTAATTGTTGTGAGCTAGTCTAGACCTGTATGATCCGAGAAATTGGAATACGCTCTAGATCTATGATCTTCATGAGGGAGCTTTATACCAAAAGTCTACTTTTCTAGAAATTCTGAAGTATGTGAGATTGTGTATGTGATTTGGATCAAGTTCAAATCATGATCTAGTTTTGTCTTGTGACAAGATTTAATGATGGTTATGATTATGATCTTAACCTATTGGAATTGGGACTAACCTATGTTGAACCTCAAATTTATACATTGCATTGCCCAGTTCATCACATTATATGCACGGTTTTCATGCTTAAAAGGCCTATCTAATGCATGTTTTGTGATTTCAGGAATGAGAGTGGACTTCACCAAATTGGAGACTAAAAAGGGCCATTTGAAGCCATTGGATGAAGAAGAAAGAAGGACCAAAGAAAGTGGAAAGAGAGGAGAAGAAAGGAAGAAAGAAGTCCAAGGAGACAGCAGAAAGCAGAGGTTAAGACCGGTCGTGCGACCGGTCGTCCATCGCCAGGACCGGTCGTCCGACCGGTTCGATTATGCACAGAAGGAAGAAAGTTCAGAGAAGGTCACTGGACCATTCACGACCGGTCGTCCATCGCCAGGACCGGTCGTCCGACCGGTTCGATTATGCACAGAAGGAAGAAAGTTCAGAGAAGGTCACTGGACCATTCACGACCGGTCGTGCGACCGGTCGTCCGATGCCCAGACCGGTCGTGCGATCGGTCCTTGAATTAAAATTTTAAATCAGAATTTTGGCAAAACTCTTTGGACTGTTTTTGACGATTTACGACCGGTTGTCTGCGTAATAAAACTTCTCCGTGAAGCTCCGAGATTTTCTGCGCAGTGCGTAACCTTGTGCAATTTCTGGATGTTTCCGACGCAAGGGGCTTCCACACTATAAAAGGACACCTAGGGGCTCTTCTTAGGGCATCATAGAAGCTAAGGGACGTGGTTTTAGAGGGAGAAAGCTGTCGTGGAGTGTCTGCAACTCTCCAATTTCTGGTTTTTCTAGTTTTTATGCTTTTATTATGAGTTCTAGTTGTAGTATGACAATGCTCGGCTAGAATCTCTCAGCTAAGGCTGAGAGGTGAAGCTTGTAGCTAATTTCATGTTTGATTCAAGTTAAGTCAAATACTTTTTAATTCAAGTTTGGATTTTTCATATTCTAGTTCTTAAAGTGGTAGTTTGAGATGTTTTATGAGAGTTCATGTGCCTCCGGACATGAATTCCTTGCAATTCTCTGAGATTATCATATAATGCTTGTTTAGATTAGAATTATAGTAATCCTTGGGCAGGCCATAGTCCATAGGCATGGCTATTACTCCGAAGGCTATGGTTTTGAATTCTACATTGATTGAGTGAGACTAGAACTTGGAAGTTCAACTTGATTTGGATTGAATGTGTGTGAATGCTTTATTTTCCAACTAGATGAGAGATAGGACTTCAAATCTAGTTGTGTTCTCTACTTGGATTGACTGAATTGACATGGGATTGCTACAAGTGGATCCTGGAATGCCTTAGTACTTTAAATCACTGAATTTCCATTAAGTTACTGTTTTAGTTTAATTACCTAATTAAATCTGATTTTCTTTCAAAACTGAGTTACTGGAATAGTTTGGAAGTTGTCTCTAATTCCCTGTGGATCGACCTCGGTCTTACCGAGTTTTATTACTACATCGCAGCCTTACACTTGAGGTGAGCGAACAAGTTTTTGGCGCCGTTGCCGGGGAACTTAGATAACGGTTTTCAAATAGTTTCAGTGGCTGTAGAAATAGAAGTAGATAGGTTTTCTGATTTTCTTAGAACTAACAAATTGTTCTGTTTTGTAGGAATTCTTCTCTAGTTCAAGCTCATCAGGTGATACCTTTCTAACTTAGCTTTTTGCAGATTTTTTTTAGATTAATTTCAGATTTCAGATTTTTAGGATTTAGTTTTAGTCAGTTTTTGGTTGAGTGGTTTATGTCCCGTTGGGAACGTAACCACTCAAATCGTCTCCAATCTGAAGGTGGTTTAGTTGGACCATTGACAGTCCATAGACGAGTCCGAAATTACCAAGAGCATTGTGAAAGTTTGGGGAGTATGGAACAAACACCTTTAAGGAATCCTCCCCCCCTACTCCAACGACAAACGCAAATCTGGAAGGAGTAAGAGAGAATGAGGTACATAAGATTCCTCCAATGAGATCACTACGGGACTACCTACAACCCGCCCATGCAATTACACCCTCTTGCGTGGTTCTACCAGCAAACAGTATTAACTTTGACATAAAACCGGGTGTAATTCAACTCTTACCAAAGTTCCATGGGCTAGACTCTGACCGCCCATACTTACACTTGAAGGAATTCGAAGAAGTGGTGGCCACCTTGCATTACACCAATGTTTCCGAAGATACCATCAGACTTAAACTTTTTCCCTTTTCATTGAAAGAAAGAGCCAAAGATTGGCTTCACTCTCTTAGACCACATTTGATTGGGTCATGGGTTGAGATGAACCGGGAATTCTTGAAAAAGTTCTTCCCGGCTCATAAAACGAACACCCTTCAAAGAGCCATAATGAATTTCTCAGCTAAAGAGGGTGAATCTTTTTTTCAATGTTGGGAGAGATTTAAGGATCTCCTACTTGCTTGCCCACATCATGGCTATGAGAGTTGGCGAATTATAAATTTTTTCAATGATGGATTAAGTTCCAATATGCGCCAATTTGTGGAGATGATGTGCAATGGCGAGTTTATGAGTAAAAATCCAGATGAGGCTTGGAGTTACTTGGACATGTTGGCTAAAAATGCCCGATCTTGGGATACCTCGGATAAACCCAATAACTCTAAGCCCACTCAAGAGAGAGGAGGGATCTATGTCCTTAAGGAGGAAGACGACGTGAATGCAAGGATAACCAACCTCACAAGGAAGGTTGAGGCCATGGAACTTAGTAAAAGTGGAGTTCCAAAGTCCAATGAAGCTGTTGAAACCATATGTGGGATTTGCCTCACCGATTTACACGCTACGCAAGATTGTCCCACAATTCCTGCATTTCAAGAGGTATTACATGAACATGCAAACGCCACATATGGGTATCAACGACCGTTCAATGGACCGGTGGGTAATACGTACAATGAGAGTTGGAAGAACCACCCAAATTTTAGTTGGAAGAATGCTCCTACAAGCAATCCTACCAACTCTCAAAGAGGGCCACCCATGCAAAATATGGCCCCACCTCAATTCTCAATGGAGGATACCTTGAAAACGTTTATACAAGGGCAAACGCAAATCAATCAAACGAATCAGCAATTGTTCCAAGAGCTTAAAGTCTCGGTTGATGAGATTAAGGGACGCTTGAATGCTAGGGAAGGGACCTTTCCGGCCCAACCTCAGCCTAATCCAAAGTAAGTACATGAAGTAAGCATCCCTAATCCTTCCAACCAAAACATGGAGCAAGCCAAATCCATCACCACTCTTAGAAGTGGTAAACAAATTGACAAATCTATTCCGGTGAAGGCCGATGAGCCTAATGATCCTGTAAATTCTAAGGATGAGGATGGATCTAACTTAGCCCCACAAGAACCGGAACGCATTTACAAGCCCGTAGCACCATTCCCTTCAAGATTGGTTGCCCCAAAATCTCTTCCAAACTCTCATGATATTCTAGAGATTTTCAGACAAGTCAAGATTAATATCCCTTTGCTTGAGGCCATCAAACAAATTCCCTCTTATGCCAAGTTTCTAAAGGACCTATGCACAACAAAACGCAAATATAATGTGCAGCAAAAGGCCTTCTTAACTGAGCAAGTGAGTGCCATTCTCACTTAAAAGACCCCCCCAAAATTCAAAGATCCCGGTAGTCCCACCGTCTCATGTATCATTGGAGACTACCGGATTGAGTGTGCCTTGCTAGATTTGGGGGCGAGTGTGAACTTGATACCATATTCGGTATATGAGCAATTGGGTCTTAGTGAATTAAAACCCACCAAAACCACGTTGCAACTCGCTGATAGATCTATCCGTGTATCGAGGGGGATAGTTGAGGATGTTCTAGTCCAAGTTGACAAATTTTACTACCCGGTAGATTTTATCGTCTTGGACACACAACCGGTTTTGGATGCTAGCACCCAAATACCGGTAATATTAGGCTGCCCATTCCTTGCCACATCAAACGCAATCATCAATTGCCGAAATGGGGTGATGCAACTATCTTTGGAAACATGACACTAGAGGTGAATGTGTTTCACTTGGGCAAAAGACATAGGGATGTCGATGATGATGAGTTCTTCGAGGTAAACATGCTTGAATCTTTTGAAGAAGAAGAACTCCTTCAACTTGAACCACTAGAAAGCTTGAAGACATGCTTAGCACATTTCATGGATTCCGAAGACCCCATCATTAGTGAAATTGTGCAAGCATCGAATATAGAAAGACCGGTAGTTGGTACTAGCCGGTGGAGGCCCCATTTTGAAAAATTGCCACCAACCACATCAAGGCCTCTACCGTCTAACATCAAACCACTGAAGCTTGACCTTAAACCATTGCCATCCGAGCTTAAATATGTATCTTTGGGTCAAGAGGAAACTTTCCCAGTTGTCATTACCTCTCACCTAGAGAAAGACCAAGAGCTCAAGTTGATTGAGCTACTCAAAGAACATAGGGAAGCCATAGGTTGGACTGTTAGTGGACTTTTTCGTGGCATACTAGTGCACCTTGTTTGTCAATCACTTACAGCTGTGAGTCTTGTGTCGGTTGAGCCCAATGAAGACGAAGACCGAAGACTCAAGACGTCCAGCCAAATCAAGGAAGAAGATTCAGGTATATGAGATGCCTTGGTGCCTTAACCTCGACCAAAACCTAACCCCTTTGTATCCTTGATGACCTTGACCATATTTAGAACCCTTTAGGCATCATAGATAGGCCCTAGGTGTCCCATTTGATTATCCCAACCTTGGCCTAAAACACCAGGCTGAAGAAAGTGAAGTTCAGCTCTTTAGGAAGGGAGAACATGGCTGGTCCGACCGGTCAAGACCGGTCGGCCAGCAGCCTTTGCTACAGTTTCAAAGCCAGCCGACCGGTCATGACCGGTCGGCCCTTCATACACACATGAAGGTCAGCAGGAGTGGCCGACCGGTCATGACCGGTCGGCCTGGAGGGTTCTTCATGCTTCTTCATAGCCAGCAAAGGGCGCCGACCGATCATGACCGGTCGGCCTGATGCATTAGGCCTGTCCAGCAAGGGGGTCCGACCGGTCATGACCGGTCGGCCAGTATGTTTGGCCTGTTCATTCAGCAAAGGGGTCCGACCGGTCATGACCGGTCGGGGCAGGCCGTTTTATGGCCGTTTTATGACCGTTGGAGCCTCTTTTCTATAAATATGGAGCTCCATTCTTGGGTCATTGAGAGAAGTTTTTGAGAGCCCATTCCACACTTATCTTGTACATCATTTGGGGCCTCAAAGAGGAGGTTTTCAAGTCATATCCCTTGTGTTTCAAACACAAGTATGGGCATTCAAATGCTATCAAGAGATGACTTGATTCCTCTCTCAAATCTAGAGGTGTGACACTATTCCACATAGGTATATCCTTTGTCCAAGACCTCTAGAAGACTCTCTAGGTGAATCTCCTAGTTGGAACAACCTACACATCCCATGTACGAGATTCACCCATCCTCCTAGCACCTTGGGCATTTCAAGGCATCGCATGCAAGGTGTTTGATCGAATGTGGCTGAGGCATTGGCGACGCAACGGCGACACGATCGAGGGAGCAAAGGGAAGCTGATTGAAGCACGGGAGAGCGGAGATCAAGCAACCCATTACGGCGCTAAACAAGGGGCTCATCTGACAAGTAAGTTGTCTCATTTGAGAGTCCATTTTAGAGTTTGTTTGTCAACTCGCCTTAGGGACGTTAGCCGTTCCTTGGCCCGTCAGCCGGGCCTAAACTAAGTCTCCAAGGGGGAGCCTCCGACACGGGAGTAAACGTGCGATAAGGTTGAGAGTTAGCCTTTGTCTAAAACTCCGGATACGGTTGAGAGGTGAACCGATAAAACCTCCGTGTGTAAAGGTTGAGAGGTGAACCTCATTTAAAACCTCCGATAGTGAATGCCGGTGTGCTCAAAGGGGTTGAGTACTTGAACCGGGAGTGGAGTAGACACGTAGTCGAACCACTATACATCCTTGTGTCTGTGATGGTTATTGAGCACATTGATATCTTTGCATTGTTAGTTTAATTGCTTAATTATGAATGATTGATATGAATGCATGCTAGGCACTTTTTAGGCATCCTTGCACAAGATGTACCTTCACTACTTGTGTAGACTTGATCTCATTGAGCCAATCTCATAAGTCTACACAAGGTGCATAGGTTAGTAGCTTAATTAGTTGAACCATTTTCTTACCTATGCATGCTTAGACTAGGGTTGGTTATTGCTTAACTCTTGCTAGTCTTGTGATTGGACCCACCAAGGCTTGGAAGCCAAGGTGTTCTTGCTTACCTAGCTTAAACTTGTTGAATTGCATAAGTAGGCGAAAAGAATTTTAAAAAGGTCCTATTCACCCCCCCTCTAGGTCCATAGACATATCTCCAAGTGTGTCATCTAGCGGTGAAAACCGCACTTTCATTTGGTATCAGAGAGGGTTCCTCTTTAAGGGCTTAATTGCCTAGAGGTAGATCCTAAAGAGAAACTTGAAAATATGTCTAGAGAGGACTCTTCATCCGTCACTAAGCCTCCTTTCTTTGATGGGTCAAATTATCCATATTGGAAAGCCCGAATGCGCATCTTCTTGGAATCCATTGATTCGGATGTGAGGGACATGGTTGATTTTGGATATGAACCCCCAATGGTTACTATTTCTAAGGAGGGTGAGCCGGATGTTCTCAGGCCAAAAGACAAGGCATTGTGGACTGCTCATGAAAAAGCTCAACGTATTAATAATGCCAAAGGCCTGAATGCCATATTTTGTTCAGTATCAAGAGAAGAATTTGGTCGGATCCAAAATTGCACTACCAGTAAACAAGCATGGGATATTCTGGAAGTTACCCATGAAGGAACAAATGTTGTTAAAAATTCTAAACTCCAGCGCCTCTCCACTCTCTTTGAAAATATTACTATGGAGGAGGATGAAACATTTACTGAATTTTATACCAAACTGAACAAAATCACAAATGATATGTGGGGCTTAGGGGATCCGGTTCCGGAACATAGGCTTTGTAGGAAAATCCTAAGATCTCTTCCGGATCGGTTCTCTTCTAAAGTCACCACCATTGAAGAGTGTAGGGATCTTAATACCATGAAAGTTGAAGAACTCATAGGTTCCCTACAAACCTTTGAGCTAGGCTTTAAAGCCCCCTCTAGAAGGAAAAACATCGCCTTCAAGTCCTCTCACAGACACAAGAAAATCAAAAGTGAGACGGAGGATGATAGCGATGATGAGGATGATGAGGAAGAACAATTGAACAAAAAATTTAAGAGATTCCTCAAATTTGATAGAGGGAATAGCCGTGACAAGAAGGACAAGAAGGGTGATAAACGTACAGGAAAATCATCCATACCTTCATCCGTCCGTTGTTACGGTTGCGGTCGTCGTGGCCATATTGCCCCGGAATGTCCGGAAGGGCCTAAACCAAAAGGTAAAAAGGCAATGGCTGCCACTTGGGATGATACGGAGGAGTCCGAATCTGACGATGAGAGCCAACATAATGATCTTGCTCTCTCGGCCTCCATCACGACCCCTTTACCAGATTATCTAAGAGGGGATCCCAACCGCTATCCCTTCTAAGTGAAGGTAGAGTTCTCAACCCCTCGCCTCATGCTACATTTTATGAGGGTGTTGTGGAATCTTTGCTACCCTTTGGTTTTTTAAACTGAACATGGTTAGAGAGGGTAGCTAGTTATGCTTTTATTGGTAAATCTGAGGATTTCAGCCTCATTTATGTTTTAATGGGCAAATCAGAGGATTCCAGCCTCATTCGCCCAAATTTTGATGATTTAGCCTTGCTTTTAATTAATACATTTGCTTGCTAGATTGTCATCCTGCTTAGATTAGCTAATCATCTTGAGTTTTATGCTTCAAGTATGCTAATCCTTGCTTAGTATTGGTCTTGATATACCAGTAGGGGAGGTTGGTTGATTGGGCTATAAGCCCTTTGTGCTTCATTGAAAATGTATATCCTTGACCAAATTGCATGATTAACCTTGGCCGAATAGTTACATTTCTTGTTAATCATGTTTTTCTTAGCTTGCTCCATGTATTTATGATTCATGCACCCTATACTCTCCGTTTTAGCATGTGCTTATAGTTATAACTGCGACACACTATCTTCTCTTACCTTAACCTTATTGGTATATCATTAAGGGGGAGAGAATAGTTTGTCAATTGCTAACAAAAAGGGGGAGAATGTTCAAATCCCACCAAAACTAGTTTGCTATGTTTTGTGATGTAGGGATTGACAGGTTGTGGGGGAGCAAACTGAAGAGGAGCAGCTTAGTTTAGACATGTCAAGAGTCCTGTAATTTATGCTTTATCAATGTAATATCTTGAACATGTAATTTGTTTTGGTAGGTTAAGTTTTTGTAAGTAATTGACAAAGGGGGAGATTGTTAGTGCACTTTTTCGTGGCATACTAGTGCACCTTGTTTGTCAATCACTTACAGCTGTGAGTCTTGTGTCGGTTGAGCCCAATGAAGACGAAGACCGAAGACTCAAGACGTCCAGCCACATCAAGGAAGAAGATTCAGGTATATGAGATGCCTTGGTGCCTTAACCTCGACCAAAACCTAACCCCTTTGTATCCTTGATGACCTTGACCATATTTAGAACCCTTTAGGCATCATAGATAGGCCCTAGGTGTCCCATTTGATTATCCCAACCTTGGCCTAAAACACCAGGCTGAAGAAAGTGAAGTTCAGCTCTTTAAGAAGGGAGAACATGGCTGGTCCGACCGGTCAAGACCGGTCGGCCAGCAGCCTTTGCTACAGTTTCAAAGCCAGCCGACCGGTCATGACCGGTCGGCCCTTCATACACACATGAAGGTCAGCAGGAGTGGCCGACCGGTCATGACCGGTCGGCCTGGAGGGTTCTTCATGCTTCTTCATAGCCAGCAAAGGGCGCCGACCGGTCATGACCGGTCGGCCTGATGCATTAGGCCTGTCCAGCAAGGGGGTCCGACCGGTCATGACCGGTCGGCCAGTATGTTTGGCCTGTTCATTCAGCAAAGGGGTCCGACCGGTCATGACCGGTCGGGGCAAGCCGTTTTATGGCCGTTTTATGACCGTTGGAGCCTCTTTTCTATAAATATGGAGCTCCATTCTTGGGTCATTGAGAGAAGTTTTTGAGAGCCCATTCCACACTTATCTTGTACATCATTTGGGGCCTCAAAGAGGAGGTTTTCAAGTCATATCCCTTGTGTTTCAAACACAAGTATGGGCATTCAAATGCTATCAAGAGATGACTTGATTCCTCTCTCAAATCTAGAGGTGTGACACTATTCCACATAGGTATATCCTTTGTCCAAGACCTCTAGAAGACTCTCTAGGTGAATCTCCTAGTTGGAACAACCTACACATCCCATGTACGAGATTCACCCATCCTCCTAGCACCTTGGGCATTTCAAGGCATCGCATGCAAGGTGTTTGATCGAATGTGGCTGAGGCATTGGCGACGCAACGGCGACACGATCGAGGGAGCAAAGGGAAGCTGATTGAAGCACGGGAGAGCGGAGATCAAGCAACCCATTACGGCGCTAAACAAGGGGCTCATCCGACAAGTAAGTTGTCTCATTTGAGAGTCCATTTTAGAGTTTTTTTGTCAACTCGCCTTAGGGACGTTAGCCGTTCCTTGGCCAGTCAGCCGGGCCTAAACTAAGTCTCCAAGGGGGAGCCTCCGACACGGGAGTAAACGTGCGATAAGGTTGAGAGTTAGCCTTTGTCTAAAACTCCGGATACGGTTGAGAGGTGAACCGATAAAACCTCCGTGTGTAAAGGTTGAGAGGTGAACCTCATTTAAAACCTCCGATAGTGAATGCCGGTGTGCTCAAAGGGGTTGAGTACTTGAACCGGGAGTGGAGTAGACACGTAGTCGAACCACTATACATCCTTGTGTCTGTGATGGTTATTGAGCACATTGATATCTTTGCATTGTTAGTTTAATTGCTTAATTATGAATGATTGATATGAATGCATGCTAGGCACTTTTTAGGCATCCTTGCACAAGATGTACCTTCACTACTTGTGTAGACTTGATCTCATTGAGCCAATCTCATAAGTCTACACAAGGTGCATAGGTTAGTAGCTTAATTAGTTGAACCATTTTCTTACCTATGCATGCTTAGACTAGGGTTGGTTATTGCTTAACTCTTGCTAGTCTTGTGATTGGACCCACCAAGGCTTGGAAGCCAAGGTGTTCTTGCTTACCTAGCTTAAACTTGTTGAATTGCATAAGTAGGCGAAAAGAATTTTAAAAAGGTCCTATTCACCCCCCCTCTAGGTCCATAGACATATCTCCAAGTGTCTCATCTAGCGGTGAAAACCGCACTTTCATTGGACAATAGCGGATCTCAAAGGGATAGATTCTTCGATTTGCACGCACCGTATACACCTTGAAGAAAATGCAAAAATGACTAGACAACCTCAAAGACGACTAAATCCAAAATGATGGAGGTTGTCAAAGCCAAGGTGTTAAAGCTATTAGATGTGGGTATCATCTACCCCATCTCAGATAGCCAATGGGTGAGTCCTACCCAAGTTGTCCCTAAGAAATCCGGTATTACCATCATAGAAAACGCCAACAACGAGCTTATACCGACTAGGGTGACCACGGTTGGCGTATGTGCATTGATTATAGGAAGCTCAACACGGTTACTAGGAAAGACCACTTCCCTCTCCCATTTATGGATGAAATTTTGGAGAGGTTAGCAGGCCATTCCTATTATTACTTCCTAGATGGCTATTCCGAATACAACCAAATTGAGATAGCTCCGGAGGACCAGGAGAAAACCACATTTACATGCCCGTTCGACACCTTCGCTTACCGAAGAATGCCATTCGGGTTATGTAATGCACCCGCCACATTCCAACGATGTATGTTGAGTATTTTCTCGGACATGGTGGGTGAGTTTCTTGAGGTATTCATGGACGACTTTTCTGTTTTTGGTCGTACGTTTGATGAGTGTCTCAAGCACTTGGAGTTGGTCTTGATGAGGTGTGAGGAGAAGAAACTCGTCTTAAACTGGGAAAAAGTGCCATTTCATGGTACAAAGAGGAATAGTCCTTGTACATATCATCTCGTCCAATGGAATAGAGGTAGACCGGGCAAAAATTGACATAATTTCCAATCTACCACCACCTAAAAGCATACGCGATGTGCGGTCCTTCCTTGGACACGCCGGTTTCTATAGAAAAGGAGCACCAATTTGAGTGGAGTGCCGAATGTCAATTAGCTTTTTCAAAGCTAAAATACATGTTGACAACCGCTCCTATCATGCAACCACCAGATTGGTCCATTCTCTTTGAGTTGATGTGCGATGCGAGCGATTTTGCTATTAGGGCGGTGTTAGGCCAAAAGAAGGATAAGAAGCCCCATGTTATCTACTACGCAAGTAGGACCTTGAATCCCGCCCAAGTTAACTATTCGACTACGGAGAAAGAGCTCCTAGCTGTTATTTTTGCCTTGGACAAATTCATGCCTTACTTAATAGGATCCAAAGTTATTATTCACACGGATCATGTGGCGTTGAAACACCTTCTTTCTAAGAAGGATGCTAAGCCCCGTTTGCTTAGATGGATCCTACTCCTTCAAGAATTCGACTTGGAGATCAAAGACAAGAAGGGGGTAGAAAATGTGGTGGCGGATCATCTATCCCGCCTAGTCCTACCTAATTCCATTGACGAGTCACCTATTGAGGACTCATTCCCTGATGAGCAACTCTTTATTGCTATGCATCCACCATGGTACGCTGATATAGCCAATTATCTTTCCACAGGTGCGATGCCGATTCATTGGACTACGCAGGACAAACGTAAATTTCTAAGGGAAGTGCGCAAATTCTTCTGGGATGAACCTCTATTGTTTAAATATTGCCCAGACCAAATTATAAGGAGATGTGTCTCTGATGATGAACACAATTCCGTCATCTCCTTTTGTCATGATCAAGCATGTGGGGGTCATTTTTCAGCCAAGAAAACAACTGCAAAAATTCGGCAGTGTGGTTTTTATTGGCCCACGCTATTTAAGGACACCCACAAGTTCTGCAAAGCTTGCGAACGTTGCCAAAAGTTAGAAGGATTATCCCGTCGAAATATGGTGCCTCTCACCCCAATTCAACATCTTGAAGTCTTTGACTGTTGGGGCATCGATTTCATGGGACCATTTCCCTCATCTTTTGGACATGTCTATATTTTGCTTGCCGTAGACTATGTGTCTAAATGGATAGAGGCTATCCCATGTAGAACCAACGATCATCGTACGGTTCTCAAGTTCCTCAAAGAACACATACTTTCTAGATTTGGGATGCCTCGAGCCATCATTAGTGATGGTGGTTCTCACTTTTGCAATAGACCTTTTGAAGCTTTGATGAAGAAATATGGTATTAGGCATAAAGTGAGTACCCCATACCACCCACAAACAAGTGGGCAAGCTGAAATCTCCAATAGGGAAATCAAGCAGATTTTGAAAAAGACGGTGAGACCGGATCGCAAGGATTGATCCCTAAGATTAGATGATGCACTTTGGGCTCACCGTACCGCCTACAAGACACCCATTGAAATATCCCCTTATAGACTTGTCTATGGGAAAGCTTGCTACTTGCCTGTGGAGATAGAACACAAAGCCTATTGGGCAATTCGGGCTTTAAATTTTGACATTGACAAGGCTAGCTCGCTTCGCAAACTTCAATTAAATGAGCTTGATGAAATCTGGAACGATGCATATGAGAACTCGAGAATTTACAAGGGTAAGATGAAGACCTTCCATGACAAGCACATCTTCAGGAAATCTTTCCATGAAGGACAGAAAGTACTCTTGTATAATTCTCGACTTCATCTTTTTCCAGGAAAATTATGATCTCGATGGACCGGCCCATACATTGTCAAAGAAGTTTTTCCTCATGGGGCTGTTGAGATTGAGAATGCAGCGAATGGTAACTGTTTTAAAGTTAATAGCCAACGCCTTAAACCATTTGTTGAGAAATTTGATTCAGAGGACATGTCCATTACTCTGAATGATCCTGTGTATCAGGATGATTGATCTCCTAGTCTGATGGAGGTATAGCATAAGTAGGTTTTATTTAGTTTTACTGTTTTAGTAGGTTTTAGTTGTTGAGTTGTATACTTCCATGATCGCTCTCTCAGGTACTATTGTTCTCACTCTCTCATATTTTACCATTGCTCTCATGTTCATGCTCATTGCATATCTTTTTACATTGAGGACAATGCAAGAATTGGTTGGGGGGTGAGATGAGATCCTTCATCTAGCATGATGCAACATTTCGAGCCTCATATATGCGCAAATTTTTTTTCGAATTTTCTAAAATTTCAAAACTCTTTTAGAAAACCATATTTCCATGCATTCGAGATGATAGGAGTATAAGAAGAGGGGATACAAAGTGTGTGATGTTTTAGTCTTGAATTTCTCCCAACATAATGGTTTTATATGTTAGTTCCCATATTGTTGTGATTGATAGAAAATTTGAACACTTTTTACACCTAGTTCACATTACACGATTTTCATGGGTTGAAAGGATTATGTGATTTATGGATTAGCTAGACTTTGATTTAAAGGTGTTGAGAAACCAAGCCGGGGTATTTTGTCCATCCTTGTCCATGGGAAAATAATGAAAGATATGGATTTTTAAAAATCCTATCTAATTTAAAAGAAAATGGAAAAGAAAGGATGAAATCGGGAATGAAGGAAAAATGGTGGAAAATTTCAAAAAGGGCTACCTATTACCAACCGGGGGATGGTCGAACCGTAACCAAAGCTGGAAATGGGACATAGTGTGAAAGCCGTCGGAAGGACGGTAAGGCAAATTCCTGTTATAGGCTTGTTGTTGCTCTGTGCACCTTAAAATCCTTGGTTTACTTAATCTATGAAGAAGGTAATCCTAGAGACTCATGAGGTGAACTTTCACTATGCACACTGGGTTGAAATTGTTCGAGTCCTTCTATTTATCAATCAATCAGCGGGAATTTCATGTAGACACTTCTTATGCTTCGAGAGTTTAAGTTTGCAATTTCTATCACCTAGTTTCTCCAAATTTTATACTTATATGTCTTGGAATGGATAGAAGCATGGTTTCTGAAAGAGAGTTGGGTTTGGAGGTTTGAAATTGTTTCACGCATGTTTTGCTCGGAACTAGCAAAAAGCTAGTTGGGGGGTGTGTTGAACCTCAAATTTATACATTGCATTGCCCAGTACATCACATTATATGCATGGTTTTCATGCTTAAAAGGCCTATCTAATGCATGTTTTGTGATTTCAGGAATGAGAGCGGACTTCACCAAATTGGAGACTAAAAAGGGCCATTTGAAGCCATTGGATGAAGAAGAAAGAAGGACCAAAGAAAGTGGAAAGAGAGGAGAAGAAAGGAAGAAAGAAGTCCAAGGAGAAAGCAGAAAACAGAGGTTAAGACCGGTCGTGCGATCGGTTGTCCATCGCCAGGACCGGTCGTCCGACCGGTTCGATTATGCACAGAAGGAAGAAAGTTCAGAGAAGGTCACTGGACCATTCACGATCGGTCGTGCGACCGGTCGTCCGATGCCCAGACCGGTCGTGCGACCGGTCCTTGAATTAAAATTTTAAATCGGAATTTTGGCAAAACTCTCTGGACTGTTTTTGACGATTTGTGACCGGTCGTGCGACCGGTCGTCTGCGTAATAAAAATTCTCCGTGAAGCTCCGAGATTTTCTGCGCAGTGCGTAACCTTGCGTAATTTCTAGATGTTTCCGACGCAAGGGGCTTCCACACTATAAATGGACACCTAGGGGCTCTTCCTAGGGCATCATAGAAGCTAAGGACGTGGTTTTAGAGAGAGAAAGCTGTCGTGGAGCGTCTACAACTCTCCAATTTCCGGTTTTTCTAGTTTTTATGCTTTTATTATGAGTTCTAGTTGTAGTATGACAATGCTCGGCTAGAATCTCTCAGCTAAGGCTGAGAGGTGAAGCTTGTAGCTAATTTCATGTTTGATTCAAGTTAATTCAAATACTTTTTAATTCAAGTTTGGATTTTTCATATTCTAGTTCTTAAAGTGGTAGTTTGAGATGTTTTATTAGAGTTCATGTGCATCCGGACTTGAATTCCTTGCAATTCTCTGAGATTATCATATAATGCTTGTTTAGATTAGAATTATAGTAATCCTTGAGCAGGCCATAGTCCATAGGCATGGCTGTTACTCCGAAGGCTATGGTTTTGAATTCTACATTGATTGAGTGAGACTAGAACTTGGAAGTTCAACTTGATTTGGATTGAATGTGTGTGAATGCTTTATTTTCCAACTAGATGAGAGATAGGACTTCAAATCTAGTTGTGTTCTCTACATGGATTGACTGAATTGACATGGGATTGCTACAAGTGGATCCTTGAATGCCTTAGTACTTTAAATCACTAAATTTCCATTAAGTTACTGTTTTAGTTTAATTACCCAATTAAATCTGATTTTCTTGCAAAACTGAGTTGCTGGAATAGTTTGGAAGTTGTCTCTAATTCCCTGTGGATCGACCTCGGTCTTACTGAGTTTTATTACTACATCGCAGCCTTACACTTGAGGCGAGCGAACAACTTATGTAATTGAGTATGCTCGTCCTAGCTTGCATTGAGTGAATCATATACATGGATCATACATATGTCAGGTTTATTGTTTTAACTGCTTTATCATCCGACTAGATAGAACTTAATTTCGATTCTAGTTGAGAAAGTGAGAAACCACAGCGAATTGAGCATCAAGGATTGCTACAAGTGGATCCTTTAACCCATAGTGCCTTCTATTACTTGATTACCTTCAGTTAGTTCAAAATATCTCTCTGCATCAGATTACTAAATTCTGTTTAGTTAGTTCTTCAGTGGAAACTATTAGAAGTGTTTTGTGAATTCCTATATAAGTCCCTGTGGATCGACCTCGGTCTTATCGAGATTATTACTACATCGCAACCCTACACTTGGGGAAGCAAACAGACGCAATCGAACTTCGAAAAGATGTGACAAGTGCGAGCGATATTCTCATATATCTCATGTACCGTCCGTGCAAATGACGCCAATGGATGGCCCCTGGCTCTTCGCCCAATGAGGAGTCGATATCATCGGGCCCTTACCCACCGGGAAAGGTCAGAACAGATTTGCAATCGTAGCGGTCGATTATTTCACCAAATGGGCCGAAGCAGAGCCATTGACCACAATCACCGAAAAATAGACCACAAAGTTCATATGGAAGAACATCATATGTCGCTATGGGCTTCCCCATACTATAATCACCGACAATGGAAAGCAGTTCGACAATGCCTTGTTCTCAGAGTTTTGCGAAAAATGGAAGATACGAAGCATTCGTACCTCCCCATATCATCCTCAGGCTAATGGGCAAGTTGAAGCAGTTAACAAGATCATCAAATATCATCTGAAGACCAAGCGCAGTGAATGTAAAGGCATGTGGCCAGAGCTTCTGCCCGAAGTCTTATGGGCCTATAGAACTACGACTCGTACATCAACCGGAGAAACTCCTTTCTCTTTAGCTTTTGGCACCGAGGCAGTCGTCCCAGTCGAAGGCCAAATCCCCTCGTATCGAATTGAGCAATACGATTCCACGAATAACCAAGATGGGTTGAGGCTTCATCTCGGTCTTTTGGAAGAAAGAAGGGACGCCTCCCAGATTCAAACAGCAGCCTATCAACAGCGTATTTCTCGTTATCGTAACGCCAAGGTCCAGCCTAGAGTTTTCCAGCTCGGCGATTTGGTTCTTCGACAGAACCTCGGAGTTCCTGCTCGTTCGTTGGATCCAAATTGGGAAGGCCCTGTACCGAGTTATCAAAATTGTGCGACCAGGTACTTATTATCTCGAGGATATGCAAGGAAGACCCTTACGTCGCCCTTAACATGTAGAGCATCTGCTACGATATTTCCATTAATTCGATGTAAGTTTGAATAATATTCGAATAAAGGTGGATTGTCTTTTGGTCACTACTCCATTTGATTAGACCCGAATAGCCCCGAAGAGAATACACACATTCTCTTGGACAATCTTCTGCCCTTGGTAAAATCAAAGCCTCAATCGATAGATCAGTCTATCTCTACGCGGACATGGTCACCTAGACCCCTAGATTGAGCCTAACTCATTGCTTCATGAGTTAAGTACGAATGCATTCAGCACACGACCAACAAAAACCAAAAGAAGGAGAAACAACATGCAAATAATATTATCAAAAGGTTTTTCTTATTCATTTCATTGACTACAAAAGTCAAATTACTTACAAACGAAAAGCAGAAACTGGTACATAAGATAGATAAAAGAGAAGAAAGATGGTCATCCTTGCGCATCGGTTGGGGGAGGAGCGGTACTCTCAGCCTCAGGGCCCACTTCCGAGACCCCTCCCGCTTGAGTGAGCTCAGTCACCTCGTTCTCGGCGGCTGCTCTTTCCTTCACAGCTATGATAGCCGCAACCTTTTCGAACTCTCCCATGTCGAAAGATGGATACATTTGTTGCACCACTAGCAATGCGAAGTCGCGACCAGCATCGTACGACTCATATCTTTCATCATCATACAGCTGCGATGTCCGAAACTCCATGATGGCTCGAGCCCCTTCTTCGGAGAGCATCTTGACAAAGGCCACTCTCTCCTCCTCCAAATGGATCGAGTCATCCTTGAGTTGCGCAAGGGTGGAGCGCTCTTTCTCTAGATTGTCGCTGACTTCCTTAAGCCGCGACCTGCTTTCTGCGAGCTGCTCCTCCAGCGAGATCTTATCTTGACGGAAGTCTCTCTCTCTCTCTACATTCTCCTTCATCTCCGCGAGCTTGGCGAAGTTCGAGTCCAAAGCCTGATATCTATCAGTCAGGACTTAGACCTTTTCGAGGAGGATCTTTCTCTCATCAGTCATCTTCGTGATCAAGGTCTGGCGAGACTTAATGACCTGGTCTCTCCTGTGGACTGCCTTCTCCAGGGCAATCCTCTTCCCCCCAGCCTCATCTATGATACGGCGAGCGGCGAGGATATCACGCCTCGTCCGTATGATGAGATCCAAGCCTTGCACAAAAGGAGCAAGACTATGAGATAAGCATTCAAAAGTCAACAAAAAATAGGGTCAAATCAGAGCACTTCTTACCTGGACCATCCTCACTCCTGCGTCAAGAGAGAGGTTTTCAGGACTTGGTTTGAGAAAGGCACCAAAGGTTTGGGAGGAGATGTTATCAAAAAGAAATTTACAGATTGGGTGTAAGTGGCTAGGGACGGTGAATGTCCAGACTCCGGAGGGCTGGGCTACGACTAGCCCAGCTGGGCTCGCCTCTTGAGCAGCGGTCTGCTCGCGAGCAGGGATCAACTCGCGAGCACCTTCTGGCTCGTGAGGTTCTTCGGCTGGGGGGCAACTCGACCCCGCCCTATCATTCCTTGGGGAGTTATCGACAATATCAATGACCGGTGGTTCGGGAGGAACCACTGGTGCAGCAACCACTGGCACAGCTGCCGCAGTCTCAAGTAGGGGTTCACGCAGCAGTCTCACCCAGCCAATTATACAGGTGAGAGGGACTGGTAGATGTCTTCTTCTGTCTCTTCGAGCCGGTGCCCTTCAAGCGAGGAAGCAACCCTCTCTTATCCCCCATGTTCGTCATCGCCACCTCTTCACGAGATATCAACCCGGCAGCTGCGAGTTGGGAGGATGACAGATGAGCCTCGATGTGCCGGTCGCGAGCAGGTAACTTGTAAACCTTCACGATCTTCTCGTGAATTCCTCCCTTCAGGTTCGGCTTCCCCATGGTCGGAATACCTGTAAGGTTAGATGAACGGAAAATCTAAAGTTTCATAAATCAAGGTAGAGTGAAGCTACTCCCACCTCCACCGAAAAATCGGCTCACGTTATGGCCCCTAGAGGTGGACCCCGTCTCAGACTCCCAGCTCCCGGAAGCATAAAACCAGCGTTTCCTCCATCCAGGGATAATTCAAAGAGGGTTTCCCCAAAAAAAATTATCCTGGTGCTAGTAACACAAGTAATACTAGCCTTCGCTGGAGGGAGCTCTCTTGAGTTGGTACATTCGGAGGAACTCTTCTGCGGTTAAGTCTTCGTTACCAGCTTGCACCCAAAGAATGAAAGAGCTTAGGACTACTCTCCAACCGTTTACAATGAGTTGCCTGGGGGCAATCTTGTAACTGCGGAGTACGTCGTGGATAAAAGGGTGAAGGGGAAGGCACACCCCAAGAATGAAGAAATACTCATAAAGGGCTACGCAACCAGGGGGAGGTGAGTCCGGAGTTTCTCCCTCTTTGGGCAGCCGAAAAATAACCGAGTTGGGAACTTAGTATTTTTTCCCGTAACTCACTCAGTCGTTCCTCCATCATTATGGAGGGATACCCGGACACAGAGTATCTGCCGGCCGGAACCCTCGCATTGTTGGAGGAAGAAGACTCTGGAGTAGCATTCCCTAGAGGGACAGTCTCCTCATCAGAATCCCCCACCATGATTGCTTAAGATAAAAAGGAGGAATAATCTTTGAAAAAGAAGAATGAAGGATGAAGCTATACCAGAAGGAATCAAAGGAACGAAGTTTCACCAAAGACAGAAAGTTACACCAGAGAAAAGAAGGAAGCAAGAAGAGAGGAAAAATTTTCGTAAACTTTGGATGAAATTTCAGGCTTCGTATATTTATAAGCAATCATTCCTCAAGATTTGGTGACACGCAGCGATCGTTCGTTTGGCACAACAGTTGAACGGGCATGGTTATTAATTCCGCGGATACGTGGCGGGCGCTTCTTCATTTCCTCTCTGCCGAAAAGCTGTGGAAAGCTGGCACTCATTAATGACAGTCCAATCATGTACGGCTTCACCTTCGAGAAAGGCATTAGGCGGTTATGCATGCCAGTAAGCGAGTCCTTCCCTTAGACTCCTTGACGACAAAGACTTGGGGGGCATCTATTATAAAAAAAATAGCGGTGGTCAAAGATAGCGAAGACTCGAGTCCCGCGAGCGTCTTTTTAGCGGTGTTTAACCTGCGAGCCCTCATGGTCAAGGTTCGCATATCGGAAAGGTGCGGTACGCAACTCCCTAACCACCGAGCCCTCATGGTCAAGGCTTGCATATCGGAAAGGTGCAGTACGCAACTCCCGAACCACCGAGCTCTCATGGTCGAGGTTCGCATACCATGTAAGTACAATATACACTCCCGAATATGCGAGCATCTCGGCTTGTGGCCGTTGAAAGGGGTTGCATCTCAATACGCGAGTAGTTACCTCCGAGCCCGAACATCCCCCGCCTTTTTAGTACCAGCACCCATATAGGCCGGTTTTGAGCTTATCTCTGTTCGTGGCTCCAGATCTCAGAGGATCGCTATCAAGGAACGTAATCAACCAAATGTTTAACTGGAGTAGGCCGTCTCCTTATCTAGGGATTAATAAGATAAACATTTTATCCCCAGAAATCAGGAGCAATCTTAACGTCTTGCGTAACAGATTGGATCACCTGGATTTGTATAAATAGATGACTCCACAGTGAATAAAGGTACACAATCTTTAAGCTCATACCCGGCTATTTGATTTACAACCATGTCACATCCGACTTAAGCTTCGGAGGGCCAATGGCTGGACGCCGGCCACCCTTAATTTTCTCTTGTGTTCTTTCAGGTTTGGAAGGAAGTTAGCTTGAAGGAAGGTGAACGTCTGGAGGATCCTGTTACCAAATCCGACGTAAACACTCTCCATTGCATAATGCTCGGGTCATAGTGTCTCAAGAGGCATGATCTATCTCCTCATCATCTAAGAGCTCATCCTCATCAATAATTGAAACACCAGTAGCCTCAATTATGATAGCAAGCCCGAATGTCCACATCCCATCGGCAAAATGAACTTCAAAGGAAGATGAGTCATTGGGAATAATGCGACAACAGGCATAGAATTTTTGAACTACTTCTTTCTACACAGGTCCGCCCATATGGATCATAGGCTTCCAACCAATTGCCTCCAAAAGTTGACCACCCAATATGGTGCCAAATCCTTAATTTTGGCGAATTTCTCACATAAGACATCACAAATTTTAAAGTTGTGCCAATTGGCAAGATGTGATGTATATGACCCTGTAGAACAGGGTTTGAAATGAGATTTAAATGATGAAGCAACCCCTTTACCCTTGGAAATCATTTTCTTGGATGTGGGTTGTGGGGGCCCCTCATCATGTTGGATCTTTTAACGATGTTCACGCCGAGGAGGAGACACATCTTTCCTACCACGGGAAGACATAATAGAGCCCTATAATCCTGAGAAATCTACCCTAGGATTAAAAAAAGGAAAATGCAACAAGGAAAAACAAATTCAAAGCCCTTACCAATGAAGAAGATGATGAAAACTCCTATTTGGAAGACAATGTACCACTTCGGAGAGCTTTAATCTTCGATTGGAGACTTAGGGAAGCTTTAGGAGTGATGGAGAGACCTCTAGGAAGAAAGAAGATGAGAGAAAAATGAGAGTGGAATGGTTTTGGGCAAGTCCGATTGCCTTTTAAACCCCCATTTCGCGCCCGCTGTACAGTTCACGATCGGTCCTCAGATCGGTCGCCAGATCGGTCGTATGACCTAATTTGCACAAACTGTGTAGTTTTGAAAATCTTTGAGAATGGTTTCACTTTTGTTTCTTTAAACACGGTTTGTTTGTGACTTAATCGTGCAATTTAGGTTGGCCAAAGGTTCATCATCATTTCACATCAAAAGTATAGGTTTGGCCATATGATTTTAAGAAATTTTGATGCCTAAGATGACTGAATTTTAAGAAAAAAATGAGATAATGGACCTTATTTCCAGATTTTCCTACTATGCTCATGAATAATGAGGCTTAATCCTCTGATATGGATTTAGGCTTATAATGAGACTTCCTAGTTTAAGTTTTATCTATATTATGATGTAGACAACATTTTCTCAATATTTAAGGCCATGAGGATATGCAATAAGTTTTTGCCATATAAAGTAGTTGAGAATCTCAAATATTGAATCAGGATCATATAACAAAATAGAAAATCAGATATGAAACTAAATCATTAAGTAAAATTGACCATTATGATGATTAGAAAAAGGTAATATATTTACTCAATCTAAGCCAATCAGGGTACCATTAGTTTAGTAAGGTGAATTTTACCAATAGCATGCAAGAGCTAAACTTATTTAACAAGAATTTGAGGCTATGATCCTCATAATTTACCATGAAGATCAATGAATTTAAGGCTAACATTGGAAGTAATCAAACTTACAAATCATAAAAACTTGTTAGCCAAAATCCAAAGCACAACTGCTCATGAATTCTAGAGATTTAGATTTAAAACACAATCCAAGGAAGCTGGCACAAAACACTGAGAATCCTTCTCCTTCATGACCCATTTGGCAACAACTTTCATTGTGCCGGGGTCATGTGAGGATCTATTAAAAGTTCTCCTATTTTCTGGAGAGTTGTTCTTTTTATATGGTTGCTCGTAGCTCAATCTCATTTCATCAATTATTCTATTGGTCTTGTCATTTATCAAGGTTACTTGTTTGAGAAAAGCATTCATTCGAGCATCACTTTTTTTTGGAGTCGAAAAATTTCTCCCCACATTCTTTCGATTCTTAGGGGGACTCCTAGTGTGATGTGCTTCTCTCCGTTTTGGAATAAATTTGCCTATCTTGCGCTGGGAGGGAGAGAGCTATCGGCGTTTAAAGGATAAACATTTAGATTTTAGGTGACCTACATCACCACAAGCATAACAAATAGGGGATGCTTTGGTTTTACTTCCTGATGCACCATAGTTCTTTCTCACCATAGGAGGGATAGAAGCAGTCTTAGAGATATGACTGTTAAAACCAATTCCTCTTCTGTCCATAGGTGATCTCCCTACACCCAAGAGCTTTTCAAGGTTTTCTTCTCCTTGGGCGAAACGTCTTTTAGAGTTAACAACTTGACATTTAAGACGATTAATTTCAGAGTTTGCCTCTTTGAGTTCTTTTTTTAGACTCACATGTTTATCTAAAGTCTCACCATTCATGAATTTTTCCTTTTCATGTTCAAGAGCTTCGTTCTTCTTTTTCAGCTCTTCTAAATCTTGACATAGCCTTTAATTTTCAATTTTCAAACCATCAAGATTTTTGGATAGTTTATCTGTCACGCCCCAAACTCAGGGACCGGGCTCACTAAATTCCCAGCCGCCGAATCTGGTGCTGACAGCCTCCGTAGTACCCCATTCTCGGCCCCTAGCTCCCATACGCCAGGTTCCGATCCTGGGATCCCACAAGGAGGATTTTCAGGGTAAACTTTTTTTTTTTTATAGATGAGCATAAACACAAGTATACCAAACCAAAAGCATCACATCACATATCCACTAAGATAATCTTTTGAGTACAATGCTGCGGAAAAAGGAAATACAATGTATAACTAGAAACTAAAAGATCAAGTGCGTGCCCCTGTCTCACTGCTGTCACGCTATAGTATGACCTGCACGTAAACAACGTGCATAAGCTTACTATGAAGCTTAGAGAGTGCGTGGTGTGTGCGCAATGCATATGACAGGTATACAGATATCAGAGTAAGCGAAAATGATGGCAAGCTACACTACTGTTGAGCTCTTAATTATGATATTCTAACCCCAATTCATCACTCATTTTGTGAGATTTTTGTGATTTAAATGCTAACAGAATGCATGTTTTGAGATTACAGGATTGAGAGTGGACTCCGCCTAATTGAAGATGAAAAGAGCTCGTTTGGAACTATTTGGATGAAGATCACTTGAGGATCAAAGAAAGAAAGAAGCAAGGAGAGAAGAAAGTAAAAGAAAGAAAAGGAAGAAAAAGAAGAAAGAAGACTGTCGACCGGTCTTAACCGGTCGGCCAAGAGAGCCAGACCGGTCTTGACCGGTCAGCTAAGCACCCTGGACTACTGCTGGGGAGGCACGACCGGTCTTGACCGGTCGGCCAAGGCTGCTGGACTACTGCTGGAGAGGCCAGACCGGTCGTGACCGGTCGGCCAGCCCAGTCTGACCGGTCCAGACCGGTCGGCCACATGAAAAGACTGGAACTTTCTATTTTCAAGCCGATTTTCTCTGCGCACTGCGTAACTCTTACGTAGATTCTCGATCTTTCTGAAGTTGCGGAGCCTCCTCACTATAAAAGGACACCTAGGGATCGTTCCTAGGGTATCTTAGGAGGGTTTAAGCAAGGTTGGAGGCGACGGAAGTAGATTTCGGAGTTCCACAACTCCTAGTTTGTTTTTGCTATTTTTATGATTTTTTTGGTTGTTTCATGTTTCCTTGGATCATGAGCAGCTAAACCTCTTAGCTAGGGCTAAGAGGTGAAGCTTGTAGTGGATCCAAGATGTTCAATTCGTAGTTAGTTGGTTTTAAGTGTGGAATTCATGATTATGAACTATGGTTTGAAGTTTATACAAGTTTTTAAGTAGTTTTTCTTAGTCTTATGATGACTCATGGATGTTTGGGAGAATTATTTAACTTCTTAATTGGTTCGTATCAGTCTAGACCTGTATGATCTGAGGAATGGGAGTGCGCTCTAATACTATGATCTTCATGAAGGGACTTCCTACCAAAGTTCTATTTTTCTGATTATCTGAATTATGTAAGGGATTGTGCATGTAATTTGAATCAAGTTCAAATCATGATCTAGCCTTGTCTTGTGACAGGACTTGAGGATGGTTATGATTGCGAACTGGACCTTTTGGAAAGGGGAATGACCTATGCAATTGAGCATGCTCAGCTCAGCCTACATTGAGTGAATCTTATGCATAGAACTTACATATGACAGATTGTTTGGTTTAACAGCTCTATCATCCGACTAGATAAATCTTAATATCGATTCTAGTTGAGAGAATGAGAAACTACAGCGGATTGAACATCAAGGATTGCTACAAGTGGATCCTTGAACCCCTAGTGCCTTTTTATAATTGTTTACATTCAAATTAGTTTAAAACTGCTACTCACATCAATCTTATTCAAAATCTGATTATTAGCTTTCAATAGACACTTTTGGATGTGTTTGTGAAATCCTAAGTCCCTGTGGATCGACCTCGGTCTTACCGAGTTTATTATTACATCGCAACCCTACACTTGGGGAAGCGAACAACTACCAAGTCTATGAATGTCATTAGCCATCTCGAGGCTATGCAATGCAATGGGCCTATATGGCCGAGTGTCATATGCTAGTGATGCAATGTGCGCATGTCAATCCTTAACTGCCATATATCATACGGTTTACAACTGGGACATCACCGGGGTCTAGTACACTCCAGACATTGGTTGCCGCCCATCGCGCGCATAACCAAGCGAGTGGAAGAGACCTCACTATCCGCCTCGTCAATGACATACAAGAAAATCCACCCGGCTCGTCGATAGCGAACCCATTCACGAGCTGGTCAAACTCAACCTATTATATAGCCCTCTGCACCCGGGCGGGTAAGGTCACACCCCCTTCTAACCGACCCCGACACAGTGGGAGACGCGGTTTACTGGTATTTGGCCCTCATGCGCTCATAAATTCACTCGGTCTAGACATTGGAGCATCCTACTGGTACCACGGGGTTTAGGGACTTTCACCCAAGGACATCTTTGGCGCCCAAGTGCTAGAACATATTTCTGGTGTCCATTTCTACCATCCACGATGTGACTGTAGTGGTCACAACCCCGATGCCGCTGGGGTGAGAATCTGATCGTGACATGCATAATGCGAGATGCATGAGTCATACCATCAAAGCCATGCACCAAACCTGTGCATACCGCGATCATGTGGGGTGGCCCTATCTCATACGGGTCCCCTAAGTATGTTAAACTATAAGGCATATGCTATGATCAACATCATCCACAGTCAGGCACACATATGATGCGTATGCACAAATGAATGGCATGATATTCATTACACTAAGCATATTATCAGTGTGACCTATCGAGCTAAGTACGCTAGCATGTTTCAAATGTATCATGTGACAATCGGCCTCAAATGGTCGAATATATATATAGGGAGTGGGACCTGGATGGAGAGCCCAATAAAAGTCTACTTGGCACTTGAGACTTTATAGCATGGATGAAATACGTGCATCTAAGGCTAGTCCCTCGTACAGGTTGAATATCAAATGACATTTCCTTATGCCTGGGGAAATTTTCAACCGTAGGCACTGAACTGTCACTATTTCTGAGTGTGGCTGATCCCAAAACTGAGTCCCACGCCCTGCCAAGAGGGATGGTAGGGTATACAATGCACCCATCAAGGTGGGCCCCGCAAGATGGCCCCACAACAATTGGTTAGATAAAAAAAACATTATAGTGTCTCCAAAAGAGGTTTCAATGGTGGGCATCCATAACTACTATTTACAACGGCGTGGTCTACCTGAAATTTGGATTTGTCTCATTAGGTGGGGTCCACAGGCTAAAATGACATGGAAAGACAGATGAACAGCGTGGATCAAACAGATACATCACGATGGGACCCAAAGGGTGGGCCACCTGTTGAACAGCGTGCGCACGCATGCTGCCTACAGCGTGGACCCACATAGGTCATGAAAGTTTTGGATGAGGCTGATATTTGTGTTATTCCCTTCACCTGGACCTGTGCCACAGGTCTGGGTGGCAATTAAAGGTCAGGTTGCCTTAGGAAGGTTTCAACGGTGGACACCATTCCCACTGTTCCAGATGGTGTGGCCCACATGAGATTGTATCTGGTTCATTTGTGGGCCCATGCCCTGAAATGATATAGCAAAAATGGATGGACGGCTGGGCATGGTGGGTCCCACGAGGTGGGCCACTGCTGGGCAGCGTGTCCAGCACACTGCTTCAGCGTGGACCACACTCGTGGCCCCAAAAATTTTGGACCGAGCTGATATATGTGTTTCCCATCCATCTAGGTCTGTGTGACCTTAGCAACAGGTTAGATGGTAAATAAACCTCATAGTGGGTCCCACACGTGCAACCGTGGGCTCCAATGGTTTCAACAGTAGCCGATCATCCCCACCGTTTCCATAGTGTGGTCCACTGTAGAATTGGATCCAGCTGATACTTGTGTTTTCCATTCAAACAAGCCTGCGTGACCTGATGGACAGGTTTAGATGGAAGACCATCATAATGGTGGGCCCTGAAAAGGTTTCAACCGTTGGCATTCATCCTCATTGTTTTCTGTGGTGAGGCCCACCCAAGATCTGGATCTTCTTGGTCTTCGGGCTTGGGCCTTGAAATGATCTGGGAAAACAGATGGACGGCTTGGATAAAACCAATACATCATGGTGGGTCCCACGAGGTGGGCCATTGACTAGGTGGCCGAGCAACCCAGAGTCTGTGGACGTTAGCTACTCCCAGCGCCCCTAGCGTGGTGAGAGGCCAGCGTTCAGCGCTGGTCCTTTCTTCTTCTTCTTTTTTTCTTTTTCTTCTTGATATTACCAAGTGGGGTCCACATGAGGACGATCCACTCTGTCTATCATGTTCACCAGCTCATGGGGGACCCAACGAGTCCAATATTGGACAAGTTATGAGGTCTACAAACTGCAAGATGGGCCAGAGAAAGTTCTATCGTAGACGTCATCATCTCCACTGTTTCAGGTAGTATGGTCCACTTGACATTTGGATCTGGTTCAAATTTGGGCCCTGGCCCTAAAATGATCCAGGGAATCAGATGGACGGTGTGGATTTAACACAAACGTCAAGGTGGGTCCCACGAGTGGGGACCCCACTCACGTCCTTTAAGGTATCTAATGCTGGACAGTTCCAGCGTCCTTGACGCTGAGAACGTCCAGCGTCTTGGACTATTTTTTTTTCTCTTTTTATTTTTTTTATTTTTATTTTACAATGAAGTAGGGCCCATATGTGGGCGATCCAATCCATCCATCTGGTTCTCGGTCACTAGGTGGGCTCAAAAATCCGGATCAAGCCAACTTTGCATTTTTCCTTCATCCAGATTTTTGTGATTTAAAGAATGGTGGTAGAATAGAAAAATAAGCATCATGGTGGGCCACCCAAGGTGGTCCATGCCGTGGCAGCGTGCGGGGCACGCTGTCTCATAGCATGGCACACTTGTGGGCCCAAAATATGAAGGGAAAATAAGGAAAAGGGGGAGTTTATGTCCACTACAAGAAATTCCATTTTTACCGACGAATGATTTCGTCGGTAATAAGTAAAATTTCGTCGGGAAATCTTTTTACCGACGAAAATTTTCGCGGCTAACATCGTCGCAGAAAGGCCGTAGGTAAAGGTTTTTACCGACGAAATAATTTTTCGTAGGTAATAATAAAACCATTACCGACGAAAACATTCGTAGATAAAACATATGAATTTTTGTCGGAAATAAAAATGATTCGTCGGTGAAAAAACTTTTACCGACGAAATTATTCGTAGGTAAAAACATGAAAAAAAATTTGCCGACGAATTTTTTCGTCGGTAATAAAATTTGGGATATTTTTACCGACGAAATCTTTCGTCGGTAAAAGTTTTGCAGATTTTATTACCGACGAAAAAATTCATCGGCAAATTTTTTTTTCATGTTTTTACCTACGAATAATTTCGTCGGTAATAGTTTTTCCTGTCCCGGTTTCATTTGTTTTCAAAATTCAGGAAAATTCCTGATATACACCTGTAAAGAAACCTATACATTTTTCTCCTATTCACATCCACATACATACGAATAAACAGAAACTACACCATCCATACACAAATAATCCATTCCACATCTACAAACAAACAATATTCATCCACACACAAATACATACAAGTTAAAAGTCATATATTAAAAAAAAATAATCAGGAAGATGAAAGCGGAGGTGGCGGGGCATCGGCGCCAAGGCGTGCAGCGAGAGCCTGAAACATCTCCTGCATCCGTCGCTCATGCTCCTGCCGCTCTTGCCGTAACTCCTCGATCCTCCTCTCCTGCTCTTCCCGTCGCCTCTCCTCCTCCTCCCGTCGCCTCTCCTCCTCCTCCTCCCTAAACCTCTGCTCCTCTCTCTGCCTCTCTAGCTGCTCTCGAATCTCATTGACGACGACCCGTAGCTGCTAAACCTCTCTCCGGGATATCAGCTCGGCATTGAGCGCTCTCACCAGCTACGGATCGGCTGGAGCTAGCTCTAGTTTGTGCCATGAGCTTGGCACCATGGCCAAGCCCACGCACATATCCAGAACGGGTGCTAAGCACCTCGCTCAGGATTTCTGGCTCACTCCGCTGACTACCATCGGGAGTGGGCTGACTGCGTATGGTGTCCATCGCCGCCTGTAATGAAAAGATATGAAATTTCATAAAAAATGACATGAATGACATTATTATCAAATCATGCACAATTAAATTTTACAAAGTAAAGATTTTTACCCAATGCTCACTGGCTCTAGGATGAACCCAAGATCCCGTCGCCTGCCGACAATGAGTCCCTCTGTAGAGGTCTACTGGTCCAGGGCTCCTGGCCGGTGACGGAATCTCGCTGCGCAATCGAAAGGAAAAAAGACTTATAATAAATGCCAATCAAAATAATATATTAACTTAATAATCATCAATAATTTCTTACCATGTCGTAACGATGTCGTACAAATGACTTTGAACCAGCTACGTGGTTCACTTGTAACTTTTCCTTGTTCGCAGAATTTATTCTACCCCTCTTCTGAACACAATATACAAAATACATTTCTATTAATTGCGAATTTAATTGTTACCTTAAGATATCGTACATGTAAATATTACCTGAAAAGCCTCCGACTGAAAATCTCTCGCAGAGTATCCGCCAGTCGTCTGTAGTAACGTGTGGCGGTGTGGACAATACGGCCTCATCGTGTGTCCTGCACCGCTTGTACCGCTGGTGCAACTCTCCGCGGTACTCTTTGAACCGCTCTCTAATCATGTCGTCGATGGCATGAGAAATGTAGGGAACATTCAAATCGAAGTCCAATTTATCCTGTAGTTTCGTAAATAATAAATTAAGTCAATAAACTTATTAACAATAGGACTTAACCGTAAATGAACTTTCACAAAAGAAAATTTCAATTTACTAAACTTTACCCGAAGGCGCTGACGGATGAGCTGTCGCACATCATCTGTCACGTCAGTCCAACAGGGGGTGGTGGTGGGGATCAGAGATCGGCATAGGACACTGACCTCAGACGTAAACAGTCTGGCACTGTCCCCAACAGGTCTAAGGCAGTCCTGTGGGAACTCTACCCGCCACCCTACCCTCATGCTTAAGTCGCTCTAAAACTAACCCACGCATGGGTCCACGTCCTCGTCGGCTGGTAGAAGATGCTGTTGCGAAAAGATATATGTAAGTAACAATATAAACAGAAATCACTAAATAAATGTCTAGACTTACATGCAGTGCCCGGTGTATGCTGAACCGAAGGATCAGATGACTGTGATGCACCGTGCGACGTCAATGCTGTCTGCGTCGCATCACGGGTGGAAGGGGTAGATCCAGTGCGCGAACGACCTGATCTCCCACCTGGTGCCATGACTGAATATATCTGAAATACAAACTTATAAATTTAAACAATGTCAATGCAAGTTTATGAACATCATTGTAGAGTGAATTTGTGCTTATGATTAGAGAGATGATAAAAATATGATTAGACCATTACACTATAATGCAAGCAGAATATAATAAAACTGTAAACAGAATATAAAAGTTGAAAAATCCATTACACATTGTCATTCTATATTAAATACATATATTTCATTGTAATACAAATCAACTTCGGATCAACTATCCGAAATACTCCCTGCGAAAGTTATCGTACGCTGCAGATGTATATGTCAAGCTGTATGAAGCACTCGACATTGTTACAGCCAACATGCCAGTCACAATAGGAGAAATCTGATCTCTCAGGACTCCATTCAGATGTGCAAGTGATAATGTCGCATCTTCCATACGAAGTTTTCCACGGTTATATTCCTCAATCAGGTTCGGAATTTCTTTGAGATTGTATAATCTTTCATCTGAGTCATCGTCTTCCTCCCTACATTTCTCGACCAGACCGGGTATCTCTCTGGCCCTACCAGAAGAATATAGGGTCGGAAAGTCCATCCGCAATAGCTGATGAAGTATGCTGCGTGCTTCCACTACGCTCCAGTTTGTGGAGGACATGATCAGAAAGTGACTTAACTGAGTATGTAGATTATAAACAAGTCAATTCAGGAAAAAAATCATGACTTGTAAAACATATATACATGTAATAATCAAATTAATCGAATTGAAAATGACATGTAAATCTTGTATACATTTAATAATCGTCGTCTGAATCATTATCGCTTAGGACTCTTTCTTCTTCACCATCACTATCGCTGATCAGAATTTCCTCTTCATCATCTGCAACGTTGTCATCGATGAAAGCGCTATCATCTCTAACAATGTCATTTATGATTGAGATATCAACATGATCAGGTGGCACATCATCTTTATTCAATTGTACCACATCAATATCAACATTTGGATCATTCCCTCTATCCCAAGATGGCATGTCTTCTTGATATGCTTGTTCAACTGATGACGTTCTATTACTCCCTTCATCGTTATCTTCAACGTCTACTTCGGGAACGTCAAATATGTTCCTGGGCTTTATTTTCTGCACCACGTGCCAAGAGCCGCCTAACTTGGTGTCAGCGAGGTACAATACTTGTTCGGCTTGGCCTGCTATGATAAATGGGTCATCTTTAAACCACTTCCGAGATAAATTTACGCTCGTGAAGTAATTATCAGTCTGTATTCCCAACTTTTTATTTCCAATGTCCCACCAATCGCATTTAAATAAGTACACCCGCTTTCTCATACAATAACTCAGCTCAATAATATCCGTCAAAACGCCATAAAAATCAATTTCGACCTCCTCATGTGTTCCCTTCACAACCACACCACTATGTTGTGTGGTCCTATATTTCTCACGCTCCTCAGTGTGGAACTGAATCCCGTTTACAATACAACCTGTATATCTACATACACATCTATCAGGGCCACACGCCAGTGAGTAGAGCGTATCAGACGCATCCGCAGAGTTGCTAGCGCGCAACATCTTCATCTATCATCACATACAGAATATAAATGTACGTTTAGGCATTTAAAATTACGTGTAAATATTGTGCAATACAACAATATTGTAAGTGTGGTGAGATAGAAGGTAAATTAATCTTACACGTTTTGCAAACCATTCTGGAAACAATTCCTGATGCATTCGATCATAATTTGTAGGGTATTGGGACTTCATCTCCTCGATGTGTTTGCTATACACAATTGGTACGTTGTAAGCAAGAAATTTTGAGATTAAAACTGTCTGTAGATATACAATTATGTGCGAAGACTTACTCCAAGTACGACTCTATTTCTTCACAGTTATGCAACACATACCACCGCGCCTTCTCTTGATCCCGAGGGTCCATATCCTGAAACGTCGGCGATCCTAAAGGACGGACGTTATGTGCGAATACAGATATGAGTCCTTGTTCATGCTCCTGCCCTGCACCGGCATTCCGATCTTCTCGGTTGAATCTAGTCTCTATGCCACGAAGATACATGGAGCAAAATGTGAGGCACTCATTATCAATATATGCCTCAGCAATAGATCCCTCTAGACGTGCCTTATTCCTCACATATTGTTTTAATGTGTGAAGGTATCTGTACACAAAATCAATATGTTTAGGACATGAAAACATGGATATACGTAGTTTATGGAATGAATAAAAATTTATGATCATTGTTCTATCACCTTTCGATCGGATACATCTAACGATATTATACTGGGCCTACAAGCTTCGCTTCGTGTGGTAAGTGAATCACTAGGTGTACCATGACATCGAAAAACGCAGGTGAAAATATTCTTTCAAGTTTGCAAAGGATTACGACAATATCCTTCTCCAGTCGTTTAATAACCTCTGCATTCAAAGATTTCGAACACAAATCCTTAAAGAATATCCCCAACTCAATCAGCGTAGCACTGACATCCTTGTTAAGGAATCCACGAATCGCAACCGGTAGTAGACGTTGCAGAAGGACGTGACAGGCATGACTTTTCATTCCTGCATACCCATCGAAAAATTTCACCTTGTTCAACCATTCACATATACGTTTTTTCTCTAGTTTTGTCAATGTGTAGCAGGCTGCTGGTATAGTATATGAATTTTCATGTGGTTGCAAGTGCAACTCTTTCCTTAAACCCATTGCTTGTAGATCCAATCGAGCCTTAAAACTGTCTTTTGTTTTCTTCTCTATGTTCATCAATGTTCCAAAGACATTGTCACATATATTCTTCTCAATATGCATGACATCCAAGTTGTGTCGTAATTTCATATGACTCCAATAAGGCAACTAAAAAAAATGCTCTTCTTCCTCCAGTTGTACTCCAATACTGTACGTTTTCTCTTCTTCAAGTGCGGTGCCTTACCAAATCTAACTTCTTCAATGTTACTCAGTTGTTGTAACACATCTTCTGCAGATAGTTCTTTCGGTGGTGGCCTATGATCTTGTTTGCCATCAAAGATTACCGTCTTCCTGCGCCAACTATGATCCCTCGGAAGGAAGCGACGATGGCCCATATAACACATTTTTTTACCATGCTTCAATGACAATGAACAAGTCTCAGTACTACATGTAGGACAAGCCAACTTTCCCTTCGTGCTCCACCCAGACAAATTCCTATATGCAGGGAAGTCATTTATTGTCCACAAGACCGCTGCATGCAATCGAAACGTCTGTTCTGCAAAAGTGTCATATGTCTGGACACCTTGACTCCACAACCCGTTTAACTCATCTACTAACAGTCAGAGATACAAATCAATGTCATTCCCCTGTGACTTGGGTCCAGGAATAAGCAACGACATCATAAAAAATGATTCCTTCATACACAACCAAGGAGGTAAATTGTAGGGCATAAGTATCACTGGCCACATACTGTACGAGCTACTCATATTACCAAATGGATTAAAACCATCACTTGCAAGACCTAGCAGAACATTGCGAGAATCCTCTGTAAACCAGTCATATTGCCTATCAAAATGTTGCCAGGCTTCAGAGTCAGCGGGATGCCTCAATGTATTATCATCATGAATGCGTTTCTCCTTATGCCACCTCATATCTTCAGCCGTCTTGCTCGACGTAAACAATCTTTGTAATCTAGGTTTCAATGGAAAGTACCTTAACACCTTTTGTGGAATTTTCTTACGCTTAGCTTCGTCATATTTCCACCTAGACTCTCCACATTGTGGACACTCCTCAACATTTTCATGTTCTTTCCAATACAATACACAATCATTTATACATGCATGTATGAGGATGTAACCAAGGCCCAAGTCTCGCATTAAGAATTTTGCCTCGTAATGAGACTTAGGCAATGTCTCACCTTCGGGTAATACTTCTTTCAACAAGCCAAGTAACATGTCGAACGATTTGTTACTCCAACGATTTATTATCTTTAAATGAAGTAACCTTGTAAGGAAATTCAACCTGGAGAAGTTCTGACACCCCGGATAGAGTGGACGTTGCGCATCCCTCAACAACCTACTAAACTTTTCTGATTCGGCATCACCCATAGGAGGAATATCCTGGCTAGTACTTGTCGCTGTAAAATCAGTATCCGCAATTGTTCCCCTTAACACATCCCCAATGATATCTTACATATCGTCAACATCTTCATCCTCGTCATTATGCACAATTGGGTCAGCAAGGACTTCAGTAGCCTCAACTCTTTGGTGGAAGTCTTCACCATGATGAATCCACCAAGTGTAACCCTGGTCAATCCCAACTATGAACAAATCATCTTCCACTTTGTCCAATGTCTTGTGAATCATGTTCTTGCATTTTCGTCATGGACACCTAATTCTATTACCTGAATCTGCCCGATATCTCGCAAATTCCATGAACTCCTTAACACCTTCTTTATACTCTGGGCCAAATCGATTCTTAGCTTGCATCCAACTCTTATCCATATCTATAATGTAAAAATTAGAGTCAGGTTTAGTTTAGGTGAGTTGAGTTTAGGATTAGGTTTAGTCATAGGTTGAGATTTTCAGGTTCAGGATCGGGTTTCGGGTTTGGTTTTCGTGTTTGGGTCTAGGTTTAGGTAAGGTGAATGTATTTAGGAATAGGTGTAGGTTTATTTTAGGTGACATGAGTTTAGGATTAGGTTTAGGGCATAGGTTGAGATTTGCGGGTTCGGGATCGGGTTTAGGGTCGCATTTTCGTGTTTGGGTAAAGGTTTAGGTTAGGTGAATGTATTTAGGAATAGGTGTAGGTTTAGTTTAGGTGACATGAGTTTAGGATTAGGTTTAGGGCATAGGTTTAGATTTTCGGGTTCGGGATCGGGTTTCGGGTTTGGTTTTTCTGTTTGGGTCTAGGTTTAGGATAGGTGAATGGATTTAGGAATAGGTGTAGGTTTAGTTTAGGTGATTTGAGATTAGGATTAGGTTTCGGCATAGGTTTAGATTTTCGGGTTCAGGATCGGGTTTCGGGTTAGGTTCTCGTGTTTGGGTCTAGGTTTAGGTTAGGTGAATGTATTTAGGAATTGGTGTAGGTTTAGGTTAGGTGACATGAGATTAGGATTAGGTTTAGGGCATAGGTTTGGATTTGCGGGTTCGGGATCGGGTTTCGGGTTTGGTTTTCGTGTTTGGGTCTAGGTTTAGGTAAGGTGAATGTATTTAGGAGTAGGTGTAGGTTTAGTTTAGGTGACATGAGTTTAGGATTAGGTTTAGGGCATAGGTTAAGATTTGCGGGTTCGGGATCGGGTTTAGGGTCGCATTTTCGTGTTTGGGTAAAGGTTTAGGTTAGGTGAATGTATTTAGGAATAGGTGTAGGTTTAGTTTAGGTGATTTGAGATTAAGATTAGGTTTTGGAATAGGTTGAGATTTGCGGGTTCAGGATCGGGTTTCGGGTTAGGTTCTTGTGTTTGGGTCTAGGTTTAGGATAGGTGAATGGATTTAGGAATAGGTGTAGGTTTAGTTTAGGTGATTTGAGATTAGGATTAGGTTTCGGCATAGGTTTAGATTTGCCGGTTCGGGATCGGGTTTCGGGTTTGGTTTTCGTGTTTGGGTCTAGGTTTAGGTAAGGTGAATGGATTTCGGAATACGTGTTGGTTTAGTTTAGGTGACATGAGTTTAGGATTAGGTTTAGGGCATAGGTTTAGATTTTCGGGTTCGGGATCGGGTTTAGGGTTTGGTTTTCGTGTTTGGGTCTAGGTTTAGGATAGGTGAATGGATTTAGGAATAGGTGTAGGTTTACTTTAGGTGACATGAGTTTAGGATTAGGTTTAGGGCATAGGTTTAGATTTGCGGGCTCGGGATCGGGTTTCGAATTTGGTTTTTGTGTTTGGGTTGCGGGTTTGGGATCGGGTTTCGGATTTAGTTTTCGTGTTTGGGTCTAGGTTTAGGATAGGTGAATGGATTTAGGAATAGGTGTAGGTTTACTTTAGGTGATTTGAGTTTAGGATTAGGTTTAGGGTATAGGTTGAGATTTGAAGGTTCGGGATCGGGTTTCGGGTTTAGTTTTCGTGTTTGGGTCTAGGTTTAAGTTAGGTGAATGGATTTAGGAATAGGTGTAGGTTTACTTTAGGTGATTTGAGTTTAGGATTAGGTTTAGGGCATAGGTTGAGATTTGCTGGCTCAAGATCGGGTTTCGGGTTTGGTTTTCGTGTGTGGGTCTAGGTTTAGGATAGGTGAATGGATTTAGGAATAGGTGTAGGTTTACTTTAGGTGATTTGAGTTTAGGATTAGGTTTAGGGCATAGGTTGAGATTTGAAGGTTCGGGATCGGGTTTCGGGTTTGGTTTTCATGTTTGGGTCTAGGTTTAGGTTAGGTGAATGGATTTAGGAATAGGTGTAGGTTTACTTTAGGTGATTTGAGTTTAGAATTAGGTTTAGGGCATAGGTTGAGATTTGCGGGTTCAGGATCGGGTTTCGGGTTTGATTTTAGTGTTTGGGTCAAGGTTTAGGATAGGTGAATGGATTTTGGAATAGGTGTAGGTTTAGTTTAGGTGATTTGAGATTAGGATTAGGTTTCGGCATAGGTTTAGATTTGTGGGTTCGGGATCGGGTTTCGGGTTTGGTTTTCGTGTTTGGGTCTAGGTTTAGGTTAGGTGAATGGATTTAGGAATAGGTGTAGGTTTTGTTTAGGTGACATGAGTTTAGGATTAGGTTTAGGGCATAGGTTTAAATTTTCGGGTTCGGGATTGGGTTTCGGGTTTGGTTTTCGTGTTTGGGTCTTGGTTTAGGATAGGTGAATGGATTTAGGAATAGGTGTAGGTTTACTTTAGGTGATTTGAGTTTAGGATTAGGTTTAGGGCATAGGTTGAGATTTGCTGGCTCAAGATCGGGTTTCGGGTTTGGTTTTCATGTTTGGGTCTAGGTTTAGGATAGGTGAATGGATTTAGGAATAGGTGTAGGTTTACTTTAGGTGATTTGAGTTTAGGATTAGGTTTAGGGCATAGGTTGAGATTTAAAGGTTCGGGATCGGGTTTCGGGTTTGGTTTTCATGTTTGGGTCTAGGTTTAGGTTAGGTGAATGGATTTAGGAATAGGTGTAGGTTTACTTTAGGTGATTTGAGTTTAGGATTAGGTTTAGGGCATAGGTTGAGATTTGCAGGTTCAGGATCAGGTTTCGGGTTTTATTTTCGTGTTTGGGTCTAGGTTTAGGATAGGTGAATGGATTTAGGAATAGGTGTAGGTTTAGTTTATGTGATTTGAGATTAGGATTAGGTTTCGGCATAGGTTTAGATTTACCGGTTCGGGATTGGGTTTCGGGTTTGGTTTTCGTGTTTGGGTCTAGGTTTATGTTAGGTGAATGGATTTCGGAATAGGTGTTGGTTTAGTTTAGGTAACATGAGTTTAGGATTAGGTTTAGGGCATAGGTTTAGATTTTCGGGTTCGGGATCGGGTTTCGGGTTTGGTTTTCATGTTTTGGTCTAGGTTTAGGATAGGTGAATGGAGTTAGGAATAGGTGTAGGTTTACTTTAGGTGATTTGAGTTTAGGATTAGGTTTAGGGCATAGGTTGAGATTTGCGGGTTCGGAATTGGGTTTCGGGTTTGGTTTTCATGTTTGGGTCTAGGCTTAGGATAGGTGAATGGATTTAGGAATAGGAGTAGGTTTACTTTAGGTGATTTGAGTTTAGGATTAGGTTTAGGGCATAGGTTGAGATTTGCGGGTTCAGGATCGAGTTTCGGGTTTGGTTTTCGTGTTTGGGTCTAGATTTAGGTTAGGTGAATGGATTTAGGAATAGGTTTAGGTTAGGTGACATGAGTTTAGGATTAGGTTTAGGGCATAGGTTGGGATTGGCAGGTTCGGGATCGGGTTTCGGGTTTGGTTCTCGTGTTTGGGTCTAGGTTTAGGTAAGGTGAATGTATTTAGGAGTAGGTGTAGGTTTAGTTTAGGTGACATGAGTTTAGGATTAGGTTTAGGGCATAGGTTGAGATTCGCGGGTTCGGGATCGGGTTTCGGGTTTGGTTTTCGTGTTTGGGTCTAGGTTTGGGATAGGTGAATGGATTTAGGAATAGGTGTAGGTTTAGTTTAGGTGATTTGAGATTAGGATTAGGTTTCGGCATAGGTTTAGATTTGCGGGTTTGGGATCGAGTTTCGGGTTTGGTTTTCGTGTTTGGGTCTAGGTTTAGGTTAGGTGAATGGATTAAGGAATAGGTGTAGGTTTGCTTTAGGTGACATGAGTTTAGAATTAGGTTTAGGGCATAGGTTTATATTTTCGGGTTCGGGATCGGGTATCGGGTTTGGTTTTCGTGTTTGGGTCTAGGTTTAGGATAGGTGAATGGATTTAGGAATAGGTGAAGGTTTACTTTAGGTGATTTCAGATTAGGATTAGGTTTTGGCATGGGTTGAGATTTGCGGGTTCAGGATCGGGTTTCGGGTTAGGTTCTCGTGTTTGGGTCTAGGCTTAGGATAGGTGAATGGATTTACGAATAGGTGTAGGTTTAGTTTAGGTGATTTGAGATTAGGATTAGGTTTCGGCATTGGTTTAGATTTGCCGGTTCGGGATCGGGTTTCGGGTTCGGTTTTCGTGTTTGGGTCTAGGTTGAGGTAAGGTGAATGGATTTCGGAATAGGTGTTAGTTTAGTTTAGGTGACATGAGTTTAGGATTGGGTTTAGGGCATAGGTTTAGATTTTCGGGTTCGGGATCAGGTTTAGGGTTTGGTTTTATTGTTTGGGTCTAGGTTTAGGATAGGTGAATGGATTTAGGAATAGGTGTAGGTTTGCTTTAGGTGACATGAGTTTAGGATTAGGTTTAGGGCATAGGTTTAGATTTGCGGGTTCGGGATCAGGTTTCGGGTTTGGTTTTCGTGTTTAGGTCTAGGTTTAGGATAGGTGAATGGATTTAGGAATAGGTGTAGGTTTACTTTAGGTGATTTGAGTTTAGGATTAGGTTTAGGGCATAGGTTGAGATTTGAAGGTTCGGAATCGGGTTTCGGGTTTGGTTTTCGTGTTTGGGTCTAGGTTTTGGTTAGTTGAATGGATTTAGGAATAGGTGTAGGTTTACTTTCGGTGATTTGAGTTTAGGATTAGGGTTAGGGCATAGGTTGAGATTTGAAGGTTCGGGATCGGGTTTCGTGTTTGGTTCTCATGTTTGGGTCTAGGTTTAGGTTAGGTGAATGGATTTAGGAATAAGTGTAGGTTTACTTTAGGTGATTTGAGTTTAGGATTAGGTTTAGGGCATAGGTTGAGATTTGCGGGTTCAGGATCGGGTTTCGGGTTTGGTTTTCGTGTTTGGGTCTAGGTATAGGATAGGTGAATGGATTTAGGAATAGGTGTACGTTTAGTTTAGGTGATTTGGGATTAGGATTAGGTTTCGGCATAGGTTGAGATTTGAAGGTTCGGAATCGGGTTTCGGGTTTAGTTTTCGTGTTTGGGTCTAGGTTTAAGTTAGGTGAATGGATTTTGGAATAGGTGTAGGTTTACTTTAGGTGATTTGAGTTTAGGATTAGGTTTAGGGCATAGGTGGAGATTTGCTGGCTCAAGATCGAGTTTCGGGTTTGGTTTTCGTGTTTGGGTCTAGGTTTAGGATAGGTGAATCGATTTAGGAATAGGTGTAGGTTTACTTTAGGTGATTTGAGTTTAGGATTAGGTTTAGGGCATAGGTTGAGATTTGAAGGTTCGGGATCGGGTTTCAGGTTTGGTTCTCATGTTTGGGTCTAGGTTTAGGTTAGGTGAATGGATTTAGGAATAAGTGTAGGTTTACTTTAGGTGATTTGAGTTTAGGATTAGGTTTAGGGCATAGGTTGAGATTTGCGGGTTCAGGATCGGGTTTCGGGTTTGGTTTTCGTGTTTGGGTCTAGGTTTAGGATAGGTGAATGGATTTAGGAATAGGTGTAGGTTTAGTTTAGGTGATTTGGGATTAGGATTAGGTTTCGGCATAGGTTTAGATTTGTGGGTTCGGGATCGGGTTTCGGGTTTGGTTTTCGTGTTTGGGTCTAGGTTTAGGTTAGGTGAATGGATTTAGGAATAGGTGTAGGTTTTGTTTAGGTGACATGAGTTTAGGATTAGGTTTAGGGCATAGGTTTAAATTTTCGGGTTCGGGATTGGGTTTCGGGTTTGGTTTTCGTGTTTGGGTCTTGGTTTAGGATAGGTGAATGGATTTAGGAATAGGTGTAGGTTTACTTTAGGTGATTTGAGTTTAGGATTAGGTTTAGGGCATAGGTTGAGATTTGCTGGCTCAAGATCGGGTTTCGGGTTTGGTTTTCGTGTTTGGGTCTAGGTTTAGGATAGGTGAATGGATTTAGGAATAGGTGTAGGTTTACTTTAGGTGATTTGAGTTTAGGATTAGGTTTAGGGCATAGGTTGAGATTTGAAGGTTCGGGATCGGGTTTCGTGTTTGGTTTTCATGTTTGGGTCTTGGTTTAGGTTAGGTGAATGGATTTAGGAATAGGTGTAGGTTTACTTTAGGTGATTTGAGTTTAGGATTAGGTTTAGGGCATAGGTTGAGATTTAAAGGTTCGGGATCGGGTTTCGGGTTTGGTTTTCATGTTTGGGTCTAGGTTTAGGTTAGGTGAATGGATTTAGGAATAGGTGTAGGTTTACTTTAGGTGATTTGAGTTTAGGATTAGGTTTAGGGCATAGGTTGAGATTTGCAGGTTCAGGATCAGGTTTCGGGTTTATTTTCGTGTTTGGGTCTAGGTTTAGGATAGGTGAATGGATTTAGGAATAGGTGTAGGTTTAGTTTAGGTGATTTGAGATTAGGATTAGGTTTCGGCATAGGTTTAGATTTACCGGTTCGGGATTGGGTTTCGGGTTTGGTTTTCGTGTTTGGGTCTAGGTTTATGTTAGGTGAATGGATTTCGGAATAGGTGTTGGTTTAGTTTAGGTAACATGAGTTTAGGATTAGGTTTAGGGCATAGGTTTAGATTTTCGGGTTCGGGATCGGGTTTCGGGTTTGGTTTTCATTGTTTTGGTCTAGGTTTAGGATAGGTGAATGAGTTAGGAATAAGTGTAGGTTTTACTTTAGGTGATTTGAGTTTAGGATTAGGTTTAGGGCATAGGTTGAGATTTGCGGGTTCGGAATTGGGTTTCGGGTTTGGTTTTCATGTTTGGGTCTAGGCTTAGGATAGGTGAATGGATTTAGGAATAGGAGTAGGTTTACTTTAGGTGATTTGAGTTTAGGATTAGGTTTAGGGCATAGGTTGAGATTTGCGGGTTCAGGATCGAGTTTCGGGTTTGGTTTTCGTGTTTGGGTCTAGATTTAGGTTAGGTGAATGGATTTAGGAATAGGTTTAGGTTAGGTGACATGAGTTTAGGATTAGGTTTAGGGCATAGGTTGGGATTGGCGGGTTCGGGATCGGGTTTCGGGTTTGGTTCTCGTGTTTGGGTCTAGGTTTAGGTAAGGTGAATGTATTTAGGAGTAGGTGTAGGTTTAGTTTAGGTGACATGAGTTTAGGATTAGGTTTAGGGCATAGGTTGAGATTCGCGGGTTCGGGATCGGGTTTCGGGTTTGGTTTTCGTGTTTGGGTCTAGGTTTGGGATAGGTGAATGGATTTAGGAATAGGTGTAGGTTTAGTTTAGGTGATTTGAGATTAGGATTAGGTTTCGGCATAGGTTTAGATTTGCGGGTTTGGGATCGAGTTTCGGGTTTGGTTTTCGTGTTTGGGTCTAGGTTTAGGTTAGGTGAATGGATTAAGGAATAGGTGTAGGTTTGCTTTAGGTGACATGAGTTTAGAATTAGGTTTAGGGCATAGGTTTATATTTTCGGGTTCGGGATCGGGTATCGGGTTTGGTTTTCGTGTTTGGGTCTAGGTTTAGGATAGGTGAATGGATTTAGGAATAGGTGAAGGTTTACTTTAGGTGATTTCAGATTAGGATTAGGTTTTGGCATGGGTTGAGATTTGCGGGTTCAGGATCGGGTTTCGGGTTAGGTTCTCGTGTTTGGGTCTAGGCTTAGGATAGGTGAATGGATTTACGAATAGGTGTAGGTTTAGTTTAGGTGATTTGAGATTAGGATTAGGTTTCGGCATTGGTTTAGATTTGCGGTTCGGGATCGGGTTTCGGGTTCGGTTTTCGTGTTTGGGTCTAGGTTTAGGTAAGGTGAATGGATTTAGGAATAGGTGTAGGTTTAGTTTAGGTGACATGAGTTTAGGATTAGGTTTAGGGCATAGGTTTAGATTTTCGGGTTCGGGATCAGGTTTAGGGTTTGGTTTTCGTGTTTGGGTCTAGGTTTAGGATAGGTGAATGGATTTAGGAATAGGTGTAGGTTTGCTTTAGGTGACATGAGTTTAGGATTAGGTTTAGGGCATAGGTTTAGATTTGCGGGTTCGGGATCAGGTTTCGGGTTTGGTTTTCGTGTTTAGGTCTAGGTTTAGGCTAGGTGAATGGATTTAGGAATAGGTGTAGGTTTAGTTTAGGTGACATTGAGTTTAGGATTAGGTTTAGGGCATAGGTTGAGATTTGAGGTTCGGAATCGGGTTTCGGGTTTGGTTTCGTGTTTGGGTCTAGGTTTAGGTTAGGTGAATGGATTTAGGAATAGGTGTAGGTTTACTTTCGGTGATTTGAGTTTAGGATTAGGGTTAGGGCATAGGTTGAGATTTGAAGGTTCGGGATCGGGTTTCGTGTTTGGTTCTCATGTTTGGGTCTAGGTTTAGGTTAGGTGAATGGATTTAGGAATAAGTGTAGGTTTACTTTAGGTGATTTGAGTTTAGGATTAGGTTTAGGGCATAGGTTGAGATTTGCGGGTTCAGGATCGGGTTTCGGGTTTGGTTTTCGTGTTTGGGTCTAGGTATAGGATAGGTGAATGGATTTAGGAATAGGTGTACGTTTAGTTTAGGTTGATTTGGGATTAGGATTAGGTTTCGGCATAGGTTGAGATTTGAAGGTTCGGGAATCGGGTTTCGGGTTTAGTTTTCGTGTTTGGGTCTAGGTTTAAGTTAGGTGAATGGATTTTGGAATAGGTGTAGGTTTACTTTAGGTGATTTGAGTTTAGGATTAGGTTTAGGGCATAGGTGGAGATTTGCTGGTTCAAGATCGAGTTTCGGGTTTGGTTTTCGTGTTTGGGTCTAGGTTTAGGATAGGTGAATCGATTTAGGAATAGGTGTAGGTTTACTTCAGGTGATTTGAGTTTAGGATTAGGTTTAGGGCATAGGTTGAGATTTGAAGGTTCGGGATCGGGTTTCAGGTTTGGTTCTCATGTTTGGGTCTAGGTTTAGGTTAGGTGAATGGATTTAGGAATAAGTGTAGGTTTACTTTAGGTGATTTGAGTTTAGGATTAGGTTTAGGGCATAGGTTGAGATTTGCGGGTTCAGGATCGGGTTTCGGGTTTGGTTTTCGTGTTTGGGTCTAGGTTTAGGATAGGTGAATGGATTTAGGAATAGGTGTAGGTTTAGTTTAGGTGATTTGGGATTAGGATTAGGTTTCGGCATAGGTTTAGATTTGTGGGTTCGGGATCGGGTTTCGGGTTTGGTTTTCGTGTTTGGGTCTAGGTTTAGGTTAGGTGAATGGATTTAGGAATAGGTGTAGGTTTTGTTTAGGTGACATGAGTTTAGGATTAGGTTTAGGGCATAGGTTTAAATTTTCGGGTTCGGGATTGGGTTTCGGGTTTGGTTTTCGTGTTTGGGTCTTGGTTTAGGATAGGTGAATGGATTTAGGAATAGGTGTAGGTTTACTTTAGGTGATTTGAGTTTAGGATTAGGTTTAGGGCATAGGTTGAGATTTGCTGGCTCAAGATCGGGTTTCGGGTTTGGTTTTCGTGTTTGGGTCTAGGTTTAGGATAGGTGAATGGATTTAGGAATAGGTGTAGGTTTACTTTAGGTGATTTGAGTTTAGGATTAGGTTTAGGGCATAGGTTGAGATTTGAAGGTTCGGGATCGGGTTTCGTGTTTGGTTTTCATGTTTGGGTCTTGGTTTAGGTTAGGTGAATGGATTTAGGAATAGGTGTAGGTTTACTTTAGGTGATTTGATTTTAGGATTAGGTTTAGGGCATAGGTTGAGATTTGCAGGTTCAGGATCAGGTTTCGGGTTTGGTTTTCGTGTTTGGGTCTATATTTAGGATAGGTGAATGGATTTAGGAATAGGTGTAGGTTTAGTTTAGGTGATTTGAGTTTAGGATTAGGTTTAGGGCATAGGTTGAGATTTGCGGGTTCAGGATCGAGTTTCGGGTTTGGTTTTCGTGTTTGGGTCTAGATTTAGGTTAGGTGAATGGATTTAGGAATAGGTTTAGGTTAGGTGACATGAGTTTAGGATTAGGTTTAGGGCATAGGTTGGGATTGGCGGGTTCGGGATCGGGTTTCGGGTTTGGTTCTCGTGTTTGGGTCTAGGTTTAGGTAAGGTGAATGTATTTAGGAGTAGGTGTAGGTTTAGTTTAGGTGACATGAGTTTAGGATTAGGTTTAGGGCATAGGTTGAGATTCGCGGGTTCGGGATCGGGTTTCGGGTTTGGTTTTCGTGTTTGGGTCTAGGTTTAGGATAGGTGAATGGATTTAGGAATAGGTGTAGGTTTAGTTTAGGTGATTTGAGATTAGGATTAGGTTTCGGCATAGGTTTAGATTTGCGGGTTTGGGATCGAGTTTCGGGTTTGGTTTTCGTGTTTGGGTCTAGGTTTAGGTTAGGTGAATGGATTTAGGAATAGGTGTAGGTTTGCTTTAGGTGACATGAGTTTAGGATTAGGTTTAGGGCATAGGTTTATATTTTCGGGTTCGGGATCGGGTTTCGGGTTTGGTTTTCGTGTTTGGGTCTAGGTTTAGGATAGGTGAATGGATTTAGGAATAGGTGTAGGTTTACTTTAGGTGATTTGAGTTTAGGATTAGGTTTAGGGCATAGTTTGAGATTTGCGGGTTCGGGATTGGGTTTTGGGTTTGGTTTTCATGTTTGGGTCTAGGGTTAGGATAGGTGAATGGATTTAGGAATAGGTGTAGGTTTAGTTTAGGTGATTTGAGTTTAGGATTAGGTTTAGGGCATAGGTTGAGATTTGCGGGTTCAGGATCGAGTTTCGGGTTTGGTTTTCATGTTTGGGTCTAGATTTAGGTTAGGTGAATGGATTTAGGTATAGGTGTAGGTATAGTTTAGGTGACATGAGTTTCGGATTAGGTTTAGGGCATAGGTGGGATTGGCGGGGTTCGGGATCGGGTTTCGGGTTTGGTTCTCGTGTTTGGGTCTAGGTTTAGGTAAGGTGAATGTATTTAGGAGTAGGTGTAGGTTTAGTTTAGGTGACATGAGTTTAGGATTAGGTTTAGGGTATAGGTTGAGATTTGCGGGTTCGGGATCGGGTATCGGGTTTGGTTTTCGTGTTTGGGTCTAGGTTTAGGATAGGTGAATGGATTTAGGAATAGGTGAAGGTTTAGTTTAGGTGATTTCAGATTAGGATTAGGTTTTGGCATGGGTTGAGATTTGCGGGTTCAGGATCGGGTTTCGGGTTAGGTTCTCGTGTTTGGGTCTAGGCTTAGGATAGGTGAATGGATTTACGAATAGGTGTAGGTTTAGTTTAGGTGATTTGAGATTAGGATTAGGTTTCGGCATTGGTTTAGATTTGCCGGTCGGGATCGGGTTTCGGGTTTGGTTTTCGTGTTTGGGTCTAGGTTGAGGTAAGGTGAATGGATTTCGGAATAGGTGTTAGTTTAGTTTAGGTGACATGAGTTTAGGATTGGGTTTAGGGCATAGGTTTAGATTTTCGGGTTCGGGATCAGGTTTAGGGTTTGGTTTTATTGTTTGGGTCTAGGTTTAGGATAGGTGAATGGATTTAGGAATAGGTGTAGGTTTGCTTTAGGTGACATGAGTTTAGGATTAGGTTTAGGGCATAGGTTTAGATTTGCGGGTTCGGGATCAGGTTTCGGGTTTGGTTTTCGTGTTTAGGTCTAGGTTTAGGATAGGTGAATGGATTTAGGAATAGGTGTTGGTTTACTTTAGGTGATTTGAGTTTAGGATTAGGTTTAGGGCATAGGTTGAGATTTGAAGGTTCGGAATCGGGTTTCGGGTTTGGTTTTCGTGTTTGGGTCTAGGTTTTGGTTAGTTGAATGGATTTAGGAATAGGTGTAGGTTTACTTTCGGTGATTTGAGTTTAGGATTAGGTTTAGGGCATAGGTTGAGATTTGAAGGTTCGGGATCGGGTTTCGGGTTTAGTTTTCGTGTTTGGGTCTAGGTTTAAGTTAGGTGAATGGATTTAGGAATAGGTGTAGGTTTACTTTAGGTGATTTGAGTTTAGGATTAGGTTTAGGGCATAGGTTGAGATTTGCTGGCTCAAGATCGAGTTTCGGGTTTGGTTTTCGTGTTTGGGTCTAGGTTTAGGATAGGTGAATGGATTTAGGAATAGGTGTAGGTTTACTTTAGGTGATTTGAGTTTAGGATTAGGTTTAGGGCATAGGTTGAGATTTGAAGGTTCGGGATCGGGTTTCGGGTTTGGTTCTCATGTTTGGGTCTAGGTTTAGGTTAGGTGAATGGATTTAGGAATAGGTGTAGGTTTAGTTTAGGTGATTTGAGTTTAGGATTAGGTTTAGGGCATAGGTTGAGATTTGCGGGTTCAGGATCGGGTTTCGGGTTTGGTTTTCGTGTTTGGGTCTAGGTTTAGGATAGGTGAATGGATTTAGGAATAGGTGTAGGTTTAGTTTAGGTGACATTGAGTTTAGGATTAGGTTTCGGGCATAGGTTGAGATTTGTGGGTTCGGGATCGGGTTTCGGGTTTGGTTTTCGTGTTTGGGTCTAGGTTTAGGTTAGGTGAATGGATTTAGGAATAGGTGTAGGTTTAGTTTAGGTGACATGAGTTTAGGATTAGGTTTAGGGCATAGGTTTAGATTTTCGGGTTCGGGATTGGGTTTCGGGTTTGGTTTTCGTGTTTGGGTCTAGGTTTAGGATAGGTGAATGGATTTAGGAATAGGTGTAGGTTTACTTTAGGTGAATTGAGTTTAGGATTAGGTTTAGGGCATAGGTTGAGATTTTGCGGGTTCAGGATCGGGTTTCGGGTTTGGTTTTCGTGTTTGGGTCTAGGTTTAGGCTAGGTGAATGGATTTAGGAATAGGTGTAGGTTTAGTTTAGGTGACTTTGAGTTAGGATTAGGTTTCGGCATAGGTTTAGATTTGTGGGTTCGGGATCGGGTTTGGGGTTTGGTTTTCGTGTTTGGGTCTAGGTTTAGGTTAGGTGAATGGATTTAGGAATAGGTGTAGGTTTGTTTAGGTGACATGAGTTTAGGATTAGGTTTAGGGCATAGGTTTAAATTTTCGGGTTCGGGATTGTGTTTCGGGTTTGGTTTTCGTGTTTGGGTCTTGGTTTAGGATAGGTGAATGGATTTAGGAATAGGTGTAGGTTTACTTTAGGTGATTTGAGTTTAGGATTAGGTTTAGGGCATAGGTTGAGATTTGCTGGCTCAAGATCGGGTTTCGGGTTTGGTTTTCGTGTTTGGGTCTAGGTTTAGGATAGGTGAATGGATTTAGGAATAGGTGTAGGTTTACTTTAGGTGATTTGAGTTTAGGATTAGGTTTAGGGCATAGGTTGAGATTTGAAGGTTCGGGATCGGGTTTCGTGTTTGGTTTTCATGTTTGGGTCTAGGTTTAGGTTAGGTGAATGGATTTAGGAATAGGTGTTGGTTTACTTTAGGTGATTTGATTTTAGGATTAGGTTTAGGGCATAGGTTGAGATTTGCAGGTTCAGGATCAGGTTTCGGGTTTGGTTTTCGTGTTTGGGTCTAGGTTTAGGATAGGTGAATGGCTTTAGGAATAGGTGTAGGTTTAGTTTAGGTGATTTCAGATTAGGATTAGGTTTCGGCATAGGTTTAGATTTACCGGTTCGGGATTGGGTTTCGGGTTTGGTTTTCGTGTTTGGGTCTAGGTTTATGTTAGGTGAATGGATTTCGGAATAGGTGTTGGTTTAGTTTAGGTAACATGAGTTTAGGATTAGGTTTAGGCATAGGTTTAGATTTTCGGGTTCGGGATCGGGTTTCGGGTTTGGTTTTCATGTTTTGGTCTAGGTTTAGGATAGGTGAATGGATTTAGGAATAGGTGTAGGTTTACTTTAGGTGATTGAGTTTAGGATTAGGTTTAGGGCATAGGTTGAGATTTGCGTGTTCGAGATTGGGTTTCGGGTTTGGTTTTCATGTTTGGGTCTAGGCTTAGGATAGGTGAATGGATTTAGGAATAGGTGTAGGTTTACTTTAGGTGATTTGAGTTTAGGATTAGGTTTAGGGCATAGGTTGAGATTTGCGGGTTCAGGATCGAGTTTCGGGTTTGGTTTTCGTGTTTGGGTCTAGATTTAGGTTAGGTGAATGGATTTAGGAATAGGTGTAGGTTTAGGTTAGGTGACATGAGTTTAGGATTAGGTTTAGGGCATAGGTTGGGATTGGCGGGTTCGGGATCGGGTTTCGGGTTTGGTTCTCGTGTTTGGGTCTAGGTTTAGGTAAGGTGAATGTATTTAGGAGTAGGTGTAGGTTTAGTTTAGGTGACATGAGTTTAGGATTAGGTTTAGGGCATAGGTTGAGATTCGCGGGTTCGGGATCGGGTTTCGGGTTTGGTTTTCGTGTTTGGGTCTAGGTTTAGGATAGGTGAATGGATTTAGGAATAGGTGTAGGTTTAGTTTAGGTGATTTGAGATTAGGATTAGGTTTCGGCATAGGTTTAGATTTGCGGGTTTGGGATCGAGTTTCGGGTTTGGTTTTCGTGTTTGGGTCTAGGTTTAGGTTAGGTGAATGGATTTAGGAATAGGTGTAGGTTTGCTTTAGGTGACATGAGTTTAGGATTAGGTTTAGGGCATAGGTTTATATTTCGGGTTCGGGATCGGGTTTCGGGTTTGGTTTTCGTGTTTGGGTCTAGGTTTAGGATAGGTGAATGGATTTAGGAATAGGTGTAGGTTTACTTTAGGTGATTTGAGTTTAGGATTAGGTTTAGGGCATAGGTTGAGATTTGCGGGTTCGGGATTGGGTTTCGGGTTTGGTTTTCATGTTTGGGTCTAGGCTTAGGATAGGTGAATGGATTTAGGAATAGGTGTAGGTTTACTTTAGGTGATTAGTGTTTAGGATTAGGTTTAGGGCATAGGTTGAGATTTGCGGGTTTAGGATCGAGTTTCGGGTTTGGTTTTCGTGTTTGGGTCTAGATTTAGGTTAGGTGAATGGATTTAGGAATAGGTTTAGGTTAGGTGACATGAGTTTAGGATTAGGTTTAGGGCATAGGTTGGGATTGGCGGGTTCGGGATCGGGTTTCGGGTTTGGTTCTCGTGTTTGGGTCTAGGTTTAGGTAAGGTGAATGTATTTAGGAGTAGGTGTCGGTTTAGTTTAGGTGACATGAGTTTAGGATTAAGTTTAGGGCATAGGTTGACATTTGCGGGTTCGGGATCGGGTATCGGGTTTGGTTTTCGTGTTTGGGTCTAGGTTTAGGATAGGTGAATGGATTTACGAATAGGTGTAGGTTTAGTTTAGGTGATTTGAGATTAGGATTAGGTTTCGGCATAGGTTTAGATTTGCGGGTTTGGGATCGAGTTTCGGGTTTGGTTTTCGTGTTTGGGTCTAGGTTTAGGTTAGGTGAATGGATTTAGGAATAGGTGTAGGTTTGCTTTAGGTGACATGAGTTTAGGATTAGGTTTAGGGCATAGGTTTATATTTTCGGGTTCGGGATCGGGTTTCGGGTTTGGTTTTCGTGTTTGGGTCTAGGTTTAGGATAGGTGAATGGATTTAGGAATAGGTGTAGGTTTACTTTAGGTGATTTGAGTTTAGGATTAGGTTTAGGGCATAGTTTGAGATTTGCGGGTTCGGGATTGGGTTTTGGGTTTGGTTTTCATGTTTGGGTCTAGGGTTAGGATAGGTGAATGGATTTAGGAATAGGTGTAGGTTTAGTTTAGGTGATTTGAGTTTAGGATTAGGTTTAGGGCATAGGTTGAGATTTGCGGGTTCAGGATCGAGTTTCGGGTTTGGTTTTCATGTTTGGGTCTAGATTTAGGTTAGGTGAATGGATTTAGGTATAGGTGTAGGTATAGGTTAGGTGACATGAGTTTAGGATTAGGTTTAGGGCATAGGTTGGGATTGGCGGGTTCGGGATCGGGTTTCGGGTTTGGTTCTCGTGTTTGGGTCTAGGTTTAGGTAAGGTGAATGTATTTAGGAGTAGGTGTAGGTTTAGTTTAGGTGACATGAGTTTAGGATTAGGTTTAGGGTATAGGTTGAGATTTGCGGGTTCGGGATCGGGTATCGGGTTTGGTTTTCGTGTTTGGGTCTAGGTTTAGGATAGGTGAATGGATTTAGGAATAGGTGAAGGTTTAGTTTAGGTGATTTCAGATTTAGGATTAGGTTTTGGGCATGGGTTGAGATTTGCGGGTTCAGGATCGGGTTTCGGGTTAGGTTCTCGTGTTTGGGTCTAGGCTTAGGATAGGTGAATGGATTTACGAATAGGTGTAGGTTTAGTTTAGGTGATTTGAGATTAGGATTAGGTTTCGGCATTGGTTTAGATTTGCCGGTTCGGGATCGGGTTTCGGGTTTGGTTTTCGTGTTTGGGTCTAGGTTGAGGTAAGGTGAATGGATTTCGGAATAGGTGTTAGTTTAGTTTAGTTGACATGAGTTTAGGATTGGGTTTAGGGCATAGGTTTAGATTTTCGGGTTCGGGATCAGGTTTAGGGTTTGGTTTTATTGTTTGGGTCTAGGTTTAGGATAGGTGAATGGATTTAGGAATAGGTGTAGGTTTGCTTTAGGTGACATGAGTTTAGGATTAGATTTAGGGCATAGGTTTAGATTTGCGGGTTCGGGATCAGGTTTCGGGTTTGGTTTTCGTGTTTAGGTCTAGGTTTAGGATAAGTGAATGGATTTAGGAATAGGTGTAGGTTTACTTTAGGTGATTTGAGTTTAGGATTAGGTTTAGGGCATAGGTTGAGATTTGAAGGTTCGGAATCGGGTTTCGGGTTTGGTTTTCGTGTTTGGGTCTAGGTTTTGGTTAGTTGAATGGATTTAGGAATAGGTGTAGGTTTACTTTCGGTGATTTGAGTTTAGGATTAGGTTTAGGGCATAGGTTGAGATTTGAAGGTTCGGGATCGGGTTTCGGGTTTAGTTTTCGTGTTTGGGTCTAGGTTTAAGTTAGGTGAATGGATTTAGGAATAGGTGTAGGTTTACTTTAGGTGATTTGAGTTTAGGATTAGGTTTAGGGCATAGGTTGAGATTTGCTGGCTCAAGATCGAGTTTCGGGTTTGGTTTTCGTGTTTGGGTCTAGGTTTAGGATAGGTGAATGGATTTAGGAATAGGTGTAGGTTTACTTTAGGTGATTTGAGTTTAGGATTAGGTTTAGGGCATAGGTTGAGATTTGAAGGTTCGGGATCGGGTTTCGGGTTTGGTTCTCATGTTTGGGTCTAGGTTTAGGTTAGGTGAATGGATTTAGGAATAGGTGTAGGTTTACTTTAGGTGATTTGAGTTTAGGATTAGGTTTAGGGCATAGGTTGAGATTTGCGGGTTCAGGATCGGGTTTCGGGTTTGGTTTTCGTGTTTGGGTCTAGGTTTAGGATAGGTGAATGGATTTAGGAATAGGTGTAGGTTTAGTTTAGGTGATTTGGGATTAGGATTAGGTTTCGGCATAGGTTTAGATTTGTGGGTTCGGGATCGGGTTTCGGGTTTGGTTTTCGTGTTTGGGTCTAGGTTTAGGTTAGGTGAATGGATTTAGGAATAGGTGTAGGTTTTGTTTAGGTGACATGAGTTTAGGATTAGGTTTAGGGCATAGGTTTAAATTTTCGGGTTCGGGATTGGGTTTCGGGTTTGGTTTTCGTGTTTGCGTCTTGGTTTAGGATAGGTGAATGGATTTAGGAATAGGTGTAGGTTTACTTTAGGTGATTTGAGTTTAGGATTAGGTTTAGGGCATAGGTTGAGATTTGCGGGTTCAGGATCGGGTTTCGGGTTTGGTTTTCGTGTTTGGGTCTAGGTTTAGGATAGGTGAATGGATTTAGGAATAGGTGTAGGTTTAGTTTAGGTGATTTGGGATTAGGATTAGGTTTCGGCATAGGTTTAGATTTGTGGGTTCGGGATCGGGTTTCGGGTTTGGTTTTCGTGTTTGGGTCTAGGTTTAGGTTAGGTGAATGGATTTAGGAATAGGTGTAGGTTTTGTTTAGGTGACATGAGTTTAGGATTAGGTTTAGGGCATAGGTTTAAATTTTCGGGTTCGGGATTGTGTTTCGGGTTTGGTTTTCGTGTTTGGGTCTTGGTTTAGGATAGGTGAATGGATTTAGGAATAGGTGTAGGTTTACTTTAGGTGATTTGAGTTTAGGATTAGGTTTAGGGCATAGGTTGAGATTTGCTGGCTCAAGATCGGGTTTCGGGTTTGGTTTTCGTGTTTGGGTCTAGGTTTAGGATAGGTGAATGGATTTAGGAATAGGTGTAGGTTTACTTTAGGTGATTTGAGTTTAGGATTAGGTTTAGGGCATAGGTTGAGATTTGAAGGTTCGGGATCGGGTTTCGTGTTTGGTTTTCATGTTTGGGTCTAGGTTTAGGTTAGGTGAATGGATTTAGTAATAGGTGTAGGTTTACTTTAGGTGATTTGATTTTAGGATTAGGTTTAGGGCATAGGTTGAGATTTGCAGGTTCAGGATCAGGTTTCGGGTTTGGTTTTCGTGTTTGGGTCTAGGTTTAGGATAGGAGAATGGATTTAGGAATAGGTGTAGGTTTAGTTTAGGTGATTTCAGATTAGGATTAGGTTTCGGCATAGGTTTAGATTTAACGGTTCGGGATTGGGTTTCGGGTTTGGTTTTCGTGTTTGGGTCTAGGTTTATGTTAGGTGAATGGATTTCGGAATAGGTGTTGGTTTAGTTTAGGTAACATGAGTTTAGGATTAGGTTTAGGGCATAGGTTTAGATTTTCGGGTTCGGGATCGGGTTTCGGGTTTGGTTTTCATGTTTTGGTCTAGGTTTAGGATAGGTGAGTGGATTTAGGAATAGGTGTAGGTTTACTTTAGGTGATTTGAGTTTAGGATTAGGTTTAGGGCATAGGTTGAGATTTGCGTGTTCGAGATTGGGTTTCGGGTTTGGTTTTCATGTTTGGGTCTAGGCTTAGGATAGGTGAATGGATTTAGGAAGAGGTGTTGGTTTACTTTAGGTGATTTGAGTTTAGGATTAGGTTTAGGGCATAGGTTGAGATTTGCGGGTTCAGGATCGAGTTTCGGGTTTGGTTTTCGTGTTTGGGTCTAGATTTAGGTTAGGTGAATGGATTTAGGAATAGGTGTAGGTTTAGGTTAGGTGACATGAGTTTAGGATTAGGTTTAGGGCATAGGTTGGGATTGGCGGGTTCGGGATCGGGTTTCGGGTTTGGTTCTCGTGTTTGGGTCTAGGTTTTGGTAAGGTGAATGTATTTAGGAGTAGGTGTAGGTTTAGTTTAGGTGACATGAGTTTAGGATTAGGTTTAGGGCATAGGTTGAGATTCGCGGGTTCGGGATCGGGTTTCGGGTTTGGTTTTCGTGTTTGGGTCTAGGTTTATGATAGGTGAATGGATTTAGGAATAGGTGTAGGTTTAGTTTAGGTGATTTGAGATTAGGATTAGGTTTCTGCATAGGTTTAGATTTGCGGGTTTGGGATCGAGTTTCGGGTTTGGTTTTCGTGTTTGGGTCTAGGTTTAGGTTAGGTGAATGGATTTAGGAATAGGTGTAGGTTTGCTTTAGGTGACATGAGTTTAGGATTAGGTTTAGGGCATAGGTTTATATTTTCGGGTTCGGGATCGGGTTTCGGGTTTGGTTTTCGTGTTTGGGTCTAGGTTTAGGATAGGTGAATGGATTTAGGAATAGGTGTAGGTTTACTTTAGGTGATTTGAGTTTAGGATTAGGTTTAGGGCATAGGTTGAGATTTGCGGGTTCGGGATTGGGTTTCGGGTTTGGTTTTCATGTTTGGGTCTAGGCTTAGGATAGGTGAATGGATTTAGGAATAGGTGTAGGTTTACTTTAGGTGATTTGAGTTTAGGATTAGGTTTAGGGCATAGGTTGAGATTTGCGGGTTTAGGATCGAGTTTCGGGTTTGGTTTTCGTGTTTGGGTCTAGATTTAGGTTAGGTGAATGGATTTAGGAATAGGTGTAGGTTTAGGTTAGGTGACATGAGTTTAGGATTAGGTTTAGGGCATAGGTTGGGATTGGCGGGTTCGGGATCGGGTTTCGGGTTTGGTTCTCGTGTTTGGGTCTAGGTTTAGGTAAGGTGAATGTATTTAGGAGTAGGTGTAGGTTTAGTTTAGGTGACATGAGTTTAGGATTAGGTTTAGGGCATAGGTTGACATTTGCGGGTTCGGGATCGGGTATCGGGTTTGGTTTTCGTGTTTGGGTCTAGGTTTAGGATAGGTGAATGGATTTAGGAATAGGTGAAGGTTTAGTTTAGGTGATTTGAGATTAGGATTAGGTTTTGGCATAGGTTGAGATTTGCGGGATCAGGATCGGGTTTCGGGTTAGGTTCTCGTGTTTGGGTCTAGGCTTAGGATAGGTGAATGGATTTACGAATAGGTGTAGGTTTAGTTTAGGTGATTTGAGATTAGGATTAGGTTTCGGCATTGGTTTAGATTTGCCGGTTCGGGATCGGGTTTCGGGTTTGGTTTTCGTGTTTGGGTCTAGGTTGAGGTAAGGTGAATGGATTTCGGAATAGGTGTTAGTTTAGTTTTGGTGACATGAGTTTAGGATTAGGTTTAGGGCATAGGTTTAGATTTTCGGGTTCGGGATCATGTTTAGGGTTTGGTTTTATTGTTTGGGTCTAGGTTTAGGATAGGTGAATGGATTTAGGAATAGGTGTAGGTTTGCTTTAGGTGACATGAGTTTAGGATTAGGTTTAGGGCATAGGTTTAGATTTGCGGGTTTGGGATCAAGTTTCAGGTTTGGTTTTCGTGTTTAGGTCTAGGTTTAGGATAGGTGAATGGATTTAGGAATAGGTGTAGGTTTACTTTAGGTGATTTGAGTTTAGGATTAGGTTTAGGGCATAGGTTGAGATTTGAAGGTTCGGGATCGGGTTTCGGGTTTGGTTTTCGTGTTTGGGTCTAGGTTTAGGTTAGTTGAATGGATTAAGGAATAGGAGTAGGTTTACTTTAGGTGATTTGAGTTTAGGATTAGGTTTAGGGCATAGGTTGAGATTTGCGGGCTCAGGATCGGGTTTCGGGTTTGGTTTTCGTGTTTGGGTCAGGTTTAGGATATGTAAATGGATTTAGGAATAGGTGTAGGTTTACTTTAAGTGATTTGAGTTTAGGATTAGGTTGAGGGCATAGGTTGAGATTTGAAGGTTTGGGATTGGGTTTCGGGTTTTGTTTTCATGTTTGGGTCTAGGCTTAGGTTAGGTGAATGGATTTAGGAATAGGTGTAGGTTTACTTTAGGTGATTTGAGTTTAGGATTAGGTTTAGGGCATAGGTTGAGATTTGTGGGTTCGGGATCGGGTTTCGGGTTCGGTTCTTGTGTTTGGGTCTAGGTTTAGGTAAGGTGAATGTATTTAGGAGTAGGTGTCGGTTTAGTTTAGGTGACATGAGTTTAGGATTAGGTTTAGGGCATAGGTTGATATTTGCGGGTTTGGGATCGGGTTTAAGGTCGCATTTTCGTGTTTTGGTAAAGGTTTTGGTTAGGTGAATGTATTTAGGAATCGGTGTAGGTTTAGTTTAGGTACATGAGTTTAGGATTAGGTTTAGGGCATAAGTTTAGATTTTCGGGTTCAGGATCGGGTTTCGGGTTTGGTTTTCGTGTTTGGGTCTAGGTTTAGGATAGGTGAATGGATTTAGGAATAGGTGTAGGTTTAGTTTAGGTGATTTGAGATAAGGATTAGGTTTCGGCATAGGTTTAGATTTGTGGGTTCGGGATCGGGTTTCGGGTTTGGTTTTCGTGTTTGGGCTCTAGGTTTAGGTTAGGTGAATGGATTTAGGAATAGGTGTAGGTTTTGTTTAGGTGACATGAGTTTAGGATTAGGTTTAGGGCATAGGTTTAAATTTTCGGGTTCGGAATTGGGTTTCGGGTTTGGTTTTCGTGTTTGGGTCTTGGTTTAGGATAGGTGAATGGATTTAAGAATAGGTGTAGGTTTACTTTAGGTGATTTGAGTTTATGATTAGGTTTAGGGCATAGGTTGAGATTTGCGGGTTCGGGATCAGGTTTCGGGTTTGGTTTTCGTGTTTAGGATCTAGGTTTAGGATAGGTGAATGGATTTAGGAATAGGTGTAGGTTTACTTTAGGTGATTTGAGTTTGGGATTAGGTTTAGGGCATAGGTTGAGATTTGCGGGTTTGGGATCGGGTTTCGGGTTTGGTTTTCGTGTTTGGGTCTAGGTTTAGGGTAGGTGAATGGATTTAGGAATAGGTGTAGGTTTAGTTTAGGTGATTTGAGATTAGGATTAGGTTTCGGCATAGGTTTAGATTTGCGGGTATGGGATCGAGTTTCGGGTTTGGTTTTCGTGTTTGGGTCTAGGTTTAGGTTAGGTGAATGGATTTAGGAGTAGGTGTAGGTTTGCTTTAGGTGACATGAGTTTAGGATTAGGTTTAGGGCATAGGTTTATATTTTCGGGTTCGGGATCGGGTTTCGGGTTTGGTTTTCGTGTTTGGGTCTAGGTTTAGGATAGGTGAATGGATTTAGGAATAGGTGTAGGTTTAGTTTAGGTGATTTGAGATTAGGATTAGGTTTCGGCATAGGTTTAGATTTGCGGGTATGGGATCGAGTTTCGGGTTTGGTTTTCGTGTTTGGGTCTAGGTTTAGGTTAGGTGAATGGATTTAGGAGTAGGTGTAGGTTTGCTTTAGGTGACATGAGTTTAGGATTAGGTTTAGGGCATAGGTTTATATTTTCGGGTTCGGGATCGGGTTTCGGGTTTGGTTTTCGTGTTTGGGTCTAGGTTTAGGATAGGTGAATGGATTTAGGAATAGGTGTAGGTTTACTTTAGGTGATTTGAGTTTAGGATTAGGTTTAGGGCATAAGTTGAGATTTGCGGGTTCGGGATCGGGTTTCGAATTTGGTTTTCGTGTTTGGGTCTAGCTTTAGGATAGGTGAATGGATTTAGGAATAGGTGTAGGTTTACTTTAGGTGATTTGAGTTTAGGATTAGGTTTAGGGCATAAGTTGAGATTTGCATGTTCGGGATCGGGTTTCGGGTTTGGTTTTCGTGTTTGGGTCTAGGTTTAGGTTAGGTGAATGGATTTAGGCATAGGTGTAGGTTTAGGTTAGGTGACATGAGTTTAGGATTAGGTTTAGGGCATAGGTTTGGATTTGCAGGTTCGGGATCGGGTTTTGGGTTTGGTTCTCGTGTTTGGGTTAAGGTTTAGGTTAGGTGAATGTATTTAGGAATTGGTGTAGGTTTAGGTTAGGTGATTTGAGATTAGGATTAGGTTTACGAATTGGTTTATAGTTTCGGGTTCGGGATCGGTTTTAGGGTTAGGTTTTCGAGTTTGGGTCTAGGTTTAGAGTTAGATGAATTGAGTTTCGGTTTCGGTTTAGCTGTAGCTTATAGGTTTTAGTTTTAGGTTTATGGTTTCGGGTTTAGGGTGTAGGTCTTGGAGACTCTAGCAACTCAATGATAGCTCCGACGCACATCCGGGTCTGCTCCACACAAAGCGGGCCTGTCCAAATGGCCAGGCCACCCATATTGCTATCCATAGGAAATGGACAGCTTCATCATGGTCATAACAGTGGTTCCCAACTTCCAGGGACCCCCGCTCAACACCCGGATAGCTCCGATGCACATCCGGGTCTGCTCCATTAATTTCGAGCTAATACATAAACACGGGCCTGTCCAAATGGCCAGGCCACCCATATTGCTGTCAATAGGAAATGGACAGCTTCACCATGGTCATAACAGTAGTTCCCACCTTCCAGGGACCCCCGCTCAACACCCGGATAGCTCCAACGCACATCCGGGTCTGCTCCATTAATTTCGAGCTAATACATGAACACGGGCCTGTCCAAATGGCCAGGCCACCCATATTCCTGTCCATAGAAAATGGACAGCTTCATCATCATGGTCATAACAGCGGTTCCCACCTTCCAGGGGCCCCCGCTCAACACCCGGATAGCTCCGACGCACATCCGGGTCTGCTCCATTAATTTCGAGCTAATACATAAACACGGGCCTGTCCAAATGGCCAGGCCACCCATATTGCTGTCCATAGGAACAGGACAGCTTCATCATCATGGTCATAACAACGATTCCCACCTTCCAGGGACCCCTGCTCAACACCCGGATAGCTCCAACGCACATCCGGGTCTGCTCCATTAATTTCGAGCTAATACATAAACACGGGCCTGTCCAAATGGCCAGGCCACCCATATTGCTGTCCATAGGAACAGGACAGCTTCATCATCATGGTCTAAACCGCGGTTCCCACCTTCTAGGGACCCCCGCTCAAAATCAACATCAATCAACTACTCTTAATCACAAGTATCATGTTCGTCATCTAATTTGCCACTAAATGATAATATAATAAAATCAGTCGCCCATCCAAGGATGGATAGATTGAAATGCGATCATTATTTTCATTTAAATGCCCAAGCCTAAATTTCGACAGCATCTCCCCCTATCTCTCCAGATATATTTATCTTACATTTCATTTCCACGTCAACTATCCACACATTGTGTGGATTAAATTGACAACGGAATGAAACATAAGAAACATATCCAGAGAGAATAGGAGAGTTACCGCATGAAACTAATGACAGAGCATGTAAATGACAAACAACGATAACATTCCAATCTATCTAACCTTGGACTGTCCAACAGGACAATTTGACAGATTTCTATACCTCCAAAACACACTTTATCTATGCTCGGCAATATAGAAATCTCCAAATGGGCTAACTTATTCTATTATACTACCATTTGTGGACAAAAAATAACTATTAATAATAAGCCAAATATATCCACAACATACATCCACATAAATCAACCACAGGTAGCTCCGACGCACATCCGGGTTTGCTCCATCAATTCCAGATACACAAGCACATGAAAATGACAGAATCATCAACACCATGAATCAAGTCTAATCAAATACCTAATGACTGTTATTTTCTGAACAAATAAGTATGTATGGGGCCCACCATGGGAATCGGATTGCGTGCGGAGTAACTCTGCACGCTAGCTCTTATCTCTTATCATGTAGAGTAAACTCAGTTGGGCCCACCTAGAATGTATGTGATTTATCTATTCCGTCCTTATGTTTTTTCAGCTCATTTTAGTGGTTGAGCCCAAAATTTAAGCATATCCAAATCTCAAGTGGACCATGCCATGGTAAACAGTGGGAATAATGATTTCCACCATTCCCACGCTCCCCTATGATCTTTATTTGTCATCCAACCTATCCATAAGATCACATGGATATGGATGAAGGGAAAACACAAATATCAGCTTGATCCAAAACTTCTGTGTCGTCCTAGAATTTTTCAATGATAGACATTCAGTTCACAGTTGTGGTGTGGTCCACTTTAGGTTTTGATATGCTTCATTTTTGGGCACTATACCTAAAATTACCTGCTAAGATGGATGGATAGAGTGGATAAAATACGTAAATCACTGTGGGCCCCACATAGTTTACTCCACACAAATATATGCTTCATCTAAAATAGTGGACAGCGACGTGGGCCCTATAGGCAGTGGACAGCGACGGTGGGCCCCACAGGCAGTGGACAGCGACGTGGGCCCCACAGCCAGTGGACAGCAACGTGGGCCCCACAGCCAGTGGACAGAGACGGTGCGCCCCACAGCCAGTGGACAGCGACGGTGGGCCCTACAGCCAATGGACATCGACGTGGGCCCCACAGGCAGTGGACAGCAACAGTGGGCCCCACAATTTCATTTTTTCTTTAATTTGTAAATCACAATTTGGATTTTAAAATTTAAAATCCCTAATTAGGGATTTTAATTTCGAAATCCCTAATTAGGAGATTTTAATTTCGAAATCCCTAATTAGGGATTTACTAAATTAGTGGGCCCCACCAAATAATGGACAGCTAAGGCGGACCCCACATGCAATGGACGATGGAAATCGACGGTGGGACCCACATGTAATGGACGATGGAAAGCGACGGTGGGACCCACCCGGCCACATGCATTGGACAGCGACTGTGGGACCCACATGCATTGGATTTTGGAAGTGGGCCCCACAATGAACAACGAGGAGAGAGGGAGAGAGGGGAAATAGAGGAAGAAGGAAGGGGGAGAGGGTTACCGGAGGTGGCGGCGGCTTACGGAGGCCGGTGGAGGTTCTTGGCAAGCGGCGGTGGGACTGCCGGTAAGAGATGGTCGGCTGAGATGGGTGGTCGGCAGAGATGGTACGAAGCCGGTGACCGAACGCCAGACGCCGGCCAGTGGTCGGTGATGAGAGAGACGGCTGCGGACGGTGAGGGTGGTGAGAGAGAGAGAGAGAGAGAGAGAGAGAGAGAGCGAGCGAGAGTGTGTGTGTGTGTGTGTGTGTGTGTGTGAGAGAGAGAGAGAGAGAGAGAGAGAGAGAGAGAGAGGAAGAAATGAGGGACGGTCGCGCTGGGTAATAACTTAAAAGACTTTTACCGATGAAATTTTTCGTCGGTAAAAGTAAGTAATTTCGTCGGTAAAAGTCCTTCTCACTCTTGGCGGGAATCAGGAAAAAAAACTTTTACCAACGAAATTGTTCGTCGGTAAAAGTGAGACTTTTACCGACGAAATATTTCGTCGGTAAAAGTGAAGTTTTCCTTTATCTTTTTTAGCGACGGGTTACTTCGTCGGCAATAAGCTTTTTACCGACGAAATTTTTATTTCGTTGGTAAAAGTGTATGGCGGGAATGAATTTGGTGGTGGCGGGAGATTTTTACCGACGATTTTTCCATTTTGTCAGGAAAAATGGTTTTTCCCAACGAAAATTATTTCGTCGGTAATAATTTCGTCGGTAAAAATCCGTTTTCTTGTAGTGGTCCCCCCCTTAGCACTCACACGAAAATGGACGGTTGGATCGAGTCGTGTAGTCGATCGGACGGCCCGGATGATGGTTGGGGCCCTCCAAGCTTGGTTCCTCCCTCTAATCTCTCTCTCTCTCTCTCTTCTTAGTCTCTTCTCTCTCTCTTTTTCTCTTTCTCTCTCCTTTCTTAGCCTCTCTCTCTCTCTCTCTCTCTCTCTCTCTCTCTCTCTCTCTCTCTTTCTCTTTCTCTCTCCTCTCTTGCAAATTATGGATGTGAGATTGCATGGGGTGTTGGGGGGGTTTTTCTTAGGTGATGTAATGATGATGGCTAGCATGGGAGGGGGGTAGGATGGCATGGGAGGTATGGGAGGTATGGGCTTTAGTTGACTTGTGAGGAGAGAGAGGGATGTACTTGATGAGACCCTTGATTGATTGATGCTTGATTGATTGATGGGATGTTGATTGATTGATGGGACAACCTAGGGATTTGTGCAAGCGGGGCCCACACCATGCATGTGTAGTATGGCCCGCCTTGATTTGCGCACATGTACACATCTTTCAAACTAGGTATCGAAACGGAGCGTGCCGCGCTGGCGTTGGAGTCGTGGCATCCGCGCGGTCGCCGAGGTATAAGTCTCGGGTCGTTGCGGTACTAAAATAGGGTATCCGATCGAAACTCACCGGTTGGACTGTTCTGAGTATGCCGTGCTCGGAAACGGGGCGTACAGAGGCTAATTATGGTATGGGTGTTACATTATCAGTTTCAACCTTCATTTGTCCCAACTTCTTTGTGGTATTCGTATTTTCAATATACAGTTGATTGTACACTTCTTGAAGTTCATCATCCTCACTCTCATCATCACTTGAGGAGGTATGGTTAACATTGTCTCCCTCTTTCTCATTTTCAGGGAGAGGTGTGGTGGTAGAGATCATAAGAGCTTTCACCGATCTTTGTTCACTATCACTATGGGAGTCATAGGAATCGGATTCCGAGCTAGTATCATCCCAAGTGACAACTATGGCCTTTCTCCCTTTATGTTTCTTTTCATCATTTTCTGAGCAATTTGGAGTAATGTGACTGTACTTCCCATAATTATAGCATTTTGGCTCTTTTAATCTTCTGAAGGATTTACCTGTATGGTTTTTATGATCAAAATGCCTTCCTTCCTTGTGGTGGCTCTTGCTTTTAAAGAATTTCTAGAATCTCTTAGCTAGGGCTATTTAAAAAACCGACCAAATCGATAAAACCGACCGAACCGATCGATTTCAGTCGGTTTTTCATTCTATTTTGGGTCGGTTTGGTTTTTTTATATTAAAAATTGAGAATGTTAGTTCGGTTGTCGGTTTGTGAAAATTATAAACCATTTTCAACCAAACCGAACTGACTATATATATATATATATATATATTTGAAATATATTTATTAATGGTATCCCTACTTTATGGTCCACCTTGATAATTTCTTATATATACATGTCGTCCAATGATTTTCTCAACCCATTTTAGGATGTGTTCAGATCTAAATCTCTGGTGGACCACACCATAGGAAACAATGTTGATTGAGCTCTCACCATTAAAAATGTCCTCGGGCCCACTTGAAGAAGATTTGCAATGTTTATTTGCCATCCAACCCGTTGATAAGGTCAAACAAACCTGGATGAAGGGAAAAGTCAAATTTCACTTTCAGCTTGATCCAAAACTCTTGTGGCCAATAGTTATAAAAACTTTTAATGGTCATTTTCTAGTTTTTACATTGGTGTGGTCCACCAGAGATTTAGATCTTCTTAATTTTTTGAATCTTATCATGAAACCGACAAAACCAAACCGACCCGAATTTATCCGGTTCGATTCGGTTAGTGAGGCTTCATCTGTTCGGTTCAGTTGTTAAATATTCAAAACTGACTCAGTCGGTTCGGTTGGGTATCGCCCCTCAAAATCGAACCGACCGAACCTTACACAGTCCTACTCTTAGCCATAAGAGCCATTTCTTCTATGTCCATTTCCTCATCATCATTTTCTTTAAAAGTGTGTGCTTTGTGAGAGGTTTTCAAGATCGAATTTTTTGATTTTGTGGAAGGTTTGAAATGTAGCCCATGAATTTGAAGGGATCCTAGTAATTCTTCAACTTTCATAGTATCTAGGTCCCTACACTCTTCCAGAGCAATGACTTTGGATGATAAGTGTTTCGGTAGAGATCTTAAGATTTTCCTACAAATTTTGCTATCCAGAACCTTTTCTCCTAGTCCACATATGTCATTGATGATGCTATTTAGACATGTGAAAAATTGCATGAAGGTTTCATCCTCCTCCATTTTGATATTCTCAAATTGTGTTATAAGGAGTTGGAGTTTAGATCTTTTGACTATGCTCGTTCCTTTATGAGTCACTTCTAGAAAGTCACATGCTTCCTGTTGAACCTCCAATTTATACATTGCATTGCCCAGTACATCACATTATATGCACGGTTTTCATGCTTAAAAGGCCTACCTAATGCATGTTTTGTGATTTCAGGAATGAGAGCGGAATTCACCCAATTGGAGACTAAAAACAGCCATTTGAAGCCATTGGATAAAGAAGGAAGAAGGACCAAAGAAAGTAGAAAGAGAGGAGAAGAAAGGAAGAAAGAAGAAAAAGGAGAAAGTATAAACAGAAGCCAAGACCAGTCGTGTGACCGGTCGTCCATTGCCAGGACCGGTCGTCTGACCGGTCCGATTGTTTGCAGAAGAAGAGTTTTTCACAGAGGCCACTGGACCATTCACGACCGGTCGTGCAACTAGTTGTGCGACCGGTCCTTGAATTAAAAGTTTAAATTAAAATTTTGGCAAAACTCTCTGGACTAAAAATTGACGTTTTGCGACCGGTCGTGCGACCGGTCGTCTACGTAACAAAGCTTCTCCATGAAGCTCCGAGATTTTCTGCGCTGTACGTAGCCTTACGCAATTTCTGGATGTTTCCAACACAAGGGGCTTCCACACTATAAAAGGACACCTAGGGGCTCTTCCTAGGTCATCATAGAAGCTAAGGAAGGTCGTGGGAGAGGACGGAAGTCGTTGTGGAGCGTCAGCAACCCTCCAATTTTCGATTTTTCTAGTTTTTATGCTTTCTATTATGAGTTCTAGTTGTAGTATGACAATGCTTGGCTAAAATCTCTCAGCTAAGGCTGAGAGGTGAAGCTTGTAGCTAATTTCCATATTTGATTCAGTTTAATTCAAGTAATTTCAATTCAAGTTTGGGTTTTTAATCTTTTAGTCCCTTAAGTTGATAGTTTGAGATGTTTTATGAGAGTTCATGTGCTCTGGACATGAATTCCTTGCAATTCTCTGAGATTATCATATGGTGTTTGTTTAGATTCGAATTATGGTAACCCTTGAGCAAGCCATAGTCCATAGACATGGCTGTTATTCCGAAGGCTATGATTTTAAAATCTACATGTGTTGAATGGGACTAGAACTTGGAAGTTCAACTTGAATGGAATCGAATATGTTTGAATGCTTTATTTTCCAACTAGATGAGAGATAGGACTTCAAATCTAGTTGTGCTCTATACTTAGATTGATTGGATTGACATGGGATTGCTACAAGTGGATCCTTGAATGCCTTAGTACCTTAAATTACTGGTTTTCATTAAGTTACTATTTTAGTTTAATTGCTCAATTGAATCCTCATATCTATTGCAAACTGAGTTGCTGGAATAGTTTGAAAGTTGTTTCTAATTCCCTGTGGATCGACCTCGGTCTTACCGAGATTTATTACTACATCGCAGCCTTACACTTGAGGCAAGTTTACAAGTTTTTGGAGCCGTTGCCGGGGAGTTTAGATAACGGTTTTCGATATGTTTTAGTGGCTATAGAAGTAGAAGTAGATAGTTTTCTGATTTTTTTTTTAACTAACAAATTGGCTTGCTTTGTAGGATTTCTTCTCTAGTTAAAAGCACATCAGGTGATACCTTTCTAACTTAGCTTTTTACGGATTCTCTATTTTCAGATTAATTTCAGATTTCTAGGATTTAGGACTAGTTTAGTTTTTGGTTGAGTGGTTTATGTCCCATTGGGAACGTAACCACTCAAATCGTCTCCAATCTGAAGGTGGTTTAGTTAGACCATTGTCACTCCATAGACGAGTCCGAAATTACCAAGAGCATTGTGAAAGTTTGGGGAGTATGGATTAAACACCTTTAAGGAATCCTCCCCCCCTACTCCAACTACAAACGCAAATCAAGAGGGAGTAGGAGAGAATGAGGTACATAATGTTCCTCCAATGAGATCACTGCAGGATTACCTACAACCAGCCCGTGCAATTACACCCTCTTGTGTGGTTCTACCACCAAATTGGGGAAACATTGACATAAAGCCGGGTGTAATTCAACTTATACCAAAGTTCCATGGGCTAGACTCTGACCGCCCATATCTGCACTTGAAAGAATTCGAAGAAGCGGTGGCTACCTTGCAATACACCAACGTTTCAGAAGATACCATTAGACTTAATCTTTTTCCCTTTTCATTGAAAGAAAGAGCCAAAGATTGGCTTCACTCTCTTAGACCACATTTGATTGGGTCATGGAATGAGATGACCTGGGAATTCTTGAAAAAGTTCTTCCCGGCTCATAAAACGAACACCCTTCGAAGAACCATAATGAATTTCTCGGCTAAAGAGGGTGAATCTTTCTTCCAATGTTGGGAGAGATTTAAGGACCTCCTACTTGCTTGCTCACACCATGGCTATGAGAGTTGGCGAATTATAAATTTTTTCAATGATGGATTAAGTTCCAATATGCGCCAATTTGTAGAGATGATGTGCAATGGCGAGTTTATGAGTAAAAACCCAGATGAGGCTTGGAGTTACTTGGACATGTTAGCTAAAAATGCCCAATCTTGGGATACCTCGGATAAACCCAATAACCCCAAGCCTATTTAAGAGAAAGGAGGGATCTATATCCTTAAGGAGGAAGACAAAGTGAATGCAATGATAGCTAACCTCACAAGGAAGGTCGAGGCTATGGAACTTAGTAAAAGTGGAGTTCCAAAGTCCAATGAAGCTATTGAAACCATATGTGGGATTTGTCTCACCGATTTACACGCTACGCAAGATTGTCCCACAATTCCTGCATTTCAAGAGGTATTAATGAACATGCAAATGCCACATATGGGTATCAACGGCCTTTCAATGGACCGGTGGGTAATACGTACAATACTAGTTGGAAGAACCACCAAATTTCAGTTGGAAGAATGCTCCCACGGGCAATCCTACCAACTCTCAAGGAGGGCCACCCATGCAAAATATGGCCCCACCTCAATTCTCAATGGAGGATACCTTGAAAGCATTTATACAAGGGCAAATGCAAATCAATCAAACAAATCAGCAAATGTTCCAAGAGCTTAAAGTCTCGGTTGATGAGATTAAGGGACGCTTGAATGCTAGGGAAGGGACCTTTCCGGCCCAACCTCAGCCCAATCCAAAGCAAGTACATGAAGTGAGCATTCCTAATCCTTCCAACCAACACATGGAGCAAGCTAAATCCATCACTACTCTTAGAAGTGGTAAACAAATTGACAAATCTATTCCGGTGAAGGCTGACAAGCCTAATAATCCTGTAAATTCTGAGGATGAGGATGGATCTAACTTAGCCCCACAAAAAACGGAACGCGTTTACAAGCCCGTAGCACCATTCCCTTCGAGATTGGTTGCCCCAAAATCTCTTCCAAACTCTCATGATATTCTAGAGATTTTCAGACAAGTCAAGATTAACATCCCTTTGCTTGATGCCATCAAACAAATCCACTCCTATGCCAAGTTTCTAAAGGACCTATGCACAACAAAATGCAAATATAATGTGCAGCAAAAGGCCTTCTTAAATGAGCAAGTGAGTGCCATTTTCACTCAAAAGACCCCCCCAAAATTCAAAGATCCCGGTAGTCCCACCGTCTCATGTATCATTGGAGGCTACCGGATTGAGCGTGCCTTGCTAGATTTCGGGGCGAGTGTGAACTTGATCCCATACTCGGTATATGAGCAATTGGGTCTTGGTGAATTAAAACCCACCAAAACCACGTTGCAACTCGCTGATAGATCTATCCGTGTACCGAGGGGGATAGTTGAGGATGTTCTAGTCCAAGTTGACAAATTCTACTACCCGGTAGATTTTATCGTCTTGGACATACAACCGGTTTTGGATGCTAGCACTCAAATACCGGTGATATTAGGCCGCCCATTCCTTGCCACATCAAACGCAATCATCAATTGCCGGAATGGGGTGATGCAACTATCCTATGGAAACATGACATTAGAGGTGAATGTGTTTCACTTGGGCAAAAGACATAGGGATGTCGATGATGATGAGTTCTTCGAGGTAAACATGCTTGAATCTTTTGAAGAAGAAGAACTCCTCCAATTTGAACCACTAGAAAGCTTGGAGACATGCTTGGCACATTTCATGGATTCCGAAGGCCCCATCATTAGTGGAATTGTGCAAGCATTGAATATAGAAAGACCGGTAGTTGGTACTAGCCAGTGGAGGCCCCATTTTGAAAAGTTGCCACCAACCACATCAAGGCCTCTACCGTCTAACATCAAACCACCGAAGCTTGACCTTAAACCATTGTCATCTGAGCTTAAATATGTATATTTGGGTCAAGAGGAAACTTTCCCAGTTGTCATTACCTCTCACCTAGAGAAAGACCAAGAGCTCAAGTTGATTGAGCTACTCAAAGAACATAGGGAAGCCATAGGTTGGACAATAGTGGATCTTAAAGGGATAGATTCTTCGGTTTGCACTCACCGTATACACCTTGAAGAAAATGCAAAAACAACTAGATAACCTCAAAGACGGCTAAATCCAAACATGATGGAGGTTGTCAAAGCCGAGGTGTTAAAGCTATTAGATGTGGGTATCATCTACCCCATCTCAGATAGCCAATGGGTGAGTCGTACCCAAGTTGTCCCCAAGAAATCCGGTATTACCATCATAGAAAACGCCAACAACGAGCTTATACCGACTAGGGTGACCACCGGTTGGCGTATGTGCATTGATTATCGGAAGATCAACACGGTTACTAGGAAAGACCACTTCCCTCTCCCATTTATGGATCAAATTTTGGAGAGGTTAGCAGGCCATTCCTATTATTGCTTCCTAGATGGCTATTCCGGATACAACTAAATTGATATAGCTCCAGAGGACCAAGAGAAAACCACATTTACATGCCCATTTGGTACCTTCGCTTACCGAAGAATGCCATTCGGGCTATGTAATGCACCCGCCACATTCCAACGATGCATGTTGATATTTTCTCGGACATAGTGGGTGAGTTTCTTGAAGTATTTATGGACGACTTTTCTATTTTTGGTTGTACGTTTGATGAGTGCCTCAAGCACTTGAAGTTGGTCTTGATGAGGTGTGAGGAGAAGAACCTCGTTTTAAACTGGGAAAAGTGTCATTTCATGGTACATAGAGGAATAGTCCTTGGACATATCATCTCGTCCAATGGAATAGAGGTAGACCGGGTAAAAATTGACATAATTTCCAATCTACCACCACCCAAAAGCATATGCGATGTGCGGTCCTTCCTTGGACACGCAGGCTTCTATAGAAGATTCATAAAGGATTTTAGTCATATCTCAAGGCCTTTATGTAACCTTTTACAAAAGGAGAACCAATTTGAGTGGAGTGTCGAATGTCAATTAGCTTTTTCAAAGCTAAAAGACATGTTGACAACCGCTCCTATCATGCAACCACCAGATTGGTCCATTCCTTTTGAGTTAATGTGCGATGCGAGCGATTATGCTATTGGGGCGGTGTTAGGCCAAAAGAAGGATAAGAAGCCCCATGTTATCTACTACGCAAGTAGGACCTTGAATCCCGCCCAAGTTAATTATTCGACTACGGAGAAAGAGCTCCTAGCTGTCATTTTTTCCTTGGACAAATTCAGGCCTTACTTAATAGGATCCAAGGTTATTGTTTACACGGATCATGCGGTGCTGAAACACCTTCTTTCTAAGAAGGATGCTAAGCCCCGTTTGCTTAGATGGATCCTACTCCTTCAAGAATTCGACTTGGAGATCAAAGACAAGAAGGGGGTAGAAAATGTGGTGGCGGATCATCTATCCCACCTAGTCCTACCTAATTCCATTGACGAGTCACCTATTGAGGACTCATTCCCTGATGAGCAACTCTTTGTTGCTATGCATCCACCATGATACGCTGATATAGCCAATTATCTTTCCACAGGTGCCATGCCGATTCATTGGACTGCGCAAGACAAACGTAAATTTCTAAGGGAGGTGTGCAGATTTTTCTGGGATGAACCTTTATTGTTTAAATACTGCCCAGACCAAATTATAAGGAGATATGTCCCTGATGATGAACATACTTCCGTCATCTCCTTTTGTCATGATCAAGCATGTGGGGGTCATTTCTCTGCCAAGAAAACTACTGCAAAAATTCTGCAGTGTGGTTTTTATTGGCCCACGCTATTCAAGGACACCCACGAGTTTTGCAAAGAATGCGAGCGCTGCCAAAAGTTAGGAGGACTATCCCGTCGAAATATGATGCCTCTCACCCCAATTCAATATCTTGAAGTCTTTGACTATTGGGGCATCGATTTCATGGGACCATTCCCCTCATCATTTGGACATGTCTATATATTGCTTGCCGTAGACTATGTGTCTAAATGGATAGAGGCTATCCCATGTAGAACCAACGATCATCGTACGGTTCTCAAGTTCCTTAAAGAAAACATACTCTCTCGATTTGGGACGCCCCGAGCCATCATTAGTGATGGTGGTGCTCACTTTTGCAACAAACCTTTTGAAGCTTTAATGAAGAAATACGGTATTAGGCATAAAGTGAGTACCCCATACCACCCACAGACAAGTGGGCAAGCTGAAATCTCCAATAGGGAAATCAAACAGATTTTGAAAAAGACAGTGAGACCGGATCGCAAGGATTGGTCCCTAAGATTAGATGATGCACTTTGGGCTCACTGTACCGCCTACAAGACACCCATTGGAATGTCCCCTTATAGACTTGTCTATGGGAAAGCTTGCCACTTGCCTGTGGAGATAGAACACAAAGCCTATTGGGCAATTCGGGCTTTAAATTTTGACATTGACAAGGCTAGCTTGCTTCGCAAACTTCAATTAAATGAGCTTGATGAGATCTGGAACGATGCATATGAGAACTCGAGAATTTACAAGAGTAAGATGAAGGCCTTTCATGACAAGCACATCTTCAGGAAATCTTTCCAGGAAGGACAGAAAGTGCTCTTGTATAATTCCCGACTTCATCTTTTTCCGAAAAAATTACGATCTCGATGGACCAGCTCATATATTGTCAAGGAAGTTTTTCCTCATGGGGCTGTGGAGATTGAGAATGCAGCGAATGGTAACTGTTTTAAAGTTAATGGACAACGCCTTAAACCATTTGTTGAGAAATTTGATTCAGAGGACATGTCCATCACTTTGAATGATCCTATGTATCAGAATGATTGATCTCCTAGTCTGATGGAGGTATAGCATAGGTAGGTTTAGTTTTATTTAGTTTTACAGTTTTAAGTAGCTTTAGTTGTTGGGTTGAAGACTTCCATGATCGCTCTCTCAGGTACTATTATTCTCACTCTCTCATATTTTACCATTGCTCTCATGTTCATGCTCATTGCATATATATATTTTTTTTTTACATTGAGGACAATGCAAAATTTGGTTGGGGGGTGAGATGAGATCCTTCATCTAGCATGATGCAACATTTCGAGCCTCATATGCGCAAATTTTTTCGAATTTTCTACAAATTCAAAACTCTTTTAGAAAACCTTATTTCCATGCATTCGAGATGATAGGAGTATACGAAGAGGAGATACGAAGTGTGTGATGTTGTAAGTCTTGAATTTCTCCCAACATAATGGTTTTATATGTTAGTTCCCCTATTGTTGTGATCAGTAGAAAATTTGAACACTTTTTTACACCTAGTTCACATTACACAATTTTCATGGGTTGAAAGGATTATGTGATTTGTGGATTAGCTAGACTTTGATTTAGAGGTGTTGAGAAACCAAGCCGGGGTATTTTGTCCATCCTTGTCCATGGGAAAATAACGAAAGATATGGATTTTTAAAAATCCTATCTAAATCAAAAGAAAAAGGAAAAGAAAGGATGAAATCGGGAATGAAGGAAAAATATTGGAAAATTCTGAAAAGGGCTACCTATTACCAACCGGGGGATGGTCGAACCGTAACCAAAGCTGGAAATGGGACGTAGTGTGAAAGCCGTCAGAAGGATGGTAAGGCAAATTCCTGTCATAGGCTTATTGTTGCTCTGTGCACCTTAAAATCCTTAGTTCACTTAATCTATGAAGAAGATAATCCCAGAAACTCATGAGATGAACTTTCACTATGCACACTAGGTTGAATTTGTTCGAGTTCTTCTATTTATCAATCAATCAGCGGGAATTTCATGTAGACACTTATTATGTTTTGAGAGTTTAAGGTTTCACCTTCTAGCACCTAATTTCTCCAAATTTTATACTTATATCTCTTAGGATGGATAGAAACATGGTTTCTGCTGGAGGTTTGGTTTGGAGGTTTGAAATTGTTTCGCGCATGTTTTGCTCGGGACTAGCTAAAAGCTGGTTGGGGGTGTGTTGAACCTCCAATTTATACATTGCATTGCCCAGTACATCACATTATATGCACGATTTTCATGCTTAAAAGGCCTATCTAATGCATGTTTTGTGATTTCAGGAATGAGAGCAGAATTCACCCAATTGGAGACTAAAAAGAGCCATTTGAAGCCATTGGATGAAGAAGGACAAAAAAAAGTAGAAAGAGAGGAGAAGAAAGGAAGAAAGAAGAAAAAGGAGAAAGCAGAAATAGAAGCCAAGACCGGTCGTGCGACCGGTCGTCCATCGCCAGGACCGGTTGTCTGACCAGTCCGATTGTTTGCAGAAGAAGAGTTTTTCACAGAGGCCACTGGACCATTCACGACCGGTCGTGCGACCGATCCTTGAATTAAAAGTTTAAATTGGAATTTTAGCAAAACTCTCTGGACTAAAAATTGACGTTTTGTGACCGGTCGTGGGACCGGTCGTCAGGGAGCTCAGACCGAACATGCAACCGGTCGTCTGCGTAACAAAGCTTCTCCGTGAAGCTCCGAGATTTTCTGTGCAGTGCGTAACCTTATGCAATTTCTGGATGTTTCCGACGCAAGGGGCTTCCACACTACAAAAGGACACCTAGGGGCTCTTCCTAGGTCATCATAGAAGCTAAGGAAGGTCGTGGGAGAGGACGGAAGTCGTTGTGGAGCGTCAGCAACCCTCTAATTTCTGATTTTTCTAGTTTTTATGCTTTCTATTATGAGTTCTAGTTGTAGTATGACAATGCTCGGCTAGAATCTCTCAGCTAAGGCTAAGAGGTGAAGCTTGTAGCTAATTTCCATGTTTGATTCAGTTTAATTCAAGTAATTTCAATTCAAGTTTGGGTTTTTAATCTTTTAGTCCCTTAAGTTAATAGTTTGAGATGTTTTATGAGAGTTCATGTGCTCCGGACATGAATTCCTTGCAATTCTCTGAGATTATCATATGGTGTTTGTTTATATTCGAATTATAGTAACCCTTGAGCAAGCCATAGTCCATAGGCATGGCTGTTACTCCGAAGGCTATGATTTTGAAATCTACATGTGTTGAATGGGACTAGAACTTGGAAGTTCTACTTGAATGGAATTGAATATGTTTGAATGCTTTATTTTCTAACTAGATGAGAGATAGGACTTCAAATCTAGTTGTGCTCTATACTTGGATTGATTGGATTGACATGGGATTGCTACAAGTGGATCCTTGAATGCCTTAGTACCTTAAATTACTGGTTTTCATTAAGTTACTGTTTTAGTTTAATTGCTCAATTGAATCCTCATATCTATTGCAAACTGAGTTGCTGGAATAGTTTGAAAGTTGTTTCTAATTCCCTGTGGATCGACCTCGGTCTTACCGAGATTTATTACTACATCGCAGCCTTACACTTGAGGCGAGTGAACACTTCCTTACTAGTTTGGCAATTTTGAATGCGATCAAATTCATCTCTAGAGACTGAACAGAAAATGAAATTTAAGCCTTTAGCATTAAAAACACGTTGAGCTGTATCAAAATCTGTCCACATAGCCTTCTCTCTTGGTCTAAGGACATCTGGTTCACCTTCCTTTCTTATGGTATCCATTGGGATGTTATAACCAAATTCAACCATGTCCCATACATTAGAATCAATGTATTCTAAAAAGATGCGCATTCAAGCTTTCCAATATGGATAGTTGGATCCATTAAAGAATAGTGGCTTGGTGACGGAAGTGGACTCTTCCATAGATATATTTTCAAGCTAACTCTAAGATCAACTATTAGGCGGTTAAGCCCTTATAGAGGTACCCGCTCTGATACTAATTGAAATTGCAGTTTGCACCGCTATTAAGATAATCCTAAAGGTATGCTTATGTCCTAGAGAGGGGTGAATATGACTTTTTACAAATTCCTTGACAATTAAAAACTTTAATGCATTCACAATCCAATTTACCAATTAAGTCTAAGTAAATGCAAGTAAATAGATCACACAAGATCTTTCTAAATTATCAATTATACTAAGACAGACATTTGATCAAACAATTGATATGCATGCTTGTACTAAGCATTCAAGGATTTCATATAAGCATTTTGTCAAACATGAGATGGGCATTAAGTTAAGCACTTATAGAATCGATCTCAAATCATAATAGTGAACAAGATGCATTCACCACATTACACACGATGTATAGTGGTTCGACGATGAGTCTACTTTACTCCCGGTTCAAGTACTCAACTCCTTTGAGCACACCAGCATTCACTGTCAGAGGTTTTAAACAAGGTTCACCTCTCAACCTTTACAACCTACATAAGGTCTATTCTTACACAATGACTCCTCAAATCCTACACAAGGACAACGCACGTATTCTCCCATGTCGGAGGCCTATGTAAGGAATTCCACGTTCTACGCAAGGACACACACGTCCTACTCAAGTACAATTTCGAGATTGGGTCACAATCTCTATACCCCAATCTCAACAAGAAGGGGGAATCAATAAATGGACTCTATAAGTTTAAATACTTACAAGAGATAAGCTTCGATTCAGCGCTGTTGAGTAGCTTCAGCTTCCACAAATGCTTCAGTTCCTCTCCAAGCTCCCACGATCAGCTACCAATGCATATGATGATCCTAAACTAATTTTGGGTAGGTGGGAGCAGGTATTGATGTTCCATTTACCTATTACAATATAATGGTTGATGAAGGAACCATCAATCTGATCATTTAATGGCTATAAATGACTTCAAGTTGAAGTTTCAATGATAAGGACAGCCATGAATATTATGCTTGAGTTCATTGTTTAAACCGAGCTTTAAATACTCAATGTAGTGCCATTAATGGCTAGGTTTGAAAGATGAACTCAAGACAATGATGAGCAAAAGAGATTAGGTAAGGCTCTTAATTGAATCTCTTAATGCTCTCAATGGGTGTGCAAAGGATGCCCTTAAAGGCTTCAAGTTATCCCTTTTTATAGGCCCAAAAATGAGCTTCAGCGGATATAAAACGGTCACTTTTTGTCCTGTCACAGACCCCTGAGGACCGGTCAGATTTGAGCATCCGACCGGTCCTCAAACCGATCAACCTCAAAAAGGTTTAGACCAAATGTTTACTAGACACTTTTTGTCCTTTTATGACCGGTCATGCGACCAGTCTTGGGAGGCCAACGATCGGTCCACAGACCGGTCTTCCCTTTATCAATTTAAATCAATTGTTGTTGGATGTTTTTTGTCCATTTACGACTGGTCGTGCGACCGATCTTGGAAGGCCAATGATCGATCTTTAGACTGGTCTACAAGTAGATAGAGACGCGTGATTTTTTTCCTTAAAAGTCTTGTTGTCTAAACTGATTCCTCAACTGACTGGTCGTCAAGTTTAGTTCATGGCTTGTTTTATGCTAAGATTCATCATCCGTTTTATGGTGCACAATAGGATGGTTTCCCTATGTTTTTCAACAGTTTAGTGCCTACACAATGGAGGTTCAAGTCTGATCAACAGACTTTTAGTACGTGGATTAAATGGCAATATTTAAGTATGAATCGAATGCCATAGACTCGGGTGTTTTGGGATCCTATGGGCTGTTTATATGCAACTTACCTTCCGAGCTTGTTTTGGCTTGAACTTGAGTGCGGAAAGCTGCTACGATCTTTAAGTCTTGAGTCTTCAATGATCGTTGGGGCTCACAAGACTTGACTGACTCATATGCTCACGCAATTGACAATACAATGCACAATTCTGTGCACTAACAGCCACCACACGCCTGAGAATGACAGAAGGAGATGATACTGTGTTGCTCATGATCCGGCACACATCTCCTTATAATCTGATCGGGACAGTACATAAATAAGTACAGGTTGTTGTTGAGCTCTTAATTGTGCATATTCTAACCCCAATTCATCACTCATTATGCAAGGTTTTCATAATTTAAAGGCTAATCTAATGCATAGTTTTGTGGTTGTAGGAATGAGAGTTGCTTTGCTTAATTGGTGACCAAAAGGGCACATTTAGGAGTCTTTGATGAAGGCCCAAGGTGGACCAAAGAATGATGAAGAAAGAGAGGAGAATGAGGAAGAAAGAAGGAAAGAAAAGAAAGAAGAAATAATGCAGAAAATGGGCCCCAACCGGTCTTGACCGGTCGGCCAACACTACTCTTCCTTTCACATGCTGTTGGAGCAAGGCCAGCCTTGTCCGACCGGTCTTGACCGGTCGGCCAGCCCTGTCCGACCGGTCTTGACCTGTCGGCCATGCAAATTCCAGGTTCCAGATTCCAGACAGCAGGCTATTCCCGTTTCTAGTTTTTTCGACCCATTTTCTGGGCACATCTTAATGATATTTGCAAATCTAATACGTCCATGTCGAAGAGGAGCTCGACGCCGAACTAACCCAAGTGGTTTCGTGTCGATCGGAGCTACGGATTGATCGTGGTGGCCAAAACAATACGAACTGTCCAGAAAGTTCCAGATTTCGTTGTTCCACTCTGGGCCGGTCCAGGTGGCCCATCATTGATGATATGAAGAATCTACTTTGACCACCTTTTAGACCACATCCATATATAAATAACCACAAAGTTTTAGATCAAAAGGATGTGTGGTTTGATCGTACCGGTTGAAGAAAGATGGACCATCCAGAAAGATCCAACTGCGCAGAGTTTATAAAATCCCTAAGTGTTCTAATTTTCGGACCACATTCTGGGATTGTTTTGGACAATCTAATCCATCTATCATGTAGAGGAGGAAGTTTTCTACCAATGTTCAAAATTTGGGATCAATTCGACATCTGTACACTCCGAAGCGTTGAAAGCAAGATGACTGGTTCTAAAGGTACCCGAAGTGCGCGATTTTGAGAGGCAGTTGGTGATCTAATTGGTGGGCCCATTCAGAGGATAATATTTAAAATCTAAATCATCTATGAGGAAGATCACATTACAAGGAAGCTATAAATCAATTTTGAAGGCAATCCAACCATTGGTTAAGCCTGTACCAAGCGAAACAAATTCTGCTATGTTGCTGTACTATTGCTGCACTATAAAAAGAGGTACTCTCTTCTATTCCAGGGCAACCAAGGACGTGGGGAGCAAGGAGTTCAAGTCATAGGAGGCTTCCTAGCCTCCTCCAGCTAGTTTTTCTTCCTTTTCTTAGTTCTAGTTCTAGTTTTTAATATGCTTTTCATTAGCTAATCTCTTAGCTAGAGCTAAGAGGTGAACCTTATAGTTTTCTTAGATTGTTTAATTCGTTTTATTGGTTTTCATGATTATGAACTATGGTTTGAAGTTTATACAAGCTTTGAGTAGTTTTTCTTAGTCTTATGATGACTCATGGATGTTTGGGAGAATTACTTAAATTCTTAATTGGTTTGCATCAGTCTAGACCTGTATGATCCGAGGAATTGGAGTGCGCTCTAGTACTATGATCTTCATGTGGGGACTTCCTACCAAAGTTCTACTTTTCTGAATTTCTGTAATATGTATGGATTGTGCATGTGATTTGAGTCAAGTTCAAATCATGATCTAGCCTTGTCTTGTGACAGGACTTGAGGATGGTTATGATTGTGAACTGAACCTTTTGGAATGGGGAATGACCTATGCAATTGAGCATGCTCAGCTCAGCCTACATTGAGTGAATCCTATGCATTGAACTTACATATGACAGATTGTTTGGTTTAACAGCTCTATCATCCGACTAGATAGATCTTAATATCGATTCTAGTTGAGAAAGTGAGAAACCATAGCGAATTATGCATCTAAGGAGAGCTATAAGTGGATCCTTGATGCTCTAGTTATCTTTCCATTATCAGATTTTCTATTTTATGTTCAAAACCAATTTCACAAACCTCTTTGATTCTAGTTATTAGGATAGTTGGAATTGTTTACTTCCTTCCCTGTGGATCGACCTCGGTCTTACCGAGATTATTACTACATCGCAACCCTACACTTGGGGAAGCGAACAAGTTTTTGGCGCCGTTGCCGGGGAAGAGGTTAAACGGTTCTAATTGTTCTAGTAGCTATAAAGTAGTCTTAGTTAGGTAGGATTTTCAGTTTTTGTAGAAGTAGTTTTCTGATTTTTTTTTTATATTACTAACAATTTTCTATTTTTGTATTTTGTAGGAACTTAGTTGCTGACATAGTTCTCACTTCCACTGCTAACATCTCCCGATCTCCCCTTCTTCTTTTTTTTTTTTTCTAGATTGGGATTGTTTCAACTTCTTATAATTTCATTATGAATGATTGGATGGGTGGATTGTCTAAATACCTTTTGGAAGATGAGAGGTCGAACCAAATAAAAAATCATTATGATTGGAACCATTACAAGCATGAATATCTTTCTATGACTCAATCTACTTCTAATACTCCCCCACATAAGACCTTGCGAGATTACCGGAATGACAACAATGTGCATAACTTTTCGCTAGGTAAGACAATGAGAGAGTATCAGAAAGAGATGAATAATGTTCCACCGATTAGGACAATGTATGATCACTTGTTTAGCTACAAATATCAACAACTATCTAATAGCACAACATATGACATTCATAATCCAAATTGGTGGGAGCATCAAAATTTCAACTTGGAAGATGAGCCAACCATGGATGCCAACAATTATCCTCAAGAGTTTCTTTCTCATGAGCCACAACCGACAAGAACTCTCGAGGATACACTGCGAGAGTTTATGGAAATAATTGAGCAATGCATACAAAACCTCTCGCCATCTCAAAATATTGAACCCAACATTGGGAACACCGAATCAATCCCCAACAATGAGGAGGATGAGGCTATCCAAACCCAACCTTCTCTAGATTTAATGACTAAACTTCTAGAGGATATTGATCTCAGTGATCCCACCATTACCATTGATTATGGTGAATCAACTATCTCTTTTAGCTATTCCGATTTGAATGATGAAGAGATTTCAAGGACGGTTGACGAACCCGAGGAATCTACAAAATCTGAAAGTGATAGTTTGATTGCCTACAATGAGGGTTTGAAGGATGATTGTGAGTCCATGATTTGTTCTTCCAAAGGGCCGAATGTTTTTGAATCACTGAAAGATATTCTTGCTAGAGAGATGGCCGAAGTTGATATTTTTGAGTCCTTCCACCAACAACACATGTTGGATTCTATTGTGGAAGAACTCCCTTGGGTTGAAAATTCTGTTTCTTTGGATGATGTGGTGGCACAATCTGAAATTTTAGATCAACCAATGCTACATGATGTGCTTACTAATGAATCTGAAAATTTTTCTTTGGAAGACCTCCCCTCTATAGAGGAGGAATTCCTTACCCTTGAAACAGAATTTCCTCAATCAGTTAGGGAGAACGAGGACCCTTCATCCGACTCTCTCGATTTCCTAAAGGAATGCATGACCCACCCCTATGATCTGGATGATGAGATGATTAAGGAGTTGGATAGTTTGTTAGACACGGTGTCAGTGCCTGAAGAACACCATTCCACTGATTTACACTCTTTACCATTATTTGTGGTTACACCGTGTAATTCTGAATTTGTGGAGGAGACAACCCAAACTGAAAAATACTTAATGAATGTCTCTCCACCATCATGGGTTCTTCAACCCATTGAAAATTCTGATTGGGAGGACCCGTTTTTAATCAATTACAACCCAATTCAAAACTTGAGGAGATATCTTTTTGCTGCTCTTATCTCCTCCTTACATGCGTGTGGTGAACACTATGATTGGACCTTCATGAAGAAACGCACCCATGTATACATTCGAGCAGGACTTTGGATGGTCCTCATGAGAAACCTATTGAAATTCATGAAGATCCTGCTCAAATTTGATCATGTAGTCGATCAGACTAATCAAAGGTAGGTAGGTAGGTTAGGATTTCTTTCTGCATTTAGGATTGAATAAGTCTCATTGAGACAATGGAAGATGCTAGAATTGATCAACTTGCTACCTCAGGTACTCTCGTTCTCACTCTCCTTTGTTTTATGCCATTGCTCTCATATCATGCATATTGCATATCTTATTACATTGAGGACAATGTAAGATTTTGGTTGGGGGGTGAGATTCCTTAGATGAATCTATTAGCTTTTGTGACATTTCGAGCAATTATGTAGAAAATTTTCGATTTTTCTAAAATTCAAAACTCTTTTGGAAAACGTTGTTTCTATGCATTCAAGATGATACGAGTATAAGAAGAGGAGATACGAAGTGAGTGATGTTCCAAGCTTTGAACTTCTCTTAATATAATGGTTTTATATGTGAATTCCCCTATTTATGTGAGTGATAGAAAATTTGAACACTTTTACACCTAGTTCACATTACACGATTTTCATGGGTTGAAAGGATTATGTGATTTGTGGATTAGCTATACTTTGATTTAAGGTGTTGAGAAACCAAGCCGGGGTACTTTGTCCATCCTTGTCCATGGGAAAATAACGAAAGATATGGATTTCTAAAAATCCTATCTAATGTAAAAGAAAAAGGAAAAGGAAGGATGAAATTGGGAATGATGGAAAAATGGTGGAAATTCCGAAAAGGGCTACCTATTACCAACCGGGGGATGGTCTACCCGTAACCAAAGCCGGAAATGGGAAGTAGTGTGAAAGCCGTTGGAAGGACGGTAAGACAAATTCCTGTCATAGGTTTGTTGTTGCTCTGTGCACCTTGAAATCCATAGTTTAGTTGATCTATGAAGAAGATAAGCCCAGAAACTCATGAGATGAACATTCACTATGCACACTAGGTTGAATTTGTTCAAGTTCTTCTATTTATCAATCAATCAGCGGGGATTTCATATGAACACTTATTATGTTTTCAGAGTTTAAGGTTTCAACCTCAATCACCTAATTTTTCTGACTTTTACGCTTGTGTGTCTTGGGATGTGTAGAAGAATAGTTTCTGAAGGAGAGTTGGTTTTTGGAGAATTGAACTTGTTTCACGCATGTTTTGCTCGGGACTAGCAAAATGCTGGTTGGGGGGGTGTGTTGAGCTCTTAATTGTGCATATTCTAACCCCAATTCATCACTCATTATGCAAGGTTTTCATAATTTAAAGGCTAATCTAATGCATGGTTTTGTGGTTGTAGGAATGAGAGTTGCTTTGCTCAATTGGTGACCAAAAGGGCACATTTAGGAGTCTTTGATGAAGGCCCAAGGTGGACCAAAGAATGATGAAGAAAGAGAGGAGAATGAGGAAGAAAGAAGGAAAGAAAAGAAAGAAGAAATAATGCAGAAAATGGGCCCCGACCGGTCTTGACCGGTCGGTCAACACTACTCTTCCTTTCACATGCTGCTGGAGCAAGGCCAGCCTTGTCCGACCGGTCTTGACCGGTCGGCCATGCAAATTCCAGGTTCCAGATTCCAGACAACAGGATATTTCCGTTTTTGGTTTTTCGGACCAGTTTTCTGGGCCCATCTTAATGATATTTAGAAATCCAACACATCCATGTCGAAGAGGAGCTCGACGCCGAACTAACCCAAGTGGTTTCGTGTCGATCGGAGCTACGGATTGATCGTGGTGGACAAAATAATACGAACTGTCTAGAAAGTTTCAGATTTCGCTGTTCCACTCTGGGCCGGTTCCAGGTGGCCCATCATTGATGATATGAAGAATCTACTTTGACCATCTTTTAGACCACATTCATATATAAATAACCACAAAGTTTTAGATCAAAAGAATGTTTGGTTTGATCGTACCGGTTGAAGAAAGATGGACCATCCAGAAAGATCCAACTGCGTAGAGTTTCTAAAAGCCCTAAGTGTTCTAATTTTCGGACCACATTCTGGGATTTTTTTTGGACAATCTAATCCATCTATCATGTAGAGGAGGAAGTTTTCTACCAATGTTCAAAATTTGGGATCAATTCGACATCTGTACACTCCGAAGCGTTGAAAGCAAGATGACTGGTTCTAAAGGTACCCGAAGTGCGCGATTTTGAGAGGCAGTTGGTGATCTAATTGGTGGGCCCATTCAGAGGATAATATTGAAAATCTAAATCATCTATGAGGAAGATCACATTACAAGGAAGCTATAAATCAATTTTGAAGGCAATCCAACCATTGGTTAAGCTGTACCAAGCGAAACAAATTCTGCTATGTTGCTGTACTATTGCTGCACTATAAAAAGAGGTACTCTCTTCTATTCCAGGGCAACCAAGGACGTGGGGAGCAAGGAGTTCAAGTCATAGGAGGCTTCCTAGCCTCCTCCAGCTAGTTTTTCTTCCTTTTCTTAGTTCTAGTTCTAGTTTTTAATATGCTTTTCATTAGCTAATCTCTTAGCTAGAGCTAAGAGGTGAACCTTATAGTTTTCTTAGATTGTTTAATTCGTTTTATTGGTTTTCATGATTATGAACTATGGTTTGAAGTTTATACAAGCTTTGAGTAGTTTTTCTTAGTCTTATGATGACTCATGGATGTTTGGGAGAATTACTTAAATTCTTAATTGGTTTGCATCAGTCTAGACCTGTATGATCCGAGGAATTGGAGTGCGCTCTAGTACTATGATCTTCATGTGGGGACTTCCTACCAAAGTTCTACTTTTCTGAATTTCTGTAATATGTATGGATTGTGCATGTGATTTGAGTCAAGTTCAAATCATGATCTAGCCTTGTCTTGTGACAGGACTTGAGGATGGTTATGATTGTGAACTGAACCTTTTGGAATGGGGAATGACCTATGCAATTGAGCATGCTCAGCTCAGCCTACATTGAGTGAATCCTATGCATTGAACTTACATATGACAGATTGTTTGGTTTAACAGCTCTATCATCCGACTAGATAGATCTTAATATCGATTCTAGTTGAGAAAGTGAGAAACCATAGCGAATTATGCATCTAAGGAGAGCTATAAGTGGATCCTTGATGCTCTAGTTATCTTTCCATTATCAGATTTTCTATTTTATGTTCAAAACCAATTTCACAAACCTCTTTGATTCTAGTTATTAGGATAGTTGGAATTGTTTACTTCCTTCCCTGTGGATCGACCTCGGTCTTACCGAGATTATTACTACATCGCAACCCTACACTTGGGGAAGCGAACAGTTGTCCCATAAGAATTTTCTTACCTCGCTGAAGAACTTATCTTTATCTTGCTTTTTCCAATGTGTTGGAATTGTACCTGTAGTAAGATAATCAGTAATGTCTGCATACCATGGCAATTGAGAGACTTGGAAAAGTTGTTCATTAAGGAACATGTCATTGATCGCAGTCATCTCAGAGGAATCGGTGATGACAAGCCTAGAGAGATGGTCAGCCACTACGTTTTCTACTCCCTTTTATCTCTTATTTCTATATCAAATTCTTAGAGTAGGAGTATCCATCGTAACAAGCGTGGCTTAGCATCCTTTTAGAAAGAAGGTACTTAAAGGCAGTATGATTGGTAAATATGATGATTTTGGATCTGATTAAGTAGGACCTAAACTTGTCTAAAACAAATACTATGGCTAAGAGTTCCTTTTCCGTAGTGGTGTAATTTGCTTGAGCCGAATTTAGAGTTTTACTTGCATAATAGATAACATATGCATTCTTTTCTTTTCTTTGGCCTAACACTGCCCCTATAGCGTAATCAATGGCATCACACATGATCTCAAAAGGAATGCTCCAATTAGGTGGTTACATTATAGGAGCACATGTCAACATACTTCTTGAGTTTAACAAAGGCATTTTGACATTCCTCATTCCACTCGAATGAGTTTTACTTTTGGAGGAGGTTACATAAAGGATGAGAAAGGGTACTAAAGCCCTTAATGAATCTCCTACAGAATCCGGTGTGTCCTAAGAAGGACCGCACCTCTCGTACGCTCTTAAAAGATGGAAGGTTAGAGATAAGATCAATTTTACCTTTGTCCACCTCGATTCCTTTGGCTGAGATATTGTGACCAAGGACTATTCTCTTTTGAACCATAAAGTGACATTTCTCCCAATTCAGCACGAGGTTATTCTCTTCACATATTTTCAAAACAGTCTTCAGGTGCATAAGGCACTCATCAAAGTCACAACCAAATAGCAAGAAGTCGTCTATGAACACTTCAAGAATTTTCCCTACTATATCAGAAAAGATACTCAACATGTGATGCTGAACGGTGGCTGGGGCATTACATAGTCCAAACGACAGCCATTAATAAGCAAAAGTGTCGAATGGATATGTGAATGTTATCTTCTCTTAGTCCTCTAGGGCGATCTCTATTTGGTAGTACTCTAAATATCCATCGAGGAAGCAAAAGTGGGAATGACCTACTAACCTTTCTAAGATTTGATCAACAAAAGGTAAAGGGAAGTGGTCTTTCCTCATGAATATGTTTAGCTTTCGATAGTCAATGCACATTCTCCAACCGGTAGTGACCTTGGTTGGCACGAGTTCATTATTGGCATTGGCTACGATGGTTATTTCAGATTTCTTAGGTATGACTTGAGTTGGACTTACCCATTGACTATCAGATATTAGATAAATGATACCCACATCTAATAGTTTTAACACCTCGGCCTTAACTGAAATTGCGTCGGGTAGTCTAACACGACACCCTATGCATACACGTGCGAAAGCTTAAAGAGCAACTAGAATTATGGCTAAACCTATAGGAGGGGGTGATTAGGACCTTTTTTTAAATAAAAAAAAAACTCTTTCCACCTACTTAAACAATTCAACAAATTAAATTACGTAAGTGATTAACACTTCGGCTTCCAAGCCTAAGTGGGTCCAATCAAAAGACTAGCAAATGATAAGAGCAATCAGCAACCTAGTCCAAACAACTCATGTGAACTAGAGAGGATGGATCAAGAACTGCTCAAGTCAACATGAGGTAGTGAAAGTACATCTTGTGAGTGTGGATGTGCCTATCAAGTGCCTAGCATGCATTCCTAACTAAGCATTCATAATTAACCAATTAAACAAAATGCATAAAGAGAAATGTGCTCAAGAACAATCACAGACACAAGGATGTATAGTGGTTCAACTACTTGTCTACTCCACTCCCAGTTCAAGTAGTCAACCCCTTTGAGCACATTGGCATTCACTGAGGAGTTTAAATCTAGTTCCTCCCAACCAAGGTGTTTTAACTCGGATCCACCCAACCGGGGAGTTTATAGGTTCCTCCCAACCTACACGTTTGCACTCGTGTTGGTGGCTCCCCCTTGGAGACTTTGTTTAGGCCAACTAACGAGCCAATGAATGGCTGACGTCCCTAGATTTTAGGCCCAACTAATAGCCAAGGATCGGCTAACGACCCTAGTTCGAGTTTGTCAAACAAACTCTACACTCAACTCCCACAGGGAATTGAGTGGATGGACTTCTAACAAGACAACCTTACTTGTCGGATTGAGCCCCTTTGTAGCACCGCTTTGGGTTGCTTCTTCTCGCTCTCCCGTGCTTGAATCAGCTCCCCTTGTGCTCCCCCGATCTTTGACGTTGCTGCTTTTTCAAGTCTTCAGCTCCAAGATTAGCTACCTTGCATGTGATGCTCCATTGGAGATGCCCAAGGTGCTAGGGAATGGTTAAATCTCTTACATAGGGTAGTAGCTTGTCCTAACTAGGAGATTCACCTAGAGGGTCTTCTAGAGGTATTGAACAAGAGATATAACTATGTGGTATAGTGTCTCACCTCTAGAATTGAGAGAGGAATCAAGTCATCTCTATGTTTGCATTTGAATGCCCTCGCTTTTGATTTAAACACAAGGGATATGACTTGAATCTCCTCCTCTTTAAGGCCCTATATGATGTACAAAAGGTATGGCAAATAGGCTCTCAAAACCCTCTCTAAATGCCCAAGAACCGAGCTCAATATCTATAAAGTTCGAGCTCCAACGGTAAAAAAAGGGCAGATTAGCGCATCTCCGATTAATCGAAAAAAGGTCTGATTGATCGGAGACCTATCCGATTGATCGGAGACATGTCCGATTGATTGGAAATCAGTCCAGTGGATTCTCTGGAAGATATTCGGATTGATCGTAACATGGTCCGATTGATCGAACTGACCCCTTCCGATGGATCGGAAGTATGTCCGATTGATCGAAAATTTGTCCAGTGGATTTTCAAATTTTGCTGGAACAAATTCCGATTGATCGGAGATTCTGTCCATTGGATCGGAGTCCTATCGGAGCTAATGTCCGATTGATCGGAGATCAATCAGAAACTGCTATTTGAGCTGTTTTGATTACAGCAGCTTCCACCTCTTTAATTAGTCTAACTTATCATCTTTTTCATGGAGTTCTAAGACAAATGATGATGACTAAAGATATACCTAGTTGGTCCAAGTCATCTAAGAGGTTATGGGTTAGGTTTTGGTCAAGGCAAGGCACACCAAGGCATCACTTTTACCTGTTTCTTCTTCCTTGATCCATCTGATCCGTCTAGAGTCTTGAGTCTTCGTCTTCATTAAGCTCAACCGACACTAGACCCACTGACCTAAGTGATTGACAAACAAGGTGCACTAGTATGCCACAGAAAAATGCACTAACATTAACCACCTCATTCATGTTAAGATTGAGGCGTCTTTGTGGTTTCCTAGATGTTTTTGCATTCTCTTCATGGTGTATCCGATGAGTACAAATCAAGGGGTTTATGCCTTTGAGATCTGTAATTGACCACCCGATGGCATTATTATGCACTTTTAAAATAGCAATCAACCTACTCTCTGAAATTGCGGTTTTACCGCTAGTGAGATAAGCTTGAAGGTATGCTTATGTCCTAGGGGGGGGGGTGAATAGTACTTTTAACAAATTCTTTGACAATTAAAAACTCAAACCAATTTACAAAAATAATATATGTGAATACACGTAAATTGATCACACAAGGTCCTTCTAAATGATCAACTATACTAACAGAAGCAATTGATTAAACAGTTCATATGCATGCTTGTATCAATCATTTAAAGATGGCATATGAGCATTTTGTCGAACACAAGATGGGCATACAGTTAAGCACTTATAAGATTGATCAATAAGGAAAAATAATAGGCAAAATGCATTCACCACATTGCACACGATGTACAGTGGTTCGACGACAAGTCTACTCCACTCCCGGTTCAAGTACCCAACTCCTTTGAGTACACCGGCATTCACTATCGGAGGTTTTAAATGAGGTTCACCTCTCAACCTTTACAACCTACACAAGGTAAATGCCTACACAAGGGCTTCTCAACTCCTACGCACATATTCTCCCGTGTCGGAGGCCTACGCAAGGACTTACATGTCCTACTCAAGGACAACTCCGAGATTGGGTCACAATCTCTAAACCCCAATCTCAACAAGAAGGGGGAATCAAATAATGGACTCTATAAGCTTAAACACTTACAAGAGATGAGCCCCAATTCAGCGCCGTTGATGAGTAGCTTCAGCTTCCACGAATGCTATAGCTCCTCTCCAAGTTCCCACGATCATCAACCTTGCTTTGAATGAGATTTGTAGTGCCAAGGTGAGGGATAATAGGTTGGGAGAACCTTCTATAGGATGAAGCAATTGATGGTGACAAAAGGTTTCCCAAAAGGTTGCATTGAATGGCTTAAGTGACTAATGGATATGCCTATTTCGGATTAGGTCAAGGGCCATCAATGAAGACTTGAGTTCATGTTTCAATCCGAGCTTTGAATGCTCAACAATGTTCTCTAACAACTAGGATTGAACAATGAACTCAAGACATAGGTTTGAGAAGAAAGAAAATAGCTTGGGAAGACACTCTCTCAAAGCTCTCTTTGTTTTCTTGGTTTATCCCTCATAAATGAATTTCATTACTTAAATAGAGGGCTGAAAAACGGTTTAAAAATGGTTAGAAAACGGTCATTGTCGGGCCCCCTATAAAAGGTTCGGGGCCCCTAGAAAAATCAAGTTTTATAAGTAAATGTTGCTGGACAAAAACCACCCAGTTCGGGTGCCCGACCAAGCGCCCGACCACCATTTTGGGCGACCGACAAAGCGCCCGACCACTGGTTCGGGCGCCCGATAATAGAGCCGAACTCCCTTGAAATTGTCCAAAGAGTTCACTGGACGTTTTAGGCCAAGTTAGGGCGCCCGACCATGGAGCCCAACGACTAGTTCGGGCGCCCGATATGGGGCCCGAAGGTGCACAAAAGATTTGCTTCTTTGTGATTTGTTTCTTTGTGCAACTCATGGTCAAAGTCCAAGGCTGATCACATGGACACAACTCTAGAAATCTGGGCTAAAAGCTCTTCCTATTTGGTTGGGCCAAACTAGAGCAAGAAGGAAGGGGTTATAGGTTGCAAGTATCACCCTGGCACGGCTAATGTACTTGATTTCTCCAATGTTGGTGACGGCGTCAATCTTCAGTTCTTCAAGAAGAGACTTCAGCTGATCTTACAGACTTGCCAAAACATAGTTCACGCAATTTGACAAATATTTGTACTAACAATCTCCTCCTTTGTCAATTGCGTGATAAAACCTATACTAGTTAATGTCAACCTATAACTCTATCAGAGTTTACATGTCACATATACATATTAAATTTACAATGAATATACACCATTGATATGAACACACTAGACGAGCTTGTCTTCAAATTCTCCCCCTTAATCCTTGCACACCAACGTCCTGCAAAAAGGTATAAATGGGTCCGTTGGTGGGATAGTCTCTCCCCCTTTTTGTCGGAAATTGACAAAGGTTAGCTCAAAAAAAAAAAAAAACTGAAAGGCTTAAAACAAGCTAACACAGGAAAAATTGGCAATAATCATAAGAAATATGTCAATCAATTGAAGCTTGGGGAATTAAAGTATTGATCATAAAGGATATACAAGATAAAACATTCTGCTCACAGGGCATAAAGCCCAAACTACCATCCTCCCCTATTGGCATGTATACCCAAATCAACCAAATCAGAAGATATATCAAGAATAACCATGAACTAGATCATAGTCGATATACATTATAGCAATAATATCAAAGGGCATACAGCCCAAGCAACCAACCTCCCCTATTGAATGTATATCAGACCAAAGATAAAGAACTAACGATTAATTCCATAAAACCAACAACAAGAAATGATTAGATATGTTAATAGAAGCACAATTAGGAATAGTCAAGGGTAATATAAGGTCTAAAATGGGGCTTCAAGCCCAAGCTATCAGACTATTCATAACACAATGTCGCTGAAGAAGAAATGTGTCTAAAAGACAACCTGAAATATCAAAAATGAAAAACATAGCAACATGTAGCCATAGATATATTAAACAACTCAAATGATCATCTCCAGGTCGACAAAAAGTTTCTTTGACCGAGATGATCAAGTCACCAATCCTTCTAGCCGGAATGGCTCGGTCTATCATTGCCCCTCCTAGCTCGGAGTGCAATATCATCACGTCGGCATGAGAAAATATCAACTAGACCCTGAATAGAGCGTTGTGCTGATTGAACCATCTGTTCGAGCTGAGTCATCCGTCCTCCTAGTTGAGCAATTTCTGCTCTCATTGCCGTCTGACCCGAAAGAATTTCATGTAGAGCATCTTGAGCTTATACAGGATGTGAAGTGCTTGTACTTGCTGCAGCAGGCGGATTGGGATGCTCTTCTTAGGGACACCCTTAGACACCCTCTTTGATTATATCCATTTGTTTCAGGGTAGTGAAATTAAAGGGCGTCATTTTCTTTGGTTTTTCAGACGGGGTAGCAAACCCACATTCCAAGGCTAGCTTACAAATGAGATGACCAAACGGAATGGGAGACTCTTTTCCCGAGACTGAAAACAAGGACAGGATTTGGTCCATAATAAAAGTGGGAAGACAAAGAGGGTAGCCTTGAGATACATGATATAAGGTTTCAACCATACGAGCCGTGAGATCGGAACGGTTTCCCTTCCGGGGGTACACATTGTAGGTGAAGATGAGATGTAGGATGCGGTAGGAATCAGTCATCTTGATGGCTTTGAGCGCATTCCCACTATGCCATTTTTCATTTTGACCATCACACAGGGCCGTAGTCCACTTAACCCGTTCCACGGCTTCTGGCACATCGTATGCTGGAAGACGCTTCCAAGTCGGGGAAATGCCAAGAATATGAGCTATTCTTCGAGCATCAACAATGAATGACCTATTTCCATTTTTTATGGTGAGGGAAGGAGGACGAAATTCATGTTCAACAACACTGTTTAAGAATGGCCTCACCAAAGAAAAATGGATTGGACCTCCAAACTCTAAAATTGGATGCCATTTTATCTTGGAAAGAGTTTTAAAAATGTCATAATCGCCAAGACAATCAATGTTGACAGTTCGTTCACATACAATGTCCCGATTGGAGAAATTAAAGTGTTCCTCTTCCTCAGATGATTCATTATCACTAGGTACAGGAGGAGGAAGAGGCTCTTGAGAGCGTTTTGTTCTCTTTTCCCTTTGCGAGGAGGTTTTAGGCATAATGGCAAGAGAAAAGCTACACTAGGAACCTCAAATGAGAAGGGAATGGATGCAAGATAGAAGAACCCCAAAATGTAGAAGGGATAGAGCAAGAGCTTGGATTGGATGGACAATGTACTTCATAAGTGCTTCATAAAGGAGAAAAAAATGATGAAGCTTACCCAAATCAAGGAGGAATGGATCTCCCTTCGAAAAATGCCCAGCAAAATGGATGATTGGAAGCTTGAGGAGGATGCCCTAGCAAGGAGGGGACGGATAGAGCTGATAAATGGAGTAAATAGCCGCCTTTTTTAAATTTATAGTCGGGCGGTCTGGACATTTCCGCGCAAGTTTGGGCTCCCGAACCAAGTTGCCGGGCGCCCGACGAGTCCAGTTTTTGGACAGTTAGGTCCATTGCTGGACAGGGCAGCTCATCTAAGATTCCTTTAGGACTGAGAGTCCTAATTCATATTGACCCACACATAGATGGTCAAAATCATTTTAGCAAGAGAATATCTTCATTTCATTTCTATCTTCTCCATTTTCTTCTTAATTTACGAAAGATGTTACTCCTACATCACATAACATGTTATGGCCAAATACTTTCTCCCATGTCTTTTGATGAAGGGAGAGAGATAGGTTGAAGACTCTTAGATTTACATATTTTTCACGGTCTTCAGCACCACGTGATTTACAATCTAATTATTCCATTTAGCTACCAAATCACTCCCAATTGTGTTATAATAGAGCATGAGGAGGTAGTATGACTATAACCATCTAAATGTGGCACAGATATTGAAGGATTTTCACATAATCACTCTGCCACAAAAAAAAATATCAAAACACGTCATCTCAATCATAAAGATAAACCAATAATAGCATATAAAAGCTCAATTTGTTCAAAAAGAATTTGAGGCTAAGGTCCTCAGAATCTATCATGAAGTTTACGGATTTTAAGGCTAACACTAGAGACATTCAATCCTACAAAATAAAAAAAATTGTTAGCCAAAATCTAATGCACAGCCACCAATAAAATTCCATGATATTACAGATTGATTAAATTCATGGGGCTGGCATAAGACTGAAAGATCACTTCTCCTTCACGACCCATTTGGCAACAACTTTCATTGTGCCGGGGTCATGTGAGAATCTATTAAGAATTCTCCTCTTTCCAAGAGGGTTGTTCCTTTCATATGATTGCTCATAGCCCATCCTCATTTCATTGATCATTTTGTTTGTCTTATCATTGATTAGGGCTACTTGTTTGAGCAAGGCTTCCATTCGAGCTTCGTTCCTTGGTGGAGTCAGAAAATTTCTCCCCATATTCTTTTGATTCTTAGGGGGACTCCTAGTGTGGTGCGCTTCTCTCCCTTTTGGAATAGATTTACCTATCTTACGCTGGGAGGGAGAGAGCTGTGGGCGTCTAAAGGCCAAGCATTCAAATTTTAGGTGACCCACATCACCACAAGCATGACAAATGGGGGATGCTTTGGTTTTACTTCCCGATGCACCATAATTCTTTCTCACCATAGGAGGGACAGAAGCAGTCTTAGAGATATGACTGTTAAAACCAATTCCTCTTCTGTCCATAGGTGATCTCCCCATGCCTAGGAGTTTTTCAAGATTTTCTTCTCCTTGGGCGAAACGTCTTCTAGAGTCAACAACTTGACATTTAAGATGATCAATTTCAGCTTTAGCCTCTTTGAGTTCTTTTTCAAGGCTCATATATTTATCAAGGGTCTCACCATTCATGAATTTTTCTTTTTCAAGTTCAAGAGCTTTGTTCTTCTTATTCAGCTCTTCTAGATCTTGACCCAACTTTTGATTCTCAATTTTCAGACCATCAAGATTTTTGGTCAGTTTATCATTTTCTGCCTTCATTTGTCCCAACTTCTTTATGGTGTTCATATTTTCGATATATAGTTCGTTATAGACTTTTTGCAGTTCATCATCCTCACTCTCATCATCACTTGAGGAGGTATGGTTAACATTGTCTCCCTCTTTCTCATTTTCAGGGAGGATTGTGGTGGTGGAGATCATAAGAGCTTTCACCGATCTTTATCCACCATCACTATAGGAATCATAGGTATCGGATTCCGAGCTAGTTTCATCCCAAGTGGCAACCATGGCCTTTCTCCCTTTATGGTTCTTTTCATTGTTTTCTGGGCAATTGGGAGCAATGTGACCATACTTCCCACAATTATAGCATTTTGGCTCTTTTGATCTTCTGAAGGATGTACCTATCTGGTTCTTATGATCAAAATGCCTTCCTTCCTTATGGTGGCTCTTGTTATTGAAGAATTTTTGGAATCTTTAAGCCATAAGAGCCATTTCTTCAATGTCCATTTCCTCATCATCATTTTCTTTAGACGTATGTGCTTTGTGAGAGGATTTCAAGATTGAATATTTGGATTTTGTGGGAGTTTTGAAACGTAGCTCATAGGTTTGAAGGGACCCTAGTAATTCTTCAACTTTCATGGTATTTAGGTCCCGACATTCTTCTATGGTAGTAACTTTGGAAGAGAACCGTTCCAGTAGAGATCTCAGAATTTTCCTACACAGTCTATTTTTCGGAACAGGATCCCCCTAGCCCCACATTTCATTTGTGATCTTGTTTAGTTTGGTATGGAAATCAATAAATGTTCCATGCTCCTCCATAGTAATGTTTTCAAATTGTGTAGAGAGGCGCTGAAGTTTTAAGTTTTTAACAATGCTTGTTCCTTCATGAGTAACTTCAAGAATGTCCCATGCCTGCTTACTGGTTGTGCAATTTTGAATCCGGCCAAATTCGTCTTTAGATACTGAACAGAAAATGGCATTCAAGCCTTTGGCATTATGAACACGTTGAGCTTTATCATAATCGGTCCACATCGCCTTATGATAAGAGCAATCAGCAACCTAGTCCAAACAACTCATGTGGACTAGAGAGAATGGATTAAGAACTGCTCAAGTCAACATGAGGTAGTGAAAGTACATCTTGTGAGTGTGGATGTACCTATCAAGTGCCTAGCATGCATTCCTAACTAAGCATTCATAATTAACCAATTAAACAAAATGCATAAAAAGAAATATGCTCAAGAACAATTATAGACACAAGGATGTATAGTGGTTCGACTACTTGTCTACTCCACTCCCGGTTCAAGTACTCAACCCCTTTGAGCACATTAGCATTCACTGGGGAGTTTAAATCTGGTTCCTCCCAACTAAGGTGTTTTAACTCGGATCCACCCAACCAGGGAGTTTATAGGTTCCTCCCAACCTACACGTTTGCACTCGTGTTGGTGGCTCCCCCTTGGAGACTTTGTTTAGGCCGACTAACGAGCCAAGGAACGGCTGACATCCCTAGATTTTAGGCCCAACTAATAGGCCAAGGATCGGCTAATGACCCTAGTTCGAGTTTGTCAAACAAACTCTACACTCAACTCCCACAGGGAATTAAGTGGATGGACTTCTAACAAGACAACCTTACTTGTCGGATTGAGCCCCTTTGTAGCACCGCTTTGGGTTGCTTCTTCTCGCTCTCCCATGCTTGAATCAGCTCCCCTTGTGCTCCCTCGACCTTTGACGTCGCCGCTTTTTCAAGTCTTCAGCTCCAAGATCAGCTACCTTGCATGTGATGCTCCATTGGAGATGCCCAAGGTGCTAGGGAATGGTTGAATCTCCTACATGGGGTATGTAGCTTGTCCTAACTAGGAGATTCACCTAGAGGGTCTTTTAGAGGTATTGAACAAGAGATATAACTATGTGGTATAGTGTCTCACCTCTAGAATTGAGAGAGGAATCAAGTCATCTCTATGTTTGCATTTGAATGCCCTCGCTTGTGATTTAAACACAAGGGATATGACTTGAATCTCCTCCTCTTTGAGGCCCCATATGATGTACAAAAGATATGGCAAATAGGCTCTCAAAACCCTCTCTAAATGCCCAAGAACGGAGCTCAATATTTATAAAGTTTAAGCTCCAACGGTAAAAAAACGGGCAGATTAGCGCATCTCCGATTAATCGAAAAAAGGTCCGATTGATCGGAGACCTGTCCGATTGATCGGAGACATGTCTGATTGATCGAAAATCAGTCCAGTGGATTCTCTCGAAGATATTCCGATTGATCGTAACATGGTCCAATTGATCGGACTGACCCCTTCCGATGGATCGGAAGTATGTTCGATTGATCAGAAATTTGTCCAGTGGATTTTCAAATTTTGATGAAACAAATTCCGATTGATCGGAGATTCTGTCCATGGATCGGAGTCCTATCGGAGCCAATGTCCGATTGATCGGAGATCAATCGGAAACTGCTATTTGAGCTGTTTTGATTTCAGCAACTTCCACCTCTTTAATTAGTCTAACTTATCATCTTTTTCATGGAGTTCTAAGACTAATGATGATGACTAAAGATATACCTAGTTGGTCCAAGTCATCTAAGAGGTTATGGGTTAGGTTTTGGTCAAGGCAAGGCACACCAAGGCATCACTTTTACCTATTTCTTCTTCCTTGATCCATCTGATCCGTCTTGAGTTTTGAGTCTTCGTCTTCACTAAGCTCAACCGACACTAGACCCACTGACCTAAGTGATTGACAAACAAGGTGCACTAGTATGCCACAGAAAAGTGCACTAACATTAACCACCTCATTCATGTTAAGATTGAGACGTCTTTGTGGTTTCCTAGATGTTTTTGCATTATCTTCATGGTGTATCCGATGAGTACAAATCAAGGGGTTTATGCCTTTGAGATCTGCAATTGACCACCCGATGGCATTATTATGCACTTTTAAAATAGCAATCAACCTACTCTCTGAAATTGCGGTTTTACCGCTAGTGAGATAAGCTTGAAGGTATGCTTATGTCCTAGAGGGGGGGGGGGGGGGGGGGGGGGGGGAGGGGTGAATAGGACTTTTAATAAATTCTTTGACAATTAAAAACTCAAACCAATTTACAAAAATAATATATGTGAATACACGTAAATTGTTCACACAAGGTCCTTCTAAATGATCAACTATACTAATAGAAGCAATTGATTAAACAGTTCATATGCATGCTTGTATCAATCATTCAAAGATGGCATATGAGCATTTTGTCGAACACAAGATGGGCATACAGTTAAGCACTTATAAGATTGATCAATAAGGAAAAATAATAGACAAAATGCATTCACCACATTGCACATGATGTATAGTGGTTCGACGACAAGTCTACTCCACTCCCGGTTCAAGTACCCAACTCCTTTGAGTACACCGGCATTCACTATCGGAGGTTTTAAATGAGGTTCACTTCTCAACCTTTACAACCTACACAAGGTAAATGCCTACACAAGGACTTCTCAACTCCTATGCACGTATTCTCCCGTGTCGGAGGCCTACGTAAGGGCTTACACGTCCTACTCAAGGACAACTCTGAGATTGGGTCACAATCTCTAGACCCCAATCTCAACAAGAAGGGGGAATCAAACAATGGACTCAATAAGCTTAAACAATTACAAGAGATGAGCCCCAATTCAGCGCCGTTGATGAGTAGCTTCAGCTTCCACGAATGCTATAGCTCCTCTCCAAGTTCCCACGATCAGTAACCTTGCTTTGAATGAGATTTGTAGTGCCAAGGTGAGGGATAATAGGTTGGGAGAACCTTCTATAGGATGAGGCAATTGATGGTGATAAAAGGTTTCCCAAAAGGTTCCATTGAATGGCTTAAGTGACTAATGGATATGCCTATTTCGGATTAGGTCAAGGGCCATCAATGAAGACTTGAGTTCATGTTTCAATCCGAGCTTTGAATGCTCATCAATGTTCTCTAACAACTAGGATTGAACAATGAAATCAAGGCATAGGTTTGAGAAGAAAGAAAATAGCTTGGGAAGACACTCTCTCAAAGCTCTCTTTGTTTTCTTGGTTTATCCCTCATAAATGAATTTCATTACTTAAATAGAGGGCTGAAAAACGGTTTAAAAATGGTCAGAAAATGGTCATTGTCGGGCCCCCTATAAAAGGTTCGGGGCCCCTAGAAAAATCAAGTTTTATAAGTAAATGTTGCTGGACAAAAACCACCCAGTTCGGGCGCCCGACCAAGCGCCCGACCACCATTTCGGGCGACTGACAAAGCGCCCGACCACTAGTTCGGGCGCCCGATAATAGAGCCCGAACTCCCTTGAAATTGTCCAGAGAGTTCACTGGACGTTTTAGGCCAAGTTAGGGCGCCCGACCATGGAGCCCGACGGCCAGTTCAGGCGCCCAATATGGGGCCCGAAGGTGCACAAAAGATTTGCTTCTTTGTGATTTGTTTCTTGGTGCAACTCATGGTCAAAGTCCAAGGCTGATCACATGGACACAACTCTAGAAATCTGGGCTAAAAGCTCTTCCTATTTGGTTGGGCCAAACTAGAGCAAGAAGGAAGGGGTTATAGGTTGCAAGTATCACCCTGGCACGACTAATGTACTTGAATTCTCCAATGTTGGTGACGGCGTCAATCTTCAGTTCTTCAAGAAGAGACTTCAGCTGATCTTACAGACTTGCCAAAACATAGTTCACGCAATTTGATAAATATTTGTACTTACACTCTCTTGTTCCTGATCTAAGTGGGAAGAAATCATCACCAGATATGTTTCATCTTGACCTAAATATACGTATTTGAGATCCGTGGGCAATGATTTTAGGTCGAGCTTCGGAGCCTTGATACTAGAAGGAAGAGGTTTATTCTCAGTTAAAGGCAAAGGCTCAAATGGGTTCTTCCATTGGTTAGTATCAAGGACCGGCACAGAGTCCAAAATGGCATCCATCTCTCGTATCATGTCATCATGAATCTCATGAGAGTGGGCCAAACATGCCTCTAAGTGATTGGAGAAAAATGTTAAGAGGGATGTATCTTCCACGAATGAGTCAATCAAATTTATTTCATGGACCTCACCATCACCATCCTGTGGTTGTTTGCATAAGTAAAAAATATTCAGCTCAAGTGTCATATTTCCAAAGGACAGTTGTACAAGCCCGTTTCTACAATTGATAATTGCATTTGAAGTGGCTAAGAAACGGCGGCCAAGTATGATAGGAATTTGAGCACCGGTACCAATCACAGGATGTGTATCCAAGACAATAAAATCTACTGGATAGTAGAATTTATCGACTTGTATAAGCACATCTTCAATCATTCTTCTTGGTATACGAACAGATTGATTAAAAAGTTGGAGTGTGGTTTTAGTGGGTTTTAATTCACCTAAACCAAGTTGTTTGTAGACCGAGTATGGAATGAGGTTAACACTTGCTCCCAAATCGAGTAAGGCTTGTTCGATCTGGTAGTCTCTTATGATGCATAAGATGGTAGGACTACCCAGATCCTTGTATTTTGGGGCACCTCTTATTTGATGATGGCGCTCGAGTTCTTAGTCAAAAGTACTTTATTGTGTACATTGTGTTTCCTTTTGACCATACAAAGTTTCTTAAAAAATTTGGCATATGATGGTATTTGTTTTATAGCATCCAACAACGGGATGTTGATCTTCACTTGCTTAAAAACCTCTAAAATTTCTTGATTTTTGTCTAGAGGTTTGGGTGAAATCAACCTTTGGGGGAAAAGGAGCAACCGGCTTATATTTTTTTCCGGTTCTTTCTCATGTGGAGTGTTATTAGAACTATCATCCTTGTTGGCATTTTCCGGATCATTAGGCTTTGAGGCCTTCACCGGATTAGATTTGTCAATTGTTTTACTGCTTCTCAAGGTGGTAATGGCTTTAACATGTTCCATACGTTGGGAGGATGAGTTGGGATCTTGTATCTCGAATTGGGTTCTTGGGTTAGGGAGAGGATGAATTGGGAGGATGAGTTGGGATCTTGTATCTCGAATTGGGTTCTTGGGTTAGGGAGAGGATGAATTGGGAGGATGAGTTGGGATCTTGTATCTCGAATTGGGTTCTTGGGCAGGAAGTGTGCCTTTCTCCTTAACATTAAGACGACATTCAACTCTAGCTATTGAAGTTTTCAAATCAATGATGGCTTAAGATGTGTTTTGGTTGAATCGTAGTTGTTCTTGCATGAACCCATCAATTTTAAGAGAATTAGTCTTGTTATATTCAGCTTGAACCGACACGAACGCACCCAACATCTCCTCAAGTGTATCTTTTGGTGTAATTACTAGGGATGGACCTAGTGAAGGTTGAGCTTGAGGGGTGTTATTTGTTAATGCAATATTTTGTCAATTAGTGTGTTAAGTATGTCATCAAGTCTATATAGACCCGGTAAAACTCCACACGACCCGTTAACCTGCACGAAACCCGCACGAAAAAACCAGTGTTCAGGTCCAGGCTTATCGTGTTGGGTCACTAACGAGTTGACTGTTCACTCCCCAAGTATAGGGTTGCGAAGTAGTAATAATTCGGAAAGACCGAGTATCGTTCCAACAGAGATTTATGTATGGATATTCTCAGGATTTATCTAAAACAACTAATAATTAAGATTCTATTAAGAACTAAAGCTGCAAAATAGTGATTTGAGTTTAAACAGTGAAAGTGTAAGATAATAATAATCTAAAAAGGCACTAGAGCGCCAAGGATCCACTTTTGATAAGTTTCAATGTATCAATACAACTAGGTCTCTCATAACTCAATCGGAATCGAATTCATATCTCTATCCGATCGGAATATAGAGCGGCTCAATCAATAATTATCTAAAACAGTTGCTTATTCATTGATTCAATTACCACAACAATGTTCATGCCTTGGGCACACTCAATTGTATAGACCAAGCCTCCTTCCAATCTAGTTGAGATTCACAACCATAGCTTTCATTAAATCCTGTCACTAGACTCGATTATAACCAATGATTAGAACTCTAATTAAATCAAAATCAATCAGCAAACAAATAATTCAGATTATAACAAAAGATAAGAACTTTAGTTGAATGACTTCCCACAAGAAGATCGAGCCATTGTACACAAGGCAATCAAAGGGTCTACTAAGCCGGGGATTTCTATGCGGTATTTTTAGAATTTTCTGAGATAGCTTTTAGTTGAGATTGTATTAAGATAGGTTTAAAAACTTGTTCACTCCCCAAGTATAGGGTTGCGAAGTAGTAATAATTCGAAAAGACCGAGTATCGTTCCCACAGAGATTTATGTATGGGTATTCTCAGGATTTATCTAAAACAACTAATAATTAAGATCCTATTAAGAACTAAAGCTAGAAAATAGTGATTTGAGTTTAAATGAAAGTGTAAGGTAATAATAATCTAAAAAGGCACTCGAGCGCCAAGGATCCACTTTTGATAAGTTTCAATGCATCAATACAACTAGGTCTCTCATAACTCAATCAGAATCGAATTCATATCTCTATCCGATCGGAATATAGACCGGTTCAATCAATAATTATCTAAAACAGTTGCTTATTCATTGATTCAATTCCCACAACAATGTTCAGGCCTTGGGCACACTCAATTGTATAGGCCAAGCCTCCTTCCAATCTAGTTGAGATTCACAACCATAGCTTTCATCAAATCCTGTCACTAGACTCGATTATAACCAATGATTAGAACTCTAATTAAATCAAAATCAATCAGCAAATAACTAATTCAGATTATAACAAAAGATAAGAACTTTAGTTAAATGAGTTCCCACATGAAGATCGGGTCATTGTACACAAGGCAATCAAAGGTTCTACCATGCCGGGGATTTTTAAGCAGTATTTTTAGAATTTTCTGAGATAGCTTTTAGTTGATATTGTGTTAAGATAGGTTTAAAAACTTGTTCACTCCCCTGGTATAGGGTTGTGAAGTAGTAATAATTCGAAAAGACCGAGTATCGTTCCCACAGAGATTTATGTATGGGTATTCTCAAGATTTATCTAAAACAACTGATATTTATGATCCTATTAATAACTAAAGCTAGAAACTAGTGATTTGAGTTTAAACAGTGAAAGTGTAACGTAATAATAATCTAAAAAGGCACTAGAGTGCCAAGGATCCACTTTTGATAAGTTTCAACGCATCAATACAACTAGGTCTCTCATAACTCAATCAGAATCGAATTCATATCTCTATCCGATCGGAATATAGACCGGTTCAATCAATAATTATCTAAAACAGTTGCTAATTCATTGATTTAATTCCCATAACAATGTTCAGGCCTTGGGCACACTCAATTGTATAGGCCAAGCCTCCTTCCAATCTTGTTGAGATTCACAACCGTAGCTTTCATCAAATCCTGTCACTAGACTCGATTATAACCAATGATTAGAACTCTAATGAAATCAAAATCAATCAGCAAACAAATGATTCAGATTATAACAAAAGATAAGAACTTTAGTTAAATGAGTTCCCACATGAAGATCGGGTCATTGTACACAAGGTAATTAAAGGGTCTACCATGCCGGGGATTTCTATGCAGTATTTTTAGAGTTTTCTGAGATAGCTTTTAGTTGAGATTGTGTTAAGATAGGTTTAAAAACTTGTTCACTCCCCAAGTATAGGGTTGCAAAGTAGTAATAATTCGAAAAGACCGAGTATCGTTCCCACAGAGATTTATGTATGGGTATTCTCAGGATTTATCTAAAACAACTGATAATTATGATCCTATTAAGAACTAAAGCTGGAAACTAGTGATTTGAGTTTAAACAGTGAAAGTGTAACGTAATAATAATCTAAAAAGGCACTAGAGCGCCAAGGATCCACTTTTGATAAGTTTCAATGCATCAATACAACTAGGTCTCTCATAACTCAATCGAAATCGAATTCATATCTCTATCCGATCGGAATATAGACCGGTTCAATCAATAATATCTAAAATAGTTGCTTATTCATTTATTCAATTCCCACAACAATGTTCAGGCCTTGGGCACCCTCAATTGTATAGGCCAAGCCTCCTTCTAATCTAGTTGAGATTCACAACCATAGCTTTCATTAAATCCTGTCACTAGACTCGATTATAACAGTTGATTAGAACTCTAATTAAATCAAAATCAATCAGCAAACAACTAATTTAGATTATAACAAAAGATAAGAACTTTAGTTGAATGAGTTCCCACATGAAGATCGGGTTATTGTACACAAGGCAATCAAAGGGTCTACCATGCCGGGGATTTCTATGCGGTATTTTTAGAATTTTCTGAGATAGCTTTTAGTTTAGATTGTGTTAAGATAGGTTTAAAAACTTGTTCACTCCCCTAGTATAGGGTTGCGAAGTAGTAATAATTCGAAAAGACCGAGTATCGTTCCCACAGAGATTTATGTATGGGTATTCTCAGGATTTATCTAAAACAACTAATAATTAAGATCCTATTAAGAACTAAAGCTGGAAAATAGTGATTTGATTTTAAACAGTGAAAGTGTAAGGTAATAATAATCTAAAAAGGCACTAGAGCGCCAAGGATCCACTTTTGATAAGTTTCAATGCATCAATACAACTAGGTGTCTCATAACTCAATCGGAATCGAATTCATATTTCTATCCCATTGGAATATAGAGCGGTTCAATTAATAATTATCTAAAACAATTACTTAGTCATTGATTCAATTCCCACAACAATGTTCAGGTCTTGGGCACACTCAATTGTATAGGCCAAGCCTCCTTCCAATCTAGTTGAGATTCACAACCATAGCTTTCATCAAATCCTGTCACTAGACTCGATTATAACCAATGATTAGAACTCTAATTAAATCAAAATCAATCAGCAAATAACTAATTCAGATTATAACAAAAGATAAGAACTTTAGTTGAATGAGTTCCCACATGAAGATTGGGCCATTGTACACAAGGCAATCAAAGGGTCTACCATGCTCGAAGTCGATGATAGATCAATGAACTACACAAGCATAACCAATGCTCAGAAGATAAGCTACTAAGTTTATAATCACTACGAATCACATGAGCTCGGAGTCATCAAGAGATCAAAGTAAAACTGAATTTGTACTTGATTTAAACTCATATTGAACTAATTTCTTCAATTAAATCATAAAAAGGAAACCTAGGTTGGATCAGTCCATTAAAAACAAATCAAAAGCTTCACCTCTTAGCCCTAGCTAAGAGGTTTTAGTTCATCTCTAACATCCTTGAACTAAAAGCCTTAAAAACATAACAAACTACTAAAACTGGAAGAAAAACTAGGAAAACTTGAAGTAGAATCCGTCTCCTAAGCTTCCTTGATGATCCCCACGTCTTAACATGCCCTCGTATGAAGAAGAGAAGCCCTATTTATAGATTGGCGCAGAAGATTCCCGATTGCGCAAGGAAATACGCAATTGCGCAGAGAAAATCGGAGCTTCACACACAAGCTGTTACACTGACGACCGGTCGAAAGACCGGTCTGAGCCTGTGGACGACCGGTCGCAAAACTGCCAAATTCGTCCAGCGAGTGTTCATAATTTCCTGTTGAACGCCCGACTGGTCGCACGACCGGTCTGAGTGGTGAACGATCGGTCTCAACTGGTCCAGTGACTTTTGCAAGAAAAGGGTTCTTCTCTTAAGTACTCGGACCGGTCGGACGACCGGTCCTGGCTAGGGACGACCGGTCTTGAGTGTATTTCTCCTGTCTTCTTTTCTTCTCTCCTTTGCTTCTTTCTTCCACCCTTTCATGCTTAGTCTTGTGATCTTTAATGCTTGTAAATAGCATCTTTAAGTCTTCAATTGGTAAATCATCTCTCTTATTCTTACAATCACAAATCCATGCATTAGATTAGTCTTTAAATCATGAAACCATACATAATGAGTGATGAATTGGGGTTAGAATATGCACAATTAAGAGCTCAACATTGACCCGTTAAGACCCGTTAACATAACGGGTTGGGTCAGTGTTTCACCCGTGAAGCCGTTTAACCCGTTAATATAATGGTCTAGATCAACAAACCATAACCCACCTGTGAACCTTGGCACTCCATCATATGCAATATTGCAATGTACATGTAATTCCACCTCGTCTCACTAGTTGTTTTCGATGATAGAATGGGCCCACTAGGTGGACCATAGTTGTATGTGTGGTCAGATTGTCAGTTGTCCTCATCAACGGTGTGGCCATCTGATGAGTAGATTGGCCTAACAGGTTAAATGGGTTGGGTTACGGGTAACTCGTTAAATTAACGAATGGGTTTAGGTTTATAGATTTTGACCCATTAGTTAACGGGCCGGGTTTGGCTGAGCAAATTTTTTACACGACACAAACACGACATGACACGAACACGGTTCAACACGACCCGTTGCCAGGCCTAAGTCTGTAGAGTCATTTGCTGCTGAAGATTAAAGACTTGGAACTTCTCCGGTTGAGCAAATTCATGAAACTCAGAAGATCACCAATTCAAGACTGGCTTTCAAACCCATTCCCTAAATCATAGTTCCCAAAACCTTCTTCTATAGCTGGCCATATCCACTTAAGAACATCCTAGTAGCCCTTGCTATAGTCTCTCTTCCATGAAGATCAGCCATGGTTGAATGTGAGTGAGCAAATGATGAAAAAAAGTCCAAAAAGCTTCACTTCCATTTTCGATGGATACCCGATCAATTGAAGGTCATTCCGATCAATCGGAGAATGTGTCCGATCAATCGGAGAAAGCTCCAGAGGTATTTCAAACTCTCTTGACAAAATTCAAATCGATTGGAGAGAGGTCCAATTGATCGGACAAGGTATTTCCGATCAATCGGATAACCGTTCGATCAATCAGAAAATAGTCTAGAAACTTTCAAAATCTCTCTGGACATATTTCCGATCAATCAAACTGTGCCTCCGATCAATCGTAGATGGCCCTTCCATTCAATCAGAACCATGTCCGATCAATCGGGATGCACTATTCAGCAAAATAAAAAATACGCTGATTTTTCTATCTGATCAATTGGAACTTTTTCCGATCCAATCGAGTTGACCATTTTCTATCGGTTGATAGTCACTTTATAAATGAATCTTGCTTGGATCTTAGAAAAAAAAAACCTTAAGCATCATCTAGGGTTTGGTTGGACTTCTTCCACTTGATCTTTCTCTTTCATTCCCCTAGCTTTGTTGAGTTTATTCTTCAATCCATGTTGATTTGACCAATATTAAATAGCATTCAAAGCTTGGATTGAATTATGAACTCAACCCCTCTTTAATGGCTTGTTAACCTACTCCAAATAGTATATTCTTGTTATCAATGTCATTAATGATGATTTAAGTAGAACCCATCATTCTTATAAAAGCCTCTCCTTTAAAATAGGTATACCAAACCTTCTCCCTCTCCTTGGAACCCATTAATGAAGATCTATTGTAAGGAGTACTGATCAAGGGAGTTAAAGAAGAAACTGTTCGTGCATGATGAAGCTTATTTAAAACAGCGGCGCTAAATCAGGGCTCATATCTTGTAAGTGGTTAAGCTTATAGAGTCCATTGTTTGATTTTCCCTTCTTATTGAGATTGAGGTCTAGAGATTGTGACCCAATCTCGGAGTTGTCCTTGAGTAGGACGTGTGTGTCCTTGTGTAGGACGTGGAAGTCCTTGTGTAGGCCTCAGACACGGGAAAATATGTGTGTTGTTCTTATGTAGGATTAGACCTTGTGTAGGTTGTAAAGGTTGAGAGGTGAACCTCATTTAAACCTCCGATAGTGAATGCCGGTGTGCCCAAATGAGTTGAGTACTTGAACCGGGAGTGGAGTAGACTCATCATCGAACCACTATACATGATGTGAAATGTGGTGAATGCATTTTTTCCATTATTATACCTTGTTGATTAATGCTTAACTGAATGCTCAACTTATGATTGACAAAATGCCTATATGCCATCTTTGAATGATTAGTACAAGCATGCATATCAACTGTTTGATAAAATGCTTCTCTTAGTATAGTTGTCAATCAAGATAGATTGTGTGTGATCAATTATCTTCACTTACATGTACTTAATTGTTAAATTGAAGTGTGAATGCAATTGAGCTTTTAAATTAGCGAGAAAGTTTAAAAAGTCCTATTCACCCCCCTCTAGGACATTAGGCATATCTCCAAGTATCTCTACTAACGGTAAAACCGCAATCTCATTATTTGCATTCGCAGTTGGTCCATTCCTCCAACTGAAGTTGGGATGGTTCTTCCAACTCGAATTGTACGTGTTCGAGTTTGGAGCATTAAATGGTCGTTGATAATTGTTTATGGCATTAGATTGTTCTTGCAAAACTTCTTGAAACACAGGAATTGTAGGAAAATCCTGTGTTTCATGTTGATTACCGGCACAAATTCCACAAACATTATCAACAACTTTTATGGGTTTAATCGTTTCTCCTTTCTTTAATTCCATGGCCTCAACTTTTCTTATGAGACTAGCTACACGTGCACTTATATTGTCTTTTTCTGAAAGGACTTAAATTCCTCTATTTTCTCTTTGTTGGCCTGTCTTGGGATTCACTGGTTTAGATGTATCCCAAGATTGTGCATTCTCAACCAAGACATCAAAGTAATCCCATGCTTCCTCGGCTTCCTTATACATGAATTCTCCATTACACATCATCTCTACGAATTAGCGCATGGGCGAAGTCAGTCCTTCATAAAAAAAGCTTATTGCCCGCCAACTTTCATAGCCATGATGTGGGCATGTATGCAATAAGTCCTTAAACCTCTCCCAACATTGGTAGAAGGTCTCATTCTCTTTTTGGGCAAAATTCATGATAAGGTGCCTTAGCATGTTGGTTTTATGAATTGGGAAAAACTTTTTAATGAATACTCTAGATATTTCAGTCCATGTGCCAATTGATCTTAGCCTTAATGCATGAAGCCAAGCCTTCGCTTTCTCCTTAAGGGAAAGGAAAATAATTTAAGTCGCACAACGTCATCTGATACATTTGTAAAGTGCATCGTGACTATCACTTCATTAAATTCCTTAAGATGTTGATAAACACTTTCACTGTTTAATCCATGGAATTTAGGAAGGAGTTAAATTACTCCCGGTTTGAGATCAACATTCCATGCATTATATGAAAAAATTATGCACGAGGGAGTGCTCTCTCTTGCAGGTTGCAAGTAATCACATAGAGTCCTTGGTCGAGTAACATTCTCAACTTCGTTCTCTCCCATTTTTGTTTGATTTTGGCCCAGATTTTGATTAGCCCTTAGATCGGGTTGATTTTTAGCCATACTTTCAGAAAAAATTTAAAAATTTAAACGTTTCTTAGTGCGTGGTTCCTTATCAATCCCCTCAACAATTCCCCCTTCACTTATTAAGCGATTGTTTGAATCCCAAACCCAATGGGGCATGCAAATTCAAAATAAAAAGAATGATAATAGAAAGAAGAATTCTTCCTTCTTTTCTTAATCCTCTATAGGACCGAAGCAGAAGGTGTCTTGTAATGGTTACGCCAGAAGCAGAGATAGAGACCGATTTCTCCTGGTCAATAGGGGTTCAGAGAACTCCCCACCCACTCTTTGAATCTTTAAGAAAAGTTCAGAAAAAAGAAGAAAGATGAGTAGATTGAGAAAAAGGAATCTCTAAGCTCAAGGTGATCTAAGACGGCAATGCCGACCAATAGGAATCAAGGCGGTTCGAGGTCAACCTATCCAAGATCCAAGGTGGTTAAACCGACCAATAAGAGTCTCCACCCACTCTACAATAGATGAATATAATAGGAAAGAATAGAGAAGAAAAACAATAAGGTTAGAAAGACAAAACTTGATTTGAACCTACTTACTTCTACTTCAACTTCTAAAAAAAATTCCTGCAAAAATAAAACAAAACAAACTAAGTTAGAAAAATTCCTAAAAATCTTAAATAGAAAACTATTTTCAGAAATCCTGTAAAAACCGTTAAGTCCCCACCAGCGGCACCAAAAACTTGTTCGCTCCCCAAGTGTAGGGTTGCAATGTAGTAATAATTCGGTAGAGATCGAGATCGGCCTCAGGGCCTAATTCAGGAATTCACAGAATTCCTCAAGGCCTAATTCCTCAGAGAACTCCCCACCCACTCGACAGAATTTCTCTTGGTCAATAGGGGTTCAGAGAACTCCCCACCCACTCGACAGAATTTCTCCTGGTTAATAGGGATTCAGAGAACTCCCCACCCACTCGACATGATTTCTCCTGGTCAATAGGGGTTCAGAGAACTCCCCACCCACTCGATAGAATTTCTTCAAATAATTTCCAATTGAACTCAAACTAAAACAAACTCAATCTGAAAATAAGATGTGTATGAGCAATCTATAATTTTAAAATGAGTTTAACAATCTAAAAGAAGCATTAGAGCGTTAAGGATCCACTTGTGGCTATCCTTGATATATAATTTACTTTGGTTTCTCAATTACATAACTAGAATCGAAATCAAATCTTATCTAGCCAGATTATAGAGCGGTTATTTCAACAAAATAATCTGACACATGTGTTGTCCATCAACATGATTCCCTCAATTCAAGTTAGGACTTGGGCACACTCAATTGCATAGGCCAATCCTAATTCCAATAGATTAAGATCACAACTATAATAATCATCAAACCCTGTCACTAGGCTTAAGTAATATCATGGTTTGAACTTGATTCAAATCACATAAAAAAACAACACATATTTCAAAATTTACATAAAAGATAGAACTTTGGTTTGAAGTTCCCACATGAAGAACCAAGTTTTAGAGCATATTGAATCCGATTCCTTGGAGCGTACATGTCTAGATCTTGCAAAACAATTAAGAACTAAGCATAGTTCTTCTAAACATCCATGAGTCATTATAAGATTAAGAAAAACTACTTAGAACTTCATTCAAACTCAAACCATTGTTCAACATTAAAACCAATTCTGAAACCTTAAAAACAAATTAAAACATCTTAGAATTACTATAAGCTTCCCCTCTTAGCCCTAGCTAAGAGGTTTAATCAACCATGCTAAGAGAAAACAAAAAATCTACTTTAAACATGAAGAACTAGAGAAAAACTAAGTAAAGGGAGTTGTAGAACTCCGAATCCTTCCTTCTCCACCTTCCAATGCAATAGAACTCTTATAAGATAGCTTAGGAATGAAGTGGAGGAGTCATTTTATAAGTTTTGAGCCCCACCGATGTAAAAACTTCGAGAAAACGCACAAAGTTTATGCAATGCGTAGAGAAATTCGGAGGTCTAAAACTGAAAGTTTTTGTTTTTAGCTTGGCCGACCTGTCTTGACCGGTCGGGCTGATCTATGGAGTGTCCAGCGAGTTTGCAAAGAGGGCGGACCTTTTGGACGATCTTGACAGGTTAGACAGGTCTGGCCATTAGTCCCGCGTGCTCTGCCCCTTTTGCAGTTGCATGACCGATTGGTCTTGACCGGTCGGACATGTCTGGCCTTGGTCCAACATTGTGTGGTTGGCCGGTCAAGACCGGTCAGACCCACTATTTGCATTTTTTCTTCCTTTCATTCTCTCTTCTTTCCTCTCTTGCTTCATCACTTTCTTTTCTCGTTTCTTCCTTTGTTCTTCAACAATGTTAGAAGGGTCCTTTAATCATCCTTTTGGTGAGGTCTCTCTCTCATCCTACAACCATAAAACAATGCATTAGATAAGAGTTTAAACATGGAAATCATGCATAGTTAGTGATGAAATGGGGTTAGAATATGCACATTTAAGAGCTCAACAGTATTGTCTATCATGTGGGGCCCAATTTTGATATACCATTCATCGTGTGAGGTGCACCTTCTATATGGATCATCCATCATACGACCCACTTTGGATATGGGTCATCCATCATGAGAGACCTTGGATGTGGATCATCCATTAGGTGGGGCCCACTTGATGTCAACTGTCCATTATGAGGGGCCAAACGTTTATGTGAGTCATCCATCATGTGAAGCCCACTTCGTCCATTATGTGGGCCCACCTTAAGGTGGACCATTCTTTGTGTGAGGCCCCACCTCATCATGTAAGCCCGTCTTTGATATCAACTGACCATCATGTGTGCCCACCTTCAATGACCATCATCCATCATGTGGATCACACCTTTGATATGGACTACCATTTAAATGGGACCTATTTGATGTGCATGTTCCGCCATGTTAGGCCACACTTCGATGTGGACCATCTATCATGTGGGGCCTACCTTTGATGTGAACCTTCATTACGTGGGCCCACCTTGATATGGGGCCCCACTTTAATATGAGTAATTCATTATGAGGGGCCCATCTGTGATGTCTACCATCCATCATGTGGGTCCTACCTTTGTTGTGGACCACTATCATGTGGGGCCCACATCATGTAGGTAGTCCATCATGTGGGACCATTTGATGTCCACCATCCATCATGTAGGTCCCACCTTGGCTGTGGACTGTCCATCATGTGGGGTCCAACCTTCAATATGGGTCATTCATCATGTAGGCCCACCTTTAATGTCAAGCTTCCATCATGTGGTCCCACATTCAATATACACCATCCATCACTTGGATCCTACCTCTAGACACCCCACCTTCGGCTACACTGTTGGTAGAGATAGCTGGATGAATGGAGGACCATACCCCCAAATCCCAAGTTCAAACTCAGCCAAACTCACCCTTAAAAGCCCCAATCCATAGCCCAGCTCAAGCCTCAACCCAATCAACCCACCCCTAAACATCAGCCTGAAAAACCCCCCATAAGAAAAGCCAGTCAAAAAATCCTAAAAAAGTCAAACTCACTGAGTCAACCCACTGAGTCAACCCGCTGAGTTAACCCGTTGAGTCAACCCATCGAGTCAACCCGCCGAGTCAACCCGCCGAGTCAAATCACCGAGTCGACCCACTAAGTCAACTCACCGAGTTAACCCACCGAGTTAAAACAGCTAGCCCCGAGAAATGACCGTACCACGCACTGGAAACCGAGGAGCGTTCGTACTTATTTACGCAAACTGCCACTTCCCTCTGCTATAAATACCCCTCTCCCCTTCTCATTTCGACAATCCAGCCCAGAGAGAGTCCGTTTGTTCCGAGTCTTTCTCCACCCCCTTATCCCACCTTTCCACCAAGGAGAGCCCGAGTGAGGAGTGCCTAGCCCTGGTCCAGCCCAGCCTGACCACTGGTCCAAGCCTCCCAAGCCATCAAGTCTTGATCCAGCCACTCGAAGCCAACCCTTGCGACACCTCCGTCCATCCAGCTACTCTTTTCCCAGCATCATCTCATTTGCATCTAGCATAAGTGCAACATTTACTTTTCTTCCAACCCCCCTGCTTCACTGCAAGCACTTTGATTATTCAAATACACAGCATGCATTTCGCATAAAGCACCTGTCAGTTCGAGCTTATGCTCTGGGCTTGCCTGTTAGTGGAACCTGCCCATAAAAAACTCTTACTGTTCAGACCTGCATTCATGTTCATATCACTACAAGCACTTTGATTATTCAAACACACGGCATGCATTCCGCATAAAGCACCTGTCAAATCTAGCGTATGCTCTAGGCTTGCCTGTTAGTGGAACCTGCCCATCAGAAACTCTTACTGTTCAGACCTGCATTCATGCATCATGTCATCTATGAGAATGTACGAGGATTAAGACAGACTTTCAAGTATTAGTTCGATTCTGTGAAGTAGAGACCGTACTTCGGTACGGGCAGTGTGTGGGGTGCTTAACCTCTTCCCACCCTGTAACCGTGATCCCTTACCTCGAATCTCTGGTCGCAAATCAAAAGGAGTCATTTTAGAGGAAGGAATCTTCGGATCCCCTTCTCTAACGTTTCTACGGGGTCTAGCCGACTGTAGATTCGAAGTAACTGGCTAGTGGCGACTCTGGTCTTATATAAACTCATTTAAACACATCCAGCTTAACACGACTACCAAACAAAGCCCTCGAGAACGAGGCAAGCCAGTGGCACAAACGGCGATTCGCACGCACGCACCTCTTCTTCTTCTTCTTCCGAAAGGAAAGGGACGAGAACGTCGTGTGGGAGCGTGGAAACAGCGAGGGTCCACAGAATGGCGACTCCACTGGGGATGAATGCTAGTCCCACTAGTCGAGATCCAACTTGAAAAACAGAATCCTTCTTGTGCTTGAAAGTCATTAGTACTCATACAATCTCATCTGCATAGCATTCTACCCAAAACCAAAAAAAAAAAAAAAATCCTAAAACCCGAAAAAAAGTAAAGCATACTTCCCCACCATTACTCCTCCAAACCAAATTACCCTGCCACGTCTAGTACAAAATCGACATGGCTCTTCCATTCCCTATACCTGAGGCTTCCTCTCCACGGTTAAACTCGAGTGAATCCATGTCAATTCCTGGCATCCAAGTGCTACAACAAAGCATGAAGGCCATGCAGAAAATGCTTCTCCGATTCACACAAGCCCAAGTTTCAGTAGCCAGCAATCAAGCTGGTCCAGTTCAACAACCTCAACAACCATCGAAGGCACTCCTAGCCTCCAGTTCATCCCAACCACAACCGCCCGAGATCACTCGGGACTTTCGATACCCTCCTAACAGGGGCCTTCAATCAAAACAACCCTCAACCTCAGGGTATTTCTTCCAGTATCCTCCTGCAAATGAGGGTCATTTTCAGTCACATCCCACAACCAGAACTCCGAACCAATTCCAACATCCTTTCACTAATGAGAATTCCAGCCAAGTTCAATATCCTCATGTGACTGGGATTTCTTTGCAGTCACAAAGTCCCTACAATGAGAGTAATTACCAGGCCCAACCTCCTTCAAGCAGGAATCATAGGAGCATCAATGACACCAATTATTATGAAAGGGGGCCATCTCAGTCTTGGCAAGGGGCAAGATCTCATTCATCTGGTCCCTCCGAAATAGAACAACTCCGAGAACAGATGCGAGAGATGAAGAGAAAGTTGCAGAAGCAGCAAGGGGTGGATCTTCCATCCACTAAGTTTAGAGACCTTTGTCCATTTCCAGATGCAATGGTACCTCAAGGCTTTCAGGTACCAAAATTTAAAAGATATGATGGGACAGGGTGTCCTATAGACCACTTGAGATCATTTTGTGGTGAGCTAGATGCTGTGGCAAGCAACGACGGAGCGTTGATCCGTCTGTTTCAAAAGTCCCTGAAAGACGATGCCTTAGACTGGTACACATCATTGGACTGCCATCGCATCAGGACTTGGGAGCAGCTCTCCCAGGCTTTCGTCAACAGGTTCGCATACAATCTTAACATGGCACCCAAGAGAGCGGACCTCGCAGCTCTCAGGCAAAGAAGTGATGAAACATTGTCAGCTTACGTTGGACGGTGGCGGGCCATGGCCGCTAGAATGAAGACTCCCCTCGACGACAAGGAGCAAATCTCCATGATCGTCCACTCGGCAAATCCAAGTATCTCTGGATACCTTGTCTCACATCCATATGCGAACTTCACCCAACTCATCTGCGCCGGGGAATAAGTCGAAGCCGGAATAAGGGCTGGGATGATCTCCCCTTGGTGGCCTCAGTAGGCCTCTCCAGTACAACCGATAGTGGAAGGTGAGCCTGCCGGATACGAGAGTGATAATGATAGTGTTCCCATCTCCCATCCAATGGAAGAGGATGATCTTGTCGCCTTTACCGAAGGTGCACTATTCCTCCCTCAGCATGGACAACCGCAACAACAGCAACAGTCAAGATGGAACTCACAGTTCCCTAATCAAGGTTGGCAAGGGGCACCCCTAACCAGTCTAGTTTCAAAACCCCTCATCCTGCAAGGGGCATCTCCAGTCGATCCAGTCTCCGCAATGCAAGGGGCACCTCCTGCCTATCCAGCTTTCATCAGCCAAGAAAAGCCTCCTCTCCAGTTTATCCGTGCCGTCGACTCTAGTTCAGAGTTCGAACCTCTCATCCTGCAAGGGGCACCCTCAACTATTTCGATCCCAGAGCCCATCATCATGCAAGGGGCACCTTCAGTCGATTCATTCTTCTCACCCATTTCTAACCATGGGCACAATCAGCCCATCTCAGTCAACCAAGGGGACAATCTCCCTAACACAGCATCAGCAAACCAGGGGCACAACTTGCCCGTCTCAGCAATAGTCAGTCAGGGGCACAGCTTGCCCACTCCAGCTTACCAAGGGCAAAGCCTGCCCGTTTCTCCAGCAAATAACCAGGGGCACAACTTGCCCACCGCGCCTGTCTATTCGACTTCTACTTCAGCCATCATCCTCCAAGAAGAAGACCCTTCCTTGGACAGCATGCCACATGCCCTAGCAGAATTAGGGCCCAGCTTCAATTATGTGGCCACTATCGAGGAGGTCAAAGGGGAGATTGATGTCCAGGTTCTGATCAATCCAAAAACATCAACCATCACTCTTCAGGTCTTGGACATCTCAGCTTCATTCCATCTCCTTTCTGATCGAATCTGGTTTCACAGAATCGGTGCCATCTCTTCAAATCTTCACCAAAGGGGCAAGCACATCTTCGGAGCTAGGGTGATCTCCATCATTACGATCCCGGACAATTTCCCATGGTAGAAGCATCCAACCTTCGAGAGCCTACCATCCCAGCTATGGACGTGCAACGCTCTAATGGGGAGGTCTCATACCATCACAATGCAAATTACTTCCCTCGCGCATGTCCCATCGGATCAAACTACGTCTTCCTTCCTGTCGAGCGTCAAACCTTCTACTATCAGCTCGAATATCAAGACTCGACCCGAATCATGGGAGTTCAAGAGAATGTGGATAGAGAAAGACTGCGATATCGGCCTACTCGGATTAGGCACAGAAGTATCAGAAGAAGACGGCGTCATCAAGGAGAAGGGAATCTCTGCATCTGCACACCAATCCAGTTTATCAATGCAGGGATTATCTACCCTAATGATGGACCGGATTCCACCTTCGATGATCAAGTGAGCAGATTGAGTCTGACAGAGCTGACTGAAGAAGACCTAAGCAAGGGGCAGGAATTTCCCTCGATCGACTGGACTACCATCCTAGTCCTACCTTAGCCGGATGAACCCGAAGAGCTACAATTCATCGGGGACGAACCAGGAGAAATCGCATCCAACACCGACTCGGAGCCCAATTTCAGATCTACCATGACGTTTGGGCACAACGATGAGGGTTGGCCTACTGATCCCTCTGGCCTTACCTCCTAAGGGGAAGGAGTGCAAGGCAGTAACAGGTTTGTAGTCCCCATGACGGCACAATAAAAGTCGACAGTGCTCTGCTCCCTGAGCCGAATCAGGCAACACCTGGTTCACATCGCCGTCTTGCTCGGGTCTTTTACAAAAAATTTAAAAAAAAATCAGAAGATTCAAAAACCCAAAACACCAAATATTTCAAAATTTCAAAAAAAAAATTTAAATTTTCGCAAAGTCCAAAAGTTCAAAAAAATCCAGATATTCACAAAAATCCAAAAAAATCAGAAAATCTTTGAAAGAAAAATAGAAAAAAAAATTTAATTAAAAATCCTTTTCAATAAAGTGTCAAGCCTGTCTGTCAAAGCACTTGAGTATGGAGTTGACTCATAAGATTCGATCTAGAGTTGGACTTCAAACTCAAGGGTCTGGACAAAGCCAAATGATGTGGAAAATGATGAGCTGACTCCCAAACTAAGAGGGTCTTCTCAAAAGTTCGAACCAAAAGCCAATGTCATCTCAAAAAATTTCCAAAATTATAAACTTAGGATCGCCTGAGACCCATAAGGAAGTGTGCATTGAGAATCCTTGTCCCAGAAAAATAAGCAGAGAATGATTGAATTTTTTAAGTCATAACTTTCCAATCTTGCGTCCTATGAAGACTTATCCAGACTCGATCAAAAACTCATCAAGCCTATCAAGAAGATGATGCCAAGACTATGCTTGCATTCCATGCTGGAGTATGCAATTTGACGAATGATCGAAGAAACCTCGCGGCTCGATAAAGATATATTGTTGCCAACATGTCAGAAAGTACTTCAAGTGTCAGCAGCATGCACATCAGATCCATGTGTGTGCTTCGAAAGCTCTTCAACCTGACAATTCTCCAGCTATTCTCTGTACGAGGTATCTACATCAACGGAAAGATCAGCTTGGCATCATCTAACAATTGATTACTTCACGAAGAGGAAGGAGGTAACATTCTGATCTCGCGCAATAATTCTCATGAAGAATGACATCCATCAATTGTTAAGGGTTCCCACATGCTATCAACATCGGCAATGGGACGTCCTTCGAAATCTAAGGATAGAGGAGTTTCTCGAGAAGCTTAAAATCAAAAAACAAACCTACGAGTTCGAGTCAAAATCATGTCACCGTGAGTGCTGATGAAGAATGAAGCCGAAGAAAGAAAAGTCATGTCGGGTTTATAACAAGCACTGCTGCATCTATCACACTCAAGGGGCAAGCTCCGAGAATTAGAGAAGTTCTTCTGGGAGGCACCATTCGACTCACCAACCTGAGGGGTAAGGATCTTCCAAAGCTAATCAACGCCGACAATGTGAAAATCTCTCACAGGTAAGCCAATCCAACCTTATCAAGAGTTACATTAGTAGAGCTGAAGTCAAGAGGTCAAGGCTTAGACCTCTGAGAATCCCATTCCCGTCCACCAATACGTGTTCCAAATAAAGGGTTCAAAAGCCAAAGAAAAAAGAAGAGAAAAAAAAAGAATAGAGCAAAGAAAAATAGGGGTTAAAAAAAAGGGGCACACAACCCAAAAAAAAGAAGAAGAAGAAGAAGAAGAAAAAAGAGAGAAAGAGAAAGAAAAAAAATCGACCAAAAAAGAGACACATCTATCTATCCATCCACCTCAGAAGGGTCTGTAGCTAAGGCCGACAGCTCTGCCATTGTAATTTAAGATAAGGGGCGAAAGGTTACCATCGGCCGGCAACGACGGATTCCTGACCTCTGGTCGCCGCAGTTATCAAAAAAAAAAAATCTAAAAAAGAAAAAAAAAAGGGAGATGTGTGCCTAAACAAAGAGGGCGGAGTGAAAACCCGAAAGGGTACTCCGAGTAAAAACAATGGGCACACAGCGGACTTGGTGAAAACTCGAAAGGGCGCCAAGGGTAAAAACAGCATAGCTGCCAAGGGGCTGGCAAGATCAAATACCCGGGACGTGGTGAAAACCCGAAAGGGCGCCACGGGCAACAATGACGGGCAAGCCGGACGCAGCGAAAATCCGAAAGGGTGTTGCGGGTAATAATGGCTAAGAAAAGAAAAAAAGAAAAAAAAAGCAGGTACATGAGAGATCCAAGCGACATGAAGATTCAATGGAAGTAAGGATGGCAGGCTATGAGTCGAGAATTCTTTCAAGATCTACCCAAATTCTAGGGGTAGGATACCATTGTGCACTATCTTAAGGGGACCAAGTCCCTTGTTGAATAATTAAGAAAATCGAGTATGACATCAGGCTGAGTCAAACGTTCTGATTCCTTCATCTAAAAACACAAGTCCAAATCACGCACAGACAGATAAGCACTTGACACAAATTTTTTACTTCATGATTTGCATATATTTTCCAAAAAAAAAAAAAAAAAAAAAACTTGCAGGGCTTTCAAAATAAACATCCCTAGCCAACTTATGGAGTGCCTCGTACAAGCATCTTTCTCCCGATCATTCCTCCCAGAAGGTAAGTATCTCTCTTCCTGCTTCGATACTTCAATCCTTTTACTAAAGTGTTTTCTCTCCTCACAGGTACCAGAAGGCAATTTAAGATCAGCCCATCAATGTCCATCATGACCCCATCATCACCACTGATCACATCATCAATGCGGCCCATGCCCAGAGGATGTGTAGCCTCACCTATGGCCCATCTCCCCATCCCATCCATACCATCCAATCCTATCATGGTCAATGCCCCATTCAAGTCAGAATTTTCAGCAATCCCACCATTAATGGGGGCATTCAAAGCTTCCCCAACAACCACCCTTAATCCACCATCAATGGCCCCATTTAAACCTCTATCTACATCATCAATCAAGAACATCTCATCATCATTAAAGCCCCCACCATCTTCTGAAGTATGGGACCCACTAGGATCAGCCATCATCAATGGCTGCCCAAGAGAGGACCAAAAGAGAAAAAGACAAAAATGAAAAGAAAGGTGAAGAGAAAGGGAAGATTTATGGCCGGAATTGAACCTGAGCGTACATGGAATGTGGGGACAAAGACAGTGGACTGTGAAGAATGTCCGAGCACGACCCAGCCCAGGCCGCACAAGAGGCGAGTCTTGGGCGGCCCTCTGTGGGCTGCCCGTACGGACGCATTTCTTCTCTCTCCGCGGGATTGGCTCCACGGTCGTTGGTAGGTGAGGCTGACAGTCCACATCAGCAGATGGCACCCTGAGGGCCGCCCAAGGCTCCAATCAACTCCGAATTTCATTTGAGGATGATCAGAATCATCTGGAAGGTACCCCACTTGTCCAATCATGAAGTATTACAGCCGACATGGGCCTGATCAAGTTAAAGAGAAGGAAAATTGATCAAGAGGGGCCCACAAGCAATTTGAGCTATTCAAAGACCAGATCATCATGATCTAAACCATGGAAGAATTCACATGAGTCATAAAATAGCAAGATCAAAGGTTTAATCATCAAGAAAGAGGGCCAGAATCCAAGATCTGATCATCAAGTGGGCCCACAGGGCCAAGTCAAGCGATCTGAGCCGTTCAAGTCATCATCCACACCATGAGAAGCCTTCTTAGCCTCACAAAGCATCAAGGATAGGTGCTCCAAAGCAAAGCTGAGGTCTGTAAAGGGCCCACAGGGCCAATTCAAGTAATTCGGACCACTCAAATCACAATCAGCCCCGTCAGAAGACAAACAAAGCAAGGTAAGTATGCCCAACCATAAAGTTTTGGGTCTGAAGACCGTAAACTACGTCGGGATCAAGATCCCAAGGGACTTTTCAAATAAAAACCAGTAGCAGTCTGGATCGTTCGAATCAAGATCCGCTGACACCGGACATTTTCTAAAAATATATAAAAAAAATGTGTTTGCCCCGTTTTGTACGTAAGTTTGGTCCGAAGACCTTAAACTACGTCGGGATCAAATATCCCGAGGGATTTTAATAAAAACAAGCATCGATCCCAGCCGTTCAGGCCAAGATCTGATGACCTGGATCATTTCGAAAAAAAAATCACAAAAAAGAATGTATTTTCAGCATGTACGTAAGTTGGGTCCGAAGACCTTAAACTACGTCGAGATCAAGATCCCGAGGGACTTTCAATAAAAACCGGCATCAGTCTGGATCGAATCAAGATCTGACGACCCCGGACATTTTTTGAAAACCAAAAAATATACATATACATCTCTTGTACATATTTTAGGTCCGAAGACCTTAAACTACGTCGGGATCAAGATCCCGAGGGACTTTTTAAATAAAAACCGGTAGCAGTCTGGATCGTTCGAATCAAGATCTGCTGACACAGGACATTTTCCAAAAAATAAAAAAAATGTGTTCGCCCTGCTTGTACATATTTTAGGTCTGAAGACCTTAAACTACGTCGGGTTCAAGATCCCGAGGGACTTTTCAAATAAAAACCGGCATCGGTCTTGATTGCTCGAATCAAGATCCGACAACACCGGACATTTTTTAAAAATCACAAAAATATATATATACATTTCCAGCACTCTTTTGTACAGTAGTTTGGTCCGAAGACCTTAAACTACGTCGAGATCAACATCTCGAGAGATTTTTAATAAAAACCGGCATCGATCCCAGCCGTTCGAGCCAGGATCTGATGACCTGGATCATTTCAAAAACAAAAAAAAATGTGATTTTCAGCATCGTCTGTACATATTTTTTGTCCGAAGACCTTAAACTACGTCGGGATCAACATCTCGAGAGATTTTTAATAAAAACCGGCATCGATCCCAGCCGTTCGAGCCAGGATCTGATGACCTGGATCATTTCAAAAACAAAAAAAAAATGTGATTTCCAGCATCGCTTGTACATATTTTTGGTCCGAAGACCTTAAACTACACTGGGATTAATTTCTCAGGGGACCTTTCTCGCTTTTAACCAAAAACAGGCATCGGCCTCGACCGTTGGGATCAAGGTTTGATAACCCAGATCATTTCAAAAATACCAAAAAGATTTCAAGCTTTCCATAAAACCAGCATCAACCTCAATTACTTGAGTTAAAGTCTGAAACTTTTTCAAAAATAAAAAATAAAAAATAAAAAAAAATTTCACCATCAATGTCACAAATTCATCCCAGTGATCCGAAGACCTAAAACTACACTGGGATTAACTTCTCGGGGGCTTTCTTTCCTAAACCTGTTCCAGACATGGCTGACAGTTGATCATACGGGTGTCCGAAATCTTTTAAACAGGTGAAGGCTGAGGCGGGCAAAACTCAGCAATCCTGTTCGTGTTGAACGCACCGTGATAGACAACCTTGATTTGGAAGTCGCTGTTGAATCTGACGGATGTTCCCTGTTCCTAAAACTCATGAAGGGAATTAAGGCTGTTGGGAGGTGGAGCGCACCCTCACGGAATTGTGAGCAACGTAAGGCCCCAAACTGGATTGACTAAGGGAAATGTGAGGATGTGGCTCATTTTGTGGCCGAAGGAGTCCGTCAGACGATACGTGGTCTATGTGCATTGCACATGAGGAACAGGCAACTTTATGGATGTGTTGACTGAAAACCCTCAAAATCCCCTCATCCGAAGATGTAAAACTAGGGCATTTAACTGTGTGAGATTCGTCTTGCTCGCTGACGTAAAATGGATCGGGTGCCTTACCAGCAGTAGAAGCTGGAAGTGGATGAAAATTCCATACTTTTCCCTGCATTTCAGAAAAATTACAAAATACCAAAACATTGCAAAATCACCTTTTCAAAAATCACAAAAAATATTTCCCTTGCTTTCAAATCAAATATTTGCAAAAATCACAAAAAATATTTCCCTTACTTTCAAATCAAATACTTTCAAAAAATCACAAAAATATTTCCTTTGTTTTCAATAACCGATCTCTATCCTGACCACTCAGGTAAAGATTCGGACCACATATTTGCAAAAATCACAAAAAATTGGCACTATCCCTAGCACTACACTTCAGGAGTCTTGAACTCCGCTCACTTCACAATTTGGGATGACGGATCCGATCGCTCGCAAATTGGAATCTTGACCAAAACTGGCGACCAAACACCGTCTCAATCGCATTTATGCTCAGAAGAACATCTTGAAGTCGGATAACATCCTCGTACATTCTCATTAAGCAAAGAAACAGCATCTTGGGACGATGGACCTGATCGACCACGGGTCGGGATCTTGACCAACCCACTGACCAGACACCTGTATAAAAAAGGAAAATCCCCAGGGGAGCACAACCCCACAAGCAATAAGCTCAAAGTTCTCTGCATCCCCAGCAAAAGCAAAACCATCAAGCTAAAAGAGAATGAGCCAAGCCATGCATCCATCATCAAATACGCATCTCCATGCATCAGCACCCATCGCATCAATCATCATATTTACCTGCTTTCAAAATAAAAGTCGGTTAGCCAAAAACCCCACAGGCATCCCTAGTGGAGGCGCGTGCAAACCAGATTTCCATTTCAAAAAGGCAAAAATATTCCTATCTGCAAATAAAAACCCCACGGAGTATCACTCCCCAGAGTGGGTATCTTTTCAAAAATTCAAAAACATTTTCCCAGTAGGGAGCTCGGCCTCCAAAACACCAGGAGATCTTCCATATCTCTGAGTAGGAGCCGACGCAAAAATCAAATAAGATCCGATGTCTCGCGGTTTTCCCGAAGACCATCGGATCCAATGCACTCAAAGTACGGTCGAATTGAACTCCAGTGTCAGTGCGGTCGTACCACATGCCAAGATACGAAAAGATGAAAGCCAAAAGGCTCGGTCAAAGAAACCATTTGAACAGGTGGAAACGATGAATTGTAACCCAAGTATCAAAATCAGCAGATTGGGTGGAAAGAGTTCACCCGCACATACCTAGGCGTGGATGCTTGAAGTACCTTGACTGAGTCCAAGTCGGCGTAGTAGAATCCCGTAAGATTACATAACGCAGGGCATCTAACCACTTTGACAGTCAAGCGAAACAAGTATTCCTGGAGTGATCAGGGAAAACATCAAAACATCACACAATCAATCTCAAGGTCGGTATCCTCGTAAAACTACGGATGCAGAGGCTCTACTGTACCTTTTCGATGTTAGTACCGATCGGGAATGGAAGGGTTACGATTGGGTACCTAGGTTGTAGCAAACTGCAGGGACAATCGCAACGTTTTCTCCAAACTCCCTCAGTATGTGCGAGTTATCAATCTCCAAACAATCAACTGACTTAGATACAAAGGACATCAAAGATTCCAGACCACAATCTAGGAAAGAATGAATTGCAAACCGAGCATCAAAACCAGCAGATCGGGTGGAAAGAGTTCACTCGTATATACCTAGGCGTGGATGCCTGAAGTACCTTGACTGAGTCCAAGTCGGCGTAGTAGAATCTCGTAAGACTACATGACGCAGGGCATCTAACCACTTTGACAGTCAAGCGAAACAAGTACTCCTAGAGTGATCCAGGAAAACATCAAACATACAATCAATCACCGGGGTCAGTATCCTCGTAAGACTACGGACGCGGAGGCTCTACTGTACCTTTCCGATGTTAGTACCGATCGGGAATGGAAGGGTTGCGATTGGGTACCCAGGTTGCAGCAAACTGCAAGAACAATCGCAACGTTTTCTCCAAACGCCCACGGTATGTGCGAGTGATCGAGTTCCAGACAATCAACTGGCACAAATGCAAAGGTAAGAAAAGATTTCAGACCATGATACATGAATGACCGGGTAAGAAGTGGGGTGTCTACTCGCTTTGGCATTTGGTTGCATGCAACCTCTGCCAAAGAGGGGCATCTGTAGACACCCCACCTTCGGCTATACTGTTGGTAGAGATAGCTCGATGAATGGAGGACCATACCCCAAAATTCCAAGTCCAAACTCAGTCAAACTCACCCTTAAAAGCCCCAATCCATAGCCCAGCTCAAGCCTGAACCCAGTCAACCCACCCATAAACATCAGCCTGAAAAACCCCCCATAAGAAAAGCCAGTCAAAAAATCCTAAAAAGGTCAAACTCAGTTAAGAAAAGCCAGTCAAAAAATCCTAAAAAGGTCAAACTCACTGAGTCAACCCGCTGAGTTAACCCGTTGAGTCAACCCGCTGAGTCAACCCGTCGAGTCAAAACACCGAGTCAACCCGCCGAGTCAACCCGCCGAGTCAAATCACCGAGTCGACCCACTGAGTCAACTCACCGAGTTAACCCACCAAGTCAAAACAGCAGCCCCGAGAAATGACCATACCACGTGCTGAAAACCGAGGAGCGTCCGTACGGGCGGCCCCTTGGGGGCCGCCCAAAATTATTTACGCAAACTGCCACTACCCTCTGCTATAAATACCCCTCTCCCCTTCTCATTTCGACAATCCAGCCCAGAGAGAGTCCGTCTGTTCCGAGTCTTTCTCCACCCCCTTAGCCCACCTTTCCACCAAGGAGAGCCCGAGTGAGGAGTGCCTAGCCCTGGTCCAGCCCAGCCTGACCACTGGTCCAAGCCTCCCAAGCCATTCAAGTCTTGATCCAGCCACTCGAAGCCAACCCTTGCGACACCTCCGTCCATCCAGCTACTCTTTTCCCAGCATCATCTCATTTGCATCTAGCATAAGTGCAACATTTACTTTTCTTCCAACCCCCCTGCTTCACTGCAAGCACTTTGATTATTCAAATACACAGCATGCATTTCGCATAAAGCACCTGTCAGTTTGAGCGTATGCTTTGGGCTTGCCTGTTAGTGGAACCTGCCCATCAGAAACTCTTACTGTTCAGACTTGCATTCATGTTCATATCACTACAAGCACTTTGATTATTCAAACACACGACATGCATTCCGCATAAAGCACCTGTCAGTTCGAGCGTATGCTCTGGGCTTGCCTGTTAGTGGAACCTGCCCATCAGAAACTCTTACTGTTCAGACCTGCATTCATGCATCATGTCATCTATGAGAATGTACGAGGATTAAGACAAAATTTCAAGTATTAGTTCGATTCTGTGAAGTAGAGACCGTACTTCGGTACGGGCAGTGTGTGGGGTACTTAACCTCTTCCCACCCTATAACCGTGATCCCTTACCTCGAATCTCTGGTCGCAGATCAAAAGGAGTCATTTTAGAGGAAGGAATCTTCGGATCCCCTTCTCTAACGTTTCTACGGGGTCTAGCCGACTGTAGATTCGAAGTAACTGGCTAGTGGCGACTCTGGTCTTATATAAACTCATTTAAACACATCCAGCTTAACACGACTACCAAACAAAGCCCTCGAGAACGAGGCAAGCCAGTGGCACAAACGGCGATTCGCACGCACTTCTTCTTCTTCTTCTTCTTCCGAAAGGAAAGGGACGAGAACGTCGTGTGGGAGCGTGGAAAACGGCGAGGGTCCACACTACCTTTGATGTGGACCGTCCATCATGTGGGTCCCACCTTTGTTGTGGACCATCTATCATGTGGGGCCCACTTGATGTGGATAGTCCATCATGTGGGACCCACCTTTGATATCCACCATCCATCATGTAGGTCCCACCTTTGCTGTGGACCATCCATCATGTGGGGCCCAGCCTTCAATATGGGTCATTCATCATGTGGTCCCAGATTTAATGTCAATCTTCCATCATGTGGTCCCACATTAAATGTTCACCATCCATCATGTGGGTCCCACCTTTGCTATGAACCGTCCATTATATGGGGCCCACTTGATGTGAATAGTCCATCCATCATGAGGGGCCACATTTTAATGTGGGTCATCCATCATGTGGGACCCACCTTTGGTGTTCACCGTCAATCATGTGGGGCCCAACCTTCAATATGGGTTGTTCATCATGTGGGCCTACCTTTGATGTCAACTGTCCATCATGTGATCCCACCTTCAACCTCCCCCATCCATCATGTAGGTCCCACCTTTGAAGTGGATGTTCATCATGTGGGGCCCACCTTTGATGTGACCATGCATTATATGGGCCCACCTTGATGTGGAAACCCACCTTCAATATGGGTTGTTCATCATGTAGGCCCAACTTAGAGATATTCTAAAGAAGAGAATATGGCAAGATGGAAATTACTTAAAAAGTTTAAGGACAAACTTGTCCAAAAATTAATTAAAAATGTCTACTCGCTTAAGCTAAATAAGCTCTTGAAGAAAAAGTGGCCTCCCTATTACTTATTATTTAAGAGCTTTTTTGCTAGTTTCTAAAATAATAAGCTTTAAAATGAAAGTTTTACCAAATGGTCTATTTTCATAATAAGAGCTTATTTTTTTAGAATAAGCAAATTAGTTCTTATTAGTAGATCTGTCAAATGCTCTTGAGTCTTAAAACCACAATTATTATTGGACGCAGATTCAAAAGGAAGTTCCCGCTCTAGAGTTCTAAGTGAGGCCCACCATGATGATTGTGAGAAATCCATGTGGTCCATCCCCATCCATTTTGTGAGCTCATTTTAAGATATGCAGGCAAAAAATAAGCTGGATTCAAGACTCAAGTGGGCAAAAAATGTGAAAATTGGACGTCCACAGTTGAAATATTCGGGGGGCCACTTCAGTTTTGAATCAGGGTAATATTTGTATTTTAAGTTCATCCTAGTAGGAATGACATTATGAAGGGGAGGTTTCAATGGTAGGAACTGTGGACCAAGGGAGGTTTCAATGGTAGGAGTTTCCCTACCCACCTTTACCTTTAGTGCGGCCCACTTGAAGTCTTTGATAAGGATCAATTTTAGTCGCATGTCCTAAAATGATCTCACAAATCACAAACATCACGGTGGCCTCAGATAGATTTCCAGCCCAGGAAAGCCACGTCCGTTATTACTCCTACTGATTGGGATGGACGCGGGTTGCGTAATGAGCAGTGCACTGAGTAAATTCTGTGAGGTCCACCATTATTTATATATTATATCCACTCCGCCCATCCATTTTATAAGGTAATTTTATGGCTATATTCCGAGATTGAAGCATATAAAAATCTCAAGTGGACCACACCACAGGAAACAGCGTGAATTGAACTTCTACTGTTGAAAAATTCATGGGGACCACAGAAGTTTTGGATCAAGCTGATATTTGTTTTTTCCATTCATCCATATCTATGTGATCTTATGAACAGGTTGGATGACAAATGAACATCACTGTGGGCCCGGGAAAGGTTTCAATGGTGGAAATCATCTTCCCACTGTTTCCTATGGTGCATTCCACTTGAGCTTTGGATATGCTGTAATTTTGGGTTCAACCCCTAAAATGATCGGGAAAAACGGATGGACGGAATGGATAAACCACATGCATTCAAAATGAGCCCAGTAGAGTTTACTCGGCGTACTGAGTAACTCAGTAAACAATCTAATTTCAATTGAAATGTTCCGTACTGATGCAAAAAGGTTTGATTCATGAACCTGACACGCCTCTCAATTAATGGCATCTAGATCGTAGGCCCCTATGTAGATGGCTCATGACCAATCATCTACTGAGCACATGCATGGTGAATGGTCATCAAACAGAAAATCATGAACTACGTATAGATCTTAATCATCTGTTCAATTTTCTAGTCTGTACATGAACTAATTGCTTACACATTTAATGCGCATGTGGACGTAGTATTATGCTTTTCCAGAGTATCAAATAACTCCCGCAAGTAAATAAGGTGGGTTGACAACCACGTCTCTTTGCAATGATTACGCATGAAACGCTAGAGGTCAGCAAGCCTTTGGGTTCGAAAATAAATTAGTGAAAAGCGATGAAGCCTGTCGGGGGTTGCCAGCCTGTACGCACCTCTCCGGGACGACGCATGATCCTAAAAATAAGCAGATCCAAATCTCAAATGGATGGCACTATAGAAAACTGTGGCAATTGACAGCTAAAAACTTCTTATAGGCAACAGAAGTTTTGGATCAAGCTGATATTTGTGTCGTCCCTTCGTCAAGGTCTTTCTTATCAACAGATTTGATGGCAAATAAACATTCGGGTAGACCCCAAAAAGTTTTTAATTATGGCTATTCAATCACCAATATTTCCTATGGTGTAGTCCGCCTGATATTTGGATCTGCTTCATTTTTTAGATCATGCCCTAAAATGAGCTTTCAAAACCGAAGGACAGCGTGGATATAAGGAATATGTATCGAGGTTGGCCTTATAGGCAAGGATCCACAAACGATGGATCCCTCCATTGAAGCTGCCCCGTTTTTGAAATGCATGTATGATATCGGGTCGTGTATCATTTGATACACCATAGTATCGATCATGGAAGCATCACCGTCGTTACTTCTCATGCACACTCTGTCTTCACTTCTTTAATGTCAGGCCGAGAGAAATCGAACAAAACCTGAACTTCTTTGTAGGAACCACTTTTGTAAGTATATTCGCCAGATTCATACTAGTATGGACCTTCTATAGAGTAATGCTTCATTCCTTAAGCACATGTTGGATAAAATGATGACGAACATCAATATGCTTAGTACAAGAATGATAAACTGAATTCTTCACTAAATTGATCGCGCTCTCGTTCAAGTAGTCAAGTATCGGCTGTCGCTAGTCTTCAATTGTTACTTCGTAACAAGTGACAGGCTTTGCTTCACTGATGTTTTCTTTGATCTCAATCGGAGGTAAGAATCTCCTTTCTTCTATTGTCACTTGAAGAGGGCTCTTAACAGTACATGATAGAGTCGCCGTCAAGCTTGCGAGTGCATCCGCCTTTTCATTTTCATTCCGGGACACATGCTGTATAGAGATGTCTCAAAAACTTTCAAATAAGTTCCTCGCTTTTTTATAGTATGGAAGCAATTCAGGCTTTCTTATTTCATATTCCATTGTCAGTTAGTTTATGATTAACTAAGAATCTCCAAATATTCTAACCACCTGGATCTACATTTCCTGTGCTATTTCGAGTCCGATAATGAGAGTGTTACACTCTACCTCGTTGTTCATGCAAGTCCTTCATAACATGAAGGAATACGACAAGAGGTCACCTTACGGGCTGATGAAAATCACTCTTACACCTGCCCTGTAGTCCTTGCGGCTCTATCAAAATATATCTGCCACAGTTCAGCTGGCTCGACCTATCACGCCCCAAACCCGGGGACCGGGCTCACTAAATTCCCGATCGCCGACCTTGGTGCCAACAGCCTCCGTAGTACCCCATTCTCAGCTCCTAGCTCTCATGTGCCAGGTTCCGATCCTGGGATCCTACCAGGAGGATTTTCAGGGTAAATTTTTTTTTATAAAGGAGCATAATCAAAACCATAAAACATCATCAAATATCCACTAAAAAGTTTGTTGAGTACAGTGCTGGAAAGGGAAATACAAAATGTAGCAAAAGCCCAAAATATCAGGTACATGCACCGCGCTCAACGCTGCTGATGTGTCTTAGTACCTGCAGTGTAAACAAACGCGCATGAGCTTCCTAAGAAGCTCAGTAGAGTGCGCGTGTGCGCGTGTGCGCGTGTGATGCATATAACAAGTATGCAGATATCAGAGTAAGCGAAAGTAGTAGAGGGCTAAGTTACCAAGTTCATGAATGCTATCAGCCATCCCAAGGCTATGCGATGTAAGGGCCTACATGGCCGAGTGTTACATGCTAGAGATGCAATGCAAACACGTCAATCCTCAACTGATCCACATATCAAAATAGTTCTCATCTGGGACATCACCGGGGTCTAGTATACTCTAATACTGGCCGCCGCACATCGCGCGCATAACCAAGCGAGTAGAAATGACCTCACTATCCGCCTCGTCAGTGGTATGCCAATGCCCACCGGGCTCGCCGATAGCGGACCCATTCCATGAGCTGGTCAGACTCGACCTAGCTTACAGCCCACTGCACCCGGGCGGATAAGGTCACATCCCTTTCCAACCGACCTCGACACAGTGGGAGACGCGGCCTATTGGTATTTGGCATACGGGCGCTCATGTTATCCACTCGGTCTCGACGCTGGAGCATCCTATTGGTACCACGGGGTTTAGGGACTTTCACCCAAGGGCATCCATAGCGCCCACGGTACTAGAACAAGTTTCCGATGTCCAATACTGCCAACCACGATGTGACTATGGTGGCCACCACCCCGATGCTGTTGGGGTGTGAAAGAGATCGTAACATACATAATGCAAAATGCATGAGTCATACAATCCACGTCATGCACCAAACTTACGCATACTGCGCAATCATGTGGGGCGACCCTGTCTCGCACGGGTCCCCTAAGTATAATAAGCCAACTAGCATATGCTATGTTTATTCATGATCCATAACAGGCATACAAATGATGCGTATGGGCATATGAATGAGCATGGTATTCATTATACTAAGCATGTTATCCGTGTGACATATCAAGCTAAGTATACTATCATGTAATGTTGGCCTTAAAAGGCCCAATATATATATACAGAGAGTGGGACCCGGACTGTAGGTCCCATTGGAAATGTAAAGGTCTTCGTGGCATAGCCCACTTGAGACCACATCGGCCCCATACTTGGGCCTGCACATACAAAGTAGGTCGACAAAATAGGTGTACGGCATGGATAAAAACATATGTATCAAAGGAAGGACCATGGTGGGCCCCGCCCACTGGTCGGATAGCAAACATACATCACCAGTCTTAGGAAGTTTCAGTGGTAGGTATACAAGCACCACCATTTTCTAAGTGAAGCCCATTCAAATCGGGCCCCACGCGTCGATTAAGACAGGTGGCATGGTACATAATACATCCATCAAGGTGGAACCCAAATATGGGCCCAAACCTTTGGTTGGATGGAAAATCGAGTGGCCCCAAGGAAGTTTCCAATGGTGGGCATCAATGACCATTATTCCCTGCGGGTGCGGTCCATCTAACATCTGGATTCGCCTCATTGATGGGGCCATATCCTAAAATGGCATGTAAAAATAGATGGGCAGCATGAATAAAACAATTACATCATGGTGGAGCTAATAGATACATCACGTTGGGACCCATAGGGTGGGCCACCTGCTGGGCAGCGTGGTACCCGGCTAGTTCCAAGAAGTTTGAATCAAGCAGATATTTTTGTTTTCTCCTTCATCCATATCCATGTGATCTTATGAACAAGTTGGATGACAAATAAACATCACTGTAGAGCCTGGAAAGGTTTCAACGTTGGAAATCATTATCCCCACTGTTTCCCGTGGCAGGGTCCACTTGACATTTGGATATGCTTAAATTTTGGGCTCAGCCACTTATGAAACAGGTTGGATGACAATTAAACATCACTGTAGGGCTGGGAGGGTTTCAACGGTGGAGATCATTATTCCCACTGTTGTCTCGTGGCATGGTCCACTTGTCATTTGGATATGCTTAAATTTTGGGCTCAGCCACTAAAATGAGCTGGAAAGACATATGGACGTAATAGATAAGGCATATACATTCTAGGTGGGCCCAACGAGTGGGGCCCATTGTCAAGCCCAAAGATGGCTACGCTGCTGGGCAGCAGCGTCCCTTGGACGCTGTCTGTCCAGCGGCCACGTTCCTTCTTTTTTTTGCTATGTTATCATCAAGTGGGGCCCACAGAAGTTTTTGATCAAGCTAATATTTTTGCTCTCCCTTCTCCCATGCATGTGTGAACTTATGAACAGGTTGGATCTCAAATAAACATCATGGTGGGCCATAGGAAGGTTTCAACGGTAGGGTCACTGTCCCCACTGTTTTCTGTGGTGAGGCCCCCTTGAGACTTGGATCTGACTCATTCTTGAGATCATGCCCTAAAATGATCTCCCCAAATGGATGGACGGTGAGGATATAGCACATGCATCATGGTGGGACCCACGAGTGGGCCACCAGCTGGCCTCACGAGCCAGCGTCCGTGGACGCTGGTACGCCCTGCGTCAGAGACGCCTCTGCTTCTTCTTTCCTTTCTTTCTTTTTTTTTGTTGTGAGGTTTTGATCGAGTGGGGCCCACATAAGGGTGATCTACTCCGTTCATCGATTCCTCGGCTCATGGGGGACCCAATGAGCCTAATATTGGGTATGTAATTCGGTCTAGAAACATTAAGGTGGGCCAAAGATGGTCCAACACTAGGCACCATCCTCTTCACTGTTTCCTGTGGTGCGGTCCGCTTAAGATTTGGATCGGCTTCATATTTGGGCCCTGGCCCTAAAATGATCTGGGAAAACAGATGGACGGTGTGGATACAACATAAACATCAAGGTGTATCCGGTTCTTCCCTGGCGCTGGACTGTCCCAGCGTCTCTGACGCTGAGGACGTCCAGCGTCCCGTTCTTCTTCCTTTTTCTTTTTCTTTTTTTTTATTATAGATTATATCCAGTGGGGCCCTCTTATGGACAATCCACCCCATTCATCATGTTCCCCAGCTCATTGGGGACTTAACAAGCCCGATATTGGGGAGGTGATTTGGTCCAGAAACTTTAAAGTGGGTCAAGGAAGTTTCAATAGTGGACATCATTATCTCCACTGTTTGCTATGGTGTGGTCCACCTGAGATCTGGACCTTCCTCATTTTTGGCGTCCAGCCCTAGGAGAAACAGATGGACGGCGTGGATCAAATACATGCAGCAAGGTGGGTCCCACGAGTGGGGACCTTGCTCGATGCCCAAAAAGGGCTTTAGTCCACGCGCTGCTGGGTAGCAGTGTCCTCTGGACGCTGTCTGTCCAGAGGCACTCTCTCCTTTTTTTTAATATAATTATTATTATTATTATCATTATCTAAGTTGTGGAGCCCATTCATGGATGATCCAATCCATCCATCTGATTGAACACCACCAGATGGGCCCAAAAGAAAAAAGAAAAATGAAAGAAAATCAAGAAAATGGGGGGGGGTTTATGTCCCCCTTGCACTCAACTTGATGGTTGGACGGTTGGATTGGATCGGGTTGACGATCGGACGATCCGGACGGTGATCGGGGTCCTCCAAGCTTGATCTCCACCCTCAAACTCTCTAATCTCTCTCTTGATCACTCAAATCTCTCTTCTCTCAAATCTTTCTCTTTCTCTCTCCTCTCAAATCTCTTGCAAATTTTTGGAAAGTGGGAACGCCTCTTCTCCCCCTACGTATGGACTTGTATGGGGGGGGGGGGGGGAGGAGGAGGAAGCATGGGGGGTGATGATGGTGGTGGTGGTTAGCATGGGAGAGGGGTATGGGACGTATGGGCCTTGGTTGACTTTGGAGGTGAGAGAGGGATGTGGGGTATGGGGTGAGTACAGTAGGGGTATGGGTGAGAGTGATTTGATTGATTTGACATGTACTTGGGATTTGTGCAAGTGAGGCCCACGCCACAGGCGCGTTGCGCGGCCCACCTCGGATTACGCAAATGACACAACTTACACACCGGGTATCGCAATGGGGCGTGCCACGCGGCGTTGGAATCGCAGCTCTTACGCGGTCGCCGGTGTATAGGTCTTGGGTCGATGCAGTACTAAAACAGGGTCGCGATCAAGGCTCGCTAATTTGGTCTATCCGGGACATACCGGCACAGAAAATTAAGCGTACGGAGGGCAAATAAGGGTACGGGTCTTACACGACCAGAAATAAGTGTTCGTCTGGAAAATCATCCGATATTTCCTCTTCCTCAAAGGTTAGATGTGTGACTAGAAAATCACCCACTACCTGTCTCTTGACTGCTTTTAAAGGCATATATATGATGGTGAATTTTGATAACGATAGCATCCATTTGGACAATCTTCCTGACAACTCGACCGCATCATCAAATACTTGATTAGATCGGCCCATGAGATCAGTGTTATGTCGTGGGAGAGGAAGTAATGTCGCAACTTTTGTATGGCAAATATCAGAGACATGTTTTTTCAATTGGTGAATATTGATGTTCAACCCCACCAATGTTCTGCTTAGATAATATATGGCTGCTTCTTTTCCTTGTTCATTCTTTTGAGCTAGCAGCTCACCGAGAGAATTATCATAGGCAGCGATATATAAAATAAGCGGTTTCCCTTGTATCAGCGCAATTAACACGGGTGGCTGTCTTAACAACTGTTTAATAGATTCGAATGCATTTTGACATGCCGTATCCCATTCAAATGGTGTCCCTTTCTTCATTAGGTGAGTGAAAGGCTGGCATCTTCCTGCTAGGTTTGATATGAATCTTCGGATGTACGCTAGCTTTCCCTACAAGCTCTTCAACTCTTTCAATGTTTTTGGCAATTGCATTTCCTGAATTGCTTTTATCTTCCCCAGGTTGACTTCAATCCCTCTGTGCTGTACGACGAATCCGAGAGATTTACCAGAAGAGACTTTGAATGCATACTTTAAGGGATTCATCTTTAATTGTTTCTTTCGAAGTCTTTAAAAAACAGACCGTAGATGTTCCAAGTGTTCCTCATGACCATCAGATATTATGACTAGATCATCAACATAACACTCGGCATGCTTGTGCATCATATAACTGAAAATGTGATGCATAGCCTGCTAATACGTCGCACCTGCATTTTTTTAACCCGAATGGCATGACCTTATAACAATAAATACCCAAAGAAGTTCGAAAAGTGGTTGCTTCCTCATCTTCCGGTGCCATGCATATCTGATTTTAGCTTGAATAAATGTCCATGAAGGAATGGCAATGTATTTTGTGGTACTATCAATCAGTAACTCAATAATTGACAGAGGGAAGTCATCCATAAGGCAGGCTTCATTTAAATCTCTGAAGTCGATGCATACTTGTATCTGCTCATTCTTTTTTTTAACAGGGACAATATTCAATATCCACTTTGGATACTTAACTTCTCTGATGAATTCCACCTTAATAAGCTTATTCACTTCTTCAATTTGTGGCACTAAATCTGGATGAAAGTGTCGTTGAGCTTGTTTAACTAACTTCTTTTCTTTCTCTCCTAACATCAGGTCTTCATTTGTGAAGGTTATTGTTGACATACAATAGGCCGCTTCGGCCCTTTCTGACATTGCATTCCAGCTTTTATCTTCATCTTTCTCAATGTCGGTTGTTTTCCATTTTTGTTATCAATGCTTCTCGCACTTCATCATTCAACAATGCATGTATTAGGGTCTATCGAAAGCTCTTTGACAATTTCAAGACATCATAGACGCTAAGTCTTGCTAGGATTCTTTTCAGGTGGCTGATTGAAGTTGCGATTTTCACACTACCACTATATGTGGAGCTTAAAGTATGGTTAATGTCATAGAGGGGGGTGAATAGGACTTTTTACAAATTCCTTGCTAATTAAAAACTCAAGTGCATTCATAATTCAATTTACCAATTAAGTATAAGTAAATACAAGTAAATTAATCACACAAGATCTTTCTAAATTATCAACTATACTAAGACAAGCATTTGATCAAACAGTTGATATGCATGCTTGTACTAAGCATTCAAAGATTTCATATGGGCATTTTGTCAAACATGAGATGGGCATTAAGTTAAGCACTTATACAATCAATCACAAGTCATAATAATAGACAAAATGCATTCACCACATTATACACGATGTATAGTAGTTCGACCATGAGTTTACTCTACTCCCGGCTAATTCACTCACCCCTTGAGTGACCGAATTTCACTATCACAATGGTTTTAAATGAGGTTCACTAGAAACTTTTACAACCTACACAAGGTTAACTTCTACACAAGGACTCCAATAATCCTACATAAGGACACAGATGTCCTACACAAGGACAACACACGAATTCTCCAGTGTTGGAGGCCTACATAAGGACTTCCACGAGTCCTACCCAAGGACACATACGTTCTACACAAGGACAACAACGTCCTACATAAGGACAATCTCTACACAAGAGAAATGGACTCACAAAATAAATCCTTACTTTGTTGAGTTGAGCCCCATTGATGTGCCGATGAGGTGCTTCTTCTTCGCTTGAAGTCGCTCTTCGATTGCTCCCTCGATCAACTACCTTCAAATGATGTGACTATGGATGCTAAGGTGAGGGATAAAGGGTTGGGTGAACCTTCTATAGGATAGGGCTTTTGATGAAGATGGAAGGTTTCACCTAAGGTTGCATTAATGGCCTTAAAGACTAAAGATGTACCTATTTCAGATTAGGTCAAGGGCCATTAAAGAAGGCTTAAGTTCATGTTTCAATCCGATCTTTGAATGCTCATCAATGTTCTCCAACAACAAGGTTTAAACAATGAACTCAAGGGATAGAGCTTTGGGAAGAGGGGTTTGTGGCTATAGGAACTCACACTCTCAAAGCTCAACTCTCTTCTCCATAATCGACCAAGAGAACTAGTAAGGGATAAAATATCATGAATACAATGGCTAGAAAATGGTCGAAAAATGGCTAGATTGATAGGCTCGAGTAGACTATCGATAGGATCAAAGGAGCGTCCAAACATATAAGCAGATTGTTGGACAGAGAGCTTCGATAGTGTCGTTGATAGGGTCTTCAATAGGGTCGACGGACTTATCGATAGCATCGATGATTCCATCGATAGGATCGACGGACTGTTCAGAGATTTTTTAAAGCTAGACAAAGAACTTCGATAGGGGTGACGGACCGTCCAGAGAATTTTTAGATATGGACAGAGAGCTTCAATAGAGTCGTCGATAGGGTCTTCGATAGGGTCGACAGACTGTCTAGAGAATTTTTAGATTGCTGGACAGATGCTCGATATCATCGTGGCTTTCATCAATATGGTCGACAGACTGTCCAAATTTTTTTTTCAGTTGCTGGACTGATGCTCGATAGCATCGATAGGTCCATCGATAGGATCGATAATATGCTTGATAGGATCGATCATCCTAAAAATACACTTTCTGCATCCTATTTTTTCCAAGTCTTTTGAACTCAAAACAGTTAGGTCCAAGCTGATCATTTGGACATTCGCTCTAGGTTATGAGAGGCTAAAGATCATACCTTTTAAGCATAAGCCAACTAGAGGATAAGGCTTAGATACTACATGGTTTAGGAGAGGTTAAAGGCTAGGGTTCACCAAGGCTCTATGATTTACCTTTTCTCTTGCAGTTGATGTTGATAAGATCTTTAATACTTTTCTCTTCAGCTCTTATGAAGCACATGGACTCGACAACTTATAAATCACGCTAATTGACAAATATGTGCACTAATAAACATGTGCACTAACAATCTCTCCCTTTGTCAATTGCGTGACAAGCTCTTATGAAGCACATGGACTCGACGACTCATAAATCACACTAATTGACAAATATGTGCGCTAATAAACATGTGCACTAACACTGATCACATCATATGTAACTCCCGACGTTGACGAATTTTCTAGATATGATGGTTTATCGACCCTTTCGTCGATCATTTCTTGATTAAATACTTAATCAGGGAGGTCTTTTAGCGATTCTTTCTGTGGCTCAAATTGGAATTGTTTTTCGGATTGCAATGTTATTATATTACTTTCCCTATCACCCTACTTTCCCTAGGAGACGAGCTACTAATATTTTCTATCCCGTTGTAGCTTGAACTGTTGCGACATCACATAACTCGTGAAACTGAAGTACTAGTTCTTTTAACAGATGTTGAAAGCTTTGCGGAATCCCCGGATTCCTTGGCAACAACTGATCCTTAAGTATACTTGCCTGAACGCATTCTCTCACCATGATGTCTTTTGTCATGGGTTGGGAGTAACCGCAAGCTCGCATGTTCCACCATCTGTGTATGAATTCTAGCACATCCTCTCCTGGATGCTGAATGGTCCATTGAAGTAATGCCCCTGATATTCTCACACTATATCTGAGAATCACATAGCGAACATTTCTTTCATGTCTTGCAAATTCGTTATTGCTCCTTCTGGGAGAGTGAAGTACCAAGCCATGGCACCGCTCGAAGTGGCCAGCGAATACACAAAGTTTCTCAATAAATATTCCTAGGAGACATTTCCCCTGAAGTAGGCAACCTTTCCATACGTCACCCAATGTTCTATGGGTGACTGAGCTCCTCCTTTAAAAAGCATAAACTTGGGGAATTTCGAGACTCATTCCTTTTTTCGAGAATTTAACATGAATAACTTGCAAAGTTGTTCCCAAGTTCTTACTTCTCGTAAATCCCCTGACTCATACCATTCTCGGGTTGGCCCAATCAATGTGTCTTAAATTATTTTATCCTTTGTTCTTTACTGATACCTCGGCGATCACAATACCTCTCTTGCCATAGTAAAAGATCAAGAGGAGACTCATGCGCTGAGAATGGGACCATCTCAATGTTTGAGGTCTTTTGTGCCCTACGATGTCTAGACGGACGGCAGGCTTTGACCTTTAACACTGCATTGATTCTCTTTTGTCTTTGGTTTACTCCTGGGGCAGCGGATATTAGCATGCTCTACACGAGATGTACCTCATGTTCCTCAACTCCCGGACTGAATCGTCTGGGAAGGAGTACTTAATATAATCTCTGCTAACATTCTGTGTCTCTAGCAGATATAACATTCGTAATCGCTTTTTTTCTTTATTCTTTTCTTTCCCCATGACTATTTCTCCTCTGTCTATCATCCTTTGTAAAATAACTTTGATAGTGTAGCATCTTCGAGTAGGATGTCCCAACATGCGATGGTAATGGCAATAATCTTTGTCTTCTGTCTTGTCCGCCTCATCAGGTCGTCTTAATTGAGGTAGGTCAATCGTTCCCGCTGCCACCAGCTGATTCATCATAGGAACCATATCTTCAGTTGCGAAGGAATATTCTTCTTGGTAGCTGAATCACTGATACCTCTTATCAATGGGCCTATTAATGGAATAATTCTGCTTTTCCCTCTTGTTATCTCTTCATTTATCCTGGAGCTCTTCTTTACCCTTTCCTTTATCTGTAACATTAGCTGAAGATTTGCTACTAATTCGTCGCATAGACTCTGTACAAAAGGCAGGCACTTTCTTAATCATGTTTCCAGGGCATGAGCCCTCATTGTTAACTCATGGAACGTGTGTATCTTTGCTCCTGTAAGAATGAAGGCGATTTTTTACTCCATGCACCCGATGCACATCTCCACTTGTTTAGGCTCTCCTGAGAGATATTTGCATGACACACTCAGAGCTCTCCAACATGTGATGAATTTATAAACAGATTTCGACTCTCTTTGTCGTACAGCCGCTAGCTTTGTTAGACTTCTCTTGGTGGAGAAGAAACTGGTCAGGAATGCCTCTTGCACCTGTTCCCAAGTTCATATCGACCTTGGAGCGAGAGATGCATACCACTTGGAAGCTTTCTCCATTAAGGTCACACCAAACAATCGTAAACAATATTGTGATACAGCTACATAACTTTTCATTGTTGTCATGAAATGCATCATGTGCTCCTCTGGTGATCCTTCCCTGTTGAAATTCTAAAATTCTGGGCATTTGAAGCTAATTGAAAAAAGGAATATCGTCGACTTCTCTTGGATACGACATTTGGTACCAAAATATTTCCTTATGGATTCTCTTTCCTTCTGATCGTATGGTTTCAGCAATGATTTTTTGTATCGCATATGTTGCCATTCCAGGATTTGATATCGGGACTAACCCGTGCGACATGGTCCGAGGTGGCTGTGACCCTTCAGCAGGATGTTCTACGTTTTCTATAGGAGCCATATTCTGAGGGGCAGCATTCTGAGACACTGTGCAAGCTATCATGGATAGGGCCTCACGCATGTTCCTACATTCTTCCATCAATAGTTCCTGAGTATGTGCCATCTCTACAAGACGTTCTTCTGTCAATTGTTTGGCCTGGCTAGTTCCGACCATAAGGACAAATGCTTTTCTTCTTAACGTTTCCGATCTTAATGATGTAGACGAGGCGGTAGTTGAAGGGGTTAATGACATTGGGCCTCCTCTGAACTCGTGGCCGTTAAACCGCGAGGACTCGGTGGACTCAGAATGTACAACCCTTGCTAGTGTAATTTCAGCTGAATCTGTTATTGATGCTTTTGTCAGAGAGGACCGGTACAACATGAGGATTTGGCTCTTTTATTTCTATATGGTAGGAGATGCAGGAAGTACAGGAAAATCCTTCTCAGTGAAAGATACACCTACCTCTCCTGGATACAAAGATGGAGGAGCCATAGCTGGAATATGTCTAGCAATCCTTAGCGTAATCGACCTCTGGTATGTTCGAGAATGTAGACCTTTGAATACGGTCTTAGCTAAGACTTTGAATAGTGTCTTCTTTCTTTTTTATTGCACTATTATCCATCCGCTATCGTCATTTGAAACAATAGGCGAAGTAGAAATCACCATTGTAGCTGCTACGAATGTCTTGTCTAGGTTTGCATTCATCTGATCTTTACTTGCTAAGTTTTGGTTATCATAAGATATAGTGAATCCTCCTTTCGGAGTGAAACGAAAAATGATCTTGCAAGCTGGGCAAGTCATTATGAATTCTTGATTGAATAGTGTAATGTACCTGAAATTTTACGCAACAAGTTAGTCATTTTGAATTGTGTGTGTACGGTCTATTTTAAAGATAAAGGGTGGAATGTTCCCGTTGAGATTCACCATTTTCGGGCTTAATAGCACGTTAAGATGTTGAATGACTTTCTTATAGTATCTTTTCAGTATTAGAACATAACTCTTGTTAATGATTAGTAGTCCCCAGTAAAGTCGCCATTTTGTTTACACAACAAAATTTCCTTTGTGTACATAAGGGAAACAAGAGTCACATTCCAATATTAGACAAGAAAGAGAGAAAAGAATTCATCACTTCATTTTATTCATTTCATTGAGTTCTTCATACATTGCATTGATACATCATCCCTTCATTCTAGAATAGAGTGTACATTGTACAAAATGTAACATGTTCAGAAAATAATTTCAATAGAGTTTTCGGCATGTTGTTTGTTCACTCCCCAAGTGCAGGGTTGCGAAGTAGTAATAATTCGGAAAGACCGAGTATCGTTCCCATAGAGATTTATGTATGGGTATCCTCAGAATTTGTCTAAAACAACTAGTAATTAAGATCCTATTAAGAGTTAAAACTGAAATTATAGCGATTTGGGTTTAAACAGTGAATGGTTAAGGTAATTTCAATCTAAAAAGGCACTAGAGCGCCAAGGATCCACTTTTGATAAGTTTCAATGCATCAACACAATTAGGTCTCTCATAACTCAATCGGAATCGAATTCATATCTCTATCCGATCGGAATATAGAGCGGTTAAATCAACAATCATCTAAAACAAGTGCTTAGTCATTGATTTGATTCCCACAACCATGCTCAGGCCTTGGGCACACTCAATTGTATAGGCCAAGCCTCTTTCCAATCTAGTTGAGATTCATAATCATAGCTTTCACCAAATCCTGTCACTAGACCTGATTTCAACTCTTGATTAGAACTCTAATTAAATCAAAATCAATCAATAAATAACTATTTCAGATTATATAACAAAAGATAAGAATTTTAGTTGAATGAGTTCCCACATGAAAATCAGGCTATTGCATACAAGGTAATCAAAGCATCTACCATGCCCGGAGTCGATGGTAGATCAATGAACTACACAAGCATAAACAATGCTCAAAGCTAAGATACTAAGTTATGATCACTAAGAATCACATGAGCCCGGAGTCATCAAGAGATCAAAGTAAAAACCAAAATAGTACTTGATTCAAACTCATATTGAACTAAAATTCATCAATTAAAACATGAAAGGAAACCTAGGTTGCATCAATCCATCAAAGACGAATCAAAAGCTTCACCTCTTAGCCCTAGCTAAGAGGTTTTAGTTCATCTCTAACATCCTTGAACTAGAAGCCTCTAAAAACATAAAAAATAACTAAAACAGGAAGAAAACTAGAAATTCGAAGTAGAATCCGTCTCCCAAGCAATCCCCACGTCCTAGCATCCTTTGGTATGAAGGGAATACGTCCTTTTATAGCTTGGAGGTGTCCTTTACGCAAGAAAGTTCCAGATTTCGGGTAAACTTACGCACTTGCGCGGAGAAATCTGGAATCCCAGAATAGAAACAACCCGTTTACTCATGGCCGACCGGTCTGGACCGGTCGGACTGGGCTGGCCGACCGGTCACGACTGGTCGAGCTATGAATCCCTTTAGTCCAGCAGCTATAGTCGACCGGTCTTGACCGGTCGGGCTAGCAGTCAGAGTGTCCTCTTGGCAGGTAGATGGTGGCCGACTGGTCTTGACCGGTCTAGGCTGCTTTTTCTTCTTTATTTCTTTCTTTCTTTCTTCTTTTCTCTTCTCTCCTTGCTTTGTCTTTCTTTGGTCCTTCTTCACCCTTCATCCAATGAACTTCAATGCTTGTAAAGAGCTCTATTTAGCCTTCAATTTGTGACATCTCCATCTTGTTCCTACAATCATAAATCATGCATTAGAATAGTCCTTTCAACATGTAAACCGTGCATAATGAGTGATGAATTGGGGTTAGAATATGCACAATTAAGAGCTCAACATTGTTCTCTCATCCTGTTGAAATGACAGGGAATTGGCTGAATAAATATCCAACCCAAGGCTGTTCTTTCTCCTTATAGATGAGAGAAGTCAATCTAACTAGGCTTTGTTCCTTTGTAGCTTCAAGTAAAGCACACAGACAAAGGCTACGCTCATTATATGGTCACGTAATGGACTCAAGGTCATTACGCGGACCTTATAAGGCACTAAAACCCTCTTGACTCTTCACAGAATTCCCAGGTGCTCCAAAATGCTAACACCATCCATCATTTTTACCACCTTTGGGGATTGTACTAAGTACGCTTGACCCAAAAGGAGAAAAGGTGGGTCTTCTCTACACAAAAAGCTAACCCTCTAATTTAGATTCCTCTTTCTTTGTCTTCTATCTTTGATACAAGCTTGGTCTTCAGTGTTTCTCACTTTTGAAAGGGGAACGGAAGCCAGAACGATCCTGACATCTTTAACAAAAGGAGGAAAAACATGCACAAATGGTCTTCAGACTGCCTTTACGTGGGTCGCGTAAAGCACATGAGCTTTACATGGGTTGCGTAAAGTTCATCTCTATTGATCTTTAACTTTGATCCCTCGATTCTCCATTTTTACAGAGTTTTGTTGTCATTCTTCTTCGATTCTTGGGGTCTGCACTTTGTGCGTTCAACTCGAGAAGAAGGAAATGCACAAGGCTCTCTTCGTACCTCCGTAATCTTTAGAAGGAGCTCTGAAACTCGAAACTTCGGAAGCAAGTGCCAAATGAGGACCCCTGAGGGGGTATTTATAGACTTCGAGGGTGATTCTCGCGTAAAGTACTGCTATTCTGGCACCCTCTTTATCCGGGTTGCATAAAGCGTCTGTTGTTGAACCTCCAATTTATACATTGCATTGCCCATTATACGACATGATTTGCATGATTTTCATGGTTTAAAGGCCCACCTAACACATGTTTTGTGATTATAGGGATGAGAGCGGACTTCATTCAATTACGAGCTAAAAGAATGCTTTTAGAGTTTTTGGATGAAGGATGAAAGAGGATCAAAGAAAGAAGAAAGCAAGGAAAGGAGAGAGAAGAAGAAAAAGGAGAAAACTAAAGGAAGAAAAATCAAATCGAAGAAGGCCGACTGGTCTTGACCGGTCGGCCATGGAAGCTGATCACATTGATGAAGGGCCGACCGGTCATGACCGGTCGGCCATGCTCTCTGGACAAGGTGAAAACAAAGCCCGACCGGTCATGACCGGTCGGGTATGCACGCTGGACTGTTGGGAAAGTCCAGTCCGACCGATCATGACCGGTCGGCTGCACTCCCTGGAATGTTTAAAAGAGCAGTCCGACCGGTCACGACCGGTCGGCTCTGCGTAAGGAGAGTTCTTTCTAAATCAGGACTCCGAAAATTGCTGCGCAATGCGTAATCTTTCGCAGAATCCGACGCAAGGGAGGTATATTGCTATAAAAGGACACCTAGGGGTTTTTCCTAGGTCATCAGAGAAGCTAAGGAACGAGGTTCTAAGGAGGGAAAGTGATCGTGGAGCGTCTGCAACTCTCATATTCGGGTTTTTCTATTTTTATGCTTTTATTTTGAGATTTTAGTTGCAGCATGACAATGCTCGGCTAGAACCTCTCAGCTAAGGCTGAGAGGTGAAGCTTGTAGCTAATTCCATGTTGATTTCAGTTTAATTCAAGTAATTTTCGTTCAAGATTGGATTTTTGCATGGTTTAGTTCCAAAAAAGTGGTAGTTTAAGACGTTTTATGAGAGTTTATGTGCTCCGGACATGAATTCCTTTTAATTCTCTGAGATTATCATGTTTGTTTGTTTAAATTCGGATTATAGTAATCCTTGAACAGGCCATAGTCCAGAGGCATGGTTGTTACTCCGCAGGCTATGGTTTCGAGTTTGTTTTGTTTGAATGGAACTAGAACTTGGAAGTTCAACTTGAATGTGATGGAATGTGTGTGAATGCTTTATTTTCTAACTAGATGAGAGATAGGACTTCAAATCTAGTTGTGTTCTCTACTTGGATTGGCTGAATTGACATAGGATTGCTACAAGTGGATCCTTGAATGCCTTAGTACTTTATATCTCTGATTTTTCATTAAGTTGCTGTTTTAGTTAAATACCCAATTGAATCTGAATTTCTTCCATAAACTGAGTTGCTAGAGTAGTTTGGAAGCTTGTTTTTATTTCCCTGTGGATCGACCTCGGTCTTACCGAGTTTTATTACTACATCGCAGCCTTACACTTGAGGCGGGCGAACATCTGTCTCTACAGCAACCCCCTCACTTTCTTCTTCAAACCTCCACATTTCTGTTCCTTTTCTTCTGAACCTCCCGCCTTTCTTCTTCAAACCTCATCATTTCTTCTCCTTTTCTTCTGAATCTTATTTCTTCCTTTTCCTTTGCATTTTTTTATGCCTCAACAAATAGGACATTGCTCTGAAGAAAGTCGAAAGTGAGCAGCGTGGGGTGTGTTAACTAGTTTAGCCTTGTCCATTTCAAACTTGAGTAAAACCTTCTTAATGTAATCTGCCTGAGACAACCATAACCTACTGTTCACAATCCCAAGTGCAGGGCTATGCTGTAGTAATAATTCGGTTGAGACCGACATCGTTCCATAGGGATTTTGAGGTATCAATTCAAAACCAACTAAGCTTAATTAATTGAATTCATATTTAAGTAGAAGTGATATAATTTAGAAAAATAAACAACTAGTATATAAAAGGAATTCAGGAATAATAAACACTAGAGCGCTAAGGATCCACTTACAATCAATTTATAGTGCCAACCCATCAATTCAAGTATATAACTTAATTGGAATCGAAGTCCTCGCATATCCAATCGGATGATAATTTCAGTTAAATAATATTCATAAACCAATATACAATTTTGAACTTCAATAGATTAGTTCTACTTCAAAAGAGAGAACTTAAACTTAATAGACAACTTCAAAGAATTCAATGTATCAGAAAATCACAATGAATCTAGGGGTTCCATCAATCAACTCTCATAATACCATTATGATCAATCTCATAAATTCATAAGCATCTCATATAACCCCAATCATAAGAGATCTTTAGAATTATCTAAAACTATCAACTTTATCAAACTAATTAATGAAAATTTAACATTAAAACTCAATGTACTTAAATCAAACAAATTAAAGCATCATAAATAACTACAAGTTACACCTCTTATCACTAACTAAGAAGTTTATCCAACCAAAGACATGGTTGAATTGTTGAACTAGAATCTCTTAAACAAAGAAAAACAGAACTAAATATATTTTTTTAGGTTAGTACACGTATCCCACTATTAGTACACCCACCCACACTATTAGTCATGCTTTAATGTTAGCCACCCCCACATTGGGATTCGATATCAAGACATCAATGTTGAAACGAGGTTATATTCGCTCAGTCCTCCATTGTCCCAACAGAACTAAAAATCTTTTAAAAAAAAAACTCGATGTAAATGCTCCACCCTCGAATCTCTCTTGCTCATTAGCTTCTAGGATACCCTGGGATGCTTTGGATGTGTACAGAACACCTCTATTTATAGGAAAAATTACACACCGACTTCAATTTGTGTAAGATTTTTTGCAACACCATACCTTCGATCGTAGTGACGATCAACTTTGGTCGCATCGAAACCCACCGAAGAAACCTTCGGTTGCAGCCGATTTTCATCCAGAAAATCCAAAACTTGTTATCCTAATTATTTCATGTTCGATGGCACCAAACCCTTCTTCGGTGGCACCAAACATGGGTTTCGGTTGCACTGAATTTGGTATGGATTCTTTTGTTTCTTGCTGGACATTTTTTGTCATTTTTTATTGGACTGTAGAGTCTGATTTTTTAGTTATTGAAGCTTGTGTTTTTTCAATCTTCCCTCCATCTTCCAAACTTAATTTTCTTGGATCTTTGGTACTTCAAATCTTCATTGTAATATGCTAAGCATCCATTCTTTGGTTCACTTATGGATTGTTCTCTAAACCATTTAAATTATCCTAGTTCGCTTTATTTCTTCAATTCTCTCTCATTTATCTGCAAACATGGAAACACATATAAGTTAATTGATTTAATAGTATAATTCATATGAATATGATATGGAATTGGGGATAAATATGCACAATTCAGAGCTTAACACCAACTCCTGTCCTTGTTTCTATATATATCAATGTCGAGAATCCTCTTTGCAGCCCTCAAATCCTTCATCTCGAATGTCCTTAATAACTGAATTTTTAATATGTCGATTTTAGACATACTATGGCTGACGATAAGCATGTCATCAACATATAATACTACTAAGATGAATTTTTCATCACTAAGTTCCTTGAAATAGACATAATGATCAAATTCACTTCTAGTAAACTACTAACTCACCATAAAAGAATCAAACTTTTTATACCATTGCCTAGGCGACTGTTTCAAGTCATACAATGACATCCTCAACTTTAAACCTTATTCTCTGACCCTTGTATCTCGAACTCTTCTGGTTGCTTTATGTAAATCTACTCTTCTAGTTCCCCATGTAAGAAAGTAGTCTTCACATCCATTTGTTCTAGTTCAAGGTCGTATTTAGCAACCAGTGCTAACATGAACCTCATAGACACATGCTTTACTACCAGTGTAAAAATGTCACTCAAGTCAACACATTCCTTCTACGTGTATCCCTGTACACCCAATCTAGCCTTGTATTTATCCTATTTCTTTCTGTAAATCCGCTTGCATCCAATCGCTTGATGCTCAATTGGAAGTTCCACTAGCTCCCATGTTTCATTCTTATATAGAGAGTCCATCTCGTCTTGCAGTACCTCTATACATCCACTTCTCAGTATTTGTGTTGTCTGATGCTTCATGGAAGGTAGGTTTATAGATCTCCCTCATCCATAAAGAGTGCGAATATAATATTTGAGTAATCTTTATATGTTTGCTCCCCAAGTGTAGGGTTGCGATGTAGTAATAAATCGGTAAAGACCGAAATCGTCCTCTCAGACTAACTCAGGAATTCACAAAATTTCTTCTAATAATCTCCAATTGAAATCAAACTACAATAAATTGAAATTTGAATGTAGAGGAATAGTCTGTAAACTTGAGATGAATTAACAATCTAAAGAAGCACTAGGGTGCCAAGGATCCACTTCTAGTAATTCTTGATGCATAATTCACTTTTGTTTGTCAATTACACAATTAGAATCGAAATCAAATCCTATTTAGTCGGATTATAGAGCGGGTAATTCAATAAAACAATCCAATACATGTGTTGTTCATCAACATGATTCCCTCAATTCAAGTTAGGACTTGGGCACACTCAATTGAATAGGACAATTCTAGTTCCAATATATTAAGATCACAACTATGATAATCATCAAACCCTGTCACTAGATTTAACTAATATAATGATTTGAACTTTATTCAAATCATATGAATATGCAACACATATTTCAGACTTTTCAAATAAAGGTAGAACTTTGATTTGAAGTTCTCACTTAAGTTCTCACTTGAAGATCCAAGTCTAGTGTTGAACCTCCAATTTATACATGATATGGCCCATTACATCACATTATATGCATGGTTTGCATGTTTAAAAGACCCATCTAATGTAGGTTTTGTGATTGTAGGAATGAGAGCAGACTTCATCTAATTGGAGACCAAGAAGAGACCTTTAGGAGCCTTGGATGAAGACCCAAGGTGGGCCAAAGAAAGAAGAAAGCAAAGAGAGAGGAAGGAGAGAAGAAAAGAAAGAAGAAACAATGCAGAAACTGGGTCCGACCGGTCAAGACCGGTCAGCCAAGAAGTCCCGACCAGTCAAGACCGGTCAAGACCAGTCTAGACCGGTCAGCTGCACTCCCTGGACACCTGCTAGACAGGTCTAGACCAGTCAAGACCGGTCGGCCATGCAATTTTACACTTTCAGATTTCAGGCAGCAAGCTATTCCCCTTTTTGGATTTTCGGAACAGTTGTCTAAAGCCATCTTGATGATATTTGGAAATCCAACACATCCATGTCGAAGAGGAGCTTAACGCCGAAATAACCCAAGTGGTTTCGTGTCGATCAGAGCTACGGATTGACCGTGGTGGCCAAAACAATACGAACTGTCCAGAAGGTTTCAGATTTCACTGTTCAACTCTGGGCCGGTCCAGGTGACCCATCGTTGATGATATGAAGAATCTACTTTGACCATCTTCTAGACCACATCCATATATGAATAACCACAAAGTTTTAGATTGAAAGGATGTGTGGTTTGATCGTACCGGTTGGAGAAAGATGGACCATCTAGAAAGATCCAACTGCGCAGAGTTTATAAAAGCCCTAAGTGTTCTAATTTTCGGACCATATTCTGGGTTTTTTTGGACAATCTAATCCGTCTATCATGTATAGGATGAATTTTTCTACCAATGTTCAAAATTTGGGATCAATCCGACATCTGTACACTCCGGAGCGTTGAAAGCAAGATGACTGGTTCTGAAGGTACCCGAAGTGCGTGATTTTGAGAGGCGGTCGGTGATATGATTGGTGGGCCCATTCAGAGGATAATCTTGGAAATCTAAATCATCTATGAGGAAGATCACATTACAAGGAAGCTAAAAATCAAATTTGAGGGCAATCCGACCATTGGTTAAGCCGTACCAAGCGAAACAAATTCTGCTATGTTGCTGTACTATTGTTGCACTATAAAAGGAGGTGCTCTCTTCTATTCCAAATCAAGCAAGGACGTGGGAGGCAAGGAGTTCAAGTCCTAAGAGGCTACCAAGCCTCCTACAGCTAGTTTTTCTTCCTTTCCTTAGTTCTAGTTCTAGTTTTAATATGCTTTTCCTTAACTAACCTCTTAGCTAGAGCTAGAGGTGAAATTTGTAGTTGGTTCCAATGCTTTAATTCTTTTATTTCAAGTACCCTTTTCTTAATTTTGGATTTTGAAGTTCTAGTTTGAATAAAGTTTGGTTTTTTAGAAGTTTTGTGAGAGTTTGTGTGCTCCGGACATGAGTTCCTTGCAATTCTCTGAGATTACCATGATTGGGTTGTTTGAATTCGAATTGTAGTAACTCTTGAGTATGTCATAGTCCATAGGCATGGCTGTTACTCCGAAGGCTACAAGTTCAAGTTCTATGTGCTTCATTTAAACTAGAAATCTGATTTCCAGATTTAAGTGGGATTGTTTATAGTTGAATGTTATATCTTCCAATTAGATGAGAGATAGGACTTTGATTCTAATTGTGTTGTACTTGGATGAGTGGATTGGCATTGGACTACTACAAGTGGATCCTTGATGCTCTAGTTCTTCTTATTTTCAGATTTTCCTATTTCATGTGAAAAATTACTTCCTGAAACTTCTTAGATTCTAGTTATTAGAGTACTTGGAATTGTTTACCTCTTTCCCTGTGGATCGACCTCGGTCTTACCGAGATTTATTACTACATCGCAGCCTTACACTTGAGGCGAGTGAACAAGTTTTTGGCGCCGCTGCCGGGGAAAAGGTTAAACGGTTCTAATTGTTCTAGTAGCTATAGAGTAGTTGTAGTTAGGTAGGATTTTCTGTTTTTATAGAAGTAGATTTTCTGATTTTTTTTTTTTTAAATAACTAACACTTTTTTGTTTGATTTTGTAGGACATTATTGCTGACATAGATCTCACTCTATTGGGTAACATCTCCCCATCTCCCTTCTTTTTGTTCTTTTTTCTAAATTAGGGTAGTTCCAACTCTTTAAAATCTCATTATGGCTGATTGGAAGTGTGGTGCTTATGCATACCTTTTGGAAGATGAGATGTCAGACCATGGAATTGAAACTCTTATGATTGGAACCATTATAAGCATAAGTATTTTTCTGAGATTCAATCAACCTCCACTACCCCCCAACGTAAGACGCTACGTGATTACCGGATTGAAAATAACATGAGTGTTCCACCAGTTATGGTAGGAGGTGTGCAATAACAAAAGGAACAGGTAAATAGTACCAACCGGTTAAGACAATGCGTGATTACTTGTATGGATATGCCTATCAACCATCATATAACTTTTCATCCTACAATGTGTACGGTCTTAATTAGGAAAACCACCATTCTCCTTGTTCAAGGGAGGAACCAACCATGGTTATTAACAATCACCCTAAAACGTCTTCCTCGTGTGATGATAAGTATACACAAATACTTGAGGAAATATGGAATGAGTATATAGATGAACAATCAAATCAAGCTTACTCGCCATCTTGTGAAGACGTTGAGCTCAAAATTGGGGGCATCAAGTCAATCCCCTTTAATGAGGAGGATGGGGCTACCCAAGTCCCACCTTCTTTGGATTTAATGAATAGACTTTTAGAGGAGATTGATTTTGATGATCCCAATGTCATCATCAATTATGGTGAGTCCACTATCTCTTTTGGATGCTTTAAGCTTAATGATGAAGAGATTTCAATGATGGTTAACGAACCCGAGGAATCCCTAAAATTTGAAAGCGGTAGTGGGGTTGCCTATAATGAGGGTTTGGTGAATGCTTATAAACCTATGGTTTCCTTTTCCCAAGGGCATAATGATTATGAGTCTCTAGAGGATATGCAAGCTAGAGAGATGGTCGAAGTCGATCTTTTTTAGTCCTTCCACCAACAACACATGCCAAATTCTAGTGCGGTAGACCTCCCTTTGATTGAAAATTCTGTTCCTTTGGATGATGAGGTGGCACAATCTGAAATTTTAAAAGATCAACCAATGTTAGATGATGTGCTTACCACTGAATTTGAAGAATTCTCTTTGGAAGACCTCCTCTTTATAGAGGAGGAATTCCTTACCATTGAAACAGAATTTCTTCAATCATTAAGGGAGGATGAGGACCCTTCATCCGACTATCTCGATTTCCTAGAGGAATGCTTGGCCCAATCTTATGATCTTGATGATGAGATGATTAAGGAGTTGGACATTTTGTTAGACACGGTGTCGGTGCCTGAAGAACACCTTTCCACTGATTTACACTCTTTACCATTGTTTGTGGGAGCACCGTACAATTCTGAAATTGTGGAAGAGACAACTTCAACCAATGAAAACTCGATGAATGTCTCTCCACCGTCATGGGTCCTTCAACCCATTGAAAATTCTGATTGGGAGGACCCATTTTTAATCGATCATAACCCAAATCAGAATTTGAGGAGATATATTTTTGCTGCTCTTATCTCCTCCTATTATGCATGTGGTGCACATAAATATTGGACTTCAATGAAGACAAGCACCCATGTCTACTGTCGAGCAGGACTTTGGATGGTCCTTATGAGAAATTTATTGAAATTCATGAAGATCCTGCTCAAATTTGATCATGTAGTCGATCAGACTAATCAGAGGTAGGTAGGTAGGTTAGGATTTACTTTTCTGAAATTAGGATTGAATAAGTCTCATCGAGACAATGGAAGATGCTAGCATTGATCAACTTGCTACCTCAGGTATTCTCGTTCTCACTCTCATATTTTACCATTGCTCTCATGTTCATGCTCATTGCATATTTTTTTACATTAAGGACAATGCAAGATTTGGTTCGGGGGTGAGATGAGATCCTTCATCTAGCAGTTTGCAACATTTCGAGCTTCATATGCGCAAATTTTTTTGAATTTTCTAAAATTTCAAAACTCTTTTAGAAAACCTTATTTCCATGCATTCGAGATGATATGAGTATAAGAAAAGGAGATACGAAGTGTGTGATGTTGTAAGTCTTGAATTTCTCCCAACATAATGGTTTTATATGTTAGTTCCCCTATTGTTGTGATTGATAGAAAATTTGAACACCTTTACACCAAGTTCACATTACACGATTTTCATAAGTTGAAAGGTTTATGTGATTTGTGGATTAGCTAAACTTTGATTTAAAGGTGTTGAGAAACCAAGCCGGGGTATTTTGTCCATCCTTGTCCATGGGAAAATAACGAAAGATATGGATTTTTAAAAATCCTATCTAATTTAAAAGAAAAAGGAAAAGAAAGGATGAAATTGGGAATGATGGAAAAATGGTGGAAAATTCCGAAAAGGGCTACCTATTACCAACCGGGGGATGGTCTACCCGTAACTAAAGCCCAAAATGGGACGTAGTGTGAAAGCCGTCGGAAGGATGGTAAGGCAAATTCCTGTCATTGGCTTGTTGTTGCTCAGTACACCTTGAGATCTATAGTTTAGTTGATCTATGAAGAAGATAATCCTAGAAACTCATGAGATGAACTTTCACTATGCACACTAGGTTGAATTTGTTTGAGTTCTTCTATTTATCAATCAATCAGTGGGAATTTCATATGGACACTTATTATGTTTAAGAGTTTAAGGTTTTAATGTCTATCACCTAATTTTTCCAAATTTTATACTTATATGTCTTGGAATGGATAGAAACATGGTTTCTGAAGGAGAGTTAGGTTTTTGGAGATTTGAACTTGCTTCACGCATGTTTTGCTCGGGACTAGCAAAAAGCTGGTTGGGGGATGTGTTGAACCTCCAATTTATACATGATATGGCCCATTACATAACATTATATGCATGGTTTGCATGTTTAAAAGACCCATCTAATGCAGGTTTTGTGATTGTAGGAATGAGAACAGACTTCATCTAATTGGAGACCAAGAAGAGACATTTAGGAGCCTTGGATGAAGACCCAAGGTGGGCCAAAGAAAGAAGAAAGCAAAGAGAGAGGAAGGAGAGAAGAAAAGAAAGAAGAAACAATGCAGAAATTGGGTCCGACCGGTCAAGACCAGTCTAGACCGGTCGGCTGCACTCCATGGACACCTGCCAGACAGGTTTAGACCGGTCAAGACCGGTCGGCCATGCAATTTTACACTTCCAGATTTCAGGCAGCAAGCTATTCCCCTTTTTAGATTTTCGGAACAGTTGTCTAAAGCCATCTTGATGATATTTGGAAATCCAACACATCCATGTCAAAGAGGAGCTCAACGCCGAAATAACCCAAGTGGTTTCGTGTCGATCGGAGCTACGGATTGACCGTGGTGGCCAAAACAATACGAACTGTCCAGAAAGTTCCAGATTTCACTGTTCAACTCTGGGCCGGTCCAGGTGACCCATCATTGATGATATGAAGAATCTACTTTGACCATCTTCTAGACCACATCTATATATGAATAACCACAAAGTTTCAGATCAAAAGGATGTGTGGTTTGATCATACCGGTTGAAGAAAGATGGACCATCCAGAAAGATCCAACTACGCAGAGTTTATAAAAGCCCTAAGTGTTCTAATTTTCGGACCATATTTTGGGATTTTTTTGGACAATCTAATCCGTCTATCATATATAGGATGAAGTTTTCTACCAATGTTTCAAATTTGAGATCAATCCGACATCTGTAGACTCCGGAGCGTTGAAAGCAAGATGACTGGTTCTGAAGGTACCCGAAGTGCGCGATTTTGAGAGGCGGTCGGTGATAGGGTTGGTGGGCCCATTCAGAGGATAATCTTGGAAATCTAAATCATCTATGAGGAAGATCACATTACAAAGAAGCTAAAAATCAAATTTGAGGGCAATCCGACCATTGGTTAAGCCGTACCAAGCGAAACAAATTCTGCTATGTTGTTGTACTATTGCTGCACTATAAAAGGAGGTGCTCTCTTCTATTCCAAATCAAGCAAGGACGTGGGAAGCAAGGAGTTCAAGTCCTAGGAGGCTACCTAGCCTCCTACAGCTAGTTTTTCTTCATTTTCTTAGTTCTAGATCGAGTTTTAATATGCTTTTCCTTAACTAACCTCTTAGCTAGAGCTAGAGGTGAAATTTGTAGTTGGTTCCAATGCTTTAATTCTTTTATTTCAAGTACCCTTTTCTTAATTTTGGATTTTGAAGTTCTAGTTTGAATAAAGTTTGGTTTTTTAGAAGTTTTGTGAGAGTTTGTGTGCTCCGGACATGAGTTCCTTGCAATTCTCTGAGATTACCATGATTGGGTTGTTTGAATTCGAATTGTAGTAACCCTTGAGCATGCCATAGTCCATAGGCATGGCTGTTACTCCGAAGGCTATAAGTTCAAGTTCTACGTGCTTCATTAGAACTAGAAATCTGATTTCCAGATTTAAGTGGGACTGTTTGTGCTTGAATGTTATATCTTCCAATTAGATGAGAGATAGGACTCTGATTCTAATTGTGTTGTACTTGGATGAATGGATTGGCATTGGACTACTACAAGTGGATCCTTGATGCTCTAGTTCTTCTTATTTTCAGATTTTCCTATTTCATGTGAAAAATTACTTCCTTAAACTTCTTAGATTCTAGTTATTAGAGTACTTGGAATTGTTTACCTCTTTCCCTGTGGATCGACCTCGGTCTTACTGAGATTTATTACTACATCGCAGCCTTACACTTGAGGCGAGCGAACATCTAGAGTGCTTGAATTCGATTCCTCGGAGTGTGCAGGTCTAGATCTTTGCAAAATAACTAAGAACTAAGACAATTCTTCCAAACATCCATGAGTCATCATAAGATTAAGAAAAACTACTTAGAACTTCATTCAAACTCAACAAATCATTGTCCAATCATTAAAAATAATCCATGAAACCATTAAAAATTAATTAAAACATCTTAGATCTACTACAAGCTTCACCTCTTAGCCCTAGCTAAGAGGTTTAGCCGACCATGCTAAGAGAAAACAGGAATTGTTGAACCTCCAATTTATACATTGCATTGCCCATTACATGACATGGTTTGCATGATTTTCATGATTGAAAGGCCCATCTAACACATGTTTTGTGATTATAGGGGATGAGAGCGGACTTCATTCAATTAGGGATTAAAAGGAAGCCTTTGGAGCCAGTGGATGAAGGATGAAAGAGGACCGAAGAAAGAATAAAGCAAAGAGAGGAGAAAAGAAAGAAAGAAGAACAAAATGAAGAGAGCTGACCGGTCTTGACCGGTCGGCCATGTGCACTAATCAAAGGGGAAAGCCAGACCGACCGGTATTGACCGGTCGGCCATGCGTACTGGAAGCTAGAATGAAGCCCGACCGGTCTTGACCGGTCGGCTATGCACGCTGTCCATCCTGTTAAAACAAGCCCGACCGGTCTTGACCGGTCGGTTGTACTCCCTGGACTGTTTAAAAGCCCAGTCCGACCAGTCTAGACCGGTCGGCTCTGCGTAAGTAGAGTTCTTTCTAAATCAGGACTCCGAAAACTGCTGCGCACTGCGTAACCTTTCGCAGATTCTGGATGTTTCTGACGCAAGGGAGGTTTCTTACTATAAAAGGACACCTAGGGGCTCTTCCTAGGTCATCAGAGAAGCTAAGGGACGTGGTTTTGGAGAGAGGAAGCTGTCGTGGAGCGTCTGCAACTCTTCTATTTCCGGTTTTTCTAGTTTTATGCTTTCATTAAGAGTTTTTAGTTGTAGCATGACTATGCTCGGCTAGAACCTCTCAGCTAAGGCTGAGACGTGAAGCTTGTAGCCAATTCCATGTTGGATTCAGTTTAATTCAAGTAATTTTAATTCAAGTTTGAATTTTTCTTATGTTCTAGTTTCCAAAAGTGGTAGTTTGAGATGTTTTATGAGAGTTCATGTGCTCCGGACATGAGTTCATTACAATTCTCTGAGATTATCATATAATGCTTGTTTAGATTCGAATTATAGTAACCCTTGAGCAGGCCATAGTCCATAGGCATGGCTGTTACTTCGCAGGCTATGGTTTTGAATTCTATATTGATTGAATGGGACTAGAACTTGGAAGTTCAACTTGATTTGGATTGAATGTGTGTGAATGCTTTATTTTCCAACTAGATGAGAGATAGGACTTCAAACCTAGTTGTGTTCTCTACTTGGATTGATTGAATTGACATGGGGTTGCTACAAGTGGATCCTTAAATGCCTTAGTACTTTATGTCACTGATTTTCTATTGAAGTTACTGTTTTAGTTAAATACTCAATTGAATATGATTTTCTTCCAAAAACTGAGTTGCTGGAGTGGTTTGGAGATTGTTTCTAATTCCCTGTGGATCGACCTCGGTCTTACCGAGATTTATTACTACATCGCAGCCTTACACTTGAGGCGAGCGAACAAGTTCTTGGCGCCGCTGCCGGGGAAATAGATAACGGTTTCAAATAGTTCAGTGGCTGTAGAAGTAGAAATAGATAGGTTTTTCTGATTTTCTTAGAACTAACAAACTTTTCTGTTTTGTAGGAATTCCTCTCTAGTTCAAGCGCATCAGGTGATACCTTTTTAACTTAGCTTTTTACAGAATTTTTTCAGATTAATTTCAGATTTCAGTTTTCTAGGATTTAGGATTAGTTTTGATTTTTGGTTGAGTGGTTTGTCCCGTTGGGAACGTAATCACTCAAATCGTCTCCAATCTGAAGGTGGTTTAGTTGGACCATTGTCAGTTCATAGATGAGTCTGAAATTATCAAGAGCATTGTGAAAGTTTGGGAAGTATGGGACAAACACCTTTAAGGAATCCTCCCCCCCTACTCCAACTACAAACGCAAATCAGGAAGGAGTAGGAGAGAATGAGGTACATAATGTTCCTCCAATGAGATCACTACGGGACTACCTACAACCTGCCCGAACAATTACACCCTCTTGCGTGGTTCTACCAGCAAACGGTGGAAATTTTGACATAAAACCGGGTGTAATTCAACTCTTACCAAAGTTCCATGGGCTAGATTCTGACCGCCCATACTTACACTTGAAAGAATTTGAAGAAGTATTGGCCACCTTACATTACACCAATGTTTCCGAGGATACTATCAGACTTAAACTTTTTCCTTTCACTTTGAAAGAAAGAGCCAAAGATTGGCTTCACTCTCTCAGACCACATTCGATTAGGTCATGGGTTGAGATGAATCGGGAATTCTTGAAAAAGTTCTTCCCGGCTCATAAAACAAACACCCTTCGAAGGGCCATAATGAATTTCTCGGCCAAAGAAGGTGAATCTTTCTTTCAATGTTGGGAAAGATTTAAAGATCTCCTGCTTGCTTACCCACATCACGGCTATGAGAGTTGGCGAATTATAAATTTTTTCAATGAATTAAGTTCCAATATGCGCCAATTTGTGGAGATGATGTGCAATGGCGAGTTTATGAGTAAAAATCCAGATGAGGCTTGGAGTTACTTGGACATGTTGACTGAAAATGCCCAATCTTGGGATACATCGGATAAACCTAATAACTCCAAACCCACTCAAGAGAAAGGAGGGATCTATGTCCTTAAGGAGGAGGACGATGTGAATGCAAGGATAGCCAACCTTACAAGGAAGGTTGAAGCCATGGAACTTAGTAAAAGTGCAGTTCCCAAGTCCAATGAAGCTGTTGAAACCATATGTGGGATTTGCCTCACCGATTTACACGCTACGCAAGATTGTCCCACAATTCCTGCATTTCAAGAGGTATTACATGAACACGCCAATGCCACATATGGTTATCAACGGCCTTTCAATGGACCGGTAGGTAATACGTACAATGAGAGTTGGAAGAACCACCCAAATTTTAGTTGGAAGAATGCTCCTACGGGCAATCCTACCAATTCTCAAAGAGGGCCACCCATGCAAAATATGGCCCCACCTCAATTCTCAATGGAGGATACTTTGAAGGCATTTATACAAGGGCAAACGCAAATCAATCAATCGAATCAGCAAATGTTCTAAGAGCTTAAAGTCTCGGTTGATGAGATTAAGGGACGCTTGAATGCTAGGGAAGGGACCTTTCCGGCCCAACCTCAGCCCAATCCAAAGCAAGTACATGAAGTTAGCATCCCTAATCCTTCCAACCAAAACATGGAGCAAGACAAATCCATCATCCACCCTTTAGAAGTGGTAAACAAATTGACAAAACTATTCCGGTGAAGGCCGATGAGCCTAATGATCCGGTAAATTCTGAGGATGAAGATAGATCTAACTTAGCCCCACAACAACCGGAACGCATTTACAAGCCCGTGGCACCATTCCCTTCAAGATTGGTTGCCCCAAAATCTCTCCCAAATTCTCATGATATTCTAGAGATTTTCAGAAAAGTCAAGATTAATATCCCTTTGCTTGATGCCATCAAACAAATTCCCTCTTATGCCAAGTTTCTAAAAGACCTATGCACAACAAAACGCAAATATAATGTGCAGCAAAAGGCCTTCTTAACTAAGCAAGTGAGTGCCATCCTCACTCAAAAGACCTCCCCAAAATTCAAAGATCCCGGTAGTCCCATCGTCTCATGTATCATTGGAGACTACCGGATTGAGCGTGCCTTGTTAGATTTGGGGGCGAGTGTGAACTTGATCCCATACTCGGTATATGAGCAATTGGTTCTTGGTGAATTAAAACCCACCAAAACCACATTGCAACTCGCTGATAAATCTATCCGTGTATCGAGGGGGATAGTTGAGGATGTTCTAGTCCAAGTTGACAAATTCTACTACCCGGTAGATTTTATCGTCTTGGACACACAACCGGTTTTGGATGCTAGCACCCAAATACCGGTAATATTAGGCCGACCATTCCTTGCCACATCAAACGCAATCATCAATTGCCGGAATGGGGTGATGCAACTATCCTTTGGAAACATGACTTTAGAGGTGAATGTGTTTCACTTGGGCAAGAGGCATAGGGATGATGATGATGTCCACGAGGTTGATATGATTGATTCAATCGTGGAAGAGGAGTTCGCTTTAAGGCAGAATTTTGATCCTCTAGATGTTGTTAGCTTTGATCCCTTTAAGGATTGGGACGACAATGATGGTCCCCATGAGGTAAACATGATAGAATCCATGGATGATGGGGGGTTTTTCCAACATGATCTACCTGAAAGTTTGGGGACATGTTTGACACATTCTAAGGATGAATCTAAATTTCATTTTATTAAGACCTTGGAAGTGTTAACTTCTGAAAATTCATTCGACAAGTCACCAATTTCTGATTTACACAAATTTGTTGTGCAGGATTTGGAAGAATTGGTGCTTGACTTGCCTACAGAGAGGCCAATTTCTGAAAGTGTAGAGGTTAAGGACCCACTCCAACCTACACAAAATTCTGTGAAGGAGGAAAACATAAAGGGTCCAAATCTGAAAACTTCCTCCGATGAAGTCTCCTACACTCTAGAGGAGTGTTTAGTGTATTTTGAAGATTGGGATGATCCCATGATTCAGGATATCGTGCATGCTTTGAAGGAGACCCCTCCGGTGCCCAAAAAGCTTCCTTCCACAAAGTGCCAAACTGAAAAATCAATTGTGGTATCACCGGTGAAATCTGATTTTGTGGAGATCATATCGACTTGTGAAAAAGAAATACAAGTCTCTACATCTCTTTGGTTTGTTCAAACCACAGAAAACTTCTGGAATGATCCATACTTGAATAATTTTCGCCCAGACAAGAAGGAAAGGAGATCCATATTCAATGATTTCCAACCAATGCAATTCTCCTTTCCTAGTACATGTGACAATTCTGAACCCCTTAAAATTTTTCAGCTGGATTTTCAATGGGGTAGAATGATCAATGTCACCAATGTACTTTCCAAAGCAGGATGGTGGTTAGTTCTATTGAAAAATTTGTTACACCACTTGATGATCCTGCTCAACTTTGTGCTTTTGGATGATATAATGATAATCGATCTCCTAGTCTGAGGGAGATCCTCTTTTTACAAGGACAGGTTAGTTATCTTTACTACTTTCCGTAGATTAGGTTTAGTTTATCTTGTTTTACTGTTTTAGTAAGATTTAGTTATTGGAGTTGCAGACTTCCATGATCGCTCTCCCAGGTACTATTGATTCTCACTCTCTCATATTTTATCATTGCTCTCATGTTCATGCTACTTGAATATCTTTTACATTGAGGACAATGCAAGATTTGGTTGGGGGGTGAGATGAGATCCTTCATTTAGCAGTTTGCAACATTTCGAGCGTCATATGCGCAAATTTTTTCGAATTTTCTAAAATTTCAAAACTCTTTTAGAAAACCTTATTTCCATGCATTCGAGATGATATGAGTATAAGAAGAGGAGATACGAAGTGTGTGATGTTGTAAGTTTTGAATTTCTCCCAACATAATGGTTTTATATGTTAGTTCCCCTATTGTTGTGATTGATAGAAAATTTGAACACCTTCACACCAAGTTCACATTACACGATTTTCATGAGTTGACAGGTTTACGTGATTTGTGGATTAGCTAGACTTTGATTTAAAGGTGTTGAGCAGCCAAGCCGGGGTATTTTGTCCATCCTTGTCCATGGGAAAATAACAGAAGATATGGATTTCTAAAAATCCTATCTAATTTAAAAGAAAAAGGAAAGAAAGGATGAAATCGGGAAGGAAAGAAAAATGGTGGAAAATTTTGAAAAGGGCTACCTATTACCAACCGGGGGATGGTCGAACCGTAACCAAAGCCGGAAATGGGGTGTAGTGTGAAAGCCGTCGGAAGGACGGTAAGGCAAATTCCTGTCATAGGCTTGTTGTTGCTCTGTGCACCTTAAAATCCTTGGTTTACTTAATCTATGAAGAAGATGATCCCAGGAACTCATGAGATGAACTTTCACTATACACACTAGGTTGAATTTGTTCGAGTTCTTCTATTTATCAATTAGTCAGCGGGAATTTCATGTAGACACCTTTTATGTTTTGAGAGTCCAAGGTTTCAGCTTCTATCACCTAATTTTTCTAAATTTTATACTTATACACCTTCGAATGGATAGAATCATGGGTTCTGAAGGAGAGTTGGGTTTGGAGGTTGAAATTGTTTCACGCATGTTTTGCTCAGGACTAGCAAAAAGCTGGTTGGGGGGTGTGTTGAACCTTCAATTTATACATTGCATTGCCCATTACATGACATGGTTTGCATGATTTTCATGATTGAAAGGCCCATCTAACACATGTTTTGTGATTATAGGGGATGAGAGCGGACTTCATTCAATTAGGGATTAAAAGGAAGCCTTTGGAGCCAGTGGATGAAGGATGAAAGAGGACCGAAGAAAGAATAAAGCAAAGAGAGGAGAAAAGAAAGAAAGAAGAACAAAATGAAGAGAGCTGACCAGTCTTGACCGGTCGGCCATGTGCACTGATCAAAGGGGAAAGCCAGACCGACCGGTCTTGACCGGTCGGCCATGCATACTGGAAGCTAGAATGAAGCCCGACCGGTCTTGACCGGTCAGCTATGCACGCTGTCCATCCTGTTAAAACAAGCCCGACCGGTCTTGACCAGTCGGTTGTACTCCCTGGACTGTTTAAAAGCCCAGTCCGACCGGTCTAGACCGGTCGGCTCTGCGTAAGTAGAGTTCTTTCTAAATCAGGACTCCGAAAACTACTGCGCATTGCGTAACCTTTCGCAGATTCTGGATGTTTCCGACGCAAGGGAGGTTTCTTACTATAAAAGGACACCTAGGGGCTCTTCCTAGGTCATCAGAGAAGCTAAGGGATGTGGTTTTGGAGAGAGGAAGCTGTCGTGGAGCGTCTGCAACTCTTCTATTTCCGATTTTTCTAGTTTTATGCTTTCATTAAGAGTTTTTAGTTGTAGCATGACTATGCACGGCTAGAACCTCTCAGCTAAGGCTGAGAAGTGAAGCTTGTAGCCAATTCCATGTTGGATTCAGTTTAATTCAAGTAATTTTAATTCAAGTTTGAATTTTTCTTATGTTCTAGTTTCCAAAAGTGGTAGTTTGAGATGTTTTATGAGAGTTCATGTGCTCCGGACATGAGTTCCTTGCAATTCTCTGAGATTATCATATAATGCTTGTTTAGATTCGAATTATAGTAACCCTTAAGCAGGCCATAGTCCATAGGCATGGCTGTTACTCTACAGGCTATGGTTTTGAATTCTATATTAATTGAATGGGACTAGAACTTGGAAGTTCAACTTGATTTGGATTGAATGTGTGTGAATGCTTTATTTTCCAACTAGATGAGAGATAGGACTTCAAATCTAGTTGTGTTCTCTACTTGGATTGATTGAATTGACATGGGGTTGCTACAAGTGGATCCTTGAATGCCTTAGTACTTTATATCACTGATTTTCTATTAAAGTTACTGTTTTAGTTAAATACTCCATTGAATATGATTTTCTTCCAAAAAATGAGTTGCTGGAGTGGTTTGGAGATTGTTTCTAATTCCCTGTGGATCGACCTCGGTCTTACCGAGATTTATTACTACATCGTAGCCTTACACTTGAGGCGAGCGAATAGGAGTTCTACTTGAAACATGAAGAAATATAAAGAAAACTAAGAAGAGAGAGTAGTAGAACTCCAAAACCGACTCTCTCCGCCTCCCATTGCGATAGATCTCTTCTAGGTTAGCTTAGGAATGAAGTGGTGTCCTTTTATAGGCGTTGGGCCCTAACAATGCAGAATCTTCGAGAAGGTGCACAGTTTTCACGTTTTTGTTGAGCTCCTAATTGTGCATATTCTAACCCCAATTCATCACTCATTGTGTGAGGTTTGAATGATTTATAGATGAATCTAATGTATGTTTTGTGACTACAGGATTGAGAGTGAACTCCACCCATTTGAAGATAAAAAGAGCATATTAGGACCTTAGATGAAGACCCAAAGGAGGACCGAAGCAAAGAAGGAAGTAAAGAAGGAAGAAAGCAGAAGAAAGAAAGAAAGAAAACAAGAAGAAAAGAGGCTGACCGGTCGTGACCGGTCGCCCAAGGAAGCCTGACCGGTCTAGACCGGTCAGCCATACACACTGAAGCTCTAATGAAGATGACCACCGGTCTTGACCGGTCGGCCATGGCTGCTGGAACATGGATGAAGACGTCCGACCGGTCATGACCGGTAGGACAGGCTTGCTGGAATGACCATCTATTGAGGCCGACCGGTCATTACCGGTCGACTGTGCGTAAGAAGTTAGAAACTTCCAATTTCAGCCCGATTTTCTCTGCGCTGCGTAACTCTTACGCAATTTCTCGATTCTTCCAAAGTTGTGGAGCCTCCAGACTATAAAAGGACACCTAGGGGTCATTCCTAAGGTATCCTAGAAGGGTTTAAGCGAGGTTGGAGGCTGTGGAAGTGGAGATTGGAGTTTCACAACTCCTTTTGGTTTGCTTTACTGTTTTCATGCTTTTTGTAGTTGTTTCATGTTTCCTTGGATCATAAGCAGCTAAACTTCTTAGCTAGGGCTAAGAGGTGAAGCTTGTAGTGAATCCAAGATGTTTTAATTCGTAGTTAAGTGGTTTTAAGTGTGGAATTCATGATTATGAACTAAGGTTTGAAGTTTATACAAGCTTTTGAGTAGTTTTTCTTAGTCTTATGATGACTCATGGATGTTTGGGAGAATTACTTAATTGCTTAATTGGTTTGTAACGGTCTAGACCTGTATGATCCGAGGAATCGGAGTGCGCTCTAGTACTATGATCTTCATAAAGGAACTTCCTACCAAAGTTCTATTTTTCTGATTTTTCTGTAATGTGCATGGACTGTGCATGTGATTTGAGTCAAGTTCAAATCCTGATCTAGCCTTGTCTTGTGACAGGACTTGAGGATGGTTATGATTGTGAACTAGACCTTTTGGAAAGGGGAATGACCTATGCAATTGAGCATGCTCAGATCAGCCTGCATTGAGTGAATCTTATGCATAGAACTTATATATTACAGACTGTTTGGTTTAACAGCTCTATCATCCGACTAGATAGACCTTAATGTCGATTCTACTTGAGAGAATGAGAAACAACAGCGGATTGAACATCAAGGATTGCTACAAGTGGATCCTTGAACCCCTAGTGCCTTCTTATAATTAGTTACTTTCAATTCAACTTTTGTTACTCATATCAATTTCATACAAAAATTTGGTTAGTAGATTTCAATAGACACTTGTGGATGAGTTTGTGAAATTCTACATAAGTCCCTGTGGATCGACCTCGGTCTTACCGAGATTATTACTACATCGCAACCCTACACTTGGGGAAGCGAACAGTTTTGTGCAGGAAATTTTGGATTCTAGAAACAGAAATTTCTGTTTTTGGACTTTGGCCGGCCGGTCAGTGTTTGCTCGCCTCAAGTGTAAGGCTGCGATGTAGTAATAAAACTCGGTAAGACCGAGGTCGATCCACAGGGAAATAGAAACAACTTCCAAAGCACTCCAGCAACTCAGTTTTTGGAAGAAAATCAGATTCAATTGAGTGTTTAACTAAAACAGCAACTTAATGAAAAATCAGGGATATAAAGTACTAAGGCATTCAAGGATCCACTTGTCGCAATCCTATGTCAATTCAGTCAATCCAAGTAGAGAACACAACTAGAGTTGAAGTCCTATCTCTCATCTAGTTGGGAAATAAAGCATTCACACACATTCAATCCAAATCAAGTTGAACTTCCAAGTTCTAGCCCCATACAATCAATGTAGAATTCAAATTCATAGCCTGCGGAGTAACAACCATGCCTATGGACTATGGCCTGCTTAAGGATTACTATAATTCGAATATAAACAAGCAACCTGTGATAATCTCAGAGAATTGCAAGGAATTCATGTCTTGGGCACATGAACTCTCATAAAACATCTCAAACTACCACTTAAAGAACTGGAACATGAGAGAAATTCAAACTTGAATTTAAATTACTTGAATTAAACTGAATCCAACATCGAATTGGCTACAACCTTCACCTCTCAGCCTTAGCTGAGAGGTTCTAGCCAAGCATATTCATGCTACAACTAAAATCTCTAAATAAAAGCATAAAACTAGCAAAACCGGAAATAGAAGAGTTGCAGACGCTCCACGACAGCTTTCCCTCCTTAGAACCACGTTCCTTAGCTTCCCTCATACCCTAGGAAGAGCCCCTAGGTGTCCTTTTATAGTAAGAAACTCCCTTGCGTCAGAATCTGCGAAAGGTTACGCAGTGCGCAGCAGTTTTCGGAGTCCAGATTTAGAAAGGACTCTGTTTACGCAACGCCGACCGGTCATGACCGGTCGGACTGGGCTTTTACACATTCCAGGGAGCACAGCCGACCGGTCAAGACCAGTCGGACAGACCTCCTAGCAATCCAGTAACTGTAGCCGACCGGTCATGACCGGTCGGACCAAATTTCTAACCATCCAGTGTGCATGGCCGACCGGTCGGCCTGTCTTCAATGTGAACAGCCTTCATGGCCGACCGGTCAAGACCGGTGTTGACCGGTCGGCCTTCTTCATTTTGATTCTTCTTCTCTCTCTTCTCCTTGCTTTCTTCTTTCTTTGGTCTTCTTTCATCTTTCATCCAAAAGCTATAAAAGAGTTCTTTTGGACCCCAATTGGATGAAGTCCGCTCTCATTCCTATAATCACAAAACATGTGTTAGGTGGGCCTTTAAATCATGAAAATCATGCAAACCATGTCATGTAATAGGCAATGCAATGTATAAATTGGAGGTTCAACACACCCCCCAACCAGCTTTTTGCTAGTCTCGAGCAAAACATGCGTGAAACAATTTCAAACCTCCAAACCCAACTCTCCTTCAGAACCCATGATTCTATCCATTCCAAGGTGTATAAGTATAAAATTTAGAAAAATTAGATGATAAAAACTGAAACCTTGGACTCTCAAAACATAAAAGGTGTCTACATGAAATTCCCGCTGACTGATTGATAAATAGAAGAACTCGAACAAATTCAACCTAGTGTGCATAGTGAAAGTTCATCTCATGAGTTCCTGGGATCATCTTCTTCATAGATTAAGTAAACCATGGATTTTAAGGTGCACAGAGCAACAACAAGCCTATGACAGGAATTTGCCTTACCGTCCTTCCGACGGCTTTCACACTACGTCCCATTTCCGGCTTTGGTTACGGTTCGACCATCACCCAGTTGGTAATAGGTAGCCCTTTTCGGAATTTTCCACCATTTTTTTTCTTTCCTTCCCGATTTCATCCTTTCTTTCCTTTTTCTTTTAAATTAGGTAGGATTTTTAGAAATCAATATCTTCTGTTATTTTCCCATGGACAAGGATGGACAAAATACCCCGGCTTGGCTGCTCAACACCTTTAAATCAAAGTCTAGCTAATCCACAAATCATATAAACCTTTCAACTCATGAAAATTGTGTAATGTGAACTAGGTGTAAAAAGTGTTCAAATTTTCTATCAATCACAACAATAGGGGAATTAACATATAAAACCATTATGTTGGGAGAAATTCAAGACTACAACATCACACACTTCGTATCTCCTCTTCTTATACTCATAGCATCTCAAATGTATAGACAAGATTTTCTAAAAGAATTTGGAGATGTTAGAAAATTCGAAAAAAATTTACGAATATGAAGCTCGAAATGTTGCAATATGCTAAATGAGGAATCTCATCTCACCCCCCAACCAAATCTTGCATTGTCCTCAATGTAAGAAGATATTCAATTAGCATGAACATGAGAGCAATGGTAAAATATGAGAGAGTGAGAATCAATAGTACCTGAGAGAGCGATCGTGGAAGTCTTCAACTCAACAACTAAAACCTACTAAAACAGTAAAACTTAAAGAAAACCTACCTATGCTATACCTCCATCAGACTAGGAGATCAATCATCCTGATAGACAGGATCATTCAGAGTGATGGACATGTCCTCTGAATCAAATTTCTCAACAAATGGTTTAAGGCGTTGTCCATTAACTTTAAAACAGTTACCATTTGCTGCATTTTCAATCTCAACAGCCCCATGAGGAAAAATTTCTTTGATAATATATGGGCCGGTCCATCGAGATCGTAATTTTCCCGGAAAAAGATGAAGTCGGGAATTATACAAGAGTACTTTCTGGCCTTCATGGAAAGATTTCCTGAAGATGTGTTTGTCATGGAAAGCCTTCATTTTACTCTTGTAAATTCTCGAGTTCTCATATGCATCGTTCCGGATTTCATCAAGCTCATTTAATTGGAGTTTGCGAAGCGAGCTAGCCTTGTCCATGTCAAAATTTAAAGCCCGAATTGCCCAATAGGCTTTGTGTTCTATCTCTACGGGTAAGTGGCAAGCTTTCCCATAGACAAGTCTATAAGGGGACATTCCAATGGGTGTCTTGTAGGTGGTACGGTGAGCCCAAAGTGCATCATCTAATCTTAGGGACCAATCCTTGCGATCTGGTCTCACCGTCTTTTCCAAAATCTGCTTGATTTCCCTATTAGAGATTTTAGCTTGCCCACTTGTTTGTGGGTGGTATGGGGTACTCACTTTGTGCCTAATACCATATTTCTTCATTAAAGTTTCGAAAGGCCTATTGCAAAAGTGAGAACCACCATCACTAATGATAGCCCAAGGCGTCCCAAATCTAGAAAGTATGTTTTCTTTGAGGAACTTGAGAACCGTATGATGATCGTTGGTTCTACATGGGATAGCCTCTATCCATTTAGACACATAGTCTACGGCAAGCAAAATATAGACATGTCCAAAAGATGAGGGGAATGGTCCCATGAAATCGATGCCCCAACAGTCAAAGACTTCAAGATGTTGAATTGGGGTGAGAGGCATCATATTTCGACGGGATAATCCTCCTAACTTCTGGCAGCGCTCGCATGCTTTGTAAAACTCGTGGGTGTCCTTAAATAGCGTGGGCCAATAAAAACCACACTGCAGAATTTTTGCAGTTGTTTTCTTGGCTGAAAAATGACCCCCACATGCTTGATCATGACAAAAGGAGATGACTGAATTGTGTTCATCATCAGGGACACATCTCCTTATGATTTGGTCTGGGCAATATTTGAACAATAGAGGTTCATCTCAGAAAAATCTGCGCACTTCCCTTAGAAATTTACGTTTGTCCTGCGCAGTCCAATGAATCGGCATCGCACCTGTGGAAAGATAATTGGCTATATCAGCGTACCATGGTGGATGCACAGCAACAAAGAGTTGATCATCAGGGAATGAGTCCTCAATAGGTGACTCGTCAATGAAATTTGGTAGGACTAGGCGAGATAGATGATCCGCCACCACATTTTCTACTCCCTTCTTGTCTTTGATTTCTAAGTCGAATTCTTGAAGGAGTAGGATCCATCTAAGCAAACGGGGCTTAGCATCCTTCTTAGAAAGAAGGTATTTCAGCGCCGCATGATCCGTATAAACAATGACTTTGGATCCTATTAAGTATGGCCTGAATTTGTCCAAGGCAAAAATGACAGCTAGGAGCTCTTTCTCCGTAGTCGAATAATTAACTTGGGCAGGATTCAAGGTCCTACTTGCGTAGTAGATAACATGGGGCTTTTTATCCTTCTTTTGGCCTAACACCGCCCCAATAGCAAAGTCGCTCGCATCGCACATCAACTCAAAAGGAATGGACCAATCTGGTGGTTGCATGATAGGAGCGGTTGTCAACATGTCTTTTAGCTTTGAAAAAGCTAATTGACATTCGGCACTCCACTCAAATTGCTTCTCCTTTTGTAGAAGGTTGCATAAAGGCCTTGAGATATGACTAAAATCCTTTATAAACCTTCGATAGAAACCGGCGTGTCCAAGGAAGGACCGCACATCGCGTATGCTTTTGGGTGGTGGTAGATTGGAAATTATGTCAATTTTTGCCCAGTCTACCTCTATTCCATTGGACGAGATGATATGTCCAAGGACTATTCCTCTTTGTACTATGAAATGGCACTTTTCCCAGTTTAATACAAGTTGCTTCTCCTCACACCTCATCAAGACCAACTTCAAGTGCTTGAGACACTCATCAAATGTACAACCAAAAACAGAAAAGTCATCCATGAATACCTCAAGAAACTCACCCACCATGTCCGAGAAAATACTCAACATGCATCGTTGGAATGTGGCGGGTGCATTGCATAACCCGAATGGCATCCTTCGGTAAGCGAAGGTACCAAACGGGCATGTAAATGTGGTTTTCTCTTGGTCTTCTGGAGCTATCTCAATTTGATTGTATCCGGAATAGCCATCTAGGAAGCAATAATAGGAATGACCTGCCAACCTCTCCAAAATTTGATCCATAAATGGGAGAGGGAAGTGGTCTTTCCTAGTAACCGTGTTGAGCTTCCTATAATCAATGCACATACGCCAACCGGTGGTCACCCTAGTCGGTATAAGCTCGTTGTTGGCGTTTTCAATGATGGTAATACCGGATTTCTTGGGGACAACTTGGGTAGGACTCACCCATTGGCTATCTGAGATGGGGTAGATAATACCCACATCCAATAGCTTCAACACCTCGGCTTTGACAACCTCCATCATGTTTGGATTTAGCCGTCTTTGAGGTTGTCTAGTCGTTTTTGCATTTTCTTCAAGGTGTATTCGGTGCGTGCAAACCGAAGGATCTATCCCTTTGAGATCCGCTATTGTCCAACCTATGGCTTCCCTATGTTCTTTGAGTAACTCAATCAACTTGAGCTCTTGGTCTTTCTCAAGGTGGGAGGCAATAACAACTGGGAACGTTTCCTCTTGACCCAAATATACATATTTAAGCTCGGATGGCAGTGGTTTGAGGTCAAGCTTCGGTGGTTTGATGTTAGACGGTAGAGGCCTTGATGTGGTTGGTGGCAATTTTTCAAAATGGGGCCTCCACCGGCTAGTATCAACTACCGGTCTTTCTGCCTGCACAATTTCATTAATGATGGGGTCTTCAGGATCCATGAAGTGTGCTAAGCATGTCTCCAAGCTTTCTAGTGGTTCAAGTTGGAGGAGTTCTTCTTCTTCAAAAGTTTCAAGCATGTTTACATCGAAGAACTCATCATCATCGACATCCCTATGTCTTTTGCCCAAGTGAAACACATTCACCTCTAGTGTCATGTTTCCAAAAGATAGTTGCATCACCCCATTCCGGCAATTGATGATTGCGTTTGATGTGACAAGGAATGGGCGGCCTAGTATTACCGGTATTTGGGTGCTAGCATCCAAAACCGGTTGTGTGTCCTAGACGATAAAATCTACCGGGTAGTAGAATTTGTCAACTTGGACTAGAACATCCTCAACTATCCCCCGCGGTATACGGATAGATCTATCAGCGAGTTGCAACGTGGTTTTGGTGGGTTTTAATTCACCAAGAACCAATTGCTCATATACCGAGTATGGGATCAAGTTCACACTTGCCCCCAAATCTAACAAGGCACGCTTAATCCGGTAGTCTCCAATGATACATGAGACGGTGGGACTACCGGGATCTTTGAATTTTGGTGGGGCCTTTGAGTGAGGATGACACTCACTTGCTCAGTTAAGAAGGCCTTTTGCTGCACATTATATTTGCGTTTTGTTGTGCATAAGTCTTTTAGAAACTTGGCATAAGAGGGAATTTGTTTGATGGCATCAAGCAAAGGGATATTAATCTTGACTTGTCTAAAAATCTCTAGAATATCATGAGAATTTGGGAGAGATTTTGGGGCAACCAATCTTGAAGGGAATGGTGCCACGGGCTTGTAAATGCGTTCCGGTTGTTGTGGGGTTAAGTTAGATCCATCTTCATCCTCAGAATTTACCGGATCATTAGGCTCATCGGCCTTCACCGGAATAGTTTTGTCAATTTGTTTACCACTTCTAAGAGTGGTGATGGATTTAGCTTGCTCCATGTTTTGGTTGGAAGGATTAGGGATGCTCACTTCATGTACTTGCTTTGGATTGGGCTGAGGTTGGGCCGGAAAGGTCCCTTCCCTAGCATTCAAGCGTCCCTTAATCTCATCAACCGAGACTTTAAGCTCTTGGAACATTTGCTGATTCGATTGATTTATTTGCGTTTGCCCTTGCATAAACGCTTTCAAGGTATCCTCCAATGAGAATTGAGGTGGGGCCATATTTTGCATGGGTGGCCCTCTTTGGGAGTTGGTGGGATTGCCCGTAGGAGCATTCTTCCAACTGAAATTTGGGTGGTTCTTCCAACTCTCATTGTACGTATTACCTACTGGTCCATTGAAGGGCCGTTGATAACCATATGTGGCATTGGCTGTCTCATGTAGCACTTCCTGAAACGCAGGAATTGTGGGACAATCTTGCGTAGCGTGTAAGTCGGTGAGGCAGATCCCACATATGGTTTCAACAGCTTCTTTGGACTTGGAAACTCCACTTTTACTAAGTTCCATGGCCTCAACCTTCCTTGTGAGGTTGGCTATCCTTGCATTCACATCGTCTTCCTCCTTAAGGACATAGATCCCTCCTTTCTCTTGAGTGGGTTTGGAGTTATTGGGTTTATCTGATGTATCCCAAGATTGGGCATTTTCAGCCAACATCTCCAAGTAATTCCAAGCCTCATCTGGATTTTTACTCATAAACTCGCCATTGCACATCATCTCCACAAATTGGCGCATATTGGAACTTAATCCATCATTAAAAAAGTTTATAATTCGCCAACTCTCATAGCCATGATGTGGGCAAGCAAGCAGGAGTTCCTTAAATCTTTCCCAACATTGAAAAAAAGATTCACCTTCTTTAGCCGAGAAATTCATTATGGCCCTTCGCAGGGTGTTCGTTTTATGAGCCGGGAAGAACTTTTTCAAGAATTCCCGGTTCATCTCAACCCATGACCTAATCGAGTGTGGTCTAAGAGAGTGAAGCCAATCTTTGGCTCTTTCGTTCAAAGTGAAGGGAAAAGTTTAAGTCTGATAGTATCCTCAGAAACATTTGGGTAATGCAAGGTGGCCAACACTTCTTCGAATTCTTGCAAGTGTAAATATGGGCGGTCAGAGTCTAGCCCATGGAACTTTGGTAAGAGTTGAATTACACCCGGTTTTATGTCAAAGTTTCCACCGTTTGCTGGTAGAACCAAGCAAGAAGGTGTAATTGCTCGGGCAGGTTGTAGGTAGTCCCGTAGTGATCTCATTGGAGGAACATTCTGTACCTCATTCTCTCCTACTCCTTCCTGATTTGCGTTTGT